>CM042818.1:12776235-13993735 GCA_009982885.2 Hyles vespertilio | reverse complement strand
AAAAAATAGATTTCTTAACGGATTTTTCATTTTAACATTTGAATGTGTGTACATTTAACAGTTTATTACAAGTTTCGATATTAATTGTAGTCATTTGCTTTTACTAGTGTGTTTGTTTATTTTTTTAAATGTTATTTGATTGCGAGGTTTGTGTTAAAAATGTATGTTTATCAAATGAATGAATGAGGTGGCCGAAATATTGCGTTTATTTACATCGGGATAGGTATAGTAATCTCAACTAACCGGAACCTTGAATATGTGAAAATTTAAAGCTGACTAGGTGAGTTTTTTTTTATTTTACTTATTAGAATTTCTTCCGCCGCGACGATCGATCGCTTTTTTGTCTGCGTTGCCGTAGAAGATGGACATGAATAGTAGTACATCTAAGACTTGTTATGTTGGCATGGTTTCCGACTTAGAGCTCCGTCGCGTGGCTGTGGCTATGCTAAAAAACTATAAAAAAAAAGTTTTTGTGACTGAGTACTCCGCCGCATACCCAGTGTCATAATCCTGTGCACGCCGCTGGTGTGTGCGCCTTGTAAAAGATTTAAAAAACCACATGACCATCGTTGTGGGTCTCAAGAGTGCCCAACATATAAAAACAAAATCGAGCAGTTACTTCTTTCGACCCAATACTAAAAAAATATGGATAAATTTACAATCGGTCAGGTTAACCTTCATAACGATAGGGTAGCGACGTCAGAATTAGACACGTTAATTCATGATTATAAATTAAATGTCGTTCTAGTTCAGGAGCAATACCAACATGCGCGATTACGTAGTAAGGTAGTACAACTCGATAACAACTCACGAGCAGGTATTTTTGTGTCGGGTTCAAATCTTACCATTACCTCGGTGCGTAATCTTATGACATCACACTGTGCTGTCGCTGAGGTGTCTAGTCCGATTTGTAAGGTTTATGTTGTGAGCTGTTATTTTCAATACTCAGATCCTGTGGGTCCTCATCTGCATCACCTCCGCTATGTCTTGCGGTCCCTCGCAGGACATAAGATTATTATAGGTGCTGACGTTAATGCGTCATCTGTCCTTTGGTATGGCAAATATCGCTCCACTGATACCGAGCGACGTTGCGCGGTAGAAGATTTCATTGCAGAGATGAACCTCGAAATACACAACACCCCCGATGCACCACCTACTTACAGTAGCCCTACGGGCGAATCTTCTATTGACGTCACACTTTCTAGTGGGGACGTCCGTATTGATAGGTGGCGCGTCCTGCCGGACGCGTCGTGTAGTGACCATCGCCTGATTGTGTACGAGTTCTTGCCTAGATTGACACAGGGTCCGGTACAGAATAATTTTAATTTTAGATATAAATCTAGAGGCGCTAACTGGGATTTATTTGGCTCGCTATTTGCTCGGCATGCTGGGGACTTCACTCGCAATGATCTATCAACTGAAACCTGTGCCGAGATTATGTCGGACACTTTTACATATTGCGCAGACATTACCATCGGTCGAGGTTCCATCACTAACACTCGGAGGTGCGATTGGTGGAATGACTTACTGGTCCAACTACGTCGGACTTTTCGCAGAGCGCGTAGGCGTTTCAACGGGCTTAAGAGACGTTGTGTCACAGGGGAAGCAATTACATCTGCTTTAAATAAACTGAGAGTTGCCAGATCACATTATAAAGCGGCCGTCCAAAAATCGAAAGGTAATTTGTTACGTAAAATTGTGGCCCGGTTAGATAGTGAGGGTCCGTGGTCTCCTCTATACCATGAATTTAAAGCGAATAGGTCAATCAATTTGGCTTATATTGAGAATTTAAAAATTGACAACAACTTCACAACTGGTATTGAGGAGACAACGGAGGCTCTGTTACAATCGTTAATTCCGGATGATAATATTGAAAATGATACAGAATACCATAAGCAGATTAGGATGTGGGCCATGGAGGTACCGAACTCTTCCGATTCAAATCTCGCGTCGTTTGATGAATTTAGCGAAATTGTACGAGCTTTGCCCCTAAACAAGGCTTCCGGTGACGATAAAATAACTAATAAAATGATCAAAGAAGCGTGTAAATCGGCCGGCGATGCATTACTCACTGTTTATAACAGATGTATTGCTGAAGGGGTATTTCCGCGGGTATGGCGTACCGGTTTTATTCGTATAATACCCAAGGGTGGCGATAAATCTCCACATGATCCTAAGTCGTATAGACCTATTACACTCTTACCGTCTCTAGGTAAACTTTTAGAACGTCTTATCGTCCCTCGATTGCTACCGGGTGGACCAATGTTTCACGAAAAGCAGTTCGGATTTACAACGGGTAAGTCAACTATCGACGCGGCAATATCGGTTAGAAGAGCTGTAAGTACATCGGCGCACAAATATGTACTCGGTATTTTCCTGGACATATCCGGTGCTTTCGACAACGCTTGGTGGCCGATGCTGCTTCTTAAGTTGAAATTACGAGGTTGCTTTAAAAATATATATTCACTTATTTACTCGTATTTTTCGCACGGAACAACAAAACTTAAACTTGGACACTATGCTGTGTCGAAACCACTTACGATGGGCTGTCCACAAGGTTCGGTTTTAGGTCCTTATTTGTGGAATTTAGGGTTCGACGATTTTCTTGCAATTCCCTTGCCGTCAGGGTGTTCTTTGACCGGATATGCGGACGACGGCCTCTTGCTTATAGAGTCAAATAGTAGGTCGGGATTAGAAATTATGTCGGACGCGTGCTTAAAACTAATATGTGATTGGGGCCATCGAAATCGCTTAACCTTTGCACCACAAAAAACGTTCCAATTACTTCTGAAAGGAACTTTAAAATCACAGCCGCGAATTTAATTTAATAATATCTATATATATAAAAGAAAGTCGTGTTAGTTACTCCACTTATAAGTCAAGAACGGCTGAACTGACTTGGCTGAAAATTGGTGGGGAGGTAGCTTAGAACCAGGAGAAGGACATAGGATACTTTTTATCACGTTCCCGGTTTCCCAAGTTTCTATTAGCTTATTAACATTTTCTCATACAAAATGTTCATGGGTTCGTAACTGTCAAATATTTAATGTTCATCCCGTCGATACGGTAACTCTTCCCTCAAATGAAATAACGTATTTAAATAAAGGTTTCGAATCGACAACATATATCCATAATATTCGATTAATGGGGTATTTTAGGTTTTAAAGATGTAAATTAATGACGTTAATAAAAAGTGATTGACATTTAAATTGGTTGTCAAATATTTATGCATGCGTTTAGAAATTAATAGACAATTATAGAGCCACAAAGTTATCTGTCCCGGTGGCCAAAAGTGGAAACAAAGACGTCATTTGAAATTGACAATTTACCTGCCACTCACTGACATAACCGCCATTGGTTGTTTACTCAATGTATTTATGTTTCCTGCATTATTAAAAATTAGTGAAAAATGCCGAAAACTTTAAAAAGTGACGCTAGGAACGTTAGACTCCAGGTATTCAATTTTACGAAGGAAGATAAGCGTCTTCAGACACCAATAATACCCTTCGAAAAAAATTATCAACGCGTAGCTGCCACCAGAGCCTTGTGTTGTCAGCTTTTCAAAATAAATTCCACGTAAACAGAATTTTGTACGTACTAGTAAAATAGGTGTAAGCACATATCATAAACTAAAATGTATCTTTACGTGCGTGGTGGCCTGTTGGTAAATGGACCTAACGCGGTTGCCAACATGTTCACGGTGGTCGTGGGCTCGAATCCCAGGTCACAAATCTGACTTTTCGGAGTCATGTGTGTATTGATAGTCAATAAATACGAACTAAAACGGTGGAGGAATACATAGTGAGGAAACCTGCATACCATAGCGATTTATAAGAATATCTATGGTATGTAAGTCCACCAGCCCACATTAGGCCAGCACGGTGGACTATATGGCCTATGATATGGCCTAACCACCCTCAATAGCACTCTCGATTGTAGAATAGGGCAGTTCCCAACAGTGGGACATATAGTATATGGGCTGATACAGATACACTTTTTTAAGGGTATAGAAAGCGATTTGTTACAAATCTTGGGAAGGAAAAATAACATGCAAATAAAACTGGTCCACTCATTTTCCTGACACTATTGATCGAATTGAAAAATCTTACTTTACCCACTTTATTGCTATATGTATTTTTTATGGCAACACCAAATTCGACAACAGCGACTCTCTCACCGGGTCAGATAACTTTGTGGGACTATAAATAAATAATATTCACACGTAAGAATATTTAATTCTTTTCAAGATATAATGTCACTTGAAAATGAAAAATCTTTATTAAAATAACAATTTTACATATGGCGAATATTGCAGGGGTTCTCAAATTAGGCGTTGCCTGTGTCTTGAGAAACCAGTTAAATATAATTGTTATTACATTAATTGTGGGTGTCAGTGTGAGAAAGTGCTAATAGTGTATGTTTGTGTGTGTGTGTGTGTTATGTGTTATTATGTTTACTATTATCACGAATTTTTACAGTGGCTTTTCTTTCGCTATAATTCACTGATAGAAATATTATACATTTGAAATGTTATGTCGAAGAAAATCGAAACCACTGAAGTTATTTCTATGAAAATTAATATTTCATCTCTTGGGATTGGATGGATAATGAAGAGAAAGGACGGGACGTATCGGGAAGTGACTGAATAGACGGGATGGGATGGAATTGAGCAGGACAGTAGGATAGCTACGTCATGTTAAGGTATACAAGAGCTTATACGAAAAATAACATGTATTTGGTGTGAAGTAAACTAAAAAAATCTGCATCCAGGCAAAGGTGGGTCGGGTTTTTTTGTTATGCTAAATAATTGAATATAATATTAATCATATAATAACTAAACCATAGCGAAGCGTGGTCGGGTCAGCTATGGTATCTTTAAATTGATTTCAATGAATGTCGTCGGAGTAGTAACAGTGTTGTTATATCTCCGTAGCAAAACAATGATTTAAATCTGGAGAGATGGGATAGAATAGAATATAAGGTGGATAAAATGGGACAGAAGAATAGGTACAGAATGGGATTGGATAAGCAGTTTAGACAACGGCTGTCATGTTGATTTTAAATAAAATATGGACTGGAATCTGTATTTGCACCCAGGCGAAGCCGGGCCGGGCCGCTAGTTAATGTTAAAAAAAAGGAATCGGTTTGTTATCTTGGTTTAATTTTAGAAAGGAATTTTTCCTTTCTTGAACATATTAAGAACGTCGGGGAAAAGTCGAAAAGGAACTTTTTTGCTTTGACCAGAATATCAAAATCAACGTGGGGGCTATCATTCAATACACTAAAAATCATCTATGGAGCAACTTACTTAGGATGTATCTGTTATGGATCTCCCGTATGGGCTGATAGGGCTACTATCGGTGCTGTGCGAAGAAAACTGCTCGAGAGCCAACGTTTGGCGTTGATATTCTTGTGCAAGGCATATAGAACTGTTAGTACCGAAGCTTTGCCTGTCCTAGCGGGTGTACTTCCAGTCGACCTGGAGGTGCAACGTCGCGCCGCGATGTATTACTCTAATAGAGAGAATATGGATAAAAGTTTTTTCACCGCACGTGAACTTTTAAAAGTTGACAGATTATTTAAACCGGTTTCAGTGTTATATAGCGAACTATTAGATGAATGGCAAAATAGATGGGAGGTATCTTTGAAGGGCCGGCATCTATACCAATTTTTTCCTTGCGTACGTGATCGTTTAACAAAGACATGGCTAGATGTCGATTATTGCGTATCACAATTTCTCACGGGCCATGGTATCTTTAAGTCTAAACCATACTCTTTTAAGCTTGTTGCGTCGCCTGCGTGTCCATGTTCAACACCTAATTGCGAGTATGAGCAGTCCGCGCTTCATATACTTTGGGAGTGTAGTCTTTGGTATAATGAGCGTAAAACCATGCTAGATAGTATGCAAATATCATCTGGAGTTGTATACTACATGGACCTTGTAGAGACTAGAAAGAACTTCCGTGCTTTCCGGCGTTTTTGCCATACCTATTACTGGATTCAAGCATAACAGTTCACATAATAGGTCCCATTTAAATGTAATAATAATTTGATCCGTGGTGCTTCACAGCTGGCTTCTCCGGCTGTGAAAGTCTTTTTGCGAGGTTATTTACCTCTTCAGTTCAATGTTTTGTCACCCGCTTTGCACGGAGGGAAGTGGACAATAATTTATTTCCAACTCCTCCTATTAATTTAACTTTCTCATTAATTTCGTTGCGGGTTAAAGACAAGTTAGACATTCCCGGAGACGCGTCGAGCTTCAATGCTCGGTGTCATTACTTTGCGTGCTACGTTGATCCTGGCTCACAGGAGTTACAGTGGTGGGTGTGAGGGCGGGACAGTCTCTATTAGAAATTTCGCCAACAAACTAAATAAAATTTTAGATGTAAATACCTCCTACAATAAGCCTATTGTTTACCTTACACGCTGTATACTGATACAATAACTACGCAATCTGAAAATCATGATAAACTATAAATACCCAGCGTCGCGACGGAGCAAACCAGTAGCCGAATTTTACATTTGATAAATACTATCTGCGATACAAGATAATAGGCTAGTTTCATACATTTTTATTTTTGTTTATAACGGATATACTGGGTATCTCAAGACTGCTACCGAAAACGAAGCCGGGTGCTAGTTTTAGTGACTACAAACACAATGCAACTAAAAATTTCGCAAAGAAACGCGACAATTATTTTTTATGATTTTTTAAATATCGTCATTTTTGGGTAGTAAATCCATAGTTTTTGCTAAAATAACAATTTAAACTCTTTTATACCTTAGATTATTTATAAATAAAAGGGTATACACTATTATTTTAGGAAAAAATGCATTTACCACCTAAATATGGTCATAGGAAAAAATAACAAAAAAAAATTTTCGCTTTTTTTTTGCAACTTTTTCTGTTGCATTGTGTCTGAAGCCGCTTAAACTACCACCCGGCTTCGTTTTCGGTAGCAGTCTTGATATACCCTGTATGTAGTGCGTGGTGGCCTGTGTAGTGCGTGGTGGCCTGTGTAGTGCGTGGTGGCCTGAGTAGTGCGTGGTGGCCTGTTGGTAAACGGACTAGACGCGGCTGCCAACATGTTCACGGTGGTCGCGGGTTCGAATCCCAGGGCACACCACTGACTTTTCGGAGTCATGTGTGTATTGATAGTCAATCACCACGCACTAAAACGGTGAAGGAAAACATCGTGAGGAAACCTGCATACCATAGCGATTTTTAAGAATTTCTATGGTATGTAAGTCCACCAACCCGCACTAGGTCAGCGTGGTGGACTATATGGCCTAACCACTCTCAATCGTACTTACGATTGTAGAGTAGGCCCGTGCCCTGCAGTGGGACGTATATGGGCTGATACAGATACGTTACGCATAATCAAAATCAGAAAGAATTTTTAAAATCCGTTTAGTAATAAGCAAGTTACAAATATATGAAAGTTGGTGGTAGGAGTGATAGAAAAGGATGCAACATGCACGGCGTGACGTCATCTTTTATAAGGTGCACGCGTGCGAAAGAGACAACGAGTGTCCCCACCGTACTATTAAATGTATTAATATCTCAGTCATTTTACATTCAATTTTGATGCTGTTTTCAAATTCGTTTGTTTTTATAAACGATGCTTTTAAGGAATTATTGCTTACTGCTCAAATAAAATCTTGGCCACAACCCTATTAAGTATAAGGTCGTCTATAGCACTAGTGGCAGCGTAGATATTAACTTTTGGGTTCGAATCTCGGGTCGCATAATTGCCCGTGGTTGAATTTTCCGGCTAAACAAGCGAAGCGTTGAACTCCGTCTTTAACATGGACTGACAAACTATATAATTTATAAGGTTGCAGCAAGTCGTTGACTGTAGACCGCTTCCAAAAGGGTGATAGAAATCCTTACAGGACATGAGGGCCATGTCCCGCCGTGGACTTAACATTGCTAAAGAGAAAGAGATGACCACAGGTGCGCTACCTACATGTTAGAATTGAAATAATTTCTGTGGTTAAATATTAGCGGGTAATAAAATAATATGTAGATAGCTAATAGCGCTTTTTAAAAAAATATCTTTCTTTCGTTGGTCTTTAGCGATTTTAAGGAATTTTTTGTGGAACGAGACTGGTTATTTGATCTCTAAACCATGAAAAGTTTATGGAAAGTGTCATCGTCAGTCATCGTAGTTTCTGTTCTCCATAAAGACGCGTGTCTTCAGTCTGAAATCTGTGTTTAAATTATTCAATAGATCATCAAGCAGATAATTTAGATACATAAATCAATACACCTAACAGTCACATATGCACATAGTCCTAACCCCACATTAAGATCGAGTCTTGAGTCGTGGATATCCGAAACTATGAGAGACTTTTCGGTCTCACAAACACCCAGACACGAAACAAATATTTGTGGTTCACACTAACATTTGTCTCGGTGCGGAGATCAAAACCGCGGCCTCTCATTCGACAGACGGCGTGTAAGCACCTGCGCCACGTAGGCTGTGAAGATGATGATGAAGAATATTTTGGTGATTTTTGCAGATAAATAAATTCCAACATTTTCTCACAATAGTGTTTGTGCAAATGATTATAAATGTGTGACATTTCACAGTTATTATATGATTATTTCCATTAAATTAAAATATATTTATGTTATTGCAGGTAAGCTTACAAGAAGGTCTGCAAAGGACGATAGATTACTTCAAGGAAGAATTGTCTAGGACTACATTTTATAATAATCAGACATATATGGACACTAAAGCGAATCGCCATTAGTGATTTGTATATTATTGTGATATTGACATTGCAGCTTGCTTCGTGTGAATGAAAAGCTATGCTGTAAATATGAGGAGTATTTAGATAACTCAAAATGTTTTTTTATGATCTACAAGTTTTTTTGCGAATTTGTTGCAATCATATATTATGTTGTTTTGTGTTCAAAGTCTAAAATAAATTCATATTCCTTGCACTGTTTAATATATTTATTATTTAAAAATACATATTTTAATAATGACTAGAAATCTATAGTATAATGAGCATAATTAATAATTTCATAAAAATGTCTTCAGCTTGTCCTTATCGCAGACTAACATGAGTTTAGCACAACATACAATTTCACCTGGGTTGAAAAATTATTTGTGTTGTAATTTTACATTAATTAGTTACGTTATTTATATCAACCGATTGCCATAATGGTCTAATATGGTTGGTATACTTATATACCAACCATATTAGACCATTTATATGGTATATATCATGGGATTGCAGATGTCTGTAGCATAATTCACTTCCTATTTATTAAACTACAAAAAATCTAATATTTTTATTCGTAAAAAAATATCTTTGGATTTCATAATGAAAAGTTAAAAATAATCTTGAAAAAAATCTAGAATTAACATTCCCAAAAGATATAAGTAAATACACCCAACAGTCACATTCATACTCCTATGGCTACTTTCTCACGGCATCCAGTTCTGCGGGAACGGTTTTTTACGGAATCCTGCAAAAACTACTGCTGTGTTCACACACAGTAGTTTGCATCCTGTTTTTTGCGGTAGGGCAACGAGCGGTATAGCTGTACTCTCCACTCAGCCCGTCCAGTAAAAAACAGTATGCAGGAAGCTGGTGGGAATATTCCCATTAAACTATACGTGTAATTAAACTGGATCCTGCATTTTACTGGACATGGTCATCCAGTTTGTAGTGGCAAAACCGAATGTCAAATTCGGACGGATCGGTTTTTTGCTGGATACTGTAAACAGGATAATCGTGTGAATGCTAGTATTGCAGCACGTACACTACTAAACGGGATCCTGCAAAAAAACTGTTCCTGCAAAAAACGGAATGTTGCCGTGTGAAACTAGCGTTACGAACACTCCCCGTTCAGATAGTCATTTGTCTCGGTGCGGGCATCGAAGCCGCAGCCGCTCGTTTTACAGAGGTGTCTAACCGACTCCGCCACGTAGACTGTCGTTATAAAATATTTTTACTATTTCACTCTATTTACAACATGAACTAGGTAAAACACTCCAGTTATACAAATATGACCTTCGTTCAGAAGTTTCAGTCTTGCAAAGTTGTTCTCCGTGTGAGCTGACTAGATTTTTATATAATTGGAACATGTCATGCGTTGTCTGCTTATGTCGCACCAACATGTGCTTCGAACAGCCTCTTGACTTCCATTCAGTGTCGAACCTCACATCATGCACTCTATTGATGCCATCTAAAGCTGCTGTCCAAACTCCCATGGACACATCTTCGGAATTGTAGCGACTGAAAGACGCAAAAACACATTGAATGCTATAGGTGAATACACTGAATAAGATTAGAATTGTTAAACATCAGGCAATTGTTTGTATGTTATTTACTTCACTCGCAAAGGGGTTGATGCCAATTCATGAAGGGCATGCAGACTGAAGTAAAATCACGAAACCAATAATTTTGCAACATAAATAAATACACTTAGGTAGATAAAAACACTTTGCACAATCTATATGCAAGTGTTAGGACAATATGAAAAGATATTATAAAATCTGCACTATTAGTCAAGTTAATAATTTTTCTCCCATAGAAAACTTACATGTTTTCGATTGCCCTGTTAACATTTCATAGCTTGGCCTTATATTCTTCCAAAAGCAAATATTACCTCAAATATTCAGCATTTCTCCCCACATATTGTACTATGCTGCTTGATAACACATATCCACCACCAAGTGCATATGGCAGGTAGTTATCACATAGAAACCAATCTTTCTCTTGCCATTTGCCCTTCAAATAAACACGAGCTTTTCCATTGAAGTATCCCCAATAGAGGCCACTGTATGAGGGTAGTTCTTTCTGGAATGACAAAATTACACTTATTAGTATTGTAATTGTAGTTGTGGATACAAGTTAATTTGTGCTTTTAATTATTAGTTCTTGTGTGTTTTTTACTTTTATACTAATACATCAGAGTGACTAGGTACTGTGAACCTTAAGGTATATGGATTACAATTTCGTAAAAAAACATTAAGGTTTAATGATAGATTTGTTATTGTCTAGATGAGTGGATGTATTGTTAACTTTTATGTAGAGATGTTTAGGTATGGATAGTTTAAATAAAACACTGGTTGATTTGCAGTGTCCGAGACCTGTCCACACCGTCTGACATCTGTCAGGGTAAAAGTAGTGCCTTACACACATTTATTTTTAATTAACATATTTGATCTTTGTTTGATTTATTAGTCTGTACACCACACTTATCATCAAGTTAATGGCATTGCTATTTGTTGCAATAAAAGTTAGTATTATGTTGCAAGATATAATACCAATTAATGTAGCACAGCAGTCCTTAACATGTCATTAGTGTGCTGTCTGACATTTGTTTGCACCACAGTCCATGTGTCAAGAGGGAACAGTAACAGACCAGAAAAAAAAACCAACCAACCAATAGGTGGTTGTAAACAACTAAGTACTTACTTTACAATTATTTTAACAATTAACTGTTAACACTAACACTATAAAACAATATTTTTTCAGAGTCAAACTTACTTTATAAGTAACATATTGACTAATCTCAGGAGCACTCATTTCAGGTGCAAAAGCCTCCAAGTCTCTAATAATCAGATCAACTCTCACAAACGAGTCATCATCACATTTTATTACATACTTCAACCCTCTCAAATTCTCACTGAACCACTTCATGGAAAGTAGCATCTTCATGGATAAATTCTGATAACTGTCCTCCAAGTTCTCAAGCAACATTAAATCATTACTTCTTTTATCTTCATCTAACAGTTTCTTCATTTGAAACAAGCTTAGGCCTTGTGTGCCAACACAAAAATAATATTTTATAAACTCGGGCTGAGTTTGTGTTGACGTCCATGTATAATTCCACTTATAAAGCTTTTCTCCATTTTCAACAAATATGTTACTAGAAAACTTGCCCCAAGTGGCTCTAATTGCATCTCTTTTGATTTCATTATTAGGGCCACTAATTATAAGTATTGCATATTCTACTTTAATCTCCGATGTGTGCGAGGAAGAAATACTGGTTTTGGATAAAGCATCAGCACAGTCAAGCCGCAGAAAACTTAAGGTAATACCACAACCGATGTAAAAGAAAAACACACTGACTAAAATCATAGTTCTGTACTTTTTAATAAATACTAAAAACATTTTCTTGGGATTCTGACTTTTACATGTTTTACACCAATAATATGGGCTAAGAGTTTCCCATAAAAATTATGTCTCAATTACTAATGTAATGTTTCCTTCTACGAATTCATGGAAAGTCCTCCAAAACTTAATTACATGGGTACCAAAAAACCTATATTATGGCTACCATTGAAGACAATTGTTCATAATCCATATAGACAGAACTACAAATTCATAGGTACATGAATTAATTTAAAGCACAGTGAAATTTACATTTTAATCACAATTCTGATCCATACAGTACAGTTTTTGTTTATAATGGCTCTGTCGCAGACTCGACAATTTTGCCAATGTCAAGTGTTGGAAAGCACAGATTAAATAAAAAGCGTATAAATTGGGAAAATAAAAAACGGAACAAAAAATTATAAACTTAATTAATATTGAGAAAACAATAAAACATTGATGAAACTAATTCTGATCCATGAAACAATCATATGAAACATTAACAAGAATTTTGACATTAGAGTACTTTGTGGCCACAGACTATGGTATCTACTACAGACCTTAGTATCTACATAATATTTTCATTCAAAGCCATGCAAATAATTATTGCTCTGGATGACATTCAAATCATTCAACGATGATCTGATTCGGTCCGCTTCAATCATTCCATCTTAATTAAGTTATGAGTATATTTTAGATTATCTATGAAATTTAATATATCAATCAGTATTGCCAGATACAAGGTAATTACCCCATATGCCTGGTATTTTTAAATCCAAATTGAGTATACGCCGTAGTAAGCGATGAACGCTTTTATTGTTGACATAAACATTCCCATATCTTATGACTCATGGAGTGTTTATATTTTGAAAATAGATAAGGTCCTATAATACCTACGATCGGAAACCTATGTATTCGTGCGGAGAGAAGTTGAAAAAAGGCCTTAAAATACATTCTGTGCAACCAATGAATTTGTGTTAACTTTACAATGGAGAGGGTTAAGGTGAAATCAAACTATGGTATTCCGTCTTAAGCATAAAATAAAGAGTATTAGATGCTTCTAACTGGCCAATCAGGATAATGGGAAATACAAGATACACGACTCAAGCGTACGACTGATAATGTGCACACAACAAAAGATTCCATTGTTCAGATCAGTCTAAGACGCGTTTCTCTAGTATTTATGGCCGCTTCTTTACTCTATGCGGATTTTATTAGACGCCAGACGGAATATTTTGACATTGGCGTGTGAATATAGAAGTGCTCTAAAAATTAGTTGCATAAAAAATAGTAAAAGCTTTAGAGTAAAAATTTGTGCCAGGTAACAAATTACAAAATGTTTTTAAATCGTTCCTTTTAAGTTATGCCATGCATTAACAAGATTATTCAATGCCAGTGGGAGCAGGAAAGTATCTGAGCGCTAAGACCTATTCGTGATAAGTCAAACGAGTGCCAGAATTTATCGGATAAAAATATTACTAAATATGAACGGTTTGACCGTGTTCTATCCGTTGGTCTACGGTAATATTTAATGTACGGTAAATCTATTACTGTATATCATTTTCTACGCTATTTTACAATATAAATTATCGTGTCAATAATATTTAAAACCAAAATTGTGAAAATGCCTAAAACGAAATGCGTTTTCCAATTAGGTAGACTCAACTACACAAATTTTCATCATGTCAAGGTACAAACGACGGGGTAAAAGGTTTCGTGGCATTGTTTTGTTTCTTCTATAATATACATGCAGTATCGTATATTGATTGAATGGAATTTTTGCTGACTTCTGGTGCTTACTTGTGTGTTTTTAAGAAATCATACAATATCTTAATAGGTACTGATGATAATTACGAGACTGATGTTGAAACTGGGCTGAAAAACAGCAAGTACTGAGCGTAAACCTAAAACTACTAACAATAGTTCAAATATGAGTGGTTACTTAATAAAGAAAGCTTCAAAAGCATGCCATAAATCGACATAATTGGCCCTGTTTAATAATAAAATAAATCTACGGTAGTTTTAACCTGCTGACACGGTAGTTTGGCATTTTTACCAAGTAACACTGCTGTCAATTGTCATTGTCAAACCGCAAAAGTTTATTTGCTGTCGTATCATTATTCAGTATTCGTTTTGTAATTTTGTAACAGTCGTGTTCTTTCAATTACAGTTGGCCTGTGTGGTCGGTAGATTAAATTATGTGTTAAATGTGGTTGAATGTGTAGTGATTTTTTAAACATACATAAGTTTTCTTCACGTGAATGTACTGTTATATAATTTTAATTTATGAATAAATTTATTGAGATTTTTTTATCAGTTTACTAAATTTCTATATTGAGATTATTGCGGACTTGTTCCAAAAAAATATAAATTGTGCAGAAAAATAGTAGCGTGAAAAAGAGCACGCAGAGGGCATGCTATTGTTAATCATTTAAGGTTACAAAATCCTACCGTCCGTGAGAAGACTGCTTCATTCATTTGGTAAGTATTTTTAGATTTACCCAACTTTATTTTGATATGCATAGATAATAATGTTTCGCGTCTAATTAATACAAATGGATGAACATATTTTATATAAAACCGCAAATAAAATGCTTTAAGTAAATAAACCTACGAGTACAAGTACTTATTATTATTTTTATTAAATGATCCATTGGCGTAAATGTAATTTAAATTATAGATATCATATGCGAGTAAATCTTATGATATAATCATAAGTAGGTATCCATGTAATAATTTATGTGTATTTTTAGGTACCTAAATCATGGAGTCATTGAAAAAAAAGGGGCGCCCCCCTCATCCAAGGGCGAAAGCGAACCCTCTGTCGGCCTTAACATTTGCGTGAGTTGTTACTACTATAATTTATAAATAGTTCAAAAATTATTATAAGTGTAGTTTGTAATAAAATTAATAATGTCCCCCATATTTTATTTTGAAATAACAATCGAATATATTCATTTTATGAATTTTTAATTATAATTACAACAACTACCTGGCTGTTTTATCTTATTTATATTGCAGAAAATGTGTTATATTAATTACCTATTCTCATATTGCTTAAAATTATAGTTAAAAATAATTGATGTTTTAATAGATGGACCCTGCCAATGTTTTGGAGTGGTATCAAAAAGGAAATGGAAGAACATGATCTGTATGAGCCATTAGAAGAACATGCCTCTGGTGAGTTACTTATTATTTTACTATTAATAAAATTCCTTGTTATTATTCACATAATATGATTCATTTGAATCAATATCAATAAAATATTATGCACTCCTTTTTATGCATTCAATAGTGTTTATCTTATTTTTATATTTATAAGCACTCTACCGGTACTTTGTACCATAGAAGAGCTTAAAGTCCGTTTAGGTATTTATTATTATATATGAGTCATATTGAGATATGGTGGAATATTGTTCGTAATAAATTCTCATTGGTTTAAATTTGTCTTACATCTACAAATTTTAATTGGTTTGAAGTTTGTTATGAGAATTTCAGATAATTGGTTTCGGTCATTTGAAAATAAGCATGAGTGTAAAATATAATATAGCATTTATTTCCGAAATGATAGATACAATTTAAAGACAGAATTAAAACATTTTATGAAGTCAAACTACACATATTTACGATATATCTCTCAGTTCGGCATGCCTTTCGACAAAAGCCTCCTCCAAAACCTACCACTGCGTGTAGTGTAAAAAATATGATTTAAAAAATTGTTGTAGATTACTGTCTGGATATACCTTGTATATGACTGGTGATGTTACCTCCATTATTGTAATTTGTTTTTAAAAAACAAGTCTAACTTATAATGCCAAACGAAACCACGTTTTTGTCCATTAAAAAAAGCTAAAAGAGAGCACTAGCAGTAGACAGTTCTAAATTTAAATGTACTAATAAAACACGATAAAAATATTATTTCTCACATTGTTTTATTCTTGCAAGTTATAATTACAGTGGACCCCCGGTAGTCTGAGAAACATTTTGCAGGGCAGTGTTGAACTATCGAATTTGTCAGATTGTAGTGTACTGCCTAAGACCCCCCTATAGTCCGATATTTTTTACAAAAGAGTACCTTGTAATCCGACAAATTACAGATCCACTGATAAGATTCGTTGAGCACAATAGTGAAGGTGCATACAAGTTGTAACTCGTTCAATCATGCATTAATGAATATTATCAAAAAAATATTCAAAAATAAATAATAGACCATGTCGGATTACAGGGGGTGCCGGATTAGACAGGGGCCGGATTACCGCGGGTCCACTGTAATAAGAAAAATATTCAGTTGATGCACAGTCTAATAAAATAAATATAATAAGAAGCCGTAATGTTGATTATTCATGTTATTATTAAATGTCTGCTTAATAGCTGTTTTATAGAAAATTATGTTGGAACCACTATCAAACAAATATTAATATCAATAACTGTTTGAAAGTGGTTCTGATGTAAAATATTTTATTTATCATTATAAATTCTTTAATAAATATTAATTTTAAATTAGGAATAGAGTAGAAGACAGTCTACTATAATAAGAAGTAATTATAAAAATAATAATAAATATTTTGGTTATGCATCCATCTGTAGATACTGAATGGTATCATGGCAATGGTCTGATTAATTTCTTTCTATTATTTTAGTCATATTATGCATAATATAAAATAGAAATTATTTTTTAATTCCATTCAGAAATAACTAAGTTATGGGCATATCCTTTTTGATGGTAGAAAAGACTGTCACATCAGAAAAAGGGTGCTCACCATAATTATAACGTCAATGCTCTTTTGATAAGAGCATGCCAGCTAGTAGTTTCCACTACACCCAAATACTTGCGTATTTTTGAGATATAATAAATTATTTTCCCAACCAATTGTAATAATATTTTTTTTAGTACATTAAAAACCCTAACAATGGCTAATCTTAGGATTCACGCTCAAACCTTTAGACCATGGAACGTTTTCAAACCTATTTATGGTATCGAATGTCTTGTCCCTTTCGAACAAATTTTGCATTCAGTTTGAGCGAAGAAGATAAAACTTTCGAGAGTTAAAATAGGTCTATGAATAAGACTGTAAGTGCTCTAAACAATTATCACGACGAAGATGACTATTTTGAATATTTACCCCTGAGTATAGGTGAATCTTAATGTTTACCCTTGCTTGAGTAATTTTGCCAGACACATCCATATCTTACAACAGCTAATAAAATTCCCTAGATTTCCTTTTATTATTATGCACGTATAAAAAATTCGCTCAGAAAAGCGTCATATTACGTTACAATTACATGATGGCTTAATAGGTCCATTGGGTGATAAGTTCGCTCGTCTATGGGAAGAGGAGGTCGCTCGCGCGGGCAGCAAGCGGAAGCCGAGTCTTCTGCGCGTTATACTGAGGGCCTACGCCGCCCGCTGCATGGTCTACGGATTTGTACTGCTGGTCATGGAGTGTGGGATCAGGTGAGATTATTTTTTTTAAAGTATTTTTTTGCTCTACCTGTGTGCTGTTGTTGTGTTGTAGAATAAAAATAAGGGAGTACTACTACGTTACTTACGCCGTTTTACATATCTGTAACACGTTAGAAATTGGTGGATACACATTGACTTCAAGTTACATATTGTTTTCTTTTTGTGCACAACGCGAGTACCTACGGCTTTCACATGACAGCCTCCATGGCGTAGTTGTTTCGACGCCTGTCGTGAAACGTGGGGACGCAGATTCGATAACCGCACCGAGATAATTGTTTGTGTGATCCACAGTTCGTGAGACCAAAAAGTCTCTAGTAGTTCCTGATACCCACGACACAAGACTTGATCTTAGTGTGGGGTTAGGACTATGTATGTGACTGTGGGTGTATTTAGTTATTAACACATACCAATTTACTTAGTTACATAAACAAAACCCGAACCGCACGACTGGATATTTCATTTTGCCACCGCCCGCATTCAAGTTCAATAAAGAGTCAAATGATCTTATGATTGACTGACTTTTTGAATGAAGAGTATTTAAATTTTTTCTCATTGGTATAATAAATATTGCAAGTAGGGGGCTGTGATATGAATGTGGATTAGATTCTCTCGTTTGACATAGTGTCTATAGTGTTAGTTTTTCGGTTTGATTTTTAAAGGGAAAATTGGTCAGTTTGTATGGTACTTACTTTTGGACATGTTTTTTATAGCACACGAGTTGTGTTTTAGAGATATTACAAATAAAAATACTCTCAAAATTAGCATTAAATAATAGCAACTTTGCAAGAATTCATACGTTTAAGAAATTAGAATAAAATAACACAAAAAAATGTTGGGTCATATTAAACTGTTATTGGAAAAATGTCAAGATGTTTTCTCTAATTTACACTTTCTGTGATTCACTACGTCTAGCCCGCAGATGATGTACCATTACTATTCGAAAAATCACATTTTAACATTTCAAGCCAAACCGGTCGTCTAAATTTAACTTAAGACGAGAGTTAATTCACTTTGCCCGCTACTGAAATATATACAAATTCAATTTTCGCGTAGTGCGGCCCTATTTTGTCTGTTTTTTTTTTAGTTTTCTCTGCTTGTTAGTTTATACTGATATCCTAAGTCTATATTGAGTATTGTGATACAAATCTTCAGTTGTTTAAATATTTGCTTTAGCACATGCAATAAATATGTTTGTTACGCAAGTATGAGCGGAAGATGTTATCAACGTTGCGTAAAGCGCTTTACGTTCTAGATATCTAGATAGTAATTAGCTTTCTTCGATTTGCACTATTGAAATCTGTACTATACAGGGTGTATGACACATGATAAGATTAATAAATAAATAAATCTCGTACAGGTGTGTTAGAAGTTCGTATAAGAAATACAATTATTTTTTATTTTCAATGGGCTAGCATCGGCACATTACCCAACTGAAACTGAGTATATTTAAACTGTGTACAGTCAGCAACATAAGTCGCTGAACACTTCACATTTTTTGATAACCTTTTTATGAATTAAAATTTGTATGTACTACTCTGTAGTCGTAAAATATAACCAAGTAAAGTTATCTAAAAGTGCGTGGTGGCCTGTTGGTAAACGGACTAGACGCGACTGCCAACATGTTCACGGTGGTCGCGGGTTCGAATCCCAGGGCACACCTCTGACTTTTCGGAGTCATGTGTGTATTGATAGTCAATCACCACGCACTAAAACGGTGAAGGAAAACATCGTGAGGAAACCTGCATACCATAGGGATTCATAAGAATTTCTATGGTATGTAAGTCCGCCAACCCGCACTAGGCCAGCGTGGTGGACTATATGGCCTAACCACTCTCAATCGTATTCTCGATTGTAGAGTAGGCCCGTGCCCTGCAGTGGGACGTATATGGGCTGATACAGAAAGTTATCTATGCCGAGAAGTGCCATACGATATTGAAAATAATTATTATTTTGGATGATAAGACAATTCCAAATTTCGTGACTGTGTAGCGACTTATGTTGCTGACTGTACATTATCTCCATATTAGCCCCAACCAACCCGCATTAGGCCAGCGTGGTGGATTATATGGCCTAACCACCCTCAATCGTATTCTCGATTGTAGAAGACGCCCGTGCCGCGCGGTTGTGTGCGACTTTAAACTACCTTGTGGTCAGAGTACATATTGAGACTTAACATCTTATATCTCAGGATGGCGAGTGCAGTGGAATGTCAGTCATTGCTACTATTTATGAGCGGTCGTATCGCTTACCACAGAGTACTTTTTTACATAGGTCGCTAACCATCAGGCAAATGGTATAGTCGTCTCGCAATCATCATCATCATCAGCCCGTTGCAGTCCACTGCTGGACATAGGCCTCTCCCAAGGTACACCACAGAGCCCGGTCTGTAGCTTTACGCATCCAGTTCTTGCCGCAATTCATAGCAATAAAACAAATTGTACCTAATTGGTATCGGTTGCAGTTCAAAACTCCTATGAATGAGAGAAGAGATAATTAGAATTAGAGATCAGAATTTGCGAATACACACCCAGAGAGTACCATGTCGTCTACCTGCTGTCTTGTGCGTACCTTGGTCAATTCCCTAAATAAGTTTTAGCAGATTCGACCTACATATAAAACTGGTTATTTATGTATAATTCTAAATATAAAAACTAGTTTAATTATTGTATAGATTTACAAAACTATCATAAAAATAAATCTTATGTCTGTAATGGTGGTGATAAATCTCTCATATGTGAGAGGCCGTCTGAGTGGGTACCACCGCAATGTCTATTTTTCCTGCCAAACAGCAGTGTAAATGCACTGTTCTGTTTCGGATTGAAGGATATTGTAGCCAAAGTAGCTACTAGACATATGGAGACTTAACATCTTATGTCTTAGGATGGCGAGCGCAGTGTAATATCAAGCAATTCCTTTGTAATTCAAGGCGTTGTTTGGTTTTGCTACTGTTCATGCGCTGTCGTATCACCTACCATCAGGCGAACGGCATCGATTGCAATAAAAAAAAAAACTATATTATGAATATGTAAGATGATGATTATAAAACTGTTAGTTGACGGTTGGCCATAATATTAGGAGCGCTAGTTAATTGTATGCCATGACGAATTGCTGTGAAAAAAATACGCAACTTACACGAGGAAGTCATAAAAACTGGACGATTCGGGCAGCAACCGTCGCGTACGTTGTGAAAAAAAAACGGACGTTTGAAAATCTGTACATAAGATATTGTCCTGTTTCGATACCTGATCTTAATAGGATCCATGTGTTGTTAAAGTTAAAGCGCACAAATACACTGAGTGCAAGTCGCAAAAAACCTTTTGATAAAATTTTGTTAAAGCGGTTTGTTTGGTATTTAGATTGTATTGCAATTTTACAATACATTTCCCACGGTTCATTCTACCTGGTGTTGGCTGACCTAAGGATCGTGATTCCAGAATATTCTCCGCAGTTCTGGCCCAATTTCAGCTTCTTTGGTTTTAACATTATTGATTCGCTCATTGATTCAGACATTCGATTCATCCGATTATTGATTCAGACATATGTATTCTTTGATGATCCAATAAAAGATGTTTTGAAGCCATGCGATAAATGTTCGTAAAAAATTACAACTTAATATTTGGACGACTGGCTTAGTTCTACCTTCTACGGTACTATTTCATCGTTGAGCCTGAGCCAGAGCCTGGTTCGAATCTCAGGTCGAGCTAATTGATATTGGATTTTTGTATTTATTATCAGCCCGGAGTCAGGAATTTGTGCCTGATATGACGCTGGTCTCACCTCTGTAACACATCGTGGGACAAACGCGAAATGCCTCTGCGTACGTACGTACATAAGTTTGTGTGTGAATGTCAAATAAATAATTGATAAGGATTATACGAATATTTTCGCTTTCTCTTTTCAACCTTTATTGATTCATGTCTACTATCTCGTTCTTTCATTTTACGTCAAAATTATTCGATTCGAACTTTGATTAAAGTATAAGTTACTGTATTAAATACCATTTTACTTTTTACGGGGAAGGTATGCAAGTTATGACATTATATGTACGGCTATCTTTAATCGTGTCACAACAAAAGCTTGATCGATTTGAAAGCCGTTGCCATGGTGATGAATATAAAACTGATCTAAATAATGGAAATGCTTTTTGCTCCCGCGCTAAGTCAAGGCTGTACAATTATTTCCATATTTAATAACGACTGAGTCATAAAAAATAGCAGGTAAATAAATGTTTGTAATGATACTGTCCTTTTTAGAAGAATGATCGGCAGGGATTTTTTAAATTATTACGGCATAGTGGCTACATTTCGCATGATTGTTAAGCTAGCCATCTCATCTCTCGCTATCACTGTATAACTTGACGCCGACAAGAAGAACGACGAAAACACATGTTCAATTTTTTCTGTATAGTCAAACTGCAAAGGTATACCCATGGGTAAGAAATATAATACAATTTAGCGACATACATGCTGGTTTGTTGTAATATTCAACTGTACAATCAAGCCTGTCAGGTACACCCTAGCGTGTATAGCCAGGTCTAAATGCTTTAGAATAGTGACAAGATCTTTATCATTGCTCGAGACAATTTATTCGAAACTGTAATTCGTGATTTGGAGGAGGCGTTACGAATGCCCCTGTTTCATATTTTCGTACCATGTCGCGATGTCTCAAATCATAAATATACCAATCAGTTGAACACAAACCGTTAGACAAATAATTATGATTGCAACCTTGATTTAATATTTTAAAATATCTATGTTGATGAATATCAACCAGTCGAAAGTGATTTATGTTTATTGTTTAATGTTGGCAACTAATCAACTTGTCTTTTTTTGCAAACATGGTAGTGATATAATCTGTGGCATATTACATAATTTGAATTATTAGAAATGCGGAAAGATTAATTGGAAATATTAAAATACGTATTGTTAATTGATCGCGCGTTTGACCCCATCAAACAGTGAATTGTTACAAGTTACACAATTTTAATTGTATTTTTATAATATACCAATGCACCAGTTAATTTTAATAAACATCGTTGCCTTACACTATAAATAAAATATTTGTCTATCTAACCACACACCAACCTTTGGGACTCATGAATATAAAATAAGTACTTGTTGTCTGAAAAGTTTAGTGCTAGTCTATCATTATTTTAAACTGCACACTACACATGACAGTCACGCACATTCATAATTATCCTTACAGTGTGTTAATGGCCTCCTGGGTTGTAGTACTATGGTGATACCGATCCCACAAAAAACGTCTTGGAGCGGAGAACTGAAAAAATAAGATTGATTCCATTGATTTAAAAGTTAAGGATAGGCCCTTCAGTACAATTGGAGTTACAACAAGGTGACCGTGATAATCGCGCTAAAATAAATAATGAATTATTAATTTAATAGATTTCATCTAAACGATGATAAAAACTTGTCTCTTCATTTTTATTAAACTTTCTGTCATAATCATTGATTTAAAAACTAAGGATAGGCCCTTCAGTACGTTGGGTACGTCAAAAAGACGCCTGTGAACATCGCGCCATCTGTTAGATTTTCATGTAACTACGTAGTGTGCTAAAGGATCCGACCGTCGACGTAACTTTGTTACGTCGTAGTTATTTAAACGTCAAATTATAAAAATCTGATTTGATTTCTTTGTACCTATATCCATAAATCAGGAAAAATATTTTTTAACACTAAATATGTTGTATATTAGTTATGTAAAATAATATGTGAAATATAGTGTGCAAATTGATAACAGAAAAAACATCATATTAAAGAATTAAAATAAAATGAATAAAAAATAATAAATCTGAAAATTTGTAACGTCTTAGTAGGCCTTTTTATTAAATGGAACACATTTTAATTTGCATTATAGGTAGTTTTAGTAGTATAATTTGCTACGGATTAAAAATACCGGGTATATCAAGACTGCTACCGAAAACGAAGCCGGGTGATAGTTTAAGCGACTTCAGACACAATGCAACAGAAAAAGTTGCAAAAAAAAAGCGACAATTTTTTTTTGTTATTTTTTTTTCTATGGCCATATTTCGGTGGTAAATACATATTTTCCTAAAATAATAGTGTATATCCTTTTATTTATAAATACTCTAAGGTATAAAAGAGTTTAAATTATTATTTTAGCAAAAACTATGGATTTACCACCCAAAATTGACGATATTTAAAAAATCATAAAAAATAATTGTCGCGTTTCTATGCGAAATTTTTAATTGCATTGTGTTTGTAGCCACTAAAACTACCACCCGGCTTCGTTTTCGGTAGCAGTCTTGAGATATCCTGTATGTAAATCAAGTGGTAAATATGTCAAATAATTACACGGCATCAGTTCTACTATAGCTTAGGTCTACGCATTCCTTATATGCGCCGCTACAAAGTACAAAGTTATGTCGTGCAGAATACATACGCCGAATGATTTGATGGCGGCCATGAAATTGTTTTTCAATAATGCTAAAATAAATGTTTTATTGACCTAAAGTAATATAATTTTTACTTATCGGTGATAAGAAATGTTATCTTTATTTTTTGTGAATGTTCGATCATATTTATTGCACCCCCGCACGATACAATTGGGCATTTTTACGACGACTTACAGACCGGTCCGCTGTGACGTCACAACCGCTGCACTGGTCTGCAGACCACTTTCGTGACAACACTTTTCTCGCTCTCCGCCCCGTCCATATATTTTACGTCAATGGTCATAATACAAGCTTTTTCAAAAATGTTGCGAGCGACGCCAATTTCAGTAACGCTCCACTAGGGATGTACTGGAGAGCGCGCACCACGCGTTTACCGCCTTGGGCATATGTTTATGTCAATAATTGATTCCTTGTTTTTTGTCTGCTCAATTTAAATGTAGTGCAAATCAAATGAAGTGTCTACCAACGAGAAGTTGACTTTCGCTGGTCGAATATATTGACATACTCGAAACCACACTTAAATAAGTTGAACCCGAAACTTGACTCCATGGGACACTGATAGGTTTTCCAGCATCGAAAGGGTGATAATTACTAACATAGACCATCCTTCCACTCAAATAGCGCAGGCTTTGTTATTCCAATTTTGCAATACACACTGAAATAATAATAAACAATTACATACATTTTAGATATGTTATTTTTTAAATACGTGCCGATAGTTTGAATTGCGAAGAATTTACCAACATGCATTTGTTGAGATAAAACAGTAGCCAAAACAATGTCGCAAGTTTATTGAATCGCGTGCTTTGGGTTATTGACTGATCAATGCAATGTCAGGGTGAAAATGTTCGTGCGTTCGTAACATGCAACTACTCTTTTATCTGTAATTACATTGTTTGAAAAATTATTCTCAAGTTCGGTTGTTTACTCGCTTGGTTTTGGTACTAGATCAATATGGACTGTTAAGGCTATTGTTGGGTTTAGGATGGCATTGGCTCTATTGCGCAAAACTTTGTTTTGTATGGATTGGTTGCAATTTTTTTTTCTTTACCCAACAATCACATACATAGTCCTGACCCCACACTAAGATTGAGTCTTATGTCGTGGGTATCAGGAACTACGAGACTTTCCGGTCTCACAAACACCCAGACCCTGAAGAAATATTTGTGGGCCTCACAAACATTTCTCTTGGTGCGGGGATCGAACCCGCGGCCTCTCGTTTCACAGGCGGCGTCTAACCAACTGTGCTATGGAGGCTGTCTAAATTGAATTTTAAAACATTACATTTTAAAAACAAACGGCCTAATTGATAGAATATTTATAAAGCTATTTTAGTTACCGAATCTTTTGTCTTCTTGGCTGAATTCAGAAGTCGCTCGAAAGGGATGAAACATTCGGTAACTAACTTAGGTTTATAAAAGGTCTATGAATAAGGATGTAAAACTTATATTTTACTGCTACTTAATATTTTATTATTGCTTTCGTCATGAATAAGTTGTAACATAAAATATTAAAACGATTGTTTCGTGTTAACAATAAACTAAAGTAGTACAAGAAAACACCATAATTATGAATTTTCTTTGTATTAACGTCCTTAACTCATACATAAGTAATGATTGTGCCGAAAGATTTTGTTTGTCATTACAAGACCGAAGCCTTGACTGACGTCAACGCATTTGGGACTCTTAAAATGGCCGTAAAGAATTATAGTAGCGTAAAATACTTAATTAATTTGTCTCTGAATAATCACAATCTCATTTTGAAAGTAACGAAACCCGTCAAGTATTCCATGGTTTGTTTCTGGTACGTATCATTGCGGATCTGTAACTAGACACGTCGGCCTAAATAAAACAAACTAAAGAGATATATTATGCCCGTGTAGGTTGCACTTGTAGTGTACGGTAATAGTGAATAATATCAATGGTATTGCGTGGATTATTGTCCAAACTTTGTATAAAAACAATTGTCTTTCATTGTAGGCACTCCTTTATATGAATGGATAGTTTTAAAGCCTAATTTAATTACCTAATGTTTTGTTCCTTTCGAACGACTTTTGAATCCAGTTTGAGCGAAGAAGACAAAACATTCGGTACTTAAAATGTGTTTTAAAACTGTCTATGAATGAGGCCGTAGGTTTATAAAGTTTGTGTTATAAAATTAATGTAAAAAACCTATTAACGAGTGTGAGGTTTCTATGTAAATTCTCAAGCTGGTATTCGGATTAATTACAGTAGTAATCGAAGCAAAAAGTTTTCCCATGATGAAACGGGATAATCCGCATTAGATCGTGCCGTCGCGTCGCGGCTCTGAGAAACACATGTTACGCTACGCATTGGTAGTTTTTATATTCGTATCTTTTATATGATATTTTATGATATTTTTCATTTAGAACTTTTGCTTGCCAATGTCTTAATATCCATTAGTAGATCAAGAATATATACTTTTTGTGAGATTTTTAGTGACGAGAATTGCGATATAATTTATTGAGTTAGGTGACTACACATACTACACTACTGTGCAACTACATAAGATAAAATATTTTTAACACATTTTTTTTTTAAATTACATAACTTTTTTATTTTAACTCTCATTTTGTGGGTAGTCTCCATATTAACATCTGTTTAGTCAAGGACATCGGTTTACACGAGCGCGAATGCGAGCGGTTAGTAATCAATGAACGAGACTTGTGACTAATTAATAATCACACAACACCATTCAACAGATGTTACTTTGGAAATACGTGCTAATTACTACATTTATTCTAGATTCAAGATTCAAGATAAACACGCTTAGATTTACTGCAACCAGATTGCAATCTGTTACTAATAGGGTTGCAAAATTGTTTTTTTTTTAAATAGTCTTATTGTATGTATTGTACTTATGTAGTTTTGGATAAAAATAAAGTATTCGGATATATTTTTTTTTATTTTTCCTGTTTAGCTGTGTAAAAAAAGGTTAATATAGGTAATTGGTAATTAGTAATAACTGAACTATTATCATTGCTTCAAATGAAACGGAAAGAACATACAGTATAGCAAATAAAAAAAATGTCTAATTTAGTTACTGGAATCCAATGTTTCATATACATTTCAAAGATAACTAATAGTACTGGTGGTAGGTCTCTTATATGTGAGAGGCTGCCTGGGTTGGTTACCACCACATTGTCTATTTCTCCCGTCAAACAGCAGTGTAGAAGCACTGTTGTGTTTCGGATTGGAAGGACATTGTAGCCAGAGCAGCTACTGGACATATTGCGAATTAACATCTTATGTCTCAGGATGGCCGAGCGCAGTGGAATGCCAAGCATTGCTTTGTGATTCGAGGTGTTGTTTGGTTCTGCTACTGTTGATGAGCTGTCGTATCGCTCACCATCAGGCGAACGGCATTTTCGTTTCGCCATTTATTGGAATAAAAAAAAAGGTAAATACATACTAGAACGGTAGCTTTCAAACACAGATCACTCCCAATAGATACCTAATGCAAGGCAGCGGTTGCGCGCCACACATACATAAGCTATCGGATAGATATAAACCGATGCCAAATGTCGCGTCATCAGTCTCGTCCAAGTAGTGGACCCGCACATATCGACGAACGTTGGCGAAAATTACATTTTGGGAACATAATATTACAGTTAAAAATGATTTGCTCAATAAAATGGTGTGCAAAAAAACTCAACAAATTCAAGTATCCAAAAAAACGCAATAACTTTTCATCGATAACTAATATTCTTTAAATTAATTTGGTCCCGAGCGAGCTCAATGTATACTGGTTAATGTATCAATGTCAAACAGTCGAGTTCGAATGGAGAATCAGCCGTCTCTTTTTCGCATAGCAATAACCGTAATAAGCCATCTTTTTTGGGGAAATCACACGTTCTTCTAGTGTTTGACGCATGTTTATAATATAATTCCGATATCGATATTTTAAAACAATAATGTAAATTAATAATTTTTTTTCTCTAGCGATATACGTTTTCAAAGATCATGGGAAGGTGTTTTTTTTTATGGCAATGAATGACGAGACGAGCACGCCGTTCGCCTGATGGTAAGCGATACGACCGCTCATAAACAGTAGCAACATTCCACTGCGCTCGTCATCCTGAGACATAGATGTTAAGTCTCAATATGTCCAGTAGTTATTCTGGCTACAATGTCCTTTAATCCAAAACACAAAAGTGCATTTACGCTGTGTTGTTTCACGGGAGAAATAGACATTGCGGTGGTACCTACCCAGATGTCCTCTCACATATGAGAGACCTGCCACCAGTATTTATCATAAATTTTAGTATACTAAGTTTATTGAGAATCAGTAGTACAAGTCATTGCACTAATTTTAACATACGTTGTATATATCGTCTCAAAAACATTCATAGTTCGTCAAGTGGGTTTCATTGTCACTTGTCGATATTAGATTTACTACAGCCGCCGCGCCGTCAGAATTCAAGAAACGGAATAAGTTATTGTAGCCCTTTACGGCGTGAAGTTTAGTTATTTACTATTTCATATTTTTATCTGATCTTTTATATCAACACTTAATTTGGGTGTTTCGCCATTATGGTATACAAAAATACACGGTGAATAATAGAAATAAAACCGTTACATACTAAAGTAAAAATCTTAATCCTATTTTATTCGTAGATAGCGGTTGCCGGTTGGTATAATTTATCAGATCAGGCCGGTGAAAAAATATTATCAAACATTTACCAAGTTGGTAATCAAGTTATAGAAGCGATCATAACACATGAACTTACTGGCAAATCGAACTATCGATACATTTTTTTTATTTATCGACTTATGCATCATCTCTCCAGTGAAGTCCACGTGACTGCGCTGCAAACCGCCCACCCCCCGCGCAGTTCCCTTCGTTGGCGTTTTAGGTTCAAAGCAAAACTATCTTAATGCGGTATCTATTGTAAGTGAGCTGTGCTTTCAAACAATATCTATGTTTTTGAAGTGAATACTTTATTCCAAATTATTGCTGTATTTCTTAATTCTTATTTACATGATTTGATGCTCATTTGTGTAAGGTGCCAGCCCTATCTCATACGGCGTTTGGTCGTGACCTAGATAACAAAATATGCTCGGTCAATTACACTTATATCATTTATGAAACTTGACACGCTGCGGTCCAAATAGGTTATTAATCCGTCTCTGGCAGCTCATTGTAAACAACGAAAATGTAAACACTGCTCTTGCACTGATCTAAATATGCGATACTATTGTGCAATTATACGGAAAAATGCGCAACAATACACCCGCGTTCTTACGATTTTATTAATTGTATTCTCCTGGAATGTTATATGGTCGTAACTCCTAGATGTAATTGCATTGTGTTTCGTCCACAGACGCATGTCTGAGAATGCCGCTTTAATTATGATTAATAGTTACTGAGACATACACTTGGTTAATTTATAAACAACGCGGAACGTTCTTTTCATGGACTTTGTTAGACATTATGTAAATGTGTATTGTTTATTAAATCTGACTGATGCGCGATGGAGCCAAAAAACAAAAGTTCCTCATATTATCTTAATCATTGGTAAGAAATGTATTGTATAATAATAATATACATTTTCCATGATATTATCGTAATAACAAAGGTAAAAAAATCTGGCTAGCTTGGCAATTATAACATTCGGTTTATCCTTTTTTATCAGTCAAAAGTTGAAGTTAGGACTCCCCCATTGATTTTTAGTAGTAAATAGGGTACAACGAACGTTATTGATAAGTCAAAGCCCAAGGCCACCGTTAAACATGGAGCGGTATTTGGCAATAATATAAACTGTAGATAAAATATTTTAGTGCCTTTATACAGGGTATATCAAGACTGCTACCGAAAACGAAGCCGGGTGGTAGTTTAAGCGACTTCAGACACAATGCAACAGAAAAAGTTGCAAAAATAAGCGACAATTTTTTTTTTGAAATTTTTTTCATAATGCCATATTTTGGTGGTAAATATTTTTTTTCCTAAAATAATAGTGTATACCCTTTAATTTATAAATACTCTAAGATATAAGAGAGTTTAAATAATTATTTTAGCAAAAACTATGGATTTACCACCCAAAAATGACGATATTTAAAAAATCATAAAAAATAATTGTCGTGTTTCTATGCGAAAATTTTAGTTGCATTGTGTTTGTAGCCACTAAAACTACCACCCGGCTTCGTTTTCGGTAGCAGTCTTGAGATACCCGGTATAGCATTTGAGAACATCAGAAATCAATATGAATATTCTGTCTTCTGGCAATTTTATCCCTGAAATAATTAATTGAGTATTGTAATAATTTAAATGTCAGGGTAGTAAGTTATGACGGGTTCGAATCCCAGGGCACACCTCTAACTTTTCGGAGTCATGTGTGTATTGATAGTCAATCACCACGCACTAAAACGGTAAAGGAAAAGATCGTGAGGAAACCTGCATACCATAGCGATTTATAAGAAAAAAATATCTATGGTATGTAAGTCCGCCAACCCGCACTAGGCCAGCGTGGTGGAATATATATGGCCTAACCACTCTCAATCGTACTGTCGATTGTAGAGGAGGCCCGTGCCCTGCAGTGGGACGTATATGGGCTGCTACAGAGACAGAGACAAGTTATGATATAATAAGGGCTGACTATTTTATGCATATTATTCAGTACTGCTCAGACCACATTTATATAACAATAAAACCCATCCGTCATAAATTGGAAATTGGACGTCTATGCTTTATCCCTAATGTTAACAGTTCTGTCTCCTAGCAGAGCCCTAAGTAGTGGAGAAATGAAATTCAAACGGAAAACATTTTGTTTTTATTTTTAGACGCCCATTGTTCATAGTTTTTTATTTCATTATGATTACCAATGTTACTCACTGGAACATAGGTTTTTGGGTTATAATAATTATTGTGCAGCAAAATTGATATACTTAAGTTTTGTTTCGGCGTTCATGAATGTAACCTGTTTTGCGTTTATTAAATAAAAATAATACGTTGTACCGGTCTAAAGACACTAGGAATTCGTTCCAGTGTCCGATCATGAACCTTCCGCATGCGCGGGATTCGGGTTACCTACCACTGGCTTATGTTACTTATACTGGTGTCTCATATGTAAGAGGCCGCCTGAGTAAGTACTGCCAGAATGTCAATTTCTTCCTCTAAACAGCAGTGTAAATGTACTGTTGTGTTCCGGTTTTAAGAACTTAGTAGCCAGAGTAACTACTGGCCATTATTATTTATTATTTATTTAAACCTTTATTGTACATATAAAAAACAAATACAATATTCAGAAACTAAAAAAAATAAAAAAAAGTACAAATGGCGGTCTTATCGCTTAAAGCAATGTCTTACAGACAACCATGGGATGGATTTATAGAGAAGGAGAAAGAGAGGGCAGTGTAAAATAAATAATTAAAAGAGAGGACACTAAATAATATTCATACTAACTAAAAAAAAAATTACATCATCATAACATACATAAATAGCATAAATGCATACATATATAATAATATATATATATACAGGGTATATCAAGACTGCTACCGAAAACGACGCCAGGTGGTAGTTCTTACAGACTTCATACACAATGCGACAGAAAAAATTGCAAAAAAAGCGTCATTTTTTTTGTTATTTTTTTCCTATGGCCATATTTGGGTGGTAAACACATTTTTTCGTAAAATAATAGTGTATACCCTTTTATTTATAAATACTCTAAGGTATAAAAGAGTTTAAATGATTATTTTAGCAAAAACTATGGATTTACCACCTAAAAATGACGAAATTTAAAAAATCATAAAATATAATTGTCGCATTTCTCTGCGAAATTTTTAGTTGCATTGTGTTTGTAGCCACTAAAACTACCACCCGGCTTCGTTTTCGGTAGCAGTCTTGAGATACCCGGTATATATACTGGGATAAAATTTCGCATAGAAACGCGACAATTATTTTTTATGATTTTTAAATATCGTCATTTTTGGGTGGTAAATCCATAGTTTTTGCTAAAATAATAATTTAAACTCTTTAATACCTTAGAGTATTTATAAGTAAAAGGGTATACACTATTATTTTAGGAAAAAATGTATTTACCACCCAAATATGGCCATAGGAAAAAAATAACAAAAAAAAATTGTCGCTTTTTTTTGCAACTTTTTCTGTTGCATTGTGTCTGAAGTCGCTTAGACTACCACCCGGCTTCGTTTTCGGTAGCAGTCTTGATATACCCTGTATACCGGGTATCTCAAGACTGCTACCGAAAACGAAGACGGGTGGTAGTTTTAGTGACTACAAACACATTGCAACTAAAAATTTCGCAAAGAAACGCGACAATTATTTTTTATGATTTTTTAAATATCGTCATTTTTGGGTGGTAAATTCATAGTTTTTGCAAAAATAATAATTTAAACACTTTTATATCTTAGATTATTTATAAATAAAAGAGTATACACTATTATTTTAGGAAAAAATGTATTTACTACCCAAAAATGGCCATAGGAAAAAAATAACAAAAAAAAAATTGTCGCTTTTTTTTGCAACTTTTTCTGTTGCATTGTGTCTGAAGTCGCTTAGACTACCACCCGGCTTCGTTTTCGGTAGCAGTCTTGATATACCCTGTATACCGGGTATCTCAAGACTGCTACCGAAAACGAAGACGGGTGGTAGTTTTAGTGACTACAAACACATTGCAACTAAAAATTTCGCAAAGAAACGCGACAATTATTTTTTATGATTTTTTAAATATCGTCATTTTTGGGTGGTAAATTCATAGTTTTTGCAAAAATAATAATTTAAACACTTTTATATCTTAGATTATTTATAAATAAAAGAGTATACACTATTATTTTAGGAAAAAATGTATTTACTACCCAAAAATGGTCATAGGAAAAATATAACAAAAAAAAAATTGTCGCTTTTTTTTGGAACTTTTTCTGTTGCATTGTGTTTGAAGTCGCTTAAACTACCACCCGGCTTCGTTTTCGGTAGCAGTCTTGATATACCCTGTATATATATATATATATATATATATATATATATATATATATATATATAATACACACAAATTGTAAAATAATTTAGATGTGACTTACAACTTTGGTCTCAAGTCTCAGGATAACGAGCGCAGTGAAATGCCAATTGCTTTGTAATTCATGTTGTTGTTTGGTTTTGCTACTGTCCATGAGCGGTCGTATCGCTTACCACTGAAAAAAAAAAGAAAAACCGCGGTACCGCCTACACCGATGACACGATTATCCACATTATTTCGTAATACATTGTAATAATCAGATAAATGACTCATTCATTACTAATGTTATGATTAATCAATTGCCTCACAAACTATTATTAATAGTTTCTGTTGATATTGAATACATTATAAGACCTTGATATATTGATTTATCAAATTATATTATTATCGTGCGTGTCAGTAACCGGATAGATTTTCAATACGTTTAGTGGAATATTCAGGCCATCTATTGAGTTGTATAACTTCTTAGTAATTCTGTTTCAATTGTGCGTCTGTTGACAAAGCGGCATCTAACAAATCGATCATAATTACGTCGAATGAAATTGTATGTAGGCGGCTTGATGGTGTGTGTGTGGTCTGGCATCCGTAAGAATATTATTTATTTAGGATTTGCATTTTATGAATAAATTATTTTGATTATTATTTCATGCACTAACAATTTACACGACATATAACATCTGTATCTGCCCATACACATCCTACTGCAGGGCACCCGTCTCCACTACAATCGAGAATACGATTGAGAGTGCTTAGGCCATATAGTACACCACGCTGGCCTAGTGCAGGTAGTAATATCCCCACTACACGATAGGCCATCGCGATTGTCCACTTTGATGGCCCATTGTGCAGAGGGCGTAGTGTCTTCTAATGGCTTATGGCGCATGCGATGGTCTTAGAATGGTGTTGGTCTTAGAATGTCGGTTTCTTTGGCGCACATCAAAGGTAGTGGTGATCATTACTGAATGTCGCCATCGCGTAATTGCGTTTCCATCATTCACATGACCATTCATGGCCAACTCGCTGATCCAGTGCTGGCACACCGTTTAGAGGGGCTATAAAATACATAACATTATAATATAAATACCTTATTAAGTGCAGTTTCAGCTGAACTTGTTCAATTATTTTGTAGGCGTCAGTCGAATACGATCGTTGATACTTTGCCCCACATCAGCTGTGCAATCAGTCGACCTTCCTGTCATATTTTAATTGAACTGTCATCGCAATAACGTGGTTTTATGGTTATCGTCACGCATACTGTAATTACAAACTTTAGACATTGTCATTCATCATCTTTGTTGTGTTTGTACTGAATAGTATAAAACAATGTTATCGGTCGTCTGCCTGACTTCCTTGACTTGACTACTTAGGTGCTTAAAAATTCATAGTATAAATATTTTAATGTTAGTAAATACGGATATCGTCAAGTAAATCTTGAATATATGAAACCAATGATCTTGCAGTCCACGGTGCCGAAGATCGTTCGAAATGGCGAGGAATGAGAAAAATGGCATTGGCCAGAATAACACTTGGTAGAAAGAAAGGAACATACAAGTTCTTTAAACGATAGACATCTCCCGTCAGTTAATACATCGAAAAATAGCGATTTACAAATTAATATTTAAATTTACAAACTACTATCGTTGCTGATAACATCGAATTTAGTCTATTGGTCAACGGTGCGTAATGATTTTACCCTCACTATTACAGTGACCTATATTAATTTTATCCTATTTAGCATAGGCCAACTAATCTCCTCGCGGCTGCACAAATTACTTCTCGGTTTAAATTAAACTGCCTCCATAAAAGCCAGCTGCTATACTCCATCGGTTTAGGTACTTTACTAAATGTAAACAAACCAGAACACGTGACGCATGGTTGTTCAACATTTTATTGCAATGTCCAATTTACGAATCTGGGGGCGCGGCCGAGCCCCCTCCAAGTCGAGCTATAGGCCGTAACATCCTTTTCTCGAAGCAATTCAGACCATTTTCAACCCCCCATAACTTCGTTGTGGTTAAAGCAAGAAGCCTGAATTTTCAGTTACTAAGTAGGCATTGTGTAAACACGGTATATTTAAAATTTCATTCAATTTGAACCAGTAGTTTAAGAATTATAATGTGTCAAACTTTCGTAATTTTGTCACTCACTGACTGACTGACCGATCATCAAAAGTCTAAGGCACTTCTAGCAGACATAGAACCTTCAAATTTAGAATATAATTAGTGTTTAGTGTCTAAAGTAAGGGAAAATTCAAACATTTCATAATTTGTGTCTAGTTTTCTAGATAGACCAACTGCGTGAATAACTTTGTAATCCCATATAAATGTATAGGATTACAAAGTTACATTTGCAGTTAATGAATCATTGTACCCGTATATAGTGGAATAATAGTTGTAGATATATATCTATATACATGAGGCATAATAGGAGGGGATATAGAGAGGGAAATGGTGTATTCAGCCCATGAAACTGTACAACATTTCTCTAGAAAAACATGACGAAGAAAATCTTGCAAATAAATAGATTAAATAACTCGAAAATATCAATTACAATGAAAGAAAGAACATTAATAATCAAATCCGCTATATTTGTGATAAATTGATACCTATAAAAATAAAAAAAATCCATAAGACAGAGGCTTTAAGAAAAATCGTTAGTGATATTCTAGAAGTAAGAAGTACCGAAAAGGAAAAAAAGTAGGATTCTACAAAAAGACGTGAGATCCCATCAAAAACATCCTGTAAAAAAATTCCAAGTCTCGCAGCTCAGGTTTTCTACCGCAAAAAGTTGTGAGATGCATGTAATACCAAGTCGATTAATTTATTTAGTCCTTAAGGGACCTTCTATAGAAAGTTATTACGTTAGTTATTACCATATCAATATTAAAAATTCTTTACGTTTTAAATAAATAGATCGACTTGGCCAGTAGCATTATGTATAAATTGTACGATACATTATGTTTTCATGCGATGGCCAAGTCGATCCATTTTTTAAAACGTAAACAATTTTTAATATTGATATGGTAATAACTAACGTAATAACTTTCTATAGAAGGTCCCTTAAGGACTAAATAAATTAATCGACTTGGTATTACATGCATCTCACAACTTTTTGCGGTAGAAAACCTGAGCTGCGAGACTTGGAATTTTTTTACAGGATGTTTTTGATGGGATATTTTCTTAGTCAACCAAGTAACAAGTATTAACAACAATTAACATCAGCTTATAACAAATAATAACTAAAACAGTAAAGAACAACGATGAACACTTCCAAACACTTCACCACTTCACGAAAACAGTAAGTACATTATCGCAATGAATAATAATTGGCTGCCACACATAACCTACGATGATGCTTAGTTATCCGACTTAACGCATTATTTTTCATTTAAATAGTCGCATTACGATAAAGTTGTACTTCTCGATTTTGTAGCATAATATTTCTTGTAACTTTTATGAAAACGTTTTGGATGCCTGAGTGTTTGGGTCTTTTTTTATAGACAGACTGCATTATGTAAAATTAGATAATTTAATTTAGGAAATTAAATATAGTCTCACATAATTTAATTGTTTCCAAGCTTACACACACATAATTATACTCGTTATATTAAAATTGAACAGGTATTGTAGTTTTACATTTACGTAAACATTTTTTTTGTCATCAATTAATTTTAAAATGGGAAATGGCAATGTTAAATAACCTTTTTTATGGTTTGTTTATATTTAGTTAAGTACCTAAAACGATGGAGTATAGATTGACTTGAATATTCCGTATAGTAGCTAAGCAGGCTAAGTTGAATGTGTAATGTATATCGGTATAATACGGCCTTATTTCTGGGCGGCATTGGCACTTACCATCAGGTGCAATGCCGCCACTATGCCAGGCCATTATAAAAAATAATAATAATAATATAATTTTATGTGAAGTAGGTTTTATATTGTGTAACTCAATTCTACAAATAATGGAATTTAAACATTAAATTTTATAAATTTGATGCACAATAATATAATAAATTAGCAGCTCATATAGGTTTTACTGATATTACTGTCCACGCCTTATTTCTGATTAACGGCCGATGCCAATAATCAATCGAAAAACTTAGATTGAAGTCAATCTGGATTGTTTTTTACTTTTCGATTGGTCTCTTGTCATGTTGCCATAGTTTTTTCACTACTGAGATTGATTATTGGCAACTTAGTATCAGAAAAAAGATTGAGCTGTCAATCTAAAACGGCGAATTTTGGTTTGGGATTGTTTAATGGCAGCGGCTGTTAGTGGGGTTTAGGTTTGAGGCCAATAGGCTGGTTTAGTGCGGGTTGGTATCAAAGTTAAGTACATTTATATGCTGCCGCACTGAGAGCTCACGTGCAAAAATACCACTGACTAGGACCACAAATAACCTGATATGAAATGAATATCAAATGAAAAACTAAATTTAAAACAAACACGGCGCTGCCATGCAGACGGTGTTAAATTGGCAAATTAATTCATGTCTTGTTTTAAAAATCGAATACCATTAATTATAAGCTAATTTTTTTTTCTTTTATAATTATTAAGCGAAGTAGGTTTTAATGAAATGATTAAGGTTCATACATAATACTTCTTTTGGCTTTGTTTTATTGATTTATCATTACGCCTCGTGTGTGAGGTTATTTCAGTAACTAGTAAGCATAACTTGTGGTTTTCCTCTTGTCCCTTGATGGTTTTTATGTGGCGTTTCTACTGACAATGAATATCGGATACACCAGCGCTATTTTAACATCATTATTGACAATTAACACATCTATTTGAGTAAAAATACGTTGAATGTCTTTTGAGTATTTACGGTTCGGGTTTCTACCTGAATTCATTGCCTCTTGGGCTATGCTGTTAAGTATGTAATGTGTTCATAAGTTTTAAGACTAAATTATACTCGTTTTAAAAACGGAATAGTACTGGCAGCCTACTCATAAAGTTTTTAAAATTTGGAATGTTACGTTCCATCATATACCGGGTATCTCAAGACTGCTACCGAAAACGAAGCCGGGTGGTAGTTTTAGTGGCTACAAACACAATGCAATTAAAAATTTCGCATAGAAACGCGACAATTATTTTTTATGATTTTTTAAATATCGTCATTTTTGGGTGGTAAATCCATAGTTTTTGCTAAAATAATAATTTAAACTCTTTTATACCTTAGAGTATTTATAAATAAAAGGGTATAAACTATTATTTTAGGAAAAAATGTATTTACCACCCAAATATGGCCATAGGAAAAAATAACAAAAAAAAATTTTTCGCTTTTTTTTTGCAACTTTTTCTGTTGCATTGTGTCTGAAGTCGCTTAGACTACCACCCGGCTTCGTTTTCGGTAGCAGTCTTGATATACCCTGTATATATTTTGTTAATCCGGCGCCATACGTTATACTTGCATATCATGGTGGTAATCTCGTTTATAAACGAGAAAATAATAACAATTGGTATAGGTGTACCAGAATCTCTTGGCAATTGGAGTAATTGAAAATGGTGCATAGCACGAAATATTTTGATACTTTCTATACAACTTAGCATTAATTCATATTAACGAAATACTTTTTTAAGTTATATGTCTTAATTGCAATTATATGTTATTAGAATGATATGTAATAGTGAAACAAAAAATATTTTATTTGCAGTCTCTTTAATATGTATCATGAACGAATTAGTCAGGGCTTATTTCTAAAGATCCTGGCAGTACATAATCAGGCGAAGATGTTGATGATAATTATTTATAATAAAGATCTCTTCTGGGATTACAACTGTACACTAGAAGTGCAAAATAATATATCATTGTTTGATGGATCCTTATCTAAAATATCTGGAAACTCCTGTAAACAGGTATTTACCGTCTTTGCATTACCGTTTAGTTTCAAAAAATTATATCAAAGTATATACGATAAAACACATGTACATATCTAACACTAACCAAAAAAAATAAGTATCAAAACTCTTCACGCCGACCTATTTGTTAAAACGACTTCGAATTTAAAATCGACTATTTTGCTTAAATTTGACCAGATTATTCACGGATCTGGCGATAAACCTTGTAAATAATGTGTTGCACTTGTGATCGTAGAAATAATTTGTATATTTTCGCTAAGCGAGTATAGAAATCTAAAGATATTTCTTATAGTTTTCAATTTTTTCGATAAACATTTTAACATGATTACATACCGGTTGTTATAAGACCCAAAGTAGATGGAATATCGTCACCGATGCATATTACCTACTGAACGTGTAATTACTTCTTAAAAAATAAAGGTGTGGAGTTACGACTGCATTGTTTGCAATTCAAATTGATCCCGAAGACGTTAACCTCCAGCAAACTATTTACCTTATCGTCGCGTTACGAAAGGTCTAAACAAAAATAAACTTCAGTATTTGGATGTAATATTAAAAACAAATCTGACCTTTCCTTTTTATCGTTCACTCATAATAGCAATAACAATAGCATTGTTACTGGACTATATAATTATATAGATAAGACGGTCCTGTATTATCTGTGAATAGTATAGATAAGATAGGAGCACGTATTAAACAGATACATGAGATGGCATACAGAGTTTATCTTTTCAAGACGATTTCGATTAGTATACATGCATTTGACATCACTCCGATAACGAATGACCGATAAAGAATACTAGAATCGGTATATTTATAATTGTCATAACTTCTTGTTTACCTATTTAAAATGTTTATCGGTGCAGATAAGATTCTTTTAAATGTTTATAGGTCAAGGACAAATGAGTCTAAATTTATCAAACGCTTTAGCAAATTGCCAGATAAAAATTTTCCCCGCCATAACGGAAAAGCTTTTGATAGTATTTTTAGACGGAATGTAATAATTACACATATATTTTCATGTTATAGTATCTATATGTTAAATGTTATAGTATATTTTGAGACTGACATTGATACGTTATTGTTTGATAAGTCTTAACGCTACTTTCTGTGCTTTTATTTTTAAGTAATACATGTAAAGCGTTTAATTACGCATTATATGTTATTACACTTATTTGGCCTTTTCATGACAATAATTACAACGAATATTAGATCTCTCTAATCTCTTATTACAAAAACTGTACTGCCCTGTCTCTATTCATCCACAAAAAAAAATGCGCACAGGCCTCCCAAGTATAATATACATGCCTATCCTTTTTCCCCAATTCCTGTTCCTATACCATCCTTTCCTTTGCAGGATTCAACAGCCGCGTATGATAGGTTTCTTCATCGCGTACTTCAGTCAGGCGGAACGGCTGTTAATGCATGCCCGTTTGGCCAGTCTGCGAGACCAAGTCATGTTGGCAAGAGCCCGGACCATGAACATCACTGGACAGGAGTGAGCTGTGTTCAATAGTTCTTGTATATTTTAAAAGTTAGTAATGTTGAGACTCCGGCTGTAAAATAGAAGTTTGGGACCAATGTTTGTGTGATTCGCAAATGTTTTTGTTAAGTCTAGTGGCTTATTCATAGACAGTTCCTTTCGAACAACTTTTGAATTCAGTTTGAGCGAAGGAGACAAAACATCAGATGACTAAAATAGATTTTAAAACTTATTATGAGTAACGCCGTAGAGCCGTAGAGTTTTGAAGTTGAAAAGTCTGTCGTAATTTATGAGACCCACGAATCGGGACTTGTTGTTAGTTAGACAGTTAGAATATCTGCGTGGATGTATTTGTTAGAGTTTTACACCCGTATTCTAAGACGTTTCCTCGAATCTTCCTCAATCTTATCTCTATCGAGGTTTGTGAATTCGAGGAATTCTCCAAAATGGTATGCTTACTTAAAAATATATCTTTCCTAGAGGATCCTCGAGTGAGGTTGAGTCGAGGAGTTGATACGTCATCAAATACGTCATTGATGTGTTAATAAGGTACAGATTTAACAAAAACTATTTGACATTTCAATATTATGCTCACTTGAAAGCAAGGAGAGCAAGGAAAAGTATTGAGTGACGTTGAGTGGAGGAGACTTTTTTCAACTATGAATACGGATTTCCTTCAGTAAAGTCGAGTGGAGTCGAGAAATTTTCGAGGAACGTCTTAGAATACGGGTGTTAGTTTATAATCTATTCGGTAATTTAGATTATTAGAAAAAAATATGTTTTATATTTGATTATAGGTAGAATTCTTTCCTGATTAATAGTATACTTTCAGTCAACAGCGAATAAATAGAAGTTGTATATGTGTGGTATTCTTTGTTGCTATGTACTTAAACTACTTAAGAACTATTATAAGGATACACGAGAGCGCCGGATGGATTCTCGGAAAACAAAAATGCAATATCATCATTTGTAGAATGATTCTCAGTTCCTGGGACATCCCGCTTACTTCATTGTAACTATGTGTCTCAAGGTCCATACACGGAAACAAATAATCATGCTATGAGCCAAACTAATGTGCAATATGTCAATAATTTATTTTAAGTCTAGGTGAGATTTTTACTCCTTTACCTGATTGGTCTATAATTCTATATCATGGGAGGTAAACTTAATTCAATATTAAAAGCAAAAACACTACACATTGTCATCGGGAAAACCTGTTTTTTTACTTTGTAAGATGTATTTCAATTAAAAGAACTAAAATTGTCTACACTATACTATCTAACTCTGTAGTCAATATATGCAAAGGAAATAAATTTGAAGAAATGACTGACCATTTTCAATTCCCATTTATTTTGTTTGGTTTTATTTAGTCAAATTTTCTATAACAAATTACCGGTTGTCAACATTTCTTTAAAAAGCGGATTTTGATTGGGCTAAATACTTATTAATTAAGAATTTTATTGCTTTAGTTATTTACAAAGATTTAACGTAATCATTAGGAAACCGTCAGAATGGTTTATAAATTAAATTAACTTTATTACAATTTAAGAAAATTCTTAGTCTTTGAGGTTGTATTACCTATAAAACTTATTTATAATCGAAAAATGATTATATTTCGTCTGTCGAAAGAAATATCGCAGGCTATTATTTAAAATTGCGCGGGTGGGTTCATAATAGCCTGTTTACCACTGCTGAAAATAGCCCTTTTCCAAATTGCCATTTTATCACTTCTTCGGCTTGTGGTATCCAGCATATGTCTCCACTCAAGGACAACAGGTATATCTTCTGTATGGTACTTACTTTTCAAAAGATATTACACAATATTATGCAAGTATCGATAACGTTCCCTAATTACCAATTCCCAACGAAAATTAAGATATATCGTACTTTAATATATGTTTCTTAAAATTCAAACGTACTTGACCCAAGTTTGCTTTGATGTAACAAATTGTTTGTACGCGCACGCAGACGGTTGCATGGTCGAGTGATTTATGTACCAAACGCTTCTCTGTCAAGGCTATAATTATCCGTATTACCGTATTAAACCGTAATTTACCTTTCGTCAGTTTGATGCCAACGTAAACACCACCATCAGTGATTTAATATCCCCTATTTCATAGGACATAAAGCTTGTATTTGCATGATTCCTACTTGAGATTGAAGTTAAGGTACAGATTTTTATCAGGCCTTGAATGAATCTACCGGTAACAAGAATGAAATCCGATGGTCTTTAAACCGGTGATCTAACCCATGGCAACAACAGGTATTTGCCCATACGGCATACGACTTCAAGGCTACGTAAATAGTATAATTGTAGGCAACTGAAGGATACAAGTTGAATAAATAGTTATTTATTACCTAAGTAATCGATTTTTATATTGAGACTATTAGGCATGGTTTAATAATATGTAATCAATGTTAATGTTTTGTGTTGCAAATCTAGAGAAATCCTATTTAATAGAAGTCCAATATACAGGTGTCCCATAACTAGACGATAACTGGTAACCAAAGATAGGCCAAGCTATGACGGGACAGGAACAAAAAACAATATAGCGCTAACCCCGATAGTTTACAAATACAGCCTTTCTAATGAAAATTTAAAAATTTACCTTGAGCTACACTTTACAACAGTGTGACAAGTGGTTTATGTTATTTATTATTGGAAGCACGTTTTTCCAATCACAAAAAGCTAAGCTTTAGAACTCCGTACCAAATGATATCTAAATACATCTACGTTTCATACAGGCCAATCCAGTGCAAGTTATTGATTCTTTTCCCATCCCTATTCATTATTGAATAAAGTTCCCACGATGCTGTGCTATTGACATGACAAAGTTGTTATTATTATAAATCCGAAAGTTTTTTTCCGCCAAATAAAGAGCAAACTTAATGCCAGAATAATATAAATATGGATTTTGTGGTATCTTGGTCGTAAATATTAGAAAAATATACCTTTTTCCAAGTGAACTATGCCGACAAAGATCCGAGCGATATCTTGTATTTTCGTCAGCGAGAGCTGTACGAATATTATATCTAATAAGCTAATCCACCATAGTTACATAGTGGGTTAAGAACGTACCATAGCGACACAGATATACGTGCCTTTATGGGATCCCCTGTGTATATCCGCAATCCGCATACAATAAAGCCTGAATAATTACGTTGACCGGCTAATGATAATCATTTCACGTCGTGGATACTCTATTTGGACTACACCGTACCATTGATTGGTAGTGTATTGTGGCCACTGTCTTGAAATAAATATCTATTTTCTTCCGCCAAACAGCAGTGGAAATGCATTGTTATGTTCCGGTTTGAAGGGCATTGTAGCCAGAGTAACTACTGGACATAATGAGACGTAACATCTCGTCTCCATATGGCGAGCGCAGTAGAGTGCCAAGCAATGCCTTGTAATTTTGACAGCCTCCGTGGCGCAGGCGGTTAGACGCCGCCTGTGAAACGAAGAGGCCGCGGGTTCGATCCCCGCACCGAGAGAAATGTTTGTGCGGCCCACAAATATTTCTCTCGGGTCTGGGTGTTTGTGAGACCGAAAAGTCTCTCGTAGTTCCTGATACACACGACACAAGACTCGATCTTAATGTGGGGTCAGGACTATGTATGTGACTGTTGGGTGTTATTATTATTATTATTATACTTTTTAAAATTTTAATTCTCTTCCATATTTGGAAGGCAAATCAACTATAGCCAGGCCGAAGCCAGAGGCTTAGTTGTGTGTATTTTTAGACTAATAATTAATTATTGTTGGATAGGAATTTTCTAACTAAGCGGCATGTATTTAGGATAACTGCTTTCTGCAGGAGTATGTAGGTGGATTCGTGCATGTTAAGTATCTTAAGACTATTGTGAAGGGTATGTGGTATGACTCCAGTAGACGAAAGTATTATTGGGACAGTTTTGGTTTTGTTAATTTTCCATTGAGTTTTTATTTCAATGGCAAGATCGGTATACTTAGAGATCTTTTCAGTATGAGTATTATTTAAATTGTGTGTGTTACATATTGCAATATCTATGATGTACCCGGTCATGGTTTCTTTGTCTAAAACTGTTATATCTGGTCTGTTATTATGGATAGTTTTATCTGTTACTATTGTTCTGTCCCAGTAAATTCGGCATTTATTATTTTCCAATACTGATTCCGGTTTGTATTTATAGTACGGCAACTTTTCAGGCACTAATTTATATTGATAAGCAAGGTTTTGATGGACTATCGCTGCAACCTGGTCATGGCGGTGTTTGTAGTCACTCTGGGCTATGGATTTGCATGCTCCGGTAATGTGTTGTATAGTTTCGGGGGAGCTATGACAGTGTCGGCATGTATCTATTATATTCGGTCTATGAATAATATACTTTTGGTAGTTTTTTGTATCAATAACCTGGTCCTGAATAGCAAGCATGAAACCCACTGTCTCAGGGAAGAGATCGCCTTGCCTCAGCCACGCGTTCGACGCTACCAAATCGACATGTGGTTGCTGGAGGTCGTGTCGATGTCTCCCGTGTAGAGACTTCTGGGTCCAAGCTGCTATTTTTTCATTGTTGTCTGTAAGGCGTTCATTATTTTGACTATTTCGATTGTATAGATTTATAGGTGTCAGCTGTTTGTCGGCTTCTACTATGTGTTTATGTAAAGTTGAATCTATTGCACGGTCGTAGAAAAAAATTTCGGAGTCTGATTATTTGTCTATTGTGTAAATTAGCTACGTCTATAATTCCTCTGCCTCCCTCTTCTCGTGGGAGGGTTAGACGTTGGGTACAAGACCGCGGATGGTGCTTTCGGTGTTTTGTCATTGTGGTGTTTATGATACGCTGCAAGTTTTTTAGTTCCGTTTGAGACCATTTCACGACACCGAAAGAATAGGTTAATATGGGGATTGCATAGGAATTAATTGCTTTTACTGTATTACGTGAGTTTAGCTGTGTTTTAAGCACAGATCCAAGTCTGTGTTTAAATTTACGGGTGAGCTCAGTTTTAGTGTATTTTTCGCGGATCTGTCTATCTTGTTGGAAACCAAGGTATTTATAAGTTTCACCAGAGTTTAGGGCTTCCATCTGTTCTCCTGTATGTGTCATGTAATCTTTTAATTGTAGTTTACCTTGTTTAAAAGTATATGTTTTACATTTATCTATACCAAATGTCATATAAATATCCTTAGAGAACTGTTGGGTAAGGTCGGCAAGTTGGTGAAGAGAGCTTATATTGTTACTATATAATTTAATGTCATCCATGTACATTAGATGACATAGCTTGAATGTAGATATTAATTGGGTCTTAGAAGTGGGAATTCCTAGATTAGTATTATTATTATTATTATTCATGGTGTTGCTTGGTTTGTCTACTGTCTATAAGGAGTCGTATCGCTTACCACCAGACGAACGGCTCGGCCATTAATTACACCAAAAAAGTCGAGTCAGCGGGTCTATTTACAAAATGTTCTTCAACAGGATAGCCCAGCCGGTTTTCCTGGGCAGACTGGTGGAGTACTACAGTCCCGGGACCCACATGACGACATCGGAGGCCTACATGTACGCGGGCGCGGTGGTGCTCTGCTCGGCTCTCAACGTGTTCGTCGTGCATCCCTACATGATGGCTATACTGCACATGGGCATGAAGTTCAGAGTAGCTTGCTGCTCGCTCATCTATAGAAAGGTAATACATAATTGTTATATAATATTAGAATAGAATTTTATATTTATTCGGCTTTATTCATAGACAGTTATAAAACCAATTGATTTTTCGAATGTTTAGGTAAATTAAATTAAAATTAAAATATGCTTTATGTACACTAAGATAACACACAATTTACAGGCTAATCTTACATAATTATGTACAATGGGCGGCCTTATCACTAATAGCGATTTCTACCAGGCAACCTTTGGATGGACAGGAATTACAAGAATAACTTTCGGTGTGCAGTTAAAGCATAAAAACGATATAATAGAATATAATTGTACGATAAATAAACGCAATATAATATTATATTGTATGAACATACCACAAATATAATATATGTATATGTACACACAGTACGCATATTATACACATATAGTGGCATTATATAAATAAATACATACATATTCATATATACATAGAAACATATATATATATATATACACTACATAACATATAAACAACAATAGATAATCTAATTAATTAACGACAGATAATAACATTTTAGCAGTTTTTTTAAAAGAACCTATGGTCTGTGCACTTTTTATTTCAACGGGAAGAGCATTCCATATCTAACAGCCTGCACTGTAAAAGATTTGTCCAAGAAATTAGTGGTATGCTTCGGAGTACGAAGCTTTTAAATTCTCCGAGGACCTCAGTGACACCGAATGCGACACACTTAGGAACTCAAAACGTTCTTTAAGATAGCGTGGAGAGGATGGGTTAAATAGAATATTATAGAGCAAAGAAAGAAGATGAGCATTCATTCATGCATTAGGTACTCCTCTCGAACGATTTTTTTTTCGAAAAATGTTGTGACTTTAGTAAAGAAGACACAGCATTCAGCAATAAGACCATAAATAGCTTTATAATATGGCCTAGTTTTGAATGCACTACTAGTAAGTGCTTTGGTAGTGTGTCAATATCGACAAATATTTCTCCATGAACGCTCAATGGCGTAACCTTGACAAGCTATATGTCCTTCCGTAGACTGGTTCAGGGTGATGGATCGGTGAAATCAAATTGGGGATTGCCAAGTCCATATATTACTGTAAATATGTCTAAAAAGATAATATTTTTCATTTGTCATAAAGATTAAGTCAAAATTGCTCGCAGAAGAAAAAGCTTAGCTATTTACACAGCTCAAAAGACACCTGTATTATTGGAGTTATGAGCGAACGTGTTTACCTATTAAGTATTAGGTGTATGTATTTAAAGATATTACTCAAATATTTTATTTAGGTAATTTAAGAAACATACATTTTTTTTTCATTTCCCCTAACGGTAATGTTTAAGTCCCAAGGACCCTGCTACTGATACCTGATCCAAATATTGTTATTTAGTATTATTTATTTTAAAAAAAACCGTAATACATAATATTACGGTTTTTTTTTAAATTATGTAACCAACTTGAAATATGCAAATGTTCGTGATTATTTGATCAGTTGCCACTTACTTATTCTACCACATTGAATGATTGGCTTTATATTAAACAGTATTGTTACGTGTTAAGTTCTTACTCGTGTGCTAATCGGGCATACTGCCAACTCTATTAAATATGATACAAAGTTGCGGAAACATCTGAATGATGGAATATTACTTTTATTGCCTTATTCATAGAGAGTTTAAACCTATTTATTATCGAATGTTATGTCCTTTCCGAACGACTTTTGAATTTGGTTAGAGGGAAGAAGACAAAACATATGTTAACTAAAAATGGTAATAAAACTGTATGAACAAGGCCTTATACTTCAGACCCTTAAGAGGACGGTAGACGCCGATGACATTGCTCGAACGGGCGGAACCAAATCTCATGCACCGGTGTACGCCGGCGCACGACGTGCGAGCGAGCGCGCTGCGTAATACCTATTCATTCATTGTTTCGCTGCGGACAGAACGATATATTCGTAGTGTTATTTCACTCGATGTTCCCATCGAGTACAGTTAGGAGCGGTCTGACCGTAGTGTATGATTAATTCACTATCAAACCTTACAGCTACCGTGGCGGAATTGCTCGAACGCTGACTGTTAAGAGCGTATACACCTTGCGCGCAAAGTCAACTATAGGTATTTCTTCGTTAATTTCACGCACACATAAGCGACCAAAGCTGTGTGCGTAGAGCTGCCGCGTCGGCTCGCTATACAATCGGCTCAAACAACTTTGATCCGTGCGCTTCAAATATTCAATTGAAATGTAACTGTAATATAATATCATAAAAATATTTTATTTGCATTATAAGTAGACAAATATTACTGTGCAAGCAAAGAATAATACAAATTTTGGATACTAATCATATTTTCGTATTATTACATTGTTAAGTTGCATTCAATCAGTATACACTACGGACATTTTATTAATCATTTCGTGTTCGAACACATAAATAGTGTTAGGGGCCTTACAACCCCTTACAATTACGAAATATATTTAATTTTATATTACAATACATAACATAATTTAGCCTCGGAATTACATCCCATTATATTACCTGAAACATAATTTATACTCACTACAAAATCATTGTAGGTAATAAAAATAATTAAATATTTTACTACCAAAGTACTAAGATGTGGTAATCGCATTCCGCGCGTGGCTATTTTTACCACGCGCGGCATAATCGACTGCAGCCAGGCCGGAGCGATGAGCGATACGTCCTCCCTTTAGAAGGCCTTGCGGCGGTCTGATTTGATCCACGTCGGACAGCGTGTTTTATAGTGGTTTTTTAAAATATTTGTAGAAAACATGAAAACTAATTTTGTTGAAATATAAAATGGTAATTTATTGATAAGATGTTCTTCTATTGTAATATGCAATTGCTATAAAAAATTATGTACGATAAGTGGGTGAAAAAAAATATGTTCTTAACGAGAGTTTCTGAATAATTTCGCATTGTTTAAATTTTTATTTTTCAGGAACTAAACACAAAAAAGATTATTTTTCTCAGCAAAATCCCTCCATAAGGGTCTTATTAGTCTGATAATATTTTTATTTTCATCTTATATTTAGTGGTTTCGGATATCTTAAGCTTCTAAATTGCCATTTAAAGCCTAAATAACGAAACTTGTGTTCAGTAATCCGTATAGTACTCACAATTATCCAACAATCTATAATGTTTTCCACCAAAATCCCTAGATGACAACCTTTTCTAAAATTAATAATAATTATTTTTCCTTTAAATTGTTTATTGGTGGCTATTAACTCATTTGAAAGTCCTGTTTTTAAGCCAAAAAGCGCGTGCAGGGTATAAACGCTCTTAAACGAGAAGACGCGGGTTCGGTCCCCGCACAGGTAGTTCGATTTTTGTGTTTATTTATTTCATCTATCTATACCAATATTACAAGAAGGAAACATTTGTATTTTGGCGTGTTTTGTATTTTAGATTTTTAATATTTGTATTTTTGTTTTTCTTTTCTAATATTATAAAGAGGATAGATACATTTATATTTTTGGATTTTTATTTACAATGAATAAACTCAAAAATTACTGGACCGATTTAAAAAATTCTTTTGATTTTCGAATGGTAATTATCCGGGAATAACAGAAGCTATATATTTACCTGAAGGGGTTGAAATAAGGGTTTAAATGGAAAATAAAAACTATTGAAGATTTATTTTTTAATTTATATAAATAAAGATTTAAAAAAAAGATCTCGAATGGTATTTATTTTTCATTTCAACCCTTATTTCAACTCCTTTAGCCAAATATACAGCCAATGTTACTCCAGGATAATGTTGGATTCGAATGGTGAAAGAATTTTAAGATTAAGTCGGTCGGTTAAGTAATTTTTTGGGTTTATTCATAATAAACAAAAATCGAATATTCAAAAATCTAAAATACAAAAATGTAAAAATACACATGTTACAAAAATGCAAAAAATGAAATGTTTCTTCTATAAAATATTGAGTTAGATGAATTTATAAACAAAAACAATTGTTACGATGCGGCATCGAACCCGCGGCCACCCGTTTAACAGTAGCCATCCAGGCAACTGCGCCACGGTTGCTGTTAAGTACGTTAGTGAATTTATCATTTACTACGGTTAGACCGCCCCTAACCGTACTCAATGAATATGTCGAACGAAATAGCAATATTTAATTTATTTTGATATTGCGGAGACAAGCGACAAAGGTCCGTTAGCACGGCGCGGCGGTTCGTCCCGCATTGATTTGTTTGGTGACAGCGGGGACATGCTCGCGATTTAGAGTATCTATAATGTGAAAAAATTCGTTTTAAAAATAAATGAGACAGAAATTGGAAAAAATAAAAAGAAGGTCCCATCCGTCTTGCATTTCTTAATATCCTGATAATAATAAAATAATCCTAGTGCTCATAGTTTAAGAGAAAAAACGTTGTAAATGCGAAAACAGAGGTCACTTTGCAATTTTATTTCAAGTACTTTTAATACACTTTTAAGAATTCTGAAAAGAAGGGGACATGCTCCATATAGTGTAAATCAACATATATATTTTTTGAAGACCTAATAATAAAGATCACCAAGAAAAAACGTTGTGAAAAAGGTCATTTCACATAGACCCCCCTGTTAATGACTTGCGGTAATAAAAGTATGATGAATTACAAAATACTACAATATGAATCAAGTTTTGAATTAGGGATCTCTGTTTAATACAATTTACGGTTGTGCTATGAAGGTCATCCGTCGGCCAAATAACGGTTTAATATAAAAAAATATTTCGCTGTCTCATGGCATGCCATGCCGTCATGGGCAACGTCACTATACATAAATATTGTGCAACTTTACGCTTATAATAATTCAGCTTTCAAAGTAGTTCACGTAACACGTCATTAGCACTTTTATGGCACCCGCGTCAATTAAGTAATTAAATCAACGTAAACAGAGCGCGCGACCTAAATTGTTTCACCCGTTGTAGTGGATTATGGATCATTCACTGTTGATTTCGTTCTATGGGTTAAAACCGACCAATAAAGGGCCCTGTCAAAACTGCAGGGAATAGGCGACTGGAAAATGGAAGGAAAAATCTGGATATATTTCGACAGCCTCCGTGACGCAGTTGGTTAGACGCCGGATGTGAAACGGGAGAACCGAAAAGTCTCGTAGTTCCTGATACCCACGAATCACGACACAACACTCGATCTTAGTGTGGGGTCAGGACTATCCTGTTTGTGACTGTTGGGTGTATTTAGTATTTGACCCACTTCAGCAGTTTTCAAAGTTTTAATGTTATAATTTATGGTAATTATGTTTGTTAGAATATTAAACAAACAAAATTCTTTGTTTTCGATGAATGAGTTGAGTTACTTGATATATTTTAATTTTACTGTTTGTTCATCTTTACTCTGCCAATAATGTTATCGAGAATGCTGTAATCTGTAACTGAAGGAGTGCTCGACAATGCAAATGTTATTGCTCTTAATGAAAATCCTTAATTCAATATTATCGTTTTGTGAAATGGCATCAACTGTCGGTATGCAAGCGTGTAAGTATGATGCAATTTGTGATTTAAATAAGGAAGCGTCGACAGCTTTTCGTGTACTCAAGGTCAATGTCTTAGGCGCCGGCGATGAGTCATGGTGACCCGTCAGCTGACTATGTAATATCCGTTCCATATCGTCATCCGTCAGCATTAACGAGTAAACACGAAAATTGCAGTAACAGGCATTAGTAGTATGGGTAGCAATGCTTAAAGATTTATATCAGTGGGTTCTTCAATGTAAATGTGTATGAGAAATTTTTCTGTAGGATACTATGGTTTTATTAGGTAACATAGAGGAATTTTATAAATGTTTTCATTTGAGTAAACACTATGAAGTATGTAGACTTTATTTTCGGAGACTAAATATTTGATGCAAATTGGCCACTTGGGTGAAATACAGTGGCAGCTTGCTTGATGACAAGCGTTTTTTTTTTTCACTGTAGACATATAATTATTTTTTATTTAACCCTCCAATTTATAAATCAACGGTAAGTAATATTATCGGAAGCAACGGTCATACATTATTATGGGGAAATTCCGCTTCCAGACGAGGTTCGCGTCTCGTATAAATTTATAATCTGTATATTTAAATTCTAGATATTTCATCACCTTTGCGTAAGAAATTAATGAATTCGTAAAGAGGTCCTGGCCAATTTAATTGACACTATATGCTGAAAATATTAAAGACATTTTTTGCTCGCGGCTTTGCTCTGGTGGTTATAATATTTCCGGAACATTATTTTGTGATATAAGATAAGGTGTCTGCTGATTGATACATGTCAGTAGGCCAAGTACCGTCTACCGCCTGAACGTTATTTTTCTTTCGCTTGGGAAACAATATTTTTTTGTGGATAGGTACTCAATTTCCCTTATATATATCCGTTTTTCTGTCGTGTTAATTAATAGGGACTTTTCAGTCTTGTGTGTATTGACAGTCAATTAACACGCATTATAAAAGTGAAGGAAACATCGTGAAGAAATCTGCATACCATGGTGATGCGTAAGAATTTCTACGGTATTTAAAGCCTACTATCCCGCACCGACCAGCTTGGTGGATTATAATATGGCCTAACCCCTCTCAATCGCAGCGGCGTGCACAGGATTATGACACTGGGTAGCGGCGGAGTACTCGGTCACAAAAACTTTTTCTTTTATAGTGTTTTTTAGCATAGCCACAGCCACGCGACGGATCTCTAAGTCGGAAACCATGCCAACATAACAAGTCTTAGATGTACGGCATCTTCTACGGCAATGCAGACAAAACAGCGATCGATCGTCGCGGCCGGAAGAATTCTAATAAGTAAAATAAAAAAAACTCACCGAGTCAGCTTTCAATTTTCACATATTCAAGGTTCGGTTAGTTGAGATTACTATACCTATCCCGATTGTAATCTAACGCAAGATTTCGGCCATCCTCATTCATTCATTGCTTAAACATACATTTTTAACACAAACCTCGCAATCAAATAACATTTAAAAAATAAACAAACACCACTAGTAAAAGCAAATGACTACAATTAATATTAAACTTAGTAATAAAACTGTTAAATATGTACACACTTTCACATGTTAAAATGAAAAATCCGTTTAAGAAATTATTTTTTTTTTACAAAACATAATAGTATAAATAGTTAAACAATTTTGCAAAACTCATAAGAAAAGCCAAAATGGCCCCCGCGAAACACAAACATTTTCTATTTTAAACAAAATAAAACCTACTAACCCAAAAATGCATAATGTGCATAGGTGATTATTAGATTCCAGCCTATAATTTTACTCGGATTATAGGCAACGAACATTTACGATACTCCCGACAACTGCCGAACTCCCGAGGCCTGCCGCAGGAGTCGCGCGGCTTTCAATATTCATGGGTGTGTTGCTGTTTGCGACTGTGCACGGACACCAAAATTACTATCACACATGCAAACAAATGTCACTGCGGGATGCTGGCGGCATGACTTGGCTTGATTAGACCCTACATCTACGGACCTACATTATTTTGCTTTGCAGCGCCTCTTGCTTTTCGCGTGGCAACCATAATGTTTGCGTGATTGCACATAGGTGCTATTTATAAAATATTAGGCGTTCTTAAGTATTATATTTTTGTTTATTCATTTATTTACTATAAATTAAAGTCATCCTAAAACGTACGAACGTTATAATAAATCTCTGTGAATGGCAAGTAAGCACTGCATTTCTGCCTACAAGGAGTGCACGCCCCCTGCTCAATCGTATTCTCGATGGTAGGGCCGTGCCCTGCAGTAGACGTGTATGGACTGATATAGATACACAACCAAGAGCCCAAATGGATGTTTTTTAAAATGTCTGATATGGAATTTACTTTAAACGAGCATTCTTCCTAGTCTAGGCTCCATAATGTCCGTAAAATGGTTTTTCTAGTTCTATAAGTTCTGTCAACCGATTGTGTACAGTCTAAATCAGTATTTAAAAAAAGTTCACCTTTATCTTGTGCTCTATTGATTATCATGGACGTACATATTAAGGTTGACAATCGGCGAATAATAAGCCTAATCTAAAATTAAATAGCTTACAGCATCTATTCACATTCAAACTGTTATTTTTGTATAATTATTGCGTGAGTTCATTAGGGGAAAATCAGCCATGATCTATGCACATAAAATACAAAATTAGAATTTCCAGGAAATTAAATGCGGAAATCTATGGTTGAGATATACCTAATCCTTATCTGTCCTCTCCACTATATTCTGTCTGCAATCTATTGTTATCTACGATCACTGGTTCTCCAAGTGAAGTGCATGCATGTTCATAGATTGTGATCTCCGTTCAATCAAAGCAATTGATCGATTTGCCGCTTTTCCTATTAAATTGTCTTTTATACAACAGGGTTAAAAAGGAATCAATTCATTTCCTTTCAAGTGTTTAATGTATTCCTTTCTTGTTATTTAAAACTATTTCTACATGAAGCAAAGAATTAACGCAACCCCATAGTCTTGAATATCGTAGTTTTATTTTTATTATAATAATAATTAGCCGTTCCCCCCTTCATGGTTTAATCCATTCTTTGCATTTTCCATACAATTGAACAGGTCTACAAAAATGTTCAATAGGGCTTACCCATGTGCTGTGTTATCGCTATGGGTTTATTTTATTTCATTGACGTAAGTAAGGTTTAGAGTGGATTTACTATGCCCTAGAAGCACTCCATATAAAGATGGGTCATTATATACACAGTCAGGTCATAAGTATTGTCACACAGTTAAAAACTTTTTCATTTAGAATGCTGGCCACAAAATCAGTTTATGAATTCAAATTTCGAATTGTTCATGAAAATAAAAATGTATACTTTTTAGAATTTTACTCATTTTAATATTGGAGTGGACGCTTAAAGAAGACCGTGGTGCAGTTATTGCGTCGCATAGTTGCGGTACGCGCCAATTAAATTTTTGACATACTGAAAATTTTTAATATAACCAAAATATCATTTATCGTACCATCAAACGATACAATGAAGAATCTAGTGTAGATGACAGGTCAAGAAGTGGTCGCCCCTCAGTCTGGTAGGACTCCAGTAGTGATAAAAGCTGTGAAGGCGCGAATTCAAAGAAATCCCAAACGTAAGCAGACAACTATGGGCCCTTCAGATGGGGTTAAGCAGAACCACGGTGAAAAGGGTGTTAAATGAAGACTTAGGGCTTCGGGCATATCGAAGAAAAACAGGATATCGTTTGAATGCTCGTCTAATGGACCTGAGACTGAAGAGATGCCGCGCTTTGTTGGAAGCGGTACGCGGGAAAAAAATATCGGGAAATTCTTTTTTCAGATGAAAATTTTTTACCGTAGAAGAGAGCTACAACAAACAAAATGATAAGGTGTACGCACACAGTTGTGAAGAAGCGAGCAACCGTATTCCGCGTGTCCAACGAGGTCATTTTCCATCCTCGCTCATGGTATAGTTGGGAGTTTCTTATTGGGGCTTAACAGAGGTACATTTTTGTGAGAAAGGTGTAAAAACGAATGCAGTTGTGTATCAAAATACAGTCTGACGAACCTTGTGGAACCTGTTTCTCATACCATGTTCAATAACAGGCACTGGGTATTCCAACAAGATTCGGCGCCAGCTCATAGAGCGAAGAGCACACAAGACTGGCTGGCGGCGCGTGAAATCGACTTCATCCGGCACGAAGACTGGCCCTCCTCCAGTCCAGATTTGAATCCGTTAGATTACAAGATATGGCAACACTTGGAGGAAAAGGCGTGCTCAAAGCCTCAGGCCAATTTGGAGTCACTCAAGACATTCTTGATTAAGGCAGCCGCCGATATTTGACATGGACCTCGTTCGTGATGCGATAGACAACTGGGCCGCGCAGGATTGAAGGCCTGTATTCAAAATCACGGAGGCCATTTTGAATAAACTTTAGTGTCATAAGAATCTATGTTTTATTAAGTTCATTTTGGTATATAAATGGTTACATAATGAATTAAACTTGTTTCAATTATTTTATATTAAACATGTGACAGAATTTATGACCTGACTAGTGTAGTCATTCATATTTGACATAATATATAAAAATGTGTAGAATGAATAGACGAATCAATTTATGAATTACTTTTCAGCATGGGATATAGAGCATGATATTGAGTATAATTATAGTTAAATTCCATAAAGTCCCGAATATATTTTTTTTGGAGTCTTTAATGTATTGTTTGTTATCATAATAAAAAATGAGTTCTCGCCGTGATCTACATTTCCTCTTGTTTACTTTTTAATATTATTAGATATAAGCAACCTAAATATCTTTTCAGTAAACTCAACTGGTCTAGATCAGATGTGAATTCCCGGCATGGTATCAGACTACTCACTTATGCACACAAGACTGCAGCGTTCAAGGGCAGTTTTCGTTACCGTGCTACTAAATGCTGGAATATATCTCCCCTCCCATACGTGATATTATCTCTTACAGGTCTTTTTAAACAAATACTGAAAGCATTTTATTTGTAGTATTTGTATCACTTTACCGTAGCGAAGACTGCCATAAGTATTTCTTAGATTTTTAAGTAAGTTTAATTTTTAATAAGTTAATTTAAGCCATTGTAACTCAATTTAATTATTAGTACCTATTCGTAACCAAGACTAGTGTGATAAGACATATTATTATGTTGTTTAGTTTCCTATTTTGTGATTATTATTTTTTTTTTTTTTTTGCTTGTGTTCTTTCTTTAGTTTTACGCCACTTGGAGCATAATATATAATATTTACTTGGTACTGCATACCAGGTACCAGCAGAATTACCAGCGCTTTGCTCCTTGGAGCATTGCATATTGCTGAGCTGGGACCTGATTGCGGCTACAATATGTAACATAAGTTTTTATCTGTAATTAATATTAATGTTGATGTAACTCTTTAAGTTTGTTTTTGTGTTTTATTGTAGCCAAAATAACGTTTTATCTATCTATCTATCTATTGTGTGATAGTCAGTCATCACGCACTATACAAGTGAAGGAAACGTCGCGTCGTCAGGAAACCTGCATACTATGGCGATTTGTTTGAATTTTTATGGAATGATCCATCAGGCGAACGGCATGCTCGTCTCGCCATTCAAGGCAATAAAAAACGGTTTATCGGGTAGATCACAGTAGTGTAACATGTGACCATTATACAGTTGATAGGAATCAATATCCGTTCAATTCTATATTGTATTGCGTGCCACATGAATGCTGAATCAATGACACATCTACAAATACGTTTACATATGTATACAATTTGTATAATTCTTACATTATGTTACATACGTATCGGATTATATAAACTAAATAAATGTAATACATTCACGTATATTTAAATTATTTATGGTTCATTGTCCGCATGTCGATTCAATCACTAGTCGAAATATTGAAAAAGTCCTTGCCATTTCTTCAATGAACGTGCAGGCTATTTCTGTTTAAATACAAAAGCCAATTTAAATGCATAATTGAGCATAAACGCTTTTAACAATTCTAAAAATAAAACGAAATAATTAACAGTTTTATTTTAATTTAAAACAAAAGAAATTGGTTTTCATAAATGTTAATCAGCAAGTTGAAAGTAATTGTTATCTTTCGCTAGAATATTCATTGTTTACACTACAAAAGGAATGACTATGTCCAAAACTATGTCTAAAATAAATATACTATTCATAGTTTTTTGTCAACCTCTCTATTTGGTTTTCTGTATCAGTCCATATACGTCCCACTGCAGGGCACGGGCCTCCTCTACAATCGAGAATACGATTGAGAGTGGTTAGTCTATTGGTTATTAACTATTATTGTATGATTCTATTATATTATTTAATCTTATTTTGATGATTCAATTTTGTTGTATATTCAAACTATTATTAAAATTCAAAATGTGGTATTTTTAACCATGCCTGTAGCATTTTAGCTGTATAAATAACAGGGATTTAGATCTTCATTAGCGAGGATTAAATTCTTCAAATGACATTAAGCGGAGCAGAAAGTTTCAAGTTACATAAAGTAATGTATTTGTAACTAAAAGTCGTTGCCCTGTTATCTCACATAGCCAATATTACTACTTAGGTTTAAATAGTTGTAACAAAAACAAAACAGCGGCCTTTTATTTCTTTAAAAACATTTTATATTAAACGGGTATAGTGTGGATTATTTTTATGTACTTAATTATAAATGCAGGAACAGTATAAAGTGTGGCAGACTCAATACATTACAAGGACTTTTTCAAATATATTTTGTATAAAAATTGATTGACCCAACAAAAAATCGTAATTTGTGAGTGATATGAGCATGCGTCGTTAGCGGTCATCATTTAGAATATTTCAATTATTTTTAATATTGCAATCATAGAACTATATCCATATGCATATTACTATACTTACAATAAATTGATTATAATTTTTTTGCAAGTCGCTACGTCTATCAAAGACAGCGCTGGGAGAGACGACAGTTGGACAAGTGGTGAATTTACTGTCAAACGACGTGAACCGTTTCGACGTGGCGATAATATTCCTGCATTACCTGTGGATTGGGCCGCTGGCTACCGTCATTATCACGTACTTTATGTGGCTGGAGATCAGCTGGGCGGCTGTCGTCGGCGGTCGGGTTCATGTTGGCTTTTATACCATTGCAAGGTATCTATCTATTAAGTATAAGTACTAGCTGGTTCAGCTCGGCTCTGTCCGGGTGCCGATACACTTTTCAAAATGCCAAAATGTTCAATTCTGACTATCAATTTAGAATATCGACCAATAGGACCACGAAAAACGAAGAAAATTTCCTCGTATTTGCTAGATTTTTTACTACTATTTCCCTCCTATAGGTCATAGCGTGATGATATAGCGTAGCATTCCTCGATAAACGATCTATCAAATATAAAAATATTTTTTAAAATCGAATCAGTAGTTCCTGAGATTAGAGGTAACAAAAGAAAAACCCTTCAGCTTTATATACATATAAGTATATATTATATAGAATATACATAGATGTAATTAACATTGCAAGGCGTTTTAAATGCTGTTATTTTCAACGTTCACTATGTAAATCCTTGGGGGAACAGTCTCTAAAATGAGAGATGATGACTACTTTGGGTAAATAGGTATAGTAATAATAAATAATGATCATTGAATTTTAACATCGTGTAATTTTGAAATATTGCGAAAGAGGTAGTCAAATATCTAAACTAATAATGAAAGTGGAAAAATAATGTAAATAGGAAAGATTTGATTGTTTCTTTGCATATAATAGGCTCTGAACCTATCTTTACCGATTTGAAAAATTATTAACTATTTGAATCCTAAATTATCCCTGATGAACATAGGCGATACAATATTTAAAAAAATACCTAGATATTTAAATATAAGGCATAGGTCCTATATGTTTGGTACTTGGCGGCCAGCCTTCAATATGTTACGCATATATTTTGATTTGTTGGCTAGTCAAGTGATTAAGCAAATTAATCAACATGCACAAGTACAATAAAATAAATATTATTTTTTGGTTTTTAGTGCATTTTTTTTTTGTTGTTGTTTTGAAATCGTTTTTTTTTTTTTATTAAAAATTTTAGTTATTTGTACCTATTTGTGTGTTGATAGGCATTTAAATGAAGAATATTTGGTCTGTATATATGTTCTTTCCGATGACAATGAAATCGCTAAAATCGGCTAAAAGTTTGCCGAAGATATTGGAGTATTCACATGTTTAATTATTCCCCTCCCCCTCCCTTCGCCCCTATCCCCTTTTCCATCCCACCACTGAAGCTTAGCTTTTATACTGGACCCAAAACAAAAAAGAACCATTGGAATTCTATTAAATTTTGAAGAGTTTTACTCTCCAGGTCCGATCATGATCATCAGATCCTCATGATATGTTCCTGGGACCAATCAACCAATTCGTTCTTTCTAATGAAAAATAAATCACTAAATCAGTTAAAAGCTGCCGAAGATATTAGTATTTACGTGTATTTTAATTTATCACCCACACCCCTCACCGCCACCCCTTTTTCCCTCTCTCACTGTAACTTAACTTTATAATGAACCTAATGCAAAAAAGACCCATTGGAATCTTACTTAATTTTAAGGAGTTCCCCTCTCCAGGTCCGAAGATATTCATCAGACCTTCACCATATTTTTATGGGACTAAATGACACAAGCATCAGCTTTTAATCAAAGAAAGAATGGTCGAAATCGGCTCACGTACAGAGAAATGAGTTAACAAACATAAAAAAGCAACAAACAGTCGAAGTGAGAACCTCCTTTTTTTGAAGTCGGTTTTAAAAAATGTATCAACACCCGGTGCGAGCTGAGCAGCTAATTCATATAAAATGCAGTTAACATGATGTTTATAAATTTTGGTTTATACCAAGCATTTATTAAGATATTCGTTTAATAAATATATTGGTCTTGGTACTCGTAGATACTCGTTGATATGCGAGATGGAAAATTAAGTAACACTCTGCAATAATAATAAAGCAAAAATATGAACAAAAATAGTGATTTATTTGTTATCTATAAAACGTGTTCTTTTAACTAAACTGAGTTAGATTGTGAGAACAATACTCAGCTTTACTTACCTATTGTCTGTATAATTACAATGCACATTGAAACATAACATCTTGTTATCAAGAACAATTAGTATTTAATGTTAATACGCTTGGCTCATCTAAATGGAAGAGTTAACTGTCGCTATAGATCTACATTGCCTTTATAGTATTTAAATTGCAATAATATCTAAAGCTAGACGTATAATAATTAATTCAAACGGAAAATACTTTCTTTGACCGTCTCTATATAATTTAAAAGTAAATACAATATAATTTATGGAAGGTATACAATTACGTATTATATTGTTTTAGCATAATCCGTTTATGTTCACGAGCGCACTTGGCATACTTTACTTTAATTTTATTGTCTTTGTTTAAATAATGAACACGACAACACGGTATTTTAAATCTAAACGTTTTTGTTACGATTAGGCGATTAAAGAAAGACATTAGTTGTTCGTTTATTTTTACAGCTTGTAAGTTGTATGAATTCCGTTTAATATCTCTTGTTGTTTTGTCATTTGACAGCCTCCGTGGCGCAGTTGGTTAGACGCCGCCTGTGAAACGAGAGGCCGCGGGTTCGATCCCCGCACCGAGAGAAATGTTTGTGTGGCCCACAAATATTTCTTCCGGGTCTGGGTGTTTGTGAGACCGAAAAGTCTCTCGTAGTTCCTGATACCCACGACACAAGACTCGATCTTAGTGTGGGGTCAGGACTATGTATGTGACTGTTGGGTGTTATTTATTTATTAAAGCTTATGCCAGAATACGTGGTCTTATTAATGTGAACTGTTATATAATTATTGTTTGCAAATCCTGTAACTAATTCTTGTTTACTTTTATATGCTCTAATATAATAATATTTTCTTAGTAATCTATACATATAAATAAAATTGAAGTGTCTGTTTTAAGAGTGAAAATAAAAAAAAATGTCCTACTATATATCGTTATATACACGATACCTGTGCCGAAAATTATATTTAAAAATTTTTTGTCTGTCTGTCTGTCTGTCTGTTTGTTTGTTCCGGCTAATCTCTGAAATGGCTGGACCGATTTTGACGGGACTTTTTTGTCAGGTAGCTGATGAAACAAGGAGTAACTTAGGCTACATTTATTTTAGAAAAGTTATTTTCTGTCTGTTTGTTCGGCTAATCTCTGAAATGGCTGGACCGATTTTGACGGGACTTTTTTTGTCAGGTAGCTGATATAACAAGGAGTAACTTAGGCATTACATTTGATGTAGAAAATTAATTTATTTAAAAAATAACTAAAAGAACTAATTAACTTTTTTGTTAAACTCCACGCGGACGAAGTCGCGGGCACAGCTAGTTAAGAATATAATTAAGTAATTTTTAAAGGAAATATAATAATATTTTCTTTTCTTTTTTAGCTTACCTCGGCAAGCGAACGTCTGTGTTGCGACTGAAGACAGCTCTGCGTACAGACGAGAGAGTTCGACTCATGAATGAAATTCTGTCTGGTATTCAAGTGATCAAGATGTACACGTGGGAGAAACCGTTCGCGGACCTCGTTGCTAAGGCCAGAAAGTAAGTTATACTATTTGTTTTATCCACGACTGCCTCTGTGACTTAGTTGTACTACGATACGGTTACAAATCGGAGGTCTCCGGTTTGAATACCTGGTTGAGCAAAGCGATCTTGGATTTTTCTATTCATTCTGGATCAGCCCGGATTCAGGGATTTCTGCCCGATATGGCGATAGGATCGTCCGTATCATAAGCGTGGGTGTCCTGGTTGCATCTCTGCCTACCCCTTTTGGGGAAAAGGCGTGAGTTTATCGAATGACATGGGACTGTCGTCCGATGCCATTCGATAATCTGCCTGGACGCGATTTGCGGATCATGCGCACTGTATGACATTATGCGGGGCCAGTGTACAAAAAGGTGAAATTCATGTTATTTACCTATATTGGCAATCAGTGTAAAAAATACTATTTCATAGAATACGCGTTAGTCACGGATTGTGTACTCGCTGACATAAAGGAAACAATGTTTAGTACAATAAGATGGGTGATACAGCTGTTTTTAACGTCGTGTCATCGTGCCATGGCATTAATTATCGACATTTGTTTAAACATGCGGTTAGGAAACACAATAATGTTGCACAATATCCTAATAGTTTAGAATATTTTTCGTTTGGAATTAACCACTGTGCTATGTTGTAGTATTTCCTTAAATATTTGTTTACTTAATTAGCATGTTTTTCTATAGTGGTGGCTAAGAATATATTCCCCGCGAGAGACAAGATTACATATCGCCAAATTAGACATAAATTCGAGTCATAAAGTAAACCATGTGAGTTTACTATACGATGAGAGTTGTCAAAATGAATACTCATTGAATTTCCTATTTTGGAAATCAAACTCATGATCTTTATATTTGGAAAACAACATGTCATAATTTTGCATGTAACATTTATTTTCAATAGATATTTAACCTAAAAACTTTTCATCAATTCGATGTTTTTTAATAATTTATTGGTACACGTTTTTATTTGTAATTTAAGAAAGGGTTGCCTGAAGTCTATACTTCAACACTTGCTGAAGTGGCGCTCTGCCAATAGGCAGGTAACCTATCTACAACTGTTCCAAAATGATATTTGTTATATTTTTTCTGCACAAAATAAATGAAGGCCTTCAAATACAAATTTGTTTCCAGGCACGAAATAAAACAGATCCGCGCAACGTCGTACATACGCGGTGTGCTGACGTCATTCATAATGTTCACGACGCGCATCTGCCTTTTCTGCTCGATACTGGCGTACGTGCTCGTCAACAACGTCATCACGGCCAAGCAGGTGTTCGTAGTCACCAGCTTCTACAACATACTGCGACAGACCATGACCGTGTTCTTCCCGCAGGGTGAGTTTTTATATTGCAAGTCTCATAAATATTACACATTGGGATACGATTGTTGAAGTCAAAAGACTTCGTCATACTTACAGAAATCAGAACCGAAAAATAATATTGTGTTTAACACATTGGATTAATTTTAATTGCTAGTTTAATTAATTGCAACATAGTGGATATTTTTCCTTATGAATCTGCCAATTTTATGGTTTTTGTGATAACTTTTTTTATTTTTTTATTTCAATGAATGGCGAGACGAGCAAGCCGTTCGCCTGATGGTAAGCGATACGACCGCTCATAAACAGTAGCAAAATTCCACTGCGCTCGCCATCCTGAGACATAAGATGTTAAGTCTCAATATGTCCAGTAGTTACTCTGGCTACAATGTCCTTCAATCCGAAACACAACAGTGCATTAACACTGCTGTTTCACGGGAGAAACAGACATTGCGGTGGTACCTACCCAGATGATCTCTCACATATGAGAGACCTACCACCAGTAACTTAAGTACACTTTTATTTAATTAATGTTTTTCCTGAAATTTCGTTCCAATTTTGTTTTCTATATTCTTTTGTTTTCGCTAGGTATCGCTCAAGTGGCAGAAGCAACGATATCAATCAAACGTCTCCAGAGTTTCATGTTGTACGAAGACACGAGTAAGCCCGTGCCCGGCCTGGCGGAAATACAAACATCCACCAAACCCAAGGAGGAGACCAGAGAATCACTGTTGTCCAAAGATGAACCAGAAATAATCAAAGAGGAATCTAAATTGTCTGCTATTGTTCCGGAAGAAAGGGACGAGGCTCGAGGGAACGGTAAGTTAATTTTAATATAGATCTTTTTCCGTAATTACGTGCGTCGTGGCTACCACCATATTCACGGTAGTTGCGGGTTCAAATCCCAGGGCACCTCCTACTTTTCGGAGTCATGTGTGTATTGATAGTCAATCACCACGAATTATAATGGTCATGGAAAACATAGTGAGGAAACCTGCATGCAATGGGGATTTGTAAGAATTTCTCTGGTATATAAAGCCCACCCTTCGCTTTAGGACAATTATGTCCTAAAGCGTACTCACGATTGTTGAGGAGGTTCATGCCCTTCAGGCGTGAATGAGCTGATATAATGTTGTCAACAAGCACTGTGAATATACAATATAAGGGTAAACCTTTGTTCAGCAATGGATATGTATTAGTTTCTGAACCGGAACTAATTGCATTAAGTTATGTTTAGTTTTCATTGATGGCAAGAAAAATAAGCCGCTAGTGCAAGTATTTATTTTTTATTTTCGACGAGCATGCATGTAATTAAAGTTGTTGTTTGGTATTGCTACTGTTCTTGAGCGGTCGTATCGCTAACTATCAGGCGAACAGCAAGTTCATCTCGCCATTCCTTAAAAGAACCATTAAATTCTCCTAAGTCTCTTACTATAACCCCACTTCTTAAAGCAGTGTAAATTTTGTAACAGTCACAGAGTGAATGACTCCTCAGTCCGCCCGTAACCACGAAAGCTGTAAAGCAATCGAAACGTCACGTTAAAAAATGTAACAATTAAACTCAAATCCGTGATAAAATCCTTAAATAATAGTTTTATTTCAGTGTAAATTTGTTCACTAGGTACAGCGACGCTGGCTCCACTGGAGTCCGGCTCTGACGAGGAGCAGGAGTTGTCGGCGCGCGTGGAGGAGGACGCGCGCGGCGTGCGACTCAAACACGCCACGGCCAAGTGGATCGTGTCGCACACGGAGAACACGCTCACCGACCTGTCGCTCACCATTAAGCCTGGCAAGTCAGTCGCAAACCTCACTTTACTTGGCTCTTTCTTTCTAGCTGTCTGTCTTTCTTGCTTATGTCAGCAAACCTCGCATTAGCTGTCTCTTTCTTTTTGTCTAACTCTTTTACTCCTCAGCAAATCTTACATTACCTGTCTCTTTATTTCTGTCTATCTCTGTTACTCCTGTCAGCAAACTTTACATTACCTGTCTCCTTCTTTATGTCTAACTCTCTTGCTCCTTTCAGCATACCTATAGCATTACTTTTCTTTTTCTTTGTGTCTGTCTGACTGTCTTGCTCCTGTCAGTAAACTTCACATTACATATGTCTGTCTCTGTTATTCCTGTCAGCAAACCTCATATTACCTGTCTCTTTCTGTCTAGCTTTTGTGTCTCTTGCTCTTGTCGGCGAACCTCACATTACATGTCTCTTTCTTTAAGTCTGTCCGTTTCTCTTACTCCTGTCAGCTCCTACAGTCAGCAGCATCAGGAAATTTAAAGCTTATCTACATTCAAATAAAATTTCAGTTGATTTATGTCTTGTTGATACCTTGGTGGTTATAAATATACTTGATTCCTTATTTAATATCAATATGTGTTTAAATCATTGCTTCTCGAATTCGTTTTTGTGCCGCACCGTCAGGCTGTGGAATTGTTTGCCGTCTTACGTGTTCCCTCCTTCCTACAATCCTGGGTCCTTCCGGCGTGGTGTGAAGAGGCACCTTAGCAGGCCGGCATAATTGTTTCCATTGGCATGGGACTGCCGTCCGATGCCAATGGATACTCTGCCTGGGCGGCATTGGCACTTACCATCAGGTGTCATAAAAAAAAATCAATGTCATAAAAAAAATCAATGAATGTCAGTAACTCTTTTTCTTGTAGATTGTTTTGAAAAATGCATTGACATCAAAAAGTGTTTTTGAGTTCAAATAAATCGACGCAGGAAAGTGATTTTGTCGTATCTCAAAAAATGCGTAAATGCGTTTTGTATATTATTTAATTCATAAAAAAATACCGCATTGAATTTCCTCGTGAAAATGTAAGGTTTAATTTTAAAATGTTATTATTAAAGAAATGGTATTCCTAAGTTTTCTAGTTTAGAGGTTATTCACTTATTAAATATTTTTTTTTGTTCTGGTGCTAATAAAATCTGGTGTAAATAAATTGCTTGTTTTGTTTCGAGATACGACAAAATCGCTTTCCTGTGTCGAAATATTAAGAATAAGAATAAATAAGTCCGTCAGTCAAGTTAAGGCTGAAAAAATTATATCTTATATTATAGGCCCTTAAGTTAAGGAAAACTCATTTTACCATTATCATACCATTTTACCCACTTACCCACGTATTTACACTTAATAGCTTAGCATATTGAACAATGTCTTGTAGTCTAATTGTCCTCTAAAAAAATTGCAATAAAAAATTTGCCTGTCCCAGAATGGAATTACATGCCAATGTATAAGTTGTTTTTACTGTAAATTCCACATTGTATTATGGATCAATGCATAATAAACAATTGAAGGAGGGTGACTTGTGGCTTGTATACTAAGGCATGCAGTAAAAAGTGTATTTGTATGACTTAATTAAGACATACAGTCCATTTAATGGTTTTATTAACACATCTCACGGGTTTATGATTCAATAAAAACATACTCAGTTATGTTTATTCTTGCGGCTTGCTTATTTATAGACCACAGGCCGTATTCATAGATACTTTAAAAACCTTTTTAGTTATCGAATGTTTTGTCCCTTTCGAATGATTTTCAAAACATAAAATATGCTTAACTAAATATGTGTAAGCCCATTGTTTTGTATAATTCTTTCTTTTTCGACGAAATGACTACACAGTACCTGATGGTAAATTATAATTATTATCATTTTTATTGTGGTATTTAAATGCCACTTACAGCCGTTGCCAATAAACAATCCCAATCCAAAATTTGCCGTTTTAGATTGACAGCTCAATCTTTTTTCTGATACTTTATTGCCAATAATCAATCTCAGTAGTGAAAAAACTATAGCAACATGACAAGAGACCAATCGAAAAGTAGAAAACAATCCAGATTGACTTCGATCAAATTTTTTCGATTCATTATTGGCATCGGCCGTTAGTCTGATCTCGCTTTACCAATTAAATCTTTTAAATACCCCTTAAATTTACCTTATGTTTCCAACCAAATCTTGTTTTACATAGTACGTTTAATTCCTTTTCAGATTAATAGCCGTGATAGGACCAGTCGGTGCCGGCAAGTCTTCGTTACTTCACGTCCTTCTCCGAGAACTGCCCTTACTGTCGGGTAGCGTCCACGTGGGAGGCACTGTTTCCTACGCCAGTCAGGAACCTTGGCTATTTGCAGGTACTTTTTATTTGTTATTTATTTATTTAAATCATGAAAAACTTATGGCTAATAACAGTACGAGTAGACAGTATTAATAACATAAAGCTAACAACAAGTTTTCACTTAAAGAAATGAATGGCGTAAAAAACAACAAGTAGGTATATGCAAGAAAATAAGCACCTCATTGGCTAAAGAAACTGTGACTCAAGTGCCTCTTTGCAATTGGGACAACATTGTACTATTATTGGTCACTGCTATAGTCGATACTATGAGTATATTTGTTACTAGCGGGCTAGCCAACATACAGGATACACTTTCGCCTATGTTCATCAGGGATATCTAAGGATTCTAATGGTGAAAGAAATTTTGAAATGGTCCAGTAATTTCAGAGCCTATTCAATGTAATGCTCTCTAAAATAATAGTTTAATATACATATTAGTAAATATAAATATGATGTTTTGTTATTTGCAATAGACCATTTGTAGATTAGATAAAGTAAAAATAAATATTAACTCTAAAAAGCCATGTTATTAAACATAGACCTAAGTATTACAGACACTGATAAAAACCGTTTGAATCGCGCCTCGCCTGAAGCCTTACTAGTCTTAGCGTTTTATTGATCGTTTGCACAATTACTGGTGGTAGGTCTCTCATATGTGAGAGGCCATCTGGGTAGGTACCACCGCAATGTCTATTTCTCCCGTCAAACAACACTGCTTAAATGCACTGTTGTGTTTCGGATTGAAGGACATTGTAGCCAGAGTAACTACTGGACATATTGAGACTTAACATCTTATGTCTCAGGATGGCGAGCGCAGTGGAATGTTGCTACTGTTTATGAGCGGTCGTATCGCTTACCATCAGGCGAACGGCTTGCTCGTCTCGCCATTCATTGCAATAAAAAAAAAAAAAAAAAAATATATTCCTTGTTTATTCTCCTAAAAGCCTTTTGGGAGGAATAAAAAAGGCATGGGAGGTCATTAATTTTTTTCTCTTTTTTGTCATATTCTACCCCATCAGATTTTTTCCTGTCACTTCATTCAAATTACCATATTTACATGAATCTACATATACTACTAAAATATAAAGCCGAAGAGTGTGTTTGTTTGTTACCTCTAATCTTAGGAACTATTGGTTATAATTGAAAAAATCTTTTTGCATTGGATAGGTCATTTACGGAGGAATGCTATAGGTTATATATCATCACGCCATGACCTATAGAAGGGAAGCAGTAGTGAAAAACCTAACAAATACCAGGAAACTTTTTGGTTTTTCGTAGTCCGATTGGTCGATATATGATATAAATCTGGGTCTGGGTGTTTGTGAGACCGAAAAGTCTCTCGTAGTTCCTGATACCCACGACACAAGACTCGATCTTAGTGTGGGGTCAGGACTATGTATGTGACTGTTATTTATTATAAATGTGTGTGTGTATATTGTGTATACAGGTAGTGTACGTCAGAACATACTATTCGGGCAGGCGATGGATCGTCCGCGGTACAACGCGGTGGTGCGCCGCTGTGCTCTCGACAGAGACTTCACTCTGTTCCCGCATGGAGACAAGACCGTTGTCGGCGAGAGGGGAGTCAGTCTCAGTGGAGGTATGTAATCATTTTTTTATTGTAGGGTAGAAGGGGGATAAATATTTGTTGGCTTTAAGTACCTTTCTATGTTTTTTTTTTATAATATGTTTAGTATAAAGAATAAATGACACAACCCTCGTGGATACAAAATTCATCGTATATTTTTCACTAAACTTACTGACTATGAAATAAATATTTTTTATATTTTTTAATTGGCCAGTTTTGATTGTAGTGTAATTGTGCTCGATTTTTTATTATGTTTATATTCGTAATTCTATCGATTGTTGAATTTATAATTTGATGTAATTAGCAGGTTAAAAAGAAATGGATCCAGTTTATATTTTTATGTGCAAAAATAAAGCTATGAATAGTTACAAAAAAAAAACATACTCACTATACATCAACACTATTTAATTTTACACTGGCATGGCATATTGACTGCACTGCATCTGATGGGAAGCGCAAATTCCTTGCAGAGCATAATAATATATTGTGGTTGTCTGGAAGAGATCCCTGTTAGCGATAAGACCGTCAGTGGTTCACTATTTGTAATGTTGCTCTTTGTTATTATACGTTGTCTGGTGTTCAATAAAGTGTTATGTACATATCTGTATATATTTATTCCGCAGGTCAACGCGCCCGCATATCTCTCGCGCGTGCTGTATACAAGCGCGCTGATATCTACCTGCTGGACGACCCGTTGTCCGCGGTGGACGCGCACGTGGGCCGCCACCTGTTCGAGTCGTGCGTGGTGGGATACCTGCGCAACACCACCAGGATACTAGTTACACACCAGCTGCAGTTCCTCAGGGATGTCGATCAGGTAATATTAGCAGTGGCGTGCCTAGGATTCTGGACTAGGGCAAGCCCAATATTTTTTTTAGATATTTTAATATGTATTGATTTAGAAGCAAAATGGTATTAAGTCGGCAGACCTACCACACAACATCTATACATACACATGTTGAAAGAGGTGCTACCAGGATACTCATGTTTCACCTTGCATATTCCGTGGCATCATGTGATAGAGGGCGGGCCTTTGCGATGTTACTTAATATTATTAATGAATTTAAAAAAATATAAAAACGACCCGGGATTCGAATCCGACACCTCAGGCACCGAGACAGCCCTAGACCTACCATTCAATCTGTATAAGAATAGGATGAAAACCATTAAAATAAACAGCTATCTTTATCAGCGATATGAAAACATCTATTACAATAAGTTGTTCCGTAAAAACCTAATAGATGGCGAGATTTTCCTAGCCATCTAATATTCCTAATATGCTGAAGGCATTACTTATCATTCGTTTTTAAATCAATTAATAAAATAAATATGTAATTTAAATTACTTTTGGACATGCATCTGTAACTTTATATTGCATTTTAATAGCAAAAGCATAGCTACAGCTACGGTGCCGTGTATAACTTCGCGAGCAGAAATTGTTATTAATACATTCATGTTATGTTTTTCTGGAATACAATTGATATAATTTCTATTGAAGGACGAACTAATTTATTTTAAATTTAAATCATTATATTCCAAATAATTTACCACACAAAACTTGGCGTTTGATAAACATTTATGAAACACGATTGTTCAATAACCTATTTGAAGTAGAGCATGTTAAAATTAAACAACGCACATAGTTTAAAGCGAGTTGATAATATGTCTCTTGTTATATACCACGACTGAGAAATTCACAATCCCGGCGTATTTTTCGCGCCAGTTTATTCACAATATACTTGAATCAATTTACCTTTTTAACGGCAATGAATACTTTCACCGTCACACTCACACCATCACAGCAAAACAATACCCCTCATAATATTATCAAAAAGTTTAAATAATATCAAAAACTAAACATTATCACTAAAAAGAACTATTTTTGAGAACTACTAACAATTATTGCAAAATGTCAAAATACATATGAAGTTAATCGCATTTCGTACAGTATTGCCCATAAACGTAACATAAATATTACGACATACAATTATATTTTATTAAAAAGTACCTATAGGAAAACCTCATTATTTGTACTAAAATTATAAAACCAACCAAATTAATAAAAATAAAAATTAAATTTAATAATTCATAATAATAAATAACAACGCGCCGACCATGAAACGTACGATGTTCATTCTAAAAAGCCGGGCATTTGGTGTAGTACAAATTGCTATATAAAATGTCTATACCTATACATTTGTAGTGCACTTCACTCGTGAGATCCCCATACAAATTTCGATTTTGCCAAAAGCCTCGTAAAAGCACACGAGAGAGAAAGGGATAGATATATTGTACGATGTTGCGACTGCGGGAGCGCGCGTGGAGCCAGCGGACTTCGTATTTTAATGTCACTGCCAATTGAATGAATTTCGCCTGGCGCTTCGTCGCGGTGCACCGTCGTAGGCGCTTTTAATAATATTAATTTGGATTTTAGGCGCGCGACAGGACGACGACCTCTGTTGCGCTCGACAGGACGCGGTAAATTCAAAAATTGCAGATGTTTTCTAATAAAATATGATTGTATTGTGTGGAATAAAATGGTTTGTGTTCAGTATCGAGTATGTACGAAGTAGGGCAAGCCGGGCTTTTGGGCTTGTATGGAAGTACCGCCACTGAATATTAGTACCTTCTGCCATTGTAACTACCGAACATTTGATAAAACATTATTGTACAATGGAATGAGAATTATTATAGTACTATTAATAATCAGAGGGAATGGACTATTCTTCCAACTAGAGAATATACACTTGTTTTTTTTCATTTATTACAATTTGTGACTTTTTGCTTGTTTGCCAGGCCTATGCAATAAATAAATACAATAATACTATGCATATAGAATCATATATAAGTGATTGCACTTATTGTTGGATATTTTCAAAAATATTAAAAAGATTGATAAAAGTTAGTCTATGTCGAATAATGTGTAAGTAAAATAGTACAAAAAGCGATTGTTTTCGCCTGTCCCAGTGTCTAAAGTTCATATAGAGTATCTTACTACCCACCAGTTTTTTTTTATTACAACGAATGGTGACACGAACATGCCGTTTGCCTGATGGTAAGCGATACGACTGCTCATAAACAGTAGCAAAACCAAACACCTTGAATCGCTAAGCAGTACCTGGCATTCCACTGCGCTCGCCATCCTGATACATAAGATGTTAAGTCTCAATATGTCCAGTAGTTACTCTTGCTACAATATCCGTCAACCCAAAACACAAGTGTATTTACACTGCTGTTTGATGGATTACGTTATTATTCTTTGCTTTTCTATTTTTAATTCCACTCGTAATTATTGATAATACACTTATTTCCCCCCAGATAATAATCCTGAAGAACGGCGCCATCGCCGCGGCCGGTAACTTCGACACGCTGAGCGCGTCCGGGCTGGACTTCGCCACGCTGCTGGCGCGCGACGAGCCCGACGACAAGAAGGACGACAAGCCGCCCGACACCCCCGCCGCCGACACAGACGACGCCGTGCTGCAGGGCAGCTTCAGGAAACGACAGATGAGCATACACTCCGTGAGTACTGATAAATGGGCTGGTGTAGGAACATATCGCACGTTTAAAATTAGAATTACTGTTTTTTTACTAATTTTCACGTGACTGCAAATAGCGATCACAGCGCGCTGACGTCACTGAACGAGTAGCAAGATGATAAACTCAGTTCATTTTGATAGTACGCGAAACTAGTTAGTAGTTAGTTTGAGTAGGGTATTTAATGATCATTGACGTTGATTGTATCCACTGACGGCTGGAGCGTTTTAGCGGGAATTTTGAATACTTTTTTTGTTTACCTTTTTGTATATATTTTTTATATTTTACCATCTTGACTAAAATACCGATCATTAAACACTATTTTTTTTCTTTTCATTTAAACAGAGACTTTGAGTCAAAATTGACTATACTAGTCCCATGGTGTTCACAATGTTGTAATATAAAATAACTATTTTAGACTACTATCATTTTGAAACAGTTTAAATGCAGACATACCGGGTATATCAAGAGTGCTACCGAAAACGAAGCCGGGTGGTAGTTTTAGTGACTACAAATACAAAGTAACTAAAAATTTCGAAAAGAAACGCGACCATTTTTTAAAATTATTTTTTAATTATCGTCGAGTTTGGGTGGTAAATCCATAGTTTTTGCTATTATAAAACAATAATTTAAAGACTTGCGTACTATAGCGTGTTTAAATGAAAAAACTATGTATTTACCACATTAATACGATGATGAAACGACGATGAAAAAAATAACAAAAAAAAAATCGTCACAATTTTTTGCACAAAATTGAGTTTAGTTGAGTTGTGTTTGAAGTCACTGAAACGACCCTGTATATACCGGGTATCTCAAGACTGCTACCGAAAACGAAGCCGGGTGGTAGTTTTAGTGGCTACAAACACAATGCAACTAAAAATTTCCTAAAGAAACGCGACAATTATTTTTTATGATTTTATATACTGGGTGGAATCGCTTATCGTCCGGAAAATTTAATAGTGTATTGTGTATGTGAAATTAACGTTATATACGAAATTTATCATTTAAAACTACAAACAACCCCATAAACAACATCAGTACAAGATATCTCCAAAACACATATTATCTAAATCACCCTACACTTAAAAGTGCAACGACATGTCAATACTCAGGCGCGCGCTTGTATGAGTCACGCCACACAACAGCTGACTGTCGCGCAGCGACCTTGAACTTACTTTGCGCCTATTTATCGGTATTATTACTCTAAATATTACCATATGACATTTTGATTTATTTAGAATTTTAGTGTGTTAGGATCATTTAAGTAAATGTAGTTGTTGGTAAGTTGTTAAGATTTACATTATTATTTTCATAACGTACCTACTATCTTAGAAAAAGCTGCATATGTTTTTATTTAAACGTTTTAATAATGTCGAGAATAGACGACTTCGCTGTCGAAGGTCACGGATTCTTGCATGATTAGAAAGTCTGAACTTACCATGATCGAGTAGCCTCGGATAAGTCGTTAAAATAGTTCTTGTGCAGGGAACTCGTGGATTCATCATTCATGATACCATTCCTACGCAAAGACTGCAGATGTTCTGGATCTGCATACATCCTTCTTGCATGACCCAAGTTTTCATTGGATCGAACATAGCATGTCATTATTGTCACATACTCACTGTTCGTGTAATCACTCATTTTGACCGCAAGAAACTAACCAATAACCAAAATAATTTCGTACAACGTCACGCGGTACCGAATTTCGAACGACTGAGGAAGTGGCAAGATCCCTAGAAGGTGGCGGCGCGGGAGCGGGCGGCGCGGCGCGGCGGCACGCTTTGTACTTGCGCTTGCGGCGGCGCGGCGGTGAGGGCGGCGCGATCAAAGGATTTTATTACTTAGATTTAGAAGTTTCTACTCGAATTCATATTGTATAAAGTAGGGTAACAATAATGTGTATTTATGAAGATTTTTTTCATTTATGTCATCTTTCTCTAAACAACGTTGTTTTATGAATAACTTATTCTAAATTAGTAACTAGTAGTGGTAAATTAATTTTACACTACATAAACAAAAACATAAAAAAATTAAAATAAGTATGCCAAAGTGTTCTGAATCATGTACTTGCCATGCACAATTTTTTTCGTGACGATAAGCGATTCCACCCAGTATACCGTCATTTTTGGGTGGTAAATCCATAGCTTTTGCTAAAAAAATAATTTAAACTCTTTTATACCTTAGATTATTTATAAATAAAAGGTATACACTATTATTTTAGGAAAAAATGCATTTACCACCCAAATATGGTCATAGGAAAAAAAATAACAAGAAAAAAATGTCGTTTTTTTTGCAACTTTTTCTGTTGCATTGTGTCTGAAGTGGCTTAAACTACCACCCGGCTTCGTTTTCGGTAGCAGTCTTGTTATACCCTGTAGAAATCCAGCGGCATCAGAATAATAAATATATTAATTTCAGGTGAGTTCAGTAGACAACCTGACGGGCACGGCGCCGCCGGAGGGCGGTCGCGAGGAGGCGGAGCTGCGGTCGGCGGGCGCGGTGTCGGGCGCGGTGTACGGCGCCTACCTGCGCGCGTCGGGGCACGCGCTGCTCGTGGCGCTCATGCTGCTCGTCGCCACGCTCGCGCAGCTGCTGGGGTCCGCGTCCGACTGGTGGACCGGATACTGGTGCGTTCGGATAGCTTACCCAAAAGTTTGCATTATGCGGTGAAAAACATGGCAACACTATTACAAATGTCATTGTGTTTGATGAATAATTTTGTGCGCGGGTATTTTCGAATTTCAAATATTCGAACGAGTTATGTAAAACTGTACGAATGTAAGGTAAAACTTGGCCAAAAAAGAGTATGAGGCGGTGACAGTTGACATTAAAGAAAAAAAAATGGCATCACTATTAAAATGTCATTGTGTTCTTTGAATAATTTTATATACATTTTCACACAGTTTTTTTTCTATTTTACTATATAGGGTTGCCATATTAATATTAATTCCATCATTAAAATAAGATTCTATCTTGTTCTTCCTATACTTGTACGTTACCGAGAATGATAAAAGTAGGCGTGTGTCTCGAATTCTCAAAAAGAAAGACTAACACTAATAATATCAAACACTGCATTACGCTTGCATTTGTTTGTTAAGTCTCTTATGCCCAGTCACTCAGTGATACCTTTTCTGCCATGTGCGAATAATTTCAATTATTCTTATTTACATTTACACCCATCAAAGTCCATTCCCTTGTTTTAACATAATATACTTTAGTATTCTGCAATCCAAATTTTGAATGTTAATAAAACTTATTTAAATGAACATAATGTGTTGCTCGTATAAGAAAACGTATTAAGTTAACTATAACTAATATTGTCAATAAGACTATTTATGTGTGTATACTCAAATTGAAATGTTACAATTCAGGGTGAATTTAGAAGAGCAGCACCCGGTGCAAGTGTCCCGCACATTAGAGCGCAGCAACTTGACGACTCCGTTGGAGTTGGCGGGCAACTTGACGGACGCGCTCGTCGAGGACGCTAACTTCGAGTCCGTCGGCATCTCTAGATACGACTGCATCTATATTTACAGCGGTAAGTACTGTATCAGCCCCTATAATTCCCACTACAGAACACTCGCTTCCTCTACAGGGAGCGCTGGTACTTCAAAAACGTAGATAAAAATGGTGGTGCCGGGGCCACCTTTTTCTTCCTTACGTCCAGTGTGAATTGTGACAGCTTGGAATACGCATGACTTACATAAAAAAGAAAAATCAAAAAAAGGAATTTAGCACTATCGAATACCATCCAAATTTATTTCAGGGGTTAATTATTAACTGTGTATTCGTTTATCATCGACAATAAATCCAATTTCTTATTAATTAACAAGAAATAATTTAAATCATTTTACAGAAAAGCATTCATATTTTTGAATTTTCGAACGCCTTTTTATTCAATGTTGCAAGTAATTAAATTGTTGAAATTCCGAAAAAGTTCCGGAATAATTTTTAGGTAGAAAATATAAAATATTGGAATTTGGATCGAAAAAAAATTATACTAAGGCAAGGGTGAGTTTTACTTTACATTTATTATTAATATTTTGTATTATGATAGCTAAAAACAATGTCACGTGAATATGTTAATTTCCATTTCTTTATTTATTTATTTATTTTTCGCGGAAAAGTCATTTATCGGTAACATTAATATAGGAGTGCTACCAACATTACGAACAAGAAAATATCTACGTTTTTGAAATTGCAAATGTATGACAGCGCTCCCTCTATATATAAATACTCGTAATATATAAATATTAATAAGTTATATAAATAAGTTCGCAAGCTAGCCTCGCGGTGTGGAGGCGCGTTTGCCTCGTGAGTCAATCTGAACATCGCCTCTCTACTTACTGCTCAATTCGCGAGAAGCTTCGCGATGTGGATACGCGGCTTAATAGGTTTTTGTGATAATTATCTGCTTTCTAAAAATGTTTTAAAAATTACATTACAATCAAAAAATTAAAAACTTGAAAATATATTATCGGACCTAAGAAATTAAACCAGGTCCTAATTGTAAAGCTACTACTAGATCAATAAGGCGTCTATTTAACGTATACATTTGTATGTTCCAGCGATGGTGATCGCCCTGGTGGTGATATCTCTGCTGCGTTCGTTCATGTTCTTCTCGATGGCGATGCGCGCGTCGACTCGGCTGCACAACAACATGTTCGCCGCCATCACGCGCGCGCCCATGCGCTTCTTCCACGTCAACCCGTCGGGACGCATCCTCAACCGGTTCTCCAAAGACATGGGAGCTGTCGATGAAGTGCTGCCATCTGCGCTGCTCGATGTTTTACAGGTAGTTTTTATGAAAATATATATTAATTATGGTGTATCAGATTATCAGCCCCACTTATTAGAAAGAAAGAAAATTATGTATTTGTAACAAGTAGCAGTAACAAAATCAAAATATTATAAATAATGATATAAATAGTGCTCGTCACAAAAACGGACCACACTCAGCATGTGCTGGTGTTACCAGTGCTTGTCTTCTGGTACTGGTGGCAGGTCTTTAATGTGTGAGAAGCCTTCTGGGTAGATGCCATCGCATTGTCTATTTCTAGAGAGTATGATTGAATTTAACCATATAATCAAATACGCTGGTCACATCTACAATATAATATCATCTACATCATTTATCGGTCCTATACGAAATAAAAAATACGGATAAGTGTCTACTAGACTGTTCTAAACTTATTACTTTATTATTGGTGACATTCCATAGTATATTATACCAATAATGACTGATAAATATTTTAAAATATTATAAACTCATATTCCAGATCGGTCTATCCCTGATCGGTATCGTGGTGGTGGTGGCGGTGGTGAACTACTGGCTGCTGGTGCCGACGGTTGCGATCGGCGCGGTGTTCTACGGCCTGCGCATATTCTACCTGTCCTCCTCGCGCAGTATCAAGCGCCTCGAGGGTGTGAGTGAGTCATCCAGTTACACCACGCACATTCTTACCATTATATTGCATTTATTTATTTCTGTTTATATTTATGTATGGCATGATGATAGGTTCACCTTCTATTTTATTTGAGGACGGAAACATGCTTGGCGACTCGGCCTATTCCTTAGAAAACAAGCGTAAAGTTATAAGAAACGTTTGCACAATTTAGTTTTTTTCTGACATTCTGTTTTTTTCTTTGATGGCAATTATAATTAATTTATTGTTATTTGTGTTTCTTTAAAATACATCTCATGTAAAAAGCCACAATTCATATGTTTCATATTATTACATATTAGTTACTTAATATTTCGCCTAAATTTATACTGGTGGTATAACATATTTTTTAAAGTTAACAATGTTTTTCATCCGCAGCTCGCAGTCCAGTATTCTCTCACCTGAACGCGTCGCTTCAAGGCATCACTACAATCCGTGCGTTCGGCGCACAAGAGGCGCTTATACGAGAGTTCGACAACCATCAAGATTTACACAGCTCGGCTTGGTAAGTTAAATATATAGAAAGTCTGTAGTCATCATGCCGGCTCTAAAATAGTAATTATGCCGGCTCTTTAAAACAGAATACATAAGCTAAACCTGAATGATGATACGGAATAATCTATCTGCATTGACCTTCAGGTAAATTATAATTAATGGGGCCATCCGATTCATATATTTTTATTAATGTTTTTATGAGTAGGTGAACTAAGGTTATCGACATAGCCCATAGGATTAATAAGTTGAAATGGCAGTGAGTCGGGCACGTAGCGCGTAGAACTAATGATTTGTTGGGGTCGAAAGGTTATAGAGTGGAGGCTACGTACAGGCAAGCAAAATGTAGGATGTGGATGCAGGCCACTTCCAACAGGTCGATGTGGAGATCCTTGGGGGAGGCCTATGTTCAGCAGTGCACTTCCTGTAGCTGAGATGATGATGATGAATGGAGCTATAATAAAAAAAATGTAAATGTCTGAGCTTATCATTGATAACGTAATTGTCACTTCATTCGGCAAAAGGATATTTTCATATAGAAATAAGCACCAGGGGTATATTTGTATAAGTTTGGTTTGCCTCATGGTAAGGGAGTAATTGCCACTCATTAGCAATAAGAAATCTTGGATCGAAGATATTGTCGCTTTCTGACAAAAGAAGGGGTTTCGGGTGAAGAAAAAAGTTTTTAGATACTGTGTACAAGAAAATAAGATTGAGTTTTATTTAATTCCCAGGTACTTGTTCATTGCGAGTTCTCGTGCGTTTGGCTTCTGGTTGGATCTGGTGTGCGTCATATACATAGCGGTAGTCACTTTAAGTTTCCTCGTGTTTGGACAAGGTAATGAAACATACCATGTTTTTTTTTCATTATGTAGTATTTTATCAACTAGTTATTTAATGATTACATATTTAGCAATCACATTAATTTGTATCAAATATTTCTATAAAGCATAAATTGTGTACACCGGTCAGCATACATAGATTTTTATCGAAAACAATTTATTTTGAAATACTGCCTTATTTTTCGTAATGCAAGGGAAAAATATTTTTTAAAATGACAACATTTTATATCCTTCAAAAGTTCCTTTGGGAAATAAAATGTATAGAATTTAATAATAATTATTATTGTTCTTTATTTCAGAGGAGTACGGCGGTAATGTGGGGCTGGCCATAACTCAAGCAATGGGACTCACGGGAATGTTCCAGTGGGGAATGCGGCAATCTACTGAGCTGGAGAACCAAATGACCAGTGTTGAAAGGTATGTTGCCTATATATATTATCAATAGCTAATTTTTCTCCATTGTAGGATTTGTGTTGCATTATTGTCTAGCATCACTAAGTTACAATAATGGTTTTTTTTTTATCTAAGATTAAAGTACTTCTGTAATAATAAGTTTGGCCAAAATAAGTCCTATAATTGTAAACAGAACTTATTTACGATTAAGAGGATATTCTTCCATTATACAAACATCTTTGAAATCTTCATACGGGCCAGTTTAATTTTTGCTAAAATAAACGATAGTTACACATTTATGTATATCACCAAATCATTGATTAATAATCCAATAACTTCACGTCTTTGCAGAATACAAGAATACTCAAACATAGAGTCAGAGCCACCCTTACAATCGGAGGGTGACAAGAAGCCCCCGCCGTCGTGGCCCGAGGCCGGCAAAGTTGAGTTCAAACACGTTTTCCTGTACTACACGCCCAACGAGCCGCCAGTACTCAAGGATCTGTCACTCATCATACTGCCCAAGGAGAAGGTCGGCATCGTCGGCCGAACGGGAGCTGGGAAATCGTCGCTTATTAACGCTTTGTTTAGGTGAGTAGTCTTGCGGCTATTGAATATATGAATATATTCAATAAAAATATATGATTTCCTCATTTGTATAATAATTGCTCGACTCAAAATATTGATCCATAATTATGTTATTCATAAAATAATTACATGCCCAAAAACCCTTATAGGCTGGTCTGTAGCTCATATTTTTTATTTATTTTTTGAGTATAAATAACAGCTAACATTAACATTAAAATAACTTGAATTAAATTACTTTTTCAGTGTACAAATAAATGTATATACCTATAAAATGACATGACAGATATGACAGCCTCCGTGGCGCAGTTGGTTAGACGCCTGTTGTGAAACGCGGGTTTGATCCCCTCACCGAAACAAATGTAATTGGTATGATCCACGGATATTTGTATCAGGTTTGGGTGTTAGACCGGAAAGTCTCTCGTAGTTTCTGACACCTACAACAAGACTAGATCTTACTGTGGGGTCAGGACTATGCATGTGACTGTTGTGTTACGTATTATTATTATTTATTAAAGGTCACTCATAGTTGTGAATGCGACCCCCCAACAATTTATTAAAAGTTATTACTAAAAAACGTAATATTTCCCCCCAGGCTAGCGACAATCGAGGGCGAGATAATAATTGACGGTCGCGAGACGTCCACGATGGGTCTGCACGAGCTGCGCAGCCAGGTGTCCATCATCCCGCAGGAGCCCGTGCTGTTCTCGGGCACCATGCGGCACAACCTCGACCCCTTCGACGAGTACCCGGACCAAGTGCTGTGGAGGGCGCTGGAGGAGGTATGTTATTTATAGCAGATACAATATGATTATTGATATATGACACTTGTTTTTGGCTGAATACTATTTCCATTGAGTTCTTAAGTGATTTATTTTCTTGTATTTGTGTACGTGCTTAAGCTTTTTATTTTCTTATTTTATTTAAATTGCATAACTGATAATACCCTTAAAAGTACTAAATATTCCATACTCCAGTTAAACTTAAATTTTTTATGTTAAATATAACGTCGTTTTTTTCCGATCAGTAACGCATTGATCACCATTTTCTCATGCCATTATAAAATATATTTTTTTCTACCCGATGCAATGGCGCCACGTGTATATTTATGTGATGGCAATGATACATTGTGGTGTAAAAATAAAAATAAACCCAACATGTCCACATAGGTGCAACATTATTTTCGACCCCACATTAAGACCAATTAAGTCTTGTGTCGTATCAGAAGCTACGAAGCTACTTTGTAATATAAATATTTGCAGGCCTCATAATTTGTCTGCGTGCTGGGATCTAACCCACGGCCTTTCTTTTCACAACCTGCGTAACCAACTGCTCTATGAATGACTAGTATGTTACAACATATTACAACATCGGTATGCCTGCAGGTGGAGTTAAAGGAGGCGGTGCTGGAGCTGCCCGGCGCCCTGAACTCGCGCATGTCGGAGGGCGGCAGCAACTTCTCGGTGGGGCAGCGGCAGCTCGTGTGCCTCGCGCGCGCCATCGTGCGCCGCAACAGGCTGCTCGTGCTAGACGAGGCCACCGCCAACGTCGACCCGCAGTACGCATGCATACATACATACATACTCTACGTACATACATACATACATACATACGTACACCATACATACATACATACATACATAAATACATACATACACACACGCTACCACTTACTGGTGGTAGGTCTGGGTAGCTCCCACCACAATGTCTATTTCTCCCGAATTTAAATGCACTGTTATTGTTACTGATATGAAAAAAAATTGTGTTTTATGATCGATATTTTAGTAACATCCTACTGTAGGACATGACCTTCTTTTACAATCGAGAGTATGATTGAGAAGAGTTAGGCTGTACAGTTCAGAAACACTGGCCTAGTGCAGGTTGTTGGACCTTATGTACCATAGTAATTTCTAGGAATCACTATGGTATGTAGGTTTCCTTGCAGTTTTTCTGTTTATAATTTGTATATACTTTAAAAGGTGGGCAGCTGGGGCCAATATCTTTATGGGGCATGGATAATAACATTTCAGTCTTACTTTTGTTTGGCATTAATTACTAACTCCGTCTTTAATATTGTTACAGAACTGATGCTCTTATTCAAACAACAATTAGAAATAAATTCGCCGATTGCACCGTACTTACAATCGCCCACCGACTACACACAGTCATGGACTCAGATAAGGTAAACTATATACTCAATTTATGAAACTCTAGAATTAATTCTTACCTTACTTTATTTTTAAACGACATATAATCTATGTTTTATTAAGTTTTCTGGCATATTTTTTGAGGAATAGATACCTATTTATGTCATATTTTAATTACGTATTCTACTAAAATCAATTCAATCTTTATAAAATACACTAATTTTCTCAACATTCTATTATCATGCTGTTTATACATCCGAACAGTATTTTAGAAATGTGAATTTTCTTGTACAGGTGTTAGTTATGGACGCCGGTCAGATGGTCGAGTTTGATCATCCGCACATTTTGCTGCAAAAAGAAAACGGCATCCTGCGAGGCATGGTCGAACAAACGGGTCGCTCAATGGCAGAAACACTAGGCAGGGTCGCACAACAGGTAAGCCTCTAAAATACACTTACAAACCAACGTAATCATCAAGGAATATTTGGGAATTATTTAGATATGTAAACAGAAAATGCTTTATTGCAATATGCACGTTATGGTTTAGAAATTCAATACTAGTTTGACTGCGACGCCAAAAAGATGATATTATTCAGCAAAGCGGTACTAAAGTGGTATACCGCAATGTAGATAAATGACACACCTGACATCTAATAGCGGCACACACGTAACGCACTAAAACAACGTTTGTGTGGGTTGCAGTCAACCCGTTCAATGTTCATATTATAGAGAAGGTTCTTACGGGTGGACGAGACACGTAAGAACTTCCGACAAATTGGCCTGAACGCTTCTGGAAAGATCAAAATGTATGGAAATGACATTTGCCAACCACGTCTCCATGCGTTTTGCTTTTCCGGATGCTCTCACGCCAACAGAAAAGTGTACTTTACACTTGTATTTAATTTTTTTTTTTTTGAGACTGTCCCACCCTCACACCCACCACTGTAACTCCTGTGAGCCAGGATCAACAGTGGCACGCAATGTAATGACACCAAGCATTGAAACTCGGCGAGTCTCCGGGAATGTCTAACTTGTCTTTAACCCGCAACGAAATTAATCAGAAAGTGAAATTAATAGGAGGAGTTGGAAATAAATTATTGTCCACTTCCCTCCGTGCAAAGCTTGTATTTAATTTATTGCATGTAATGCAATGACTGAAGATTTTTTTCTAATGCTTTAATTTTTGTTTCAGGCGTACGAGAACAAGCAACCATCAAGTGCGGTCTCGTCTGATTGATAGTTATATATTAAGTTTAGGATATAAATACGAATCTACGTGTTATTGTTCCTATTGTATGTACAAGGGATCTGGGTCTTTGGATCGTTTACAAGTATACTTATGTTATAGACATCACGGTTCAGGCTTGTCGCCTCTCGAGTCCAATTGGGTATTGACTCTGTCTGTTGAAGTTTGCCGAATATCGTCTACTTTTAACCATTCCTTTTAGAAATATGTGACGTCATTAGCGGTCTCATAGGTAAGTTTTACCTTCGGACAAACATGATTCGATTATTCTGAAGGCATCAATAGCATAATCAAAATTAGTATTTACTTATAAAAAAAACAGTACAAATCGCTTATTTATCATTTCATATCTTTATAGTAAAAGCCAGCAGAGGCTAGCCGAAGCTTATCCGAATAATATAAATCTTTAGACGAATTTCGGCACTTAGCAGAATAGCCATATTAACATAGACAACATTAATTTAATGCCTAACGTTTAGCAACACATATTTTTTCAGTAAGTAAATTTTAGCCAATTTACTTATTTCGATTTGTTGAGCTAAGTATAGGTAACATTGAAATCCATATTAATTTACTATTATTATATTATGAAGTGTAAAACAATTTGTGATATTTTCCTAATTTATTTTGATACAGTCGAGTACCCAATTTAATTTTAATTATGTCGTATGTTTAGATTTGTTACCGATGTATGTCACAAAATAAATGTATTAGTTAAATTAGGTTATAATTATCGTATAATATATTTGTATCCCATTGAGTTTTGAAAATGACTAGTGAGATTTTCAATAGAAACCAAATCTTCGAAGTGATCTAAATTAAGTGTGATTGCACACAATAACAACGCCAAATGATACTCGAATAATGTACTTATAATTATAATGAGTACAGGGTAATGAGCCGTCCGAAATATATTGAAATCCCCTCGCTTTCACACTATTTACAGATTTACATGACAATAAATAGGTTCAGGTGTAAAGCAATTTACACATTATTATATTCCAATATTCATATTTTGAAAATGGAATACTTTAATTTTTACAATGGATTTGAATTCTATAATTAAAATTATTATTCATTCATATTTCATCCTAATATTAGACTACGCTAGGTTACTAATGGTTCCTCCATGCAAAATGCTCATCTCGGCCAATGTACTGTACGGACGGCTCGCAGTTTATACCAGCGTTTAACGTTCGCGGTCCAAACGTAGTGTAAATTGATATATTTTTACAAGGTGCTAGTGTTCAGTACTTAGTTATTAAATTACAGTTGATTTTACAGAGCGTTGTCTGTTAGTTGTTACCGTTATTCCAAATCATGTCTGTGAAATGCAGTTATTTGCACTGAGTGCATGCGTTGATAGAAATTATTGTAATTTACTTAATTTTACTTTTATTCAGTGATGTGTGTTTAATTATTATTATTGTATGTGATCATTGATCTGTTATAAATGGCAGCTGTCTGTAGACATTGCACTGTGAATCTGATTTATTGCAAAAGAAATAAATGTTTCAATTGCATTGTTGTGTTTTATTTTTTACAGCTGCGTTATAAAGCATTCTACTTTATCAAAGTAAATCTTTCTACTGAGGGCCATCCTACAGATGCATTGTGTTCGGTGTAAATATCAGGAAACGCCTCAAGCACATAAAAAATAATTATTAAAGGTATTATTTTCGTATGACGGTCGAAGAAAATATTGGAATAGCGCAATCTCCTATTTTGGCAGTAGCCAAGTTTGTTGCGTCAGTTGAAAAAAATAAGACGAGGGTAATCTTATTTGTTGGTTATTCAATAATTCGAGGTGATGGTGGGGTTACAAAAATTAAAAGAGGTAGGAGGGTAATCTCCTTATTTTTATGTGGCCCTAGTACTTTTAAAGAATATTTGCGATCACTTTCTTGACAGATCTAAAAACATCGAAAGAGGGTAATCTTCTTCTCACGTATTTTAAACGAATATTTTTAATATGAGGAAAAAATATCAAATGAGGGTATTTTCTTTCTTACTATGTCGCCCTGGTACTTATAGGGTATATTTCCAATATTTTTCTCGGCGATTGGAAACAAATATTGAAACGAGGGTAATCTCCTTCAATTTATATCGCCCTAGTACTTCTAAATCGTAACGAGCTAATTTTTGTGGCTCCGTCTCAACAAATAATTAAACGTTGCAGTTGTAAAAAAAAAAATTCACCTTAAAAGTACCAGGAGCGCATAAGTTGACGGAGATATGTTTATTCATAAAAAGCAGGGAGCTTCCTATTGGCTACACCGAATGCTCCTACCAGTTTAAGCCACGCCCACCAATTACGAACCTACCAGTTTAAACCAATCAGAGCCTGCATCACACAATTGATACCAATTCCCTAGAAACTAATACAGTTTGATATTTTGTTATACTACCCTCAGATCCAAAGATCGCTGAAATAGAATGATAAACATACCGACCTCGTATTAGTTACAGAATATCAGAGGCGAAAGGTTACTTTTAAACTTTTTTATCATAAATATTCGTGTGTGCATTTCGTTTTAAATTATTTATGGTAATAAATGATAGGCTGTCTATGTATTATCTTTAAAAGAAGTGTAACTACTTATGTGCGTAAATAAAAATTAAGAACACACACGTTTTTTGTTCCTTGTTGGGTGTTGAGTGTGCACAGAGATCCTCTGCCCTTTTTGTGTCGATGTAAAGGGATGTTTGGAACGGACAGGAATCACGCAACTAAACACGTTTGTTCCCCATCAGAGTTCCTGGATAGTGTATTCATACAATGAGGTGTGTGTTTGTGAGTAGTGTGTCGCAAGACAAAGTGGTATTAAGTAAATGCGTGGTTAGGCGAAATGACGGAACTCTTCAGGCCGTCCTATATTTTGTGATAGACAGTCCATTGCAATCTGGCATAGGGTATAAAAATATTCCATTTCAAATTTAATCGATCCTTTAAATATGTGGGGTATGGATAGGCAGTAGAAGAACACATTATGTATCAACTTTTTATATAGTAAAAAACTACCGTTTTTTAAATATTTTTATTTATTGGTATGTGATGTAATTAGTAGTTTTCACATTAAAACACGTTTATTCCAAAATCATTAAAGGAAAAAAAACAAATCATTTTTAAAGTACTCAATTTATTTTCATTTCACAATCATTTTAAATGAACTTAGAATCATTAAACCGCGGAATGTAACGAGTAATAATGCTACTAAATGTTTAAATTACAAACTACTCACATATTTAACTAAACGCTGAAACAGCTGCGGAGATACATTTCAATTAATATGTACATCAATACTACAACATTCTAAATCAGTAATAAAAAGGTAAAAAAAAATAAGTTTCGTAAGACGCAGCAGTGCGCCAGTGATTTAAACGTAGTAACAAAGCTATACACGCTTATTAATTTTGGTAAACAATCTTTGCACAGTCGCCGGTACACTGCTGCGTGCTTGTAACAATATCCACTCGTCATTATCACAGAACCCTGAATCGACTCGCTTCCAACACCCCCCGCAATCTCGCTCACCCCACACTCCCCCTGAGATAAATATTTGATCGTCTAATACTAACGTCACAACACTCCTGCGACGGAAAACATAAATCATTACGCGCGCTCACCGCGAATTAGTAATACTTCACGTAGAAACAAACAAGGAGCAAGACGGCTTAAGATAAATAAATATACGAATACAACCATAATACTATGTAAACTTACTATGTAAATTGTCATGATAAAGTATTTCCCTTTGGCACAAAGAGAAATGGAAACATTACAGTAATACATTAAGTAGGAAAGTGAAAAAAGATACTCGAGATCTTTGAAAACTGTATAGAAAATTCGAATCGACTTTATAAACGCTAAAATATCGTAATGTGATATTTGGAGCTTACATTTAGCTAATCTACTCACAGTCTTTATACAAATTGGCAGCACTGGGACGTCCCGCCGGAGACGCACTCGTGGGTAGCACTCCTTTATCACTAGTTTATACACAGGGCGTGGCTACACGTGCACGATAGTTCAGGCTGCGCGGACACTCTACACAAGCGCAGTTAAACTACCCGAGCGGGAGTTCTTGTTGTCGTCCAGTTCGTTAGGATTTGGTTTCGTCTGCAAAGAAACGAGTATATTATAGATGGTATACATACAACAAATAACATGGGCAAATTCGTTGGTCTGTAAGACCATATTAATTTATCTATATCGGCCCATATATGTCCCACTGCAGGGCGCGGGCCTACTCTAAAATCGAGAGTACGATTGCGAGTAGAAAATCCATATAGTCCACCACAGCTAGCCCAGCGCGGGTTGGCGAACTTAGAAATTATAACAAATCGTTACGATATGCAGATTTTCTCACGATGTTTCCTAGCTGAAGATGTAGTTTATAACTAGTTATATTTAACTTTGACTTTATGTACTAATGATCGGAATTAGTGGACAATTCGAATCTCTAATTAATTGTTCCGGCTATGGCTTAAGGCTCGCATCCTATTACATCGTGTTCCTTTCACTAAACCAAATAAACGTTAACAATTATGATTATTATTAAACATGGGTGAGCTGGCAGCACTTCTGCCTACCCTAGTGTGTACGTATGTAGGTGTTGTACTCACCGCATGCGCGGCGGGCGCGTGCGTGTGCGGCGGCGGCAGCGGCAGCGCGAGGCGCAGCGCGGTCCAGAAGGCGCGCTCGTGCACGTGCCGCCACGCCACCAGCCGCGTGCCGCGCAGCGCCGCCACCAGGTCGCAGCCCACCTCCTTCGCCTCGCGCTTCAACTTCGGCAGGTCCTGCCGAGAACGCGCTCATTACACACAGATCTTAGAGTATTTATAGTATAGAAGGAGCGCTGTCGTACATTGGCGTCTTGAAAAACGTAGATGTTTTCTAGTTAGTGATGTTGGTAGCGCTCTTATATTAGTGAAAATTGTAGTTATTTAACGAAATACATTCCTTTGATAATCGAAAGTATATTTAGCTATTGTGCTTTTAAAACGAGTTTGAGTGGAATTAAATAGTCCTGAACTAATTATTATTCTTTTCCAAGTAATTCTTGCATGTTGAAAAACCTATCAACTATCAGCCAATAAGGGGTTAGAAAAAGATGGCCCGGTACCACCATTTTTATGTACGTTTTTGAACTACTAGTGCTCCCTCTATGTTATAAATACTCCAAGATACAGAAAGAGACTTTCCCGCACACACACCCACCAATGCAACAACTGTCAACCAGAATCAACAGTAGGTACACTAAGAATTGACACCGAGCTCCGGAACTCGACGAATCTCTCAGAGACATTAGCTTGTCTTAAGACAAAAAAAATCGGACAAAATTAACCGGTATCCCCCCCTTGTGTCGTGAATAGTAGGAACTACGAGAGACTTCTCGATCTCACAAACACCCGGACCCGAAATATATGTTTGTGGGCCGCACAAACATTTCTTTTGGTGCGGGAATCAAACCCGCTGCCTCTCTTTGCATAGATGGCTTCTTACAGACTGCGCTACGGAGGTTGTGTAGTTTTACGATTATGGTCGATCGGCCGCCTGTGGTGTCATAAGTGAAGACGCACACTTCCTTTATATAGATAAATTTAGATGACAGATAAGGAAGGGGATGGGAGTACAAAATAGATCTCAGAAACCGGCTTCAGTAAATACTAAAAACCGGCAACATATTGATACTGATTTACAACGGGAATTAATAAACGCTCTTGATCGCTGTTGTCGTCTGAAGGAGATCAAGATCGTTTCTGAAAACCTAATCAATTCTAAAAATAAACCAATTAGTAGAAAGATTGAGCAAAACATCTTTAATTGCTCATTTTCGGGAATAGAAATTAAGATCGATCTGTAATGTTGTCTGTAATTTATAATAAAAATAGAGCCCTTTTTATGTACCCTACAAAACCAAATGAATGTCCAAATGAGTATGTCAACCGACCATAGAACCCTAAGCGAATAGTTTAATAACAAAAAAATAACTTTTTTTTTATTAATATGTGATCTATGTATATTTTAGTAAAATAATTATTTTCGTGTTTATATAGGTCTATCTATGAAATTGAAGCGTTTCCAAAAAAATGTCAACATTCCTATTCCTCATTGCGCATGGTGCTATCTGAAGGTGTATTGTGTGGTAGGAAATTATTATTTTCGTGTTTACAGAGTCTATCTATAAAATTAAAGCGTTCCAAAAAAAAACAATGGGCATGGTGCTATTTGAAGGTTTTTTGTGTGGTGGGAAATTATTATTTTCGTTTTTATATAGAGTCTATCTACAAAAAAGCTTTTCCGAAAACGGAGTCATGATCCCTATTCCTCAATGTGCATGGTGCTATACTGGGTATCTCAAGACTGCTACCGAAAACGAAGCCGGTTGGTAGTTTTAGTGGCTACAAACACAATGCAACTAAAATTTTCGCAAAGAAACGCGACAATTATTATTTATGATTTTTTAAATATCGTCATTTTTGGGTGGTAAATCCATAGTTATTGCTAAAATAATAATTTAAACTCTCTTATATCTTAGATTATTTATAAATAAAAGGGTATACACTATTATTTTAGGAAAACATGCATTTACCACCCAAATATGGTCATAGGAAAAAAATAACAACAAAAAAAATTGACACTTTTTTTGCAACTATTTCTGTTGCATTGTGTCTGAAGTCGCTTAAACTACCACCCGGCTTCGTTTTCGGTAGCAGTCTTGATATACCCTGTATAAAGGTGTGAAGGTGTAGTGGTGCGTACCTGCAGCAGCACGACGACGGGCGGCAGCGGCAGGTGTCGCAGCTGTCGCAGCGCGGTGAGCAGCTGCGGCGGCGCGTACTGCGCGGGCGACAGCACCGCCACGAGCGCGCGGCACCGCCCCGCCGCGCCCGCCAGCTCGCGGTGCCCTGCACGCACACGCACACATTACTGTGCAGCACTATGAGGATAAGCAAATTATATGTCGACATACAACTCTTTTGTACAAGTAAACGGGAGTTTAGAAATTAGGGCCGATGATAAATTTAAAACAAAAATTTCATTTATTGTTTCTGTATGCAATGAATCTTTAGCATAGGCGGAAAATTAAATAGATAGATAGGTACGTAGTTAGTTTTATTGGACATGGACATTTTTTTTTTAATGTTTTCTTTAATGTTTTTTGGTATTTGATTGTTAGTAAACCTAATAAATAATATAAAATTAGCAAAATGAATGAATATGAATTAACTAAATCAAATAATATGGACCCAAATCACAATATTTGGTAAAAAAAACTTAAACATCGTTTAAATGTAATAAAGATTTCAGTTCATGCGTCCTAAGCAGCTTGTTAGTTTGACACTCGCATGTACATTACATTTATAAGCAGTAAGTTATTATTTAAAAATGATAATAGTAGACGGTACGGACGCATTCCACCAAGCTTCAGAACGGAACCGATCGAGAGAACTGGTTGGCGGAATCAATTGGCATAGTATAACACCATAAGTGAATGTGCCTCAATGTGCATGGTGCTATTTGAATGTATGAGGGTTTGAGTGATTCACGATCCTCAGTAGTGAGGGAACGAGTAAAGAGAGAGAGAATAGTAGTCGGTACTGACATGTGTCGGGCTGCGTGGAGAGCGGCACCGAGTGCACGCGGTAATTGTACTTGAGCGCCAGCGTGGGCAGCAGCGCGCCGCGCACCAGCTCGCCGTCCACCGCCGTCCAGCACACCAGCACGTCGAACTCCTTCTCCAACACTGCGCAGACAATATGATATCATTTAACACTACATCATGCTTGATGAACACGGGAATAATGTACAATCGAGGGAGATTTATAATTTAAAGTTTACACTAATAGACAAAAATGCAGATTATTTATAACATTTATTTTAACTGTAACGTGGCTTGATGATAAAAACGGAACTGTCAAAGTAGAGAAACCATTCATTTTCCTACCATTTCACACAAATCACTAAAGGGGAGCGGGGGTCAAAAATGGGACGGTCCCTAATCGACATGTTACACTGTTAGCTAATAAAAAGGTATAAAGAGTACCAAAAAACTTCTTCACATTATTCCTAATTAAATCGACAACGATATGTCCACTACTCTTTAAGAATCGCTAGGTGTAGTAAAGTCAGTGTAGTGTACCTCTAGCCCTGTGCGCGTTGGCCTGCGCGCGCGCCCTCGCGTGCCTGGCGGCGAGGATGAGTCGCGGCGTGCAGCGGCGGTGCAGCGCGGCCGCCGACACCAGCAGCAGCGCGCCGCCCGCCGCACTCAGCGCCAGCGCGCGCCACGGCACCGCCGACCCGCCGTACCACGCGCCGCCGCCACCGCGCACGCCGTCTACACGCACACACACACATTAATGGACTACTGCAACTAACCAAGGGCGGATACAGACTTCCAAAAAGGTTGTAGGCACGGCAACCCGAAAATCAAAGAAGTGGGAGTCTATGTATGATCTTGCTCATGATCGTTATACGCAATAAAAAATTAACTCTGCGATTTTATTATATCGATGGTATTATGGCATTTGATATAATATTATCAGTCCATCGATCTCATTAAAGAGTGGAAGTGTGACGAAAAAAGTCGTTAGGGTTGTGGGAATGCCCATCGTGCTCACTATGGTGGATCCTGGCTTGCAACTAACTGCCTGGGTGGGTACCACTGCAATGTCTATGTCTCTTGCCAAACAACAGTTTAAATGCATTAATGTGTTTCAGATTGAAGGACATTGTTGCCAGAGTAACTACTGAACATATTGACTTTACATCTTATGTCTCAGGATGGCGAGCGCAGTGGATAACCAAGCATTGCTTTGTAATTCAAGGTGTTGTTTGGTTTTGCTACTGTTCATGAGCGGTCGGAAAAATTACTCACTGAATATTACGAATTAGGACACATATGTTTTTTCAATTAATGGCGAGACGACCATGTCATTCGCCTGATGGTAAACGAAACGACTGCTCATGGATAGTAGCAAAACCAAAAAACACCATGAATTGCAAACAATGCTTGGTATTCCACTGCGCTCGCCATCCTGAGACATAAGATGCTAATTCTCAATATGTCCAATACTTACTCTGGCTACAATGTGGTACCTACTCGTTGTAGCAAATAATTACGAATACATTAATTTTCAAAGCAAGAATCACCACGCCTCGATACGCTGAACGCAGCGTGAGGCTTCAAGGCTCAGGATAATAGACAGCAACTACTAATTGGGAAAAAACCGTACTCATAATATCCTGCCATTGCCTGTCGAAACGCGTCGAGACTCGCATCGATAAGTTATTGCGATGGATAACGCGTCCGATCGCCGATCCCCGATAGCATATTAATGAAGTTATTGACTAGACGCGCGTACGCATTTGACAATGCTCCGATACGAGAAATTACCAATTTAGGAAGTTCATTGCACACACGTAGGTACTGTTGGATCGATTGGAATCCGAGAAATAGAATGGCGCTTGTAATTTGCATACATACGTGTGATGCGAAAATTCTATCCATTCTGTTGTTTTTTTGTCACCTACTTACCTTTATCGATCATATTCAAATATATTTTTTCAACCGGCATTAATATTGCTTTTAATTATGGTTTTAAAAAGATTATTGAAATTCATTTAAGTATCAAAAATAATTAGAATTAAAATCGAACTAGAAAAAAAGCGAATGCGTAGGCTCCGCTCTATGGCGATAGATCATAGAGATACGTCTCTTTCCAATGATCTTTCATTAAACTCATTAAAAGGTCACGCTAACAATCACGTAGAAATAAAAAGTGAATATTTAAATTAAAAACAGAGTCACTATGAATTATCTCTTGTGCGAAGAAATATAAATCGGTGCATGTGCAAAACAACAAAAAGAGCTAACAAGAATTAATAACACATTTAAAAAATAAACTGACCCCATTCTTGCCGACGCATCGCAAACGATTTTGTAAAACAAACATTCACATGAACTTTCCCACAAAAATTCAAATTGTATATTCGACATAACGTCTAAACACGAGGCATTTTTAACATAGCGAATAATCGATAATCGATTGTGTTAATAAAGATATTAAATCCAATCGATTATTTCTCGTTTTAAAATAGAGAATTGCAAAAAATACTTCATACCGCACAACAATTATAACATTGTGTGTGACTCAACGGCCAGACTTATTCGACTTTTATCATTTCGTATTATAAATGTAACGTAATACAATAAGAATTTCGATTAACCTTGTATCAGTATTACTTTGGATTACGTCATCTATATTTCTTTTATTTTTTTTACTAACGATATTTTTCTCACTTACTAGAAATCTGATATAATTTCTGATTGAAAACATATTGACAACCTACTTAATTGGGTGGAAAAGAAGGGAAGACACAAATAATTCATTAGTAGTAGTCACTAAATTAAAGATTTGCTATCAGAAAGAATTATTAACATTATTAACGATAAGCTATTACGAAACAATTCAGCACGCCATACAAACTATAATTAAGTAAAAATTGATTGATCATGACATTAGTAAAAAACCTCGTTGATCAACGTACGTACAAAAAATAGTATAAAAACTCACATCTGTAGTGCACGGTGACGTAATAGCGCGAGACGACGTCATTGCTGTGTACTAGACATACGTAGGTACCGTAGTCTTGTGCGGAAACCCGCTTCACTTGCAGATACGACCCTATGATGTCTTCCACGTCCTCGCTGGAAAAGAATAATAGTATGAATACATCTTTCTTTAAACATAACGTTAGAATTCGTGGTGCTGTTAGTAAGGCAGCTGTATGAAGCGTGACCGCGGATACAAATGTTATTTAGAAATTATACATTTTATTGGTATCAAGGATCTCGTATACGAGAACCGCCTGGGTAGATACCACCAAAATGTCTATTTCTACTGCTTAAAAGAATGGTAAATGCATTGTTATGTTCAATGTTATATTGCAATCATTGGAATGCCGAGCATTGCTTTGTAATTCATGGTGTTGTTTGGTATTGCTACTGTCTAAAAGCGTATCGCTTACTATTCAGGGAAATGACATGCTTGTCTCGCCATACATTGCAATTTAAAAAAATAGTATCTCATAGTTCTGATACCCATGAAACAAGGCTTGTTTATGTGGGTTCAGGACTTTGTAAGCAACTGTCGTGTTTTTTTTTTTCTTTATTCAAACCACCTATACGTCATACTGTACGGAACATGCATTCGCTACAGTATTCAGTAGCGAAGGTTTAAGCCGAGCATAATCCTTATCCTTGCTCTTGTAGTTCTTGTAAGTCTCCATAGTGAACAAGTGTACTTTTTTCTTTACCATTTATGAGCGTGGCATTTGTCTAAGCAGTGATAAGGGAAATAAGATTCTCCAACTTCGCACGGTTTAATTGTTACAGTTAAAAAATCTTGGCAAAAAATTTGTGACCCAATCAAACGTATCGGAGTCTTCAGGAAGGAAATCGAAAGTGCCAAAAATGTTTAAAATGTGTTTTGATCGTAAAAATAATCAAGCGGTTTTCCGCCTTATCGCACTCACTTCGAAATATTCTTTCGAATTTACATAAGTTTTATTTTTTAAGTCCTATGAAAAATGAAAACTTTTACTTAAGATGTTCTTCCTAGAAAATCTATATTATTTATGAATTTTATAAATCTAATAAAGTTGATGCTAATAATGCAACATACTAATCGTTGATGGAGAAAACATGTATTAGATTCGGTAAAAAGTCCGATACGGCTTTAATTTTTTTCATACAGCTGGCCTGGCTTACGATGATTTTCGCTGAATTCGCTGGCACAAATTAAAAAAGAAACGACACGGACAGCGCTCAACAGCGAGCTAAAAGTTTTGACAGCTCAAGAGGGAAAATATTTTTCAATTCAACCTCTACTTTAGTGAATAAATCATTACATGTTAGTTACAAACTTTATTTATATGCACTGTGTTGATCCGATCTCAATACGGGTAAAAGCTATTAAATTCTATCCTATACGAGTACACATCCGTCTAAATTAATATTAATTGGTCTTATTTATTATAATGTTGAAATAAGTAGAATATAAATTCCGATATAAAATCAAATAACTCGACTCGTATTAACCTTTTAATAATTCTAATTCGTAAAAGGGACCACACTCCATACAGAATTATCTACTCTTAAAAGTCCTCGATGGCAAGGAAATGTGAGTACCTAGTAAACCCGCTATTCTGAGTCTACCCACCCTCGGGAACAACGGGATCGTTCCGCCTAATTGATTCCTACAACTCGTTTGGTTTTTTCCCCGAGCATTAAACAATTGAGATACTCCCACAAAGTTTTTCAATCTGGGACAGTTTCAAGATTGCTCAATCGGATTAAATGGGTTCGCTTGAAGTGAATTATTTTTAAAATACTTTTCCTGTTTCTGATTAAGCTTACGGGATTAAAGTTGGTTGTAGGTGGGTTATATCAATTTATTGTATGGTTAGTTGTTCTGTTCTTATTTCATTGGTTCGGCTGACTAACAAACCGTTCACCTGATTGTATTTTTTACCGTTGTCGTTATTTTCATTAGATAATGCTACAACACTTAGACCATGGGTGCGTTACCGGACTCTTCAAATTGAAGAGGAAAGGACAAGAAACAGACACGTGAAGAGAAGGAGTATTACGCATCCAGCATCCTCACCGAACGCAACACTACAGAAACCATGGGACAAAGAAGATATCAACATACATCAGGAGGGTTACTCTATGAAATGATACGAACTTCGAATGTTGGACGGATGTTCAACGTCCGAAATAAGTTTACCACTTCTAAAAAGCAATACTATTCTCTATTATACTTATCATTTTCTCCGAACTTAGTCTATGGTTACGACGTACGATAGATGATTCCAACATTTTGTGGAGTAAATAGGCACATTAGTGAAGTTTTACGTACGGCGTCCAAACATTCGAAGTTCGTATCGTTTCAAAGAACCCCACTAGGCAGGATGGATACCCAAGACATAACACGTAATATTATCTCACTAAGGTATCGAGAATGTGTCACTGTCGAGTAGCGGCTGCTATTGTGAAATTACAAAATCTGTCATCGATATCGAATTATTACTGCATTTGTAAAAAAACATTCAATCCGTAGATCATAGATCTACAAAAACAGCAAAGTGTTTTATATTATACCACATACAAAAAAATATGTTTATACAGAATACTTCCATTCCAAATAATCTTGTGTATTACATTTCATTTATTCGTTTTTAGTTTATACTAGCGGTCGGACCCGGCTTCGCCCGGGTGCAGATAGCTTTTGAGTCCAGTATTGATTTGGCAACAACATATTATTTCGCGTACTAACTATATTTCCCGCGCGCCGTCGACTATATTTCCCGTCCCGTTTTATCCAGTTTATGTCCCGTCTCATTCAGTCCCATGATGAAATTTTAATTATCATTTATTATCAGTTTTTTGAATTAGCTTTTTTGAAAATTTTCTTTATAAATATAATATTTTGTAAATATGATATTGATTCGTTGGTGGAAGAAGTGGTGGGAGGCGCCCGACGTGACGGCCCAGTGGTGGCATGCGCGTGAGCTGCGCGCGGCACTGAGCATTGCAACGTTACTATATTTTTCTAAAATAAATGTAGCTTAAGTTACTCCTTGTTATATCAGCTACCTGACCAAAAAGTCCCGTCAAAATCAGTCCAGCCATTTCAGAGATTAGCCGGAACAAACAGACAGACAAACAAAAAAAAATTTAATATCATTTTCGGCATAGGTATCGTGTATATAACGATATGTAGTAGGACATTTTTTTTTATTTTCACTCTTAAAACAGACACTTCAATTTTATTTATATGTATAGATTATATGTTTTTTTTAAATATCTGCGCATGTTTTTGCTACTTTAACACAAATATTTTACTTGTGGATGACATTTCACATAAATACGTCCTACGTCTTGGAATGAAATGCATCCTTTTTCTACTTTTACATACCTCATGAATTACAGTTTCATATTTATAAGTTTCCTCAATTCATCATACTATATTTCAATTGATTAACCTGCCATTTATTTATAAGGAACTACTAATGTGTCACAATTGGTTAATTTAATTATTGCAAGCGTCACCTTTTAACTTCGCCACCTTGTATTAAATGCAGAAATATTTATTATTTGGTGACTGAAAGTTAATCGTAAGGGCCTTAAGGGATTTTTCTACCTTGACAAAATAGACAAACTTTCAAAGAGAGACTGCCAATATGCTAAAGTTATTGACCCAATACCAGCTATTTACCTATTGAAAGCGGGTGACAAAAATATTGAGTTGAGAGGTATTATTTATCCTATATCTCCAGTTGTATAAAGATATACAACTGGAGAAGCCAAATGTATTAAACACCACGGGATAAAAATTACATGGGTCCTATAGTTTGAACTGCTAAATTTGGGTCCAATAATAAGTATAGCAAAACGCCGGAAAGCACGGACATTCCTCCTAGATTACACGAGGTCCGTATAGTATGCAACACCAGATGTTATTTGCATATTTTTCAACATTATTCCGCGTTCATCGGATCAGAGATCACACACCCCAAGTATATGATTTGAAACAGCTTTTAGTTGAATATTAGTCAGTAAGTAAGGTTTCTCACCGTGATGTCTTGATTTCGGTTTGTGTGGACGAGAGGTCTCCTTCGGTTCCGTTCAGCCATAGTTTCCGCCACCGTAGATCACTGCGAGCGTCCGCTAAATACGAGCGACCTGCAACCAAAATCAGTGTTACAAATGTGGTACAATTAATCGGAGATTGCGAAAAACATCAATTAGGCCAGTCGAATTCTGATATGCACTGAAATCTAAATGAGACATATTTGCATTGGTTACTATGACATCCCAATTCCCATTAACGTGTGGTGTTACTATTTTGAATAATGATTTCTACCGGGTATCTCAAGACTGCTACCGAAAACGAAGCCGGGTGGTAGTTTTAGTGACTACAAACACAATGCAACTAAAAATTTCGCAAAGAAACGCGACAATTATTTTTTATGATTTTTTAAATACCGTCATTTTTGGGTGGTAAATCCATAGTTTTTGCTAAAATAATAATTTAAACACTTTTATACCTTAGATTATTTATAAATAAAAGGGTATACACTATTATTTTAGGAAAAAATGTATTTACCACCCAAATGTGGTCATAGGAAAAAAAAATTGTAGCTTTTTTTTGCAACTTCTTCTGTTGCATTGTGTCTGAAGTCGCTTAAACTACCACCCGGCTTCGTTTTCGGTAGCAGTCTTGATATACCCTGTATATGCCTGAAACCCAACATGGACATCGACTTCGAGATCTAAAGGCATTGGTTTGAGTTAATAAATAAATATACGATTGGGAGAAGCGGCGGAGATGATACAGGAAGGCGGACCCCGGCCGTAATAATTTCCACAAAAATCAACTAATTTCAGATGAAAATTGTCTGTAACTAAGAAACTTTATCAAAGCCTGCGAAGCGAAACTTGGGTATCCTGGCAGCACAAAAGAGACGTGAGCAGAAAAAAGACGTGAGGTTATGTATTTACGTACTTAAATCGAAAATTCATGGGACCTGATGGGCTTCGATTTCGGTAGCAGTCTTGATATACCCTGTATATATTACTATTTTGAACTCTGTCCAGGCGAAAACAACTACACCACTAATTGCAAGGATTTCCAAAATTGACGGTCTTCACTGTCTACATTAGGTGCTAGGTATACAACTCGCATTTATTTAACAATCATGTATTGTATAGTATCGGCCATATAAACAGATAGTTTACAAACATATTTTAATTACCGAATCTTTTGTCCCTTTCGAGTGACTATTGAATCCAATTTGAGTGAAGGAGACAAAACATTCGATAACTAATATAGGTTTTAAGACTATGAATAGTTCGTTAATATCGATGTATTAGGTACTTACCGATAAGCGCCTCGCAGTACAGCCGCAGCTCGACACCCTCCTCCACCCACTGGTCTTTGGAAATGAACATTAAGCTCGGGACGTCTGTCGGTTTTTCTGTAAATTCAATTGGTAGCGATATATTTTCTCCGAACGAAATAAAGACGTGACGTTCGCGTCTATTTGCGACGGAATATCGATACTTTTGGTTTCAAAGGCTGTTAGATTGTATGTTACCCACAATATTATTTCATAATACGTATAATACACTAATGATTGGAGTAAGGCGAAATTGTGTTACAATGTTTTTAAGGTTCGATGTGGTAAATATGGATACATATTTACGTTGTTATTCATAGGCAGTTATAAAAGCTATTTTATTTATCAAATATTTTGTCCCTTTTAAACGACTATTGAATAGGGTTGTGTCCAAGATTTTATTTGAGCAGTAAGTAATCATTCCTTAAAAGCATCGTTTACAAAAACAAACGAATTTGAAAACAGCATCAAAATTGAATGTAAAATGACTGAGATATTAATACATTTAATAGTACGGTGGGGACACTCGTTGTCTCTTTCGCACGCGTGCCTTATGGAAGATGACGTCACGCCGTGCATGTTGCATCCTTTTCTATCACTCCTACCACCAACTTTCATATATTTGTAACTTGCTTATTACTTAACGGATTTTAAAAATTCTTTCTGATTTTGATTATGCGTACAGCGTAACGTAACCTTCCGTTATAAACAAAAATAAAAATGTATGAAACTAGCCTATTCAGTTCGGGCGAAGAAAACAAAACATTCCATAAATTAAACAGGTTTTGAAACTGTCTCTGAATAATGTTTTTAGTTTAGTTTAGTGCTGAAACGGAATTTTAAAACTACACATACGACTTTTTACATGACGTATCTATTCTTCGATGATTGTTAGATAATTATCTACTTTAACAATGAAGGAAAAATGGCAAGGAAACCTGTATACGCAAGACATCTTTGCATTTAGTCAGCGCGGTAGACGACAAGGTTTAATCTTGAAGGAATCATATCACAGAGGCAGTTTGTTGTAAAATTATAAACGTAATATCTACCTCCTAACGTTTCTGATTTCAACTTTCGAGAGTTGGATTGAGAGGCCTTACACCTTAGACCCCTACTGACCAACTCCAGCTTGCCACATTATAATGAACACTACATTTATACATATACCTAGTCAGGTCATAAATTCTGTCACATGTTTAATATAAAATAATTGAAACCAGTTTATTCATTATGTAACCATTTATATACCAAAATGAACATAACAAAACATAGATTCTTATGACACTAAAGTTTATTCAAATGACCTCCGTGATTTTGAATACAGGCCTTCAATCTGCGCGGCCAGTTGTCTATCGCAGCACGAACGAGGTCCATGTCAATATCGGCGGCTGCCTTAATCAAGGATGTCTTGAGTGACTCCAAATTGGGATGAGGCTTTGAGCACGCCTTTTCCTCCAAGTGTTGCCATATCTTGTAATCTAACGGATTCAAATCTGGACTGGAGGAGGGCCAGTCTTCGTGCCGGATGAAGTCGATTTCACGCGCCGCCAGCCAGTCTTGTGTGCTCTTCGCTCTATGAGCTGGCGCCGAATCTTGTTGGAATACCCAGTGCCTGTTATTGAACATGGTATGAGAAATAGGTTCCAAAAGGTTCGTCAGGACTGTATTTTGATACACAACTGCATTCGTTTTTACACCTTTCTCACAAAAATGTACCCCTGTTAAGCCCCAATAAGAAACTCCCAACATTACCATGAGCGAGGATGGAAAATGACCTCGTTGGACACGCGGAATACGGTTGCTCGCTTCTTCACTACTGTGTGCGTACACCTTATCATTTTGTTTGTTGTAGCTCTCTTATACGGTAAAAAAATTTTCATCTGAAAAAAGAATTTCCCGATATTTTTTTCCCGCGTACCGCTTCAACAAAGCGCGGCATCTCTTCAGTCTCAGTTCCATTAGACGAGCATTCAAACGATGTCCTGTTTTTCTTCGATATGCCCGAAGCCCGAAGTCTTCATTTAACACCCTTTTCACCGTTGTTCTGCTTAACCCCGTCTGAAGGGCCAATAGTTTCTGCTTACGTTTGGGATTTCTTTGAATTCGCGCCCTCACAGCTTTTATCTATCAGCTGGAGTTCTAACAGACCGAGGGCGACCACTTCTTGACCTGTAATCTACACTAGAGTCTTCATTGTATCGTTTGATGGTACGATAAACGAATCTTTTGGTTATATTAAAATTTTTCAGTATGTCAAAAATTTGAATCGGCGCGTAACCGCAACGATGCAACGCAATAACTGCAACACGGTCTTCTTTAAGCGTTCACTCCATATTTAAAAATGAGTAAAATTCTAAAAAGTATACATTTTTATTGTCATGAATAATTCGAAATTCGAATTCAATTAACTTTTTTGTGGCCAGCATTCTAAAAGAAAAGTTTTACTGTGTGACAAAACTTATGACCTGACTGAGTATAAACTCAGGTCTTCTTCCCAGAAGGGGTAGGCAGAGGTGCATCCAGTTTAATTGCATCCAGTACACCGAAGTTTCGCCTTGTATCTAACACTACATTCATTCGTGGTTATCCGAAGTGACAAAATACTACGCCAGTTTATCTAAATCCAAATGAAAGTCATTCATAGAAATGTTTGTAACAAACACACACACACACACACACGCACGCACGCACGCACGCACTCACGCACGCACGCACGCACGCACGCACGCACGCACGCAAGCACGCACGCACGCAAGCACGCACGCACGCACGCACGCACACACACACACACACACACACACACACACACACACACACACACACACACACAATTTCCACGAACAGATGATAAAAATGGACGTATGTATGTAAGTAATTGAAGTGAGGCGTAATCGATCCGTACAAGTTCAGCGGACGATGGCAACTCTATTAGACACTATTAAAAGAGTATCGGTTCGAGCCCGGTGAAATATCTATATCTACATACAAATAAGTAAAGGTTTGAATATCAGTAATCGAAAAGACGGCAAGTTGCAAAAAAAAAAAATTGAAATACAAACCTTATTCGCGAAAAAATCCGTATAAAATAGTTTTAGTTCTGTTTGGAATATTGTTTGATAATGTAGCACTACGATGGGTTTGCATTTTGCAAAGTAGTATTATAAACAAAAAACCCTAAATGTATTTTTTACATTAAATATTTCAAAGTGTTGATGAGAATCCCAAGGCATTTCTCAGAATTATGCGTGTATTGCAAACTGTATGGTTAAAAAGAGATATCGTGAGAAAACCTGCATAACATATACATTTCTCCAGCAGTGTAAATGCACTGTTGTGTACTGGACATTATGAGACTTAATATATGTCTCAGAAGGGCAAGCACGGTGGAATGTCAAGCATTTATTTATAATTCATGGCGTTGTTTGGTTTTGCTACTGTACATGAGCGGTCGTATCGTTTACTATCAGACGGACGGCATGCTCGTCTCGTCATCTATACATATAAATAAAATTGAACTGTCTGTTTGTAAACCGAAAATTAAAGAAAATGTCCAACTAGATATCGTTATATACACGATACCTTTAACGAAAATGATCTTAGAATCTTTTTTGTCTATCTGTCTGTTTGTTCCGGCTAATCTCTGAAATGGCTGAACCGATTTTGACGGGACTTTTATTGTCAGGTAGCTGATATAATAAGGAGTAACTTAGGTTACATTTATTTTAGAAAAATCTTTTTTTTTAGAAAAATAAAGTTTTTGTTAAATTCCACGCGGACGAAATCGCGGGTACAGCTAGTTCATACATACAAAAAAAATACAGGGTGTGTGAATACTAGAAATCTCCACCAGGCCAGCGTGGCGGGCTTTGGCTAATGTGCTGGAACTGTCGATTTATAGCTTAGAATGATGAGAGCCATTTGACCTGAAATCTGAAATGTCGATAGATACGGGATGGAGAAGATTCCCTAAGAATCAATGGCCATTGGAACGTACCGCATTTAGTTAAACATACAGACAGTATGGAAGTAATTGGGACAAGAAAAGTTGGAAAGATAATCTGCAGAGGAGACCTACAAATATGATGCGAAGATCACACCAGTGATGTGCATTCAGAATAGCTCAAAACTAGCAAAAGACACATATACCCTGATGTTAATGACGACTCGATAGACAATATATTTCCATCCATAACATAAATAAACAAAAAACCAACTCATAACGTAGGAAAAAACTAAAAACAATTGCTTCAACGTCGAATATATTTTTTTATCGGAAACGCCGACCAATATTTCAATATGAAATATCCCCCCAGTGGCCGACATTGTTAATAAAATTATTGCAATGTAAACTCTAAAACTATTTTTGATATTGGCGAAAATTTCATACTAGCAGATGGATTTCACTGTTACGAAATCACGGTAGTAACATAATGCGACATTGCAGATATTGTGAAATTAATTTACCATTTTGAATAATGTTAAAGTTGTTGATATTTGCCACAGAAATGTGAAAGCAAAGGGCACCGCTTTGACAACTGCAAATGCATAAAGAGCGATTATAACTGTCACTCGCTGTTATAGAGCCACAAAGTTATCTGGCCCGGTGGCCAAAAGTGGAAACAATAACGTCATTTGGAATGTCAGTCTATCTGCCAGTCGCTGACATATCTGCCATTGGTTGTTTACTCAATGTATTTATTTTTCCTACATTATTTAAAACTAGTGAAATATGCCGAGAACTTGTTAAAGTGACGCTAGGAACGTTAGACTTCAGGTATTACATTTTATGAAGGAAGAAAAGTATCTCAAGCACCAATAATACCCTTAGAAAAATTGTATCAACGCGTAGTTGCCGCCACAGATCTGTGTTGTCAGCTTTTCAAAATAAATACCACATAACAAAATTTTGTACGTACTAGTACAATACATGTAAGTACATATAATAAACTAGAATTTATCGTTACGTTCGTGGGGGCCTATTGATGAATGGACCAGACGCGACTGCCAACATGTTCACGGTGGTCGTAGGTCGTACAAATCTGACCTTTCGGAGTCATGTGAGTATTGATAGTCAATAAACACGCACTAAAACGGTGGAGGAATACATAGTGAGGAAATCTACATAACATAGCGATTTATAAGAATATCTATGGTATGTTAGTCCACCAACCCGCATTAGGCCAGCATGGTGGACTATATGGCCTATGATATGGCCTAACCACCCTCAATGGCACTCTCGATTGTAGAATTGGGCAGTTCCCAACAGTGGGACATATAGTATATGGGCTGATACAGATACACTTGTTTAAGGGTATGGAGAGCGATTTGTTAGAAATCTTGGGAAGGAAAATAACATGCAAAGGAAACTGGTCCACTCCTTTTCCTGACACTATTGATCGAATTGAAAAATCTTACTTCACCCACTTTATTGCTATATCTATTTTAATGGCAACACCAAATACGACAACAGCGACTCTCTCACCGGGTCAGATAAGTTTGTGGGACAGTATCTGGCCCGGTGGCCAAAACTGGAAACAAAGACGTCATTTGAAATTGTCAATCATCTTATATATAAAAATGAATCGCAAAATGTGTTGGTAACCGCATAATTCAACAACGCCTGGACCAATTTGGCTGATTTTGGTCTTGAAATATTCGTGGAAGTCCTGGGAAGGTTTTAGGGGGTGAGAAAAATAGGAAAATTTCTGAGGAAGATACTAAAAACCTTTTTTTGGGTATCGTTTAAGCGTGATGCGTCCAGCCAATATAGGATGATCTTTGTTTATTTGACGGGAGACGTAAAAGACGGTCCAGCTTCAACTACCATCCAACGTAAAATGATCTATCTTTCCATTGTCTTTCATTGACGGCTGACGAAATAGAACAAAATTCAAAAAATGTGTACATCGTGTATATAATATTATCTAGATACGGCGTCTTGCGCATATTTTGTGAAATGTAAATTGAAATCATGTCCATATCTACCAAAATCGCCCATTGTTTTTTGAGATTATTGCAACAGTTTTAAACAAGGTATACTCTATCGAAGCGTTTTGCCGGAGTACACCAAAATATATCTAATTATAATTTTTCGTTTTCATAAACGACATTGTTTTTGAACTTTTAGATGCGCTGGGGGACATATTTAAATTTCGCATTAATATTGTTTTTAGACTCAAGAATAAAAAGAATATTGGTACGTTGATGCCGTATCTAGACATTATAACGAAACGATATGCAGTTTTATATTTTTAAATATTTGTTCTATTACTTACGTCACCTGGTAAGGCAGTATGAAGGTTTTATTAATTTGTATATGGTAACGTACTAGACGCGACTGCCAACAAGTTAACGATGGTCACGGGTTCAAATCCCAGGGCACACCTGACTTTTCGGATTAATTTCTACGTGAAATAAAATCCGCCAACTCGCACTAAGCCAGCAGGGTGGACTATAATATCTTCTTCTATAATATGAAAATGAATCGCAAAATGTGTTGGTAAGCGCATAACTCAACAACGCCTGGACCAATTTGGCCAATTCTTTTTCTAAATGGTTATTATTACTTTATTACTAACAAAAAGTAATGGCGTGAAATATTATTAGGAAAAACAGCATTTTGGTGCTGAAATAAGGGACGGAATATTAGATGGACAATAAAAAACGCTAATGTTTTTAATGTCAAAATTTCATAAGGCAATCTTTATATGTACATGTATATGGAGAGACGGGATATAATAGAGTGGAAGGTACGGGAGAGGACTGGGATAGCTGACAGATTTGATAGGACGAAATGTAAATGCACGTTATAAGACGGGATGGATAATAAAAGAGAAAGGACGGGACGGATCGGGAAGAGACTGAACAGACGGATGAGACGGGATTGAGCCAGACAGTAGGATAGCTATGTCAAGTTTAGGTATACAAGAGATTAATACGAAAAATAACATGTAAGTATTTGGTGTGGAGTGGAATCAAAAAATATATGCACCCAGGCGAAGCTGGGTCGGGCCGCTAGTCTATAATATAAAAATGAATCGCAAAATGTGTTGGTAAGCGCATAATTCAACAACGCCTGGACCAATTTGGCTGATTTTGGTCTTGAAATATTCGTGGAAGTCCTGGGAAGGTTTTAGGGGTGAGAAAATAGGAAAATTTCTGAGGAAGATACTAAAAACCTTTTTTTTGGATATCGTTCAAGCGTGATGCGTCCAGCCAGTATAGGATGATCTTTGTTTATTTGACGGGAGACGTAAAAGACGGTCCAGCTTCAACTACCACCCAACGTAAAATGATCTATCTTTCCATTGTCTTTCATTGACGGCTGACGAAATAGAACAAAATTCAAAAAATGTGTACATCGTGTATATAATATTATCTAGATACGGCGTCTTGCGCATAATTTTGTTAAATGTAAATTAAAACGATGTCCACATCTACCAAAATCGCCCATTGTTTTTTGAGATTATTGCAACAGTTTTAAACAAAGTATACTCTATCGAAGCGTTTTGCCGGAGTATACCAAAATATATCTAATTATAATTTTTCGTTTTCATAAACGACATTGTTTTTTGAATTTATACTTTTAGATGCGCTGGGGGACATATTTAAATTTCGCATTAGTATTGTTTTCAGACTCAAGAATAAAAAAAATATTGGTACATTGATGCCGTATCTAGACATTATAATGAAACGATATGCAGTTTTATATTTTTAAATATTTGTTCTATTACTTACGTCACCTGGTAAGGCAGTATGAAGGTTTTATTAATTTGTATATGGTAACGTAATAGACGCGACTGCCAACAAGTTAACGATGGTCACGGGTTCAAATCCCAGGGCACACCTCTGACTTTTCGGATTAATTTCTACGTGAAATAAAATCCGCCAACTCGCACTAAGCAAGCAGGGTGGACTATAATATCTTCTTCTATAATATAAAAATGAATCACAAAAAGCGTTGGTAAGCGCATAACTCAACAACGCCTGGACCAATTTGGCCAATTCTTATTTTAAATGGTTATTATTACTTTATTACTAACAAAAAGTAATGGCGTGCAATATTATTAGGAAAAACAGCATTTTGGTGCTGAAATAAGGGACGTAATATTGGATGGACAATAAAAAACGATAAAGTTTTTAATGTCAAAATTTCATAAGGCAATCTTTATATGTACATGTATATGGAGAGACGGGATATAATAGAGTGGAAGGTACGGGAGAGGACTGGGATAGCTGACAGATTTGATAGGACTAAATGTAAATGCACGTTATAAGACGGGATGGATAATAAAGAGAAAGGACGGGACGGATCGGGAAGAGATTGAACAGACGGATGAGACGGGATTGAGCCGGACAGTAGGACAGGTACGTGAAGTTTAGGTATACAAGAGTTTATAGGAAAAATAACATGTATTTGGTGTGGAGTGGAATCAAAAAATATATGCATCCAGGCGAAGCTGGGCCGGGCCGCTAGTTATTTAAAAAAAATTAAAAATGCCGAAAACTTTAAAAAGTGATGCTAAGAATGTTAGACTTCAGGTATTAAATTTACATAGGAAGAAAAGCGTCTTCAGACACCAATAATACCCTTCGAAAAATTGTATTAACGCGTAGCTGCCGCCAAAGGTTTGTGTTGTCAGCTTTACAAAATAAATTCCACGAAAACCGAATTTTGTACGTACTAGTACAATAGATGTAAGTACATATCATAAACTAAAATGTATCGTTACGTGCGTGGTGGCCTGTTGGTAAATGGACCAGACGCAGCTGCCAACATGTTCACGCTGGTTGCGGGTTGGAATCTCAGGGCACACTTCTGACTTTTCGGAGCCATGCGTGTATTGATAAAAACGCACTATAACGGTGAAGGAAAACATCGTGAGGAAACCTGCATACCATAGCGATTTATAAGAATTTCTATGGTATGTAAGTCCACCAACCCGCAGGAGGCCAGCGTGAAGGGCTATATGGCCTGTGACATGGCCTAACCACCCTCAATCGTACTCTCGATTGTGGAGATACAGATACACTTGTTTAAGGGTTTTGGGGAGCGATTTGTTAGAAATCGTGTGAAGGAAAAATAATGTGCAGATGAAACTGATCATTTTCTCGACACTATTGATCGGATTGAAAAATCTTACTTTACCCACTTTATTGCAATATCTTTTTTTAATGGCAACACCAATTCTATTACAGCGACTCTCTCACCGGGTCAGATAAGTTTGTGGGACTATACTTGTTAATAAAGATTATCTGCGATCTTCTGGCATTTGAATCCGTTGTCAAAAAAATAAGAATCGTTTTTCTGTTTTGCATTTTATAACTTTACAATATTTGATCACGAGTATAAAGACTATGTTTATATTTAAAAAAAAACTTATATCAAACAATACGTTAAGTAATAGATATTTTAATTTTTTTTTGTCTCAGTCGCGAAGTTGTACTACGGTATGATTGCAAACTGAGGATTCGGGTTCGAATCCCGGATCGGTAAGTGGTATTGATTTTTTCTGTTGATTATCAGCCCGGAGTCGGAATTTGTGCCCAGAATGGCAATAGACTCGCATCACATCGTGGGATAACACACAAGGCAAAGCGTGGGTGTGCTGGTTGTACATCTACTTACACCTTCTGAGAAAAAGGCGTAAGTTTATGTACGTTTTCTTGTAGTTAAAAATTTCGCCACACGCCTGTAGGTTTTAGACGACTTGTGCAATACACCTATGTCATTGTAATACTGTATATTATATGTAACATGTAATATAAGAGCGTGCGTACGTAGTAACTACGGTTGTGTGGGTTTTGACAAGCCATCGAAGCGTTAAAGGATAACTATTATTACTATACTATATTGCATCAGTCAATACTAATTACTAGGCTACTGCCGCACACGTTTTTTTATCGAAAGTTCTATTGCTAGGTCTGAGGCCATAGCCCATCGTCCTGATCCATATTCCATTGTAGATTTGCAGACTTTAAGTTCCATTAATATTTTTATAAAATCTCTGTGGTATACAGGTTTATATCAGATTTATTCACCATTAAAGTGCTATCACGCACTTGACTATCAATACTAATATATTTCCGAATAATCAGAGGTGTGGAGTGTGAAGTGGAGAAGATGATCGTAGGCTCGACTGAAGAGCCTACGATCATCTTCTCGACAGGTCTCATCCGGTTCGTTTACCAACATGCAACCACGCACTCATTATCATACGCATATATTTGGAGTTAATTGTCTACCTGAGATTAATACAAGTTTTTTTAGATCGCGTAGATCTGGCAAACGAGCTAATAAGTCTATTCCTGATAGTGATGAAACTGAAAACTGATCAGTGTTGCCCATGAACATCCTTAGCGCTTGGACATGGACGTGTTACCAGACCATAAGAACAAGAGGAAAGCGAAAAAGAAAGGATGGGAAGAGCAATTCACCAAACGAAATGAGACGGCAAAGCTTCACGTCGATTTCTTTCAGAGAATGGTACCGTCCCAGACGAGCCTACCCATTCATGCCGTCATGACTGACAACAGCATAGGTCTACCACTATCAAAACACAACACCTTTTAAAAAAATCAGAGCAACGTAGCTTTATCCATGTTGCGATATATGACTTCCGATTGTACGACCGTATCCATATGGGATCAAACCTTTAGGCTTTAATCCTCCACTCTGCCCTATTGCAGGTTAATGGACTTCAATTATTGTTTTCAAAGTTTTAGCGAAAAACTTTTTGGATAGGTGTGCATTTTTTATTTGGTACCGTTATTTGGACATAGGATTATATGGATAGCTTGGAAAAGTCAGAGGGTGGCCTGAGCCTTGAATCTGCTACTTTTGATGTTGGGAATCAGATTATAATCAATTTTTGTACCTATTTTATTTAAAAAAATATTCAATATTTTTTTCAAAATATGTACGAAACGTTTAATTAGTGAGAATAATTATTGTTAATTATCATATAAATGTAGGCATACTATCTGTTGCAAACTGTCGAAGGTACGCGTTGTGCAGTCTACTGGAGATCGCTGTGTAATTACTTTTTTTTTCGCAACGTCTTGTCTATTATACTGATTATTCCTTTTAGGTCGTATCAGCGAGGAATTCTCTTTATCATATTTATAAGGACACAATTACTCGCGTATACCAGACTAACGCTTTTTATACTTCGGCCTTATTCATGGACATTTTTAAAACCTTTTATAGTCATCGAATGTTTTGTCTTCTTTGCTCAAACTGATTTCAAATTCGTTCGAAAGGGACAAATCATCTAGAATAGGTTTTAAAAATGACCATGAATAAGGCCGTTAGTGTTTTCAGTGTTATATCTTAATTATCGCACTCGGTTTAGTAGATGTAATGTACAGGAGCAATGTTCAAGGTTGTGTGGAGTATTCTCACCGAGGATATCGAGGCGCACGGTGTGTGTCTGCACGTGCGTGGCGTTGCTGAGGCGGCAGGTGTAGTTGCCGGAGTCGGCGCGCGCCGCCCGCCGCGTGTACAGCGTCTGGTTGGCCGCCTCCGGGTACAGGATCAGATTGGACACGCCCGCGGACCACGGGTACGCCACGCCATCCTTGAACCTGCAGAACAATCTTGCGTGAGTCTCCCGCCTAACATTTAACAACCGACAACCTGAGGCGTTTCCGCTCAAAACATTCCTACAAACTACCGAATTAAAGTTAAGGATAATGATTAAAATGTAACAGAAACACACGAGTGAGAAAAACAATTATAAGGCAAACATTGAAATAAAGATAATGATGTAGTTTGCAGTCGGATAGCGATGCAGATAGCGGAGAGATTGCGCTGGGCTTTGTGAATGTTTGCAGAACGGTGTATTGTCATTACACGGTAAGATCAACTTCCATGCGTGTCTATGCGCAGGAAATAATTCCGAGTAGCGAGTAATGTAGCGTCATTCCGGCATAGCTGAGGGTGGTGGCGTAATGCAGCTGCCGGCTGCCGATGACAGGCGCGCTTCCACGAACCGCTGGATTACGCTCGCTCGCCACTCGCCGACCCACTCCAAGAGGAAATCACCGCGAGCTCGACCTCGTCGACACGCCCGGCGCAACTGCAGGGCGCCACCGATCACATAGTGTCGGCATGTAATGTATCTGTTAATACCCCACGATGAAAGAGTTCATCTCAAATATTTAGATTTTCACAATTCCGGTTAAGCCAAATTCAAACAGCTGTAATTTGTTCAGAGAATCGAGCTTGTGCAAACAAAACGTCGCGTAAGGTTGATTCCCGCGAACAGTAAAATTTTGCGGGAGCCATTTTTGTATCGTTTAGAAGAAAAACAAACATTTGCGCGATGTTTCATCGCAACGGCCGCGTACCGCGCTGCCCTCCAATCGTTACTAAGAAACGACAAAACGTAATCGCGAAATATTAGACCAATATGACACTCATTCAAGGTGACTCTAGGACAAAATTCCGTATAAATGTAGGGCAGTATCCAACACATATTTTGTTATAAGTTATAGAGTAAGTAAGTATTGAGTAGGACAAGTGACAAGTGTGGTGCAGTCAACCACACAGTCGGTGGTTCGATCGCGTAATGCGTGGGCGGGAGGCACATTATTATTATGGCACCTATTATTTGCGCTAGTCGTGTCAATTTCCGAGAAAACATATAAAGAGCGTGTGTTTACGACTTCATTACACTTCCAGTGTCCCTGGGAGATCTCTGTGAATATTTATAACTATTTTCGAGGTAGTGACGAATTCGTCGCTCGTGTATTCAGTCATACTTATTGGATGCTGTATGGCAATGCACGATTTTAATGAACATCGATTTGTATTTGTATGTACACAACATATTAGTTTATTAGTTTAATATGTACATAAGTGCGTGGTGGCCTGTTGGTAAACGGACTAGATGCGGCTGCCGACATGTTCACGGTGGTCGCGGGTTCGAATCCCAGGGCACACCTCTGACTTTTCGGAGTCATGTGTGTTATTGATAGTCAATCACCACGCACTAAAACGGTGAAGAAAAAACATCGTGAGGAAACCTGAATACCATAGCGATTTATAAGAATTTCTATGGTATGTAAGTCCGCCAACCCGCACTAGGCCAGCGTGGTGGACTATATGGCCTAACCACTCTCAATCGTACTCTCGATTGTGAAGAAGGCCCGTGCCCTGCAGTGGGACGTATATGGGCTGATACAGTACAGTATACAGTACAGATGTCAGATGTACAAATAATTTGACAGGCTCTGTTAAAGTTCGAATTCATCATTATGTGAGACTGTAAAGACTACGTAGTTTCTAATAGCCGCAACGCAAGATTTCTATCTTACTGCGAGGTCAAAACTAATTTTATTTCTGTTTAATTTTATGTCTTAGATTATATACTCGTCTAGATTGAGCAATGTCAACAAACGATGCGCTAAAAGTGTCCTCACTTTCGTTGATATGTGTGAGTACCGGTCGTGTAATTATTGTAATCCAACTGTCAAGGTGTGTGTGTTTAGGGATGCCTACTCCAGATTATTAACTTAACTTTTCCCCATTATTTGATATAAAAAATAGGTTAAATAAAATATTTTTTCTTTATTTAAAGTAATCATACTATTAATTATATTTATAACGCATTTTAGTAAAAACAATAAGATCTAAACCCATCTCCTAGTGTTCGTTTCCGAATAGAATTAACTCTTTGGATTTATTGCCTGGGCTGTTATCTGAATTCTGTATTTATGTAAAATATAAATCATCATAAGTAAAATGTTCGGAACACACAACTGAAGTCATGTGAGGCTACGAATGGTCTTCTTTTCGTTTCCGCTGTGTAATGTCTCTCCAGCAATTTGCTAGTACGGAATCCGTAGGAAGTCTAAAAATATTATTAGGACCTTGAATAAGTTCTCGCTGTTTCTTCAAAGATGACAATAGCAGTACCCTGTTTGTGAATTTTTAAATGGTAATACACATGCAAGGCAAATAATTAATAAAATTACTATGAAGTGCATGTCGTCGTGGGTTTCATTAATATCGTGTAGGTAAGTATTATTTACTCATTAAATAAATAATGCCATTCTTCTTGTTGTTATTCGGATCGAAATATTAAATAAATAAATAAATAAATAACACCCAACAGTCACATACATAGTCCTGACCCCACACTAAGATCGAGTCTTGTGTCGTGGGTATCAGGAACTACGAGAGACTTTTCGGTCTCACAAACACCCAGACCCGAAAGAAATATTTGTGGGCCACACAAACATTTCTCTCGGTGCGGGGATCGAACCCGCGGCCTCTCGTTTCACAGGCGGTGTCTAACCGTCATCGCTACGGAGGCTGTCAAAGGCTGTGTGTATTATGTAATGATATTTGTGTTTTATAGTTTCTCCCATAGTTTCAACAAATCTTCCTAGTAATAAATTGACAACACTAGCCAATGAAACTCCTCTTCAAAATAATGAATTAAAAGTTCATGTTTTCTTCAAATAATAGTGGTTTAACAATAATGTTACCAATAGAAGGTGATATTGGTATTATTATACAGTTTTCCCACACAATTGCGATACAATTCGACAGCACAAACCGGCATAATTAATTATTTTTCGGGAGCTCAAATGACACTGACGTACGTGAGAAGCGAGTCTACCAAATTTGGTAGACTTTATTTGAGCCGCGCGGTGAGGTGTGATGTGTCATCTAGACGAGTATATAATTTAAGTTTTATGTATTACTGGTGGTAGAAAATAAACTATTGTACACTATAAAGTACACAAGCTTAAGAACATAAAATTTACCCCGTATTTTACGACATTTTCATGGTTACGCTACTGATTTTGCTAGGCAACAAAAGGATAATTATTAAAGCTCTATTGAGGGGCATAAGAGCATTAACCATGGAAAAATACTCAACTTACTTCGAAAGCCCCAAGAGATGTTACAAGAATATACAGGTTTTTATAGGGCAGCATAATTTATTGTTTGTTTTTGTTTTTACAACATAAAGATTATTAATAGCCTCCGTGGTGTAGGTGGTAAGACGAGGTGGTGAAACGAGAAGTCGCAGGTTTCATCCCTGCACTTAGCCAAATATTTATGTGAAACACAAGTATTTGTTCGGGTCAGTGTTAATGAGACCAAAAAGTATGTCGTAGATTGTAGAGTGTGTTTATTTATTTATTAATTATTATCATGCCAACAGTTCTAACTCCATCTTCAAAACTGTATCAGTATCACTACAATCGAGAGTACGATTGAGAGTGGTTAGGCCATATAGTCCACCACGCTGGCCTAGTGCGGGTTGGCGAACTTACATACCATAGAAATTTTTATAAATCGCTATGGTATGCAGGTTTCCTCACGATGTTTTCCTCCACCGTTTTAGTGCGTGGTGATTGACTATCAATACACACATGACTCCGAAAAGTCAGAGGTGTACCCTGAGATTCGAACCCGCGACCACCGTGAACATGTTGACAGCATCTTCAAAACACAATAAAAGAAATACTATTTAGATTTACATATTAATATCTCTATACATAATTACCTGATTTCGTTTGTATGATAATATTGATATATACGCTTGAATATTTGACTCTTTAAAAATAACGGTTTTTTGAGAATTATGCGAATGTTACACATTCAAATAATCTATTATTAGAGGATTTAATCGCAGATTTGGTTTGATTTTTAATTTTTTTAACTACCTGACGTTTTGATTACTTTACAGCATTCGTGGTCACGGGGCAGAATCGACCAAGAAAACGAAAAAAAAAAACAATCCAAATCGGCGATAAAATATGTAAATAAAAAAAATGGTTGCCTGTAAAGTCGGTTTTACGGGCGAAGATTTTACGTGACAACGTCTTTTTCTCGGTAGAATATTTATTGATATGAATATAATTAAATTGCACAATAGGAACAAGGAATTGAATGAAAATAAGAATTGCACAAATTTTAACTATAGAAATATATTTTGTTTACTAAAACATTGTACATGTAAACTTAAACTTAACTAATTCCTATTTGACGTTTGATGACGTGACTCATCGTAACGTTACCGGGCGTTACACTTTTTCATAAGTGACTCCCAGCCGCAACCTAATTTAAGACGTTGTCACGTCAATAAGAAAAATCGTATTTTGCCTGCTCTCGATTGTCGAGCTCGTCAAGACGATTCCTCTGACTCCAAACACGGGGGGTTTACTTTAAGAAATGACGGAGTTATGCCTGGACAAATATTTTAGGGGAGAGAGGGAGGAATTTGGGGATTTGGTTGGGGCCAATCTGTAGAGCTCACCGAGCCGGTTCCAAAGATACCAAACTCGGTGGGTCTACGATCTATATTGGCCGAGATAGGATTGGGGGGGGGTGAGGTAAATTTTCGGGTGGGGGTAAGGGAGGGTGGGGGGAGGAAGGTTTCGTGGGGAGGCTAACTTAAATTAATTTTTTGGAGGTAAAATATTTTTTTTGGGGGGGGTAATTTTTTGCGTAATTTGGGATTTCTGGCGGGGTCAATTTGTAGCCCTCACCAAGACGGTTCCGAGGATACCAAACTCGGTGGGTCTACGACCTATGTTGGCCGAGATAGGATTGGGGGGGGTGAGGTAAATTTTCGGGGTGGGGGTAGGGGAGGGGGGGGGGGGGTAGGTATCGTGGGGAGGCTAATAGGCACTATTTCGGAATAAGGGTGGGGGAAGGCAGGGGGGGGGGGCTATGGGACAATTTTGGAAAAAGTGGGTGAAACTGAAAAATAATTCTCTAGTGCTGCGCGCGCACCGTTACGTTACCGGGCGTTACACTTTTTCATAAGTGACTCCCAGCCGCAACCTAATTTAAGACGTTGTCACGTCAAAAATTTTGCAACTTTAAAATTATATGTCTAGTATCAACTGTTACAGTTGAGTACCATCGTAGCAGCCTGTATCCTGAAAAACAACAAAGATATCCGGAGGAGAACACCACTTTCCATAATGTATTTCGGCCGTGTCAGACGTCAATGATATATGTTTTATTATATCGGACAGCACATAAACATTGCGCCGTCCTCGATGAAATCATGCCCACTTTCCTCTCAAATAATAATATAATATTTCTTTAACACGTTTCGTTTCAATCCGTTTTTATTTCGCTGCATGATAACTAATTGTCCATCTTATTGATTTTAAACGATCACCTTTTATTCAACATAATTATCAGTGTATAGAATGCTAGTTTGTTTGGGAAATATTGTTTCATACCAAAAATATTCTAACCATAGAAGATATTTAATTGATATTTTTTTATTTGTAATATTGAGAGGGGTCAAGCCATAGTCTATCACGCTGGCCTAGTGTGGTCTGGCCAACTTTACATACAAAGTACAAATCGCTGTAATGGTATGCAGGTTTCCTCACGATGTTTTGCTTAACCGTTTTAGTGCGTGGTGAAAGATTATCAATAATAGATATAAAATTAATCTTATGTTTATTAAACTACATACATACAGATAATGCCTACATTAATATAGTCCTGTATTATAGATCTGGTGAATGTGCAGCCGACATGATTAGGCTTCCGTTTCATTAGAATTCCATCAGAGTAATTAGTCCAACAACATAACATTAATTACTAAAGATCTTGAACCAAACGTGTGTTTTGTTTTATGCTATATGAGCAGAACAAAATCATACTTTATTGTATTAGTAGATATTTTTTAATGAATACGTAGTTTGCTAATTTTACTTTGATTTAAATAAGGAAATAATATTTGGACATTTTTTCCTTTTCTACAACATATCATTTCCGTTGCATATTATGTTATGCTAATTTTGTAATGGCTATTATCAATGACAGCCGTTTTTTATGGAGTAAACTTGAAAATCTGCGGTAGTGTAGTGTTAAGTGGCCACTTGTCGTAAATCGTTTGTCAATGTTCCCACCAAACTGTTTGACTCCGATCCTTATTCATTTTGTACTACGGTATAATTGTTTCTTTTGCGAATTGTACGTATATTGTTGCCAAATAATTTGGTGTCATCATTTATAAATTACAATAAACTATAATATTAATTTGTCGAGTGGTTAAAAGCATTACAGCAGTGGTATCCGTACATTGATAAACGCACATGGCCCACATTCAAGTCTCCCCGCGCAAAGCAATTTGTTGCACGAACAGAAACTCATTTCTCGTCTGACTTATACAGTTGTCGTCCGCTTTATGAACATGTTTCTATACTTAATTATATCTGTAAAGAGTAATAATCCGAAACATTTAAAATAAAACACTCGACAACGACCGTAATAGTCCCCGCACGACATTGTCGACGTGGCTGACAAGAAGATAATTTAATTTAATTAGTATCAAGTGTGCAATGAAAACCACAACGTTTTTGTATCAACATGAACGCCATAGCGGGCGGTTATTAATTACATGTGAGCGATGAACACTCTTTTTACAAACAAACCAAGAATGACAATCGAGTACGTGTTAATTAAAAAATTGAGAACAATGAACATTATGGAGTTTATGCAAAATATGCGTCCGCGTCCGTTAGAGACGGCCGGACTAATTCCTTAGCAGGAAAACGAGCGGTGGTATTGATAAGTCCCAACAAGAAGAAACCCCCGGTGAGATCATCGGCGAGCTCCATCGCCGACCCATCTGTAAAAAGCGATGAATATTTCCGAAATAACGCGAACCGGTCTTTGACCGCGTGTCGGGTTGCACTCTTTCAACGTTCGCACAAATCATTCGCGTGCAGCCTGCAGCCTCCGCGGCCGAGACAAAGGATTTAGACGTTACAACATGGCCGACGAGATGCCCGCGTCAAACACTTCTGTATAAAACAAGCCGTTTGCAATTTTATGTTCCTTTAAGGAGTTTAAATTATACGATTCGGCTTCCAAAGTATATTTCATGAAGCATTCGAACGATCGCTCTATCGCCAAAAAAGTCACTAAGGCGAAATCATTAATAACCCATTGAGCAGTTACCTTTAGTTTGTAAATGTGGGTTTCGATGTAAGCTGAATAGCTCACCTCAATACTGTATCCATAGCCATCTAGCGTATCCATAGTCCATATAGATAGTCTATTAAACAACTAGATACATTTTCGTTACCAATAATCTGTAATTACCTATTCTATACAAAGCATTCGGGGCGTAACGGAAGAACAAAAGAAACAATCGCTCTTCAATTAAACAAAGAAGCGAATAACTAGAAGGATAATGAATTTATACAAATAAGTCCCAGTATCACTGCTCTCTTCATAAAACTAAATAAATAGTCAACTGAAAAAAACATTTTTGCAACAACGCAAGCAATGTAATAAAAATACGACGCATATTAAAGTTTTTAATGCGACCGAACCTCAAGCTAAAGTTAGCAAGCAGTTAATGCTCGTTGGACACTACCACTTCTAAGAATCAGTAATTAATTTGCGAAACGAAAAAAGCTTACGAGCCAAGTCTCACTTGTAAGATAATATTAAACTATTCTCATTATTTGATTGCAATGTCCGGGTTTTTATGAGAGGCCAATCACGTCATTTCAGTTGAAATTTGATGGGACAAAAAATGTACATTTAAGTGCAAATCATCTACTGACAAAATACTACAAATGATTAAGTTTATATTGGAGCGATACGCCGCATATTGTTGCTATTCGAACATTCATTCGTAATACATTTGTCGAGACCGGTGGGTGATATTAGTGAAGACAAATAGAATGTAGCGATGACAAAATGACGTGTATAATGAGAGCACGGGAGGCGCATTGCATCGTTTCTTCGAAAGTGTAATTAGGGTTAGCGCCGACCGGCTCGAGGGCTTGGAGGCGCGCCTCCAAATCGACGTAACCCGAGGATTCGCCAGATCCAGTCTACTCGCAAGCCGATAAGCCTTTGTTGGCACTCGCGCACTGATCGTTTCTGTGAAACAACTGCAATTACACTTCTCTTGCGAACGTCACACATGCACACAATGACGTGCACACACATACTCTGCTGTGGTTCTTTTATGACGTTACCAGGTAATCACACACTTGTCCGTCATGCATTGGCGAGACAAATAATAATAATCACTATAAAATGTGGGAAATGGAAATCTGTATGTTGCATTAGCGATACATTTCCCTGATCAATTGTTAGAAATACAAGTACAGGTAGGTTTGTAATTCCGCTACCGAGAATCAACGTCACTGGACATTCCCAGTACCGAGCTAATAGCGATATTCAATTTTATAGTTCGAATTGCGTTCGCTTTGACTTTGAACAACCGATGTTAATGAAATATTTACTTCGTAATTCAGGGTAAATCAAACTATGTGTACGATTTTCTCATCAAGATAGAAATCATAACAGTTTGTGTATATTATGCCTTAATCATAAGCACCTACGTCACGCTTTTTTCAATCCATGGAAACGAAGACTTAGCAGATTTTTGATAATCCGTATTTTTAATTAGTTAGAATACTGTTATAATAACTTTTATAGTCTATCAACAGCTCAATAAGAATCTTCTTGTTGATAATTTGCTTCCTTATTTCATTAACAAATTGACATAGTGATTAAATAAACAACGTCATATCGATCACGACGATTTAGGTTAATCTTTTCTTAGATGAATATCATATGCCAATATCGCGGAATATGTGACCAGCAAACGCATTCAATGAAATCAATCAACAAGAAACCATTCAGCTGACTTTCTGAATTAATGCGAGTGAGATACGAGCCGCGTTGGCCTATTAATCATTAATGCGGAAAAATAATGGACGCACGGCTCCGTCGGACGGTAACGGTGCGGCTTGTAACTTGTAAAGCAGAAAAGTAATGCCCACCGATTGCATACCGATCCTCAGCTGTGTAGTGCGCGCGCCATCATTTGCACACGTCTCGCCGACGCGACGGAGATAAATCCGTGATTTATATCGATTTCTCGCGAACACCCATGTATCCTTTACGAAACATCTGTCCTCTCTTCTTACTTTTAATACAAAACATCAGATCGGCTTCCGGTAAGAAGTAACGGCATCGCGATATAGTTATTATGCGGTACAGACGGTTTTTTCTCAAGGTGTTGCGTAATAAGCGTGCTGAATATGTAATTTGCGAGAGCAATTAGTAGGAGATCATATGGAGCGTGGTGGGACGGCGCGACGTGCAACGGAGCCGCGGCTACATATGTAGCAATTTCATACAGTTAGGGACGCTGTTTGGAAATGGTGAACCGGTGCGATTAGAAAAACGGCGGAGCACCGGGCGATCGGCAAAAACTTGATCGCTTGACAGGTGAGCGGGAAACATCTCCCGCGCGCCGCCACCGCCACGCAACACACACTGCACGCCTCCGGCCTCGCGCCGCGCAGTGCACACACAGTGGCCACAGCCCACATGCCGCGCCGCGTCGACTGTCGCTTACTCTATAGAGAATATGCATTAAACTCCTAAATAAGTATAAATATTTTTTTGTAATCTTTATTGATTTAGATATTATACCTTAATGATTATTTTTTTATTTATTAACTTTAAATTGGTAAAAAAAATACTTAAAAATGTCATTTCAAAATTGCCGCGCAATTTTTTCCAAATGCTTGAAAAGGAAAGTGACGACAGCGATCTTATGAAGTTTTAGTTTGTTGGGTGTATTGTTATACCTTTGTTTATGAGTTATTTTATGATTTCTTTATAATATTAAAAACTATGGATTATTTTGTGTAGAAATACAGTTCTGTAGCAATTTATAAAACAAAATTAATCCAAACACTACGTTGTTGGTATCGTCTACGATGACGTCACAGAAAGTTCGCGCCAACGTGGCGTTTAAATACTTCGAAACTGATATCAAATGTTATTATTTTTTTGTACTTTTTTGGTTCATATTTTCAATAACTTATACTTCCTATCGCCACGCAACGTAGCATCGTGTGTTCGTAGTGTGGTTCTGGTCAAAAAAAGTCCTTCGATTTGATTTGATTCAACACGTGTCGCGTCGAGTCGGGTCGCGTGGCGTCTCAGCAGTGTGTTTCCTTATGGATCTCCGCGTGTCGCCCGCCACATCCACACTCATGCTCATGTCGAACATCTATATCTATATCGCTCCCGTGCACTAATAAAAACGGTACTCAATAAAAATACTTTTGCTTCAAATGAATACTTCGAAATATTTATATTGATAACTAGGAGACAGGTCTAGCTTCGCCGGCGTGCAGATAAAAATTAAGTCTAGTACACATGACTAACATATTTTTTCGATAATTAAATACCATGTATGTTAATTAAGAATGTCAGTTACGTCTATAGCGAAATTGGTTCATCAATCTTAGATTACCGCGCGCAAACGCACAGACACAAAATTCGTACATTCATAGATTTGGGTTACGTTAAGCCAGTCCCGCGATAATAGTTTTTCTCATATATCTTTCATGTACAGACATCGATCAGTTTCAAATGATATGTAAGTATACATAAAAGCTCTTTCTTAGTTACGGAAACAAATGAACCTACCAAATAAAGCCGCCTTTTGTTTCACCAAAAGAAAAAATAACTACCTAACAATTCAATAAATGCATGCGAATTCTCGCAAAGCGAACAATATTCCAAAATGTTTATGTTTTTCATTGAGCGAAACAGAATTTACTGCGGAATGTAATATTTTCGTGTCACGTAGCTATTTTTTATGCAGCCGATACATCATCGATTGCATTCGCGTGAATTTGCACGGTTTAACCTCGTTCCTGGAACGCATACACGGACTCCTCACGTTAATGAGGATAAATTATAAAAAATAACTGCCTGTAACGATTCATCCCATTATATTTTTATATGATACTAGGAATCGGACCGTTTTGTAAAGTAATGAAGTTTCGCCGGGAATCGGGATGAATAATGCGAGGACTCTCGACGCGGCCGCGGCCGGACTCGCGCAAAAAATCAAAACGACTAAGAATTATTTCAATCATGACCGGCTAGGCGTCGTGTATATATTCCGCTAGCGATAAAAAGCAGTAAGGCAAATCGAACTGCAATTTCAAGTGAATTACTAGCATGAAAAACGCTCTCTCGGCGTAATCATTTAATAATTATGTCGAGGGAGCGTTTGTCATACCTGTCATGTCGAGGCATCGCGGTGAAAAACATTGGAGAGGAAGGCGGCAGTTTGTATTTGCGTTGTTGGGCTCCAGGGAATGTAGTCTCGAGGCAGGTAATGACACGTCCCGGAACAGCCAGGTGGCTCGGCCGGCTGCGTATGGGCAAGGAATGCCGCTGCTGCTACGCCCCGCCTGGGAACACAGCGCCCGCCACCTCGCCCGCTCCTCAACCGCTCCTCTGCCGCTTCACATCTGTACTACCCGATTCAGGTACGCGATAACTGCTTTTCCAGGGAACTACTGCTTGCGGCTTACCGTGAAACGACCATTAAACCACTCCTCTAACATTGTTCTAAATTTACACTTCACTTTAATCTAGTGTATTGCTGATATTTGCATAGAAATGAACCGAGACACGCATTAGTATGCAAGAGAACATTACATTTCTTAAGAAATCAAGGTTCAAATGTGACATCTTCAATAGTAAATGTCCCTTAGTCATCGAAGTAAGTAGGCACCAAGTGATAAATCCAATGTCTCAATTGTGATACAAATAAGGAAAACGAGTGGAATCACTCAAACAGCAGCGAAATAAAAAGATGCGTCCAGACTGTGTAATGAGTCTGAAAGTGGCCACGAGGCTGGTCGGCGGCGGCACCCGCGCCGCTCACCACCGAGTTTAGGCGGACGTGCACACGCCGCGCTACCGGTGTTCACCCACCCCGGAGCTTTGTATTTAAATGAAGTGAGTGTGTCGCGTAATAGGAAACCGGAACCACCTACCAATTATGGTAGCACATAATGTACGATTATGTCACGTCCAATAAAAAAATCCATCGTGTGGCGATCGTAAAACAATTACATATCGGAGCAGCGACGCCGCTGTCTGCGCACAGTTCGATAGCTTTTCCGAGCCCGGCGTGGAATATAAAACACGAATGAATTACAATATCGCACGCTCGATTTTAATAGATCCTCATAAGTGTGATGTACTCGGGGGAACAATGCCCATTTAACATTCGGTTGCCGATCATGGTTTCTTGGCAGTGCGCGAAACTGCAAGTGCACAAGAATTTATTATTGCTTCGGGTCACGCCACGAATGCTAATGAGACATGATGGCGGTGTCGTCGGACCAACAGCGCTCAATTGTGCGAAATATTAAATATTCGATTCCGCGAATCAGCCGGAAATGACTGTTTCGTTATGCGCGCCGGGTGCGTGAAATGATCGATTCGGATGACGACGAGCTCGGCCGGAATAAGATGGCGCTTGTCCGTCGCCACTCGCCAGTCGCCAGTCACCTCCACGCTCCTCGCAATTCAGCCATCAACAGCATTGTAACAGATACAGCGACGCGACACGAGCGACGGTGCCGCGGCGCGACGCAGCCGAGTGTACATTCATTTAGCATAATTCCAACAAAGACTAGCCTGATGAACGTTTCTATGTAATGTTGAATCACTCTGTCGGTTCGTGCGCTTATATACTTGCCAAATTGTAATTTCATTCGCGAATGGCACATTATATAGGAGAATATTTGGTTGAAGCCTGCAAATAACGAACAATAGGCGAATGCGTGGTGGACGTGATGTACGGCGGCCACCGTAGCGGGTGGCGGTGCCGAGCGACGGACGCGCCGCATACGGCCGCTGCATTACAAGTCATCGAGCGGGCAACCACTGCAGTGGTAAGATGCACGTGCGATAAACTACGCTCTATATCATTTCATTCGTTTCGATGTCATTATATGAGTTTTATGAGTAAATAATTGAAATGTAGGTAGCGCAGTAGTACGGAGAACATGCACAATGTGCATGGAGAAAGCTGCTGCGTGCGTGCTTGCGTGCTCGGTGCGTGGTGCAGCGGAGCCGGCGCGACGCGGCCGCCGCGGGCGCTCGCCGCCAGATCTTACACGCACGCAACACTCTTCCTGCTAATCGGCCTATGTATCGGCCGACGCACTTGTGCAATTAGGTTTCTCGGTAGCACATAATACCTACTAATGTGAGCAACAGTAACTCGTGCAACGTGCTCACTCGCCGCGACGCCTACGTCTACAATAAACACCATATTATAAACTGCTGGTGTTTGTCACACGTGCATACAGCACTGCACGGCTCCAATTACATGCACTGGTTTTGCAGACGTCGTGTCGCTGTCTGTTATATTCATTATTCTATCTGATCAACATTTTTCATTGAGAACGTAATGTGGTGTGATATCATTGAATGTAACGTACATAAGGGAAAAGCTCATCTGTTGGTGTGTCGGCGCGGGCGGTGTGTAGCGGAAAGGTTTGCATGCAGTGTGTAGCCTTGAATTAGAATATTACCACCATGTTGCAGGACCGGCTCGCGTAACCGCTCACTTATATTAAGCCGTGTCCAAATTAGATCAACTGATAACGACCTCTTCGTAAATAACACCATAAATAATGGGAACCAAATCGTTTTAGGTCGACGACCAGTGTTTTCGTGAATTTACATTTATAAAGCTTAAATTATTTTTATGGCACTGCTGTTAACATTTCAACCAAGACAATGTAATTGAACAGGATTTATTAGCTCTGAGAAGTGTAAATGATTGATAATTGAATCCGTGAATGTTAATCTGCAGTAATTCTCGCAACCGCCCCGAATGAATGCAGATGCGATAAATTCTTCTAGCGCTTCCCTTCCCGGTAACACTGATCTTTTCTGCACGCAGCCTTATGTACAATTATAACGTCGGCAAAAAGCTTATGTAAATGAAGAGCCTGACATTGTGTGTTAACAGAGGGACAATTAGCATGCTAATCAGGCACGGCCCGCGCTACACTTCTTGGTAACAACTCCATTTCTTTCAATTGATTTCCTTTCTCGCTTTAATAAAAAAACATTGTGATGTTTCTTGCAGTAATTGTTCTTATCTATGAAATTATATTTATTATGTCATCTTACTCTAAGGAACTTAAACCACATCCTTTATACTGTTTTTGATGGTTCTCTATACAGGTTGGCAATATTTTACCTGATTTTGCACAATAGAATGGGCTCACGGTGCACGAACAATTATACACACATGGAGTATAATTATGTATGTGTTTTGTCCTGCGAATATTGAATTTAAGCACAAAAGATTCGAACTATTTTGTGAAGGCCAAATGGAGTAAATGAACGGAATAGCAAAGTTGATGTCTCGTGTCTACTGTCGATGTAATAATTGTATACCTCTGGTCGAGATGACCCTCCGATGATCTTAAGCTGGTTAATTGCAAAACGTTAGAGTTTTGAAATTTGAAGTTCTCATGAGGTCATGATAGAGATTGGTCATCTTTCCAATGACTAGTAATAGCAACATAAACGCAACAACCTCCGACTCAACCGCCTGCCCAGCGAGGCGAGCCGAGAATTAGAAAAAACCATTGGAGATTTATGATAGTAGAAATTCTTGAATGAGGTCTGAGTTATCAGCGGACTGCCTGTACCTGATGTTGGCAATGAATGAATGCAGTAAAGATTTTTAAAGACTACATTGCATTCATTTTAACGTGGAAGGAAAATGAATGTGAAATCTCAAGACCAACTAGTACGTTTGCATTTAAATGTAAACCACTTTGTAGAACAGCAAACGCGTCATTTATAACATAATTACAAATTGCACGTTAGTATGTTATGGGACCAACCTCCGATCTATTTAAATATGCGTAAATGAAACCCACTGTTGCTATCAGTTCTCAATAAATAATCATGTAATATCAGCCCATATATATCCCACTGCAGTGGACGGGCCTACACTACAATAGAGAATACGTTTGAAAGCGGCTAGGACATATAGTCCACCACGCTGGCCTAGTGCGGATTGACGAACTTTTACATACCATAGAAATTCATACAAATGGCTATGGTATCCAGGTTTCCTCACGATGATTTCCTACACCGTTTTAGTGCGTGGTGATTGACTATATCAATACACACATGACTCCGAAATGTCAGAGGTGTGGCATGGGATTTGAATCCTCGACCACCCAGAACATGTTGGCAGTCGCGTCTGGTCCGTTACCAACAGGCCACCACGCAAATAAATATTTAATAGACAGAACATATTCTAGCTAAAGAAACTCCCGCTCTTTGACGGTTTCTTTCGTAGAAAATTTGTGACGGTTAAGGCTCTAAATATACCTACAACGATTAAATCCTCTCGCAATCCTGATTCACAGAAATGGTTTAATATTGTACGCAATGACAGTTTGCACAAGAGATAACAGAGCGCTCGAAATATCATGTGTAATTATAGCTATGGTGGTACTGCATGGCGAACCTCAGTGTGACGTAAACGAATAACCCAGTTACTCGGCCAGAAAAACTCATTCAATATTTGAGTAAAGTATATAGTGACTCACACAATACGTGACGACACCTTAATGAAGCAATAAATTACAACTGCGCGCCTCATATACCACACACCCAAACATCGCGCAGAATCTTGACAAACCACAATTAAAATCATAACAATTTTAGCAATGTGTTACAGTTTACAAGTGTGCACAATACACATAAGGCGTTTAAAAATAGTGGACAAGTGTCCTGGCCGATGCGAACCGAACGGGAGCCGCGAAATCGATTCCCATGAAATCATTTGTTTATGGCCGATGCGTTTGTCTGGTTTCTATTAAGTTTGCGAAGTTTAATATGTAGCATCCGTGTTGGCACGACAAGTAAAGCTGCCCGAGAGTTGACAATTCGTGCTCGAAATCATGAATCGTATTTAATGAGATTCAACTAGCGATGAATGAATTCTTAACTACGGATCTGTGACAAAAAGCTCTGACGTTTGCTTACGTTTAGTGAGAACTCGCTAGCTCTGCGGAGGTCTCACAGCGTGGACGATTCAATATTTGCCGTGTGCCGGGGCGGGCGCGGCGGGAGCGGCAGAGGCGGCCGAGCGGCGAGATACTGGCCGAATGTTAATTTTCACGATGAAGACATTTGTCGGACGTGCACCGGCGTCGTAACGAGCCCGCGCCACATTTCTCGAAACCCATACGATATGACGACTGTGCAATGTCCATTGTTGCATGAATTATGCGCAAGACGGATTAGTGTTTAGCGATACAGACGTCAGTACAGCGGCGTAGCACGACCGAGCCCGCGACTCCGCCACTCCGTGCCACATGCAGAGCACGTAACGCCGCAAAAAATACATTCCTCGCACTCGATATTCTTATATCTGAGACGACGAAATGTGACTTACATTTTTATCATGACACCGGGTTCAAAATAAAGCGTTTAATATGCATCTCCCCGTGGCTACCGAGGCGCGATATCGAGTTTCCCATGCGACATTCCGCGTCGCCGGCACAGTGGTCTCATAAATAACGCCAAAACGATCAAACGCAACGCCTTTCATTAATTTCAGCCGTACGTGCATTAAGACATTAAACTTTTTCAGTTGTGCAGCCTGAACGCAGATCGCTTTACGCTCATTAAACGGTTGAATGGGTGAACATTTTTAAAATAAAGAAAAAGTAGAGAGGGTCGCGGCCGACAACTCCGTCGAACAGTGCTGTGTCAATATTGCTGTTTGAATAGAATCTTATATGTATTTGTGAAGTGCAGGCGTGGTGATGGCGGCGTGTGAACCGGCCGGAGCGTGGTCGATGGCGGCGCGGGCGCTGCGGCCAGCTCCGCGTTGCATCGGATCGCGACAAACTGACATTTCCGCTGAGAATCATTCCCGTTCACTAGTTTCCCGAGAATGAAGTCGCACGCGTTACGCGTTACGCGCACGGCACAACTCACGCGCTGTGTTCTACAAGCGTGTACCTGCACACGGTGTGAATTCATTTTCTTTGTGTATTTGTTCCGAGAAAATAGACACACTGGTGCTTAAAACATGAGCATTGGCGCGAGCACGCTATAAATTGTAATTTAACGAATTACATTACATTACTATAGGAACCTGTCAAAAGGAAATAAATAAATAACTTGTTTCCGCGTGTAAAGGCATCAATCATATCGAGGGAATGGGCAAATGCTAAATGTGACGTCTAATGGTCGTGAGACGCAAGCAAACCAACATAGCTAAGCTAATTTGTATAGATTTTGACCGTCTAGGAATGCCATGCCTTCCGTACCGTCTAGACGAGACGCTAAAAAAACAAATCCTGGAATCGAGAAAGTAAGTATGAATATTACTAACATGAAAATCAACGATGTTGAGCGTAGTCAACAGTTATTTACACATATCATAAAAGGTCCGAAAAGACAGCGAGAGGATAAAGAAGCCGCTATAGCTGGGAATAAAAGTATCACGAACACATGGTCCGATAAAGTGAACAGTGCCTTGTTCCCGACTCCAGGCACAATACAATATAATTGGAGACGCTATTCACACGGAACAGCTTCTTGTCTCACTATAACAACTACAGTGAAATATGTGAACAAAAAATATTTACAAAGGAATTGTATTCCACACTTGAATCGTGAAAAAAGAAATAAAGTCGCTCTCAGAGATCAATATGATAGATAAATAAAACGGACCATTGTGGGGCTCGAGGACGGCACCACGGGCGCGACGGGCAGCAATGCACCCGGCGCGGCGGAACCTTACGACAAACACCAGCCCGCGACGTTCTTACACTCACATCAACCATTCTTTTTCATATTTGCCTGTGACTTTGTTCGAATCTCATAATCTACCAATTAGCGCATCCGAACGTGGACATAACGTAGGAGCCAACTGCCAACTTTTTCTCAACCGCAAACTTTTATCAATAACATATCCGTTATCAAATAATTAATTGCCGGTTTTAAAACCGTGTAGTGCGTAATCTATATGGTGGTCGACGAATTTGTAAAACAATGCGATCTCTCCTACCTGATCAGGGATCGTTTTAAAAACGAGAGCTTTAAAAATAATCGGTTCAACAAATCGGGTCGTTTGGACGTGTCGGAACAAGTTGTCGCTTTTTTATTTGTAGCCAGTGGGATGTCCACGCGGACTTTGTATATTACACTCATTTCAATACGAATATTAAACCCTACGGCAACTTTGAATTTTACCATTGGCACTCCATTGGCATCAATAAATACATACTTTTTTTTCCATTTATTTAGAGGAGTTTTTGTCAACTTTGACAATGTCACCCCCGTAATTCAACTTATCCTATTACAAAAAAGCTTAAATACTATTAGTTTATTTCTTAAATATATATAATATTATATTAATTGTTAACACCTAGAACATAAGTATGTATAAATCAACATCTTCGCCTCGTCAGAATATGGTGAGGCTAGGATACTGTTGCAGAGTCCTATATCGCTACATCCAGTGAATAATACTCTACGGGGCCCTTCGCTCCGGACACACTCTGTTAGTGCGTAAATACTAAGGATGTTTATTCAAATTGTGTCAACATGATTTATTCTCTCAGTAAATTCGGTAGACAGTTTACTGACAATTATAGCGTATTAGTATTCATAAAGAACGCTTCATGAATTGTTTTTTAACGTTTTTGCAATAAAAAAAAATGAACCCAACGCGACGCGCGGTAGGTACATACTCTTTATACCTATTATTGCAAAATTCTAATAGAGAAAAATTGATTGCTACATTAGTTAAAACTATTTTTTGCAAGCAGGCTTAGCAAGTGACCTGATCACATCCTGATCAGTAAAAAGAGCAGGCATATTTATGCTGAATCATAAAAAATAGAAGGTTGTTACGGGCAGATATATGAATGGGGTCAGTGTCAAGTCAGAGGAGTCAGTGGCTGCAGCAGGCGATGTGCGTGGAGCGAGCGCGGCCGATGTACGCGACAGGCGGCGAGCGCGGGCGGCGGACGGGGCGGGGTCGCGGGGGGCAGGGGACGCGGCGGCCTGTAACAAAGAGCCTTCCGGGAACTGCCACAATACAGGTTTGCGGCGACGTGCGATACCTTCGCAGATACCGAACGCCACTGCCCAGGTACACCCGCATCCACTATTCACCAAACCCGGTGCCATTTGTCAACTAACCGAATGAACGCACAACGGTACACGCCGCGCCGCACGACACCTATATATAATATACCTCTACATGCACATACAAAAGATGGCATATGTGCATGTGATCGACCGTATCGATTCTCAAAATTCATTATCTAGTATTGGTTCGTACTTGTGATAACGATCAGCGTGTGACAAAAAATCGCCAACACCGACTCCGCACGGCTCCGTACCGGGAATTACGAAGACGTGTGACACGAATATTGATAACGAGGTGCGTCGATCTCTAGCGTGTTATTGAACACCTTCGGCGCGCGATTTACTTCACATGTCAAGTAATAATGTAATGAATGAAACCGACTAAGCCGGACCGAGTCGTAAAGCGGTTTAACATAAAAGTAAAAGTGGGGTAATAAAACAAAAATCCCAGCGGCTCTGGCTGCGGGCAGGCGCATGCGTGATGCGGCAACCCGTTCCGGTGTGCACTGTGCCGCCGGATTTATTACACCGAGATGTCCACTCTCACTTCTCTATGTTCCAACTGATTGACAGATAACCAGCAGCCGCCGTGTATGACATAAAGACGCACGTGTACGTCCCACGCTGTGTTCTCGGCGCACTCTAGTTGTTAAAACATTGTTTTGGATGGATGCACTTTTAAGACAACTTCATTCTTCCATGATTTATTATGTAATTTTAAATAATACCACACTTTAAAAAACAATTAATAAGGACAGATTATGACACCTTACAATACATTATATTTAACATATTAATTATTACTGCAATTTACAAAACAAGTTTTAATTTAAAATACCCATTATGCTAGCGGGGATTTTTCCGCTGGAATTAAACCACGTGAATATATAGTAGAGGAAAATAAAATAGGTATTGATTGAAAAATGGATCGATTTGATAAGCAATACATCGAAAAATTAAACGATGTAATACAGTATTAGTGTAAACAAAGTTGTTTACGTTTTGTTATACTCGGAATCATTTAGCATCTGTTACGATATCTTATCTAGTTTGTATGGTGAATTCAAGGTCCATGGCGAACTGTATAAGGGGCTAAAGGCCGCTGAAGATCATCAATGTAAAAAAGAAACTGTGCGCCAGCCGTATTCCTTTTGCAGTCTCACGGATGTTTCATTCACGAATCGAAGTAGGATCACATATTTGTACGGAGACAGCTATTGCAACATTTTATATATTTCCAACAGTACATATATTTATACTGTATTAGAAAGTAGTGTCTCATTATTAGAGATAAATTGTCCTGCATGTGTGCCTTATTTCACCAAAGTACATACATATAAGATAATATTTCCAACAATCCATAACATATATTATTTCAGATTGAAAGCGAAAATAAGATACATTCTTATCAAGAAAAACGCCGAGTTAATTGGCACAGATAAAAAGGCGTTTATTATATTTATAACGAAAACAGATATTGATATTTGTATCAAATTTCCCCGTGCTAATACCCTGCGAAATCACAAAAAAACACTCTTGACTATTAATATTTCTGCCTTTGATAAATTTGTGTATGTTGTATCACGTTACAAACATAGTTATAATGTAATTCCATTAGAATGTACTCGACGCTTTACGAGTATTTGAAGATTTTACGAGTATTTGAACACTTGTGAATCTGTCAATAATTAGTTAGATAAACGATTTACTTGTACTTGCAATTAGAATGGATTTTAAATACTACTTATGAAATTATATTGTTTTTTTTTTCGAAAGAGGATGTTATTGTCTAGAAATCTTTTTCTCCTAATCTAGTTTATTTATAGGCATCGCATATCGACGGTCAAGTACCGTTGTTAATTAAATAAATATATGCCTAGAACTATGTATTTCGTAAAATACCATATTGCGGAGAAACAACGTATGTTAATAACGAACAATAAAAATAATATGATTAATATTAATTTCCCTGTTTCTTATTCTACACGCATTTAACAATATAACACACGCACACATACATACATGTATAACTATCATGCATCGTCATAAAACACAAAAACTCGAATAAATCGATAACAGGTTTTAATTATTTCATCGATCATTTTTTCTTCCGCTGTAGAAAATACGTATTCTGGGTACTGTCTCAACGGGTGCTGTGTACATTGTACAGTATACAGTATATTGACAGCATACATAATACCAGGACGTACAGATGTACAGACAAATCATTATGGCGAAATAACGATGACGCTCGCTCAAACACACTGACGGATGTGAATGTATTACGCCATACGGACTGTACGTTTCTCGGAATAAGCAAGTAATAGCCTAGAAAGCCTATTCAATACATATTTATGTTATTGCTGTATTTATGTTAAGGCGCGTGTTGACAGAATACTGAAATATGGACGTCGATAAATAAAAGTCAGTTACCTCATTAGTTACTCAGATGTGAACCGTTAGGGATGGTTCGATTCCCATGTTGGCCACTCAGCTTTGTGTTAGTTTCGCGGTTCGAGAAATCGAGAAATATATGTTGAATGGTACTGGAATTTATGTATGACATGTGGATAAACTGAATTCTATATCTTGGGAAAGAAAAAGCTAGCTAAGGAAAACGTGGGTATACTGCCAACCTCACGTACGGAATTAGACGTGAATATATTACATGTAAGTACATACAATATGCTCTTATAAAAAACCGCATCTTTAAAAAAACTTCGCATCACTTAAAAATACATTTATAAACGCTAAAACATTACACAATATACCAACTTTCTGGGAATCATTTGGTAAAAACCGTATCGAAATACGATCAGCAATATTCGAGATATTGGCGAATCGATACACATACAGTACGATCTATTTTTTTCCTGTCAGCAAAAAAACGTTAGATAATACGTACAAGTAATGATCATAATGATATTTTTTTAATCGCAGACATCCGCTGTGCCGCCGACTTCTTCCCAGAATGCTATTTTAATATCGCTCAACGGTATTAATCCGGATAATTTTGATAGCAAAATTACACGTTCCTGTACTGATTTATTTTTCTTACATTTGTTCGTATATTTTCCTTTATAACATAATCCTTTGTACAATAGTTATCTCAAACAAAAGGAAAAAGGACATTAAAATGATGAAAGGTCCAAGTCTGAGGGCGGAGGTTGTACCGCCTCTGGATACAAGCAAAAAAAGTAAAGAGCATGTTTAAATATTCATAACTTCATAATGTCAGGGTTTAGCAAATAAAATGTAAGGACGGACGTACAACTCTCATTATTAGTGCCTCTGTTTTGAACAAATATTTCGTAGAATTTTTGTAATTACGAAATATACTAAAGTTGTCAACTGTCTGACTTTGATGTGAAAACAAATTTTCAGAACATGACAAGGTCGAAAATAAGACATGTTTTGATATATACTTTATTTTATAAGTAAATTACTTTTATGAAATCTGGGGACACGGCAGTGCCCCCTCCAAGTCGAGCTAAAAAGTGGCACAGTCGTACCATCCTTTTCTCGAAGCAATTCAGACCATTTTCAACTTCGTTGTAGTTAAAACAGGAAGCCTAAATTTTTAGTTACTAAGCAGGCATTGTGTAAACACAGTATATTTAAAATTTCATTCAATTTGAACCAGTAGTTTTAAGAATTGTAACTAGTCAAACTTTCTAAATTTTGTCACTCACTGACTGACTGACCGATCATGAAAAGTCTAAGGCACTTCTAGTAGACATAGAACCTTCAAATTTAGAATATAATTAGTGGTTAGTGTCTAAATTAAGGGAAAATTTAAACATTTCATAATTTCTGTCTAGTTTTCTAGATACACCAACTGCATGAATAACTTTGTAATCCCATATAAATGTATAGGATTACAATATAAAGGACTAAAATGGATGGCTTGTTTTTAATTGACTTCAAAAAAAGGAGATTATCAATTCCACCTGTTCATGTATGTAATATTGACAGTTTTTTAATAACGTATGTATTTGCAACACCAAAAAAAAACCTGTAATTTTCTTAACACACATATATGATGTCCAACTCATAAAATGGGATATTTCATTAACCACTCGACCCATTTGGGGCCTATTTATCTCTGCGTCCCAAATTACCCCATTTATTCGGCGTAAGCTTTATTCAAATACAACATAGTTATAATGTAAAATACTTAAAATTTACTTAGTTGTTACCAAACCTATTAAACTACATCATGTCAGAAATGGCTTCAGAAATAGATGAATGGTTGTTTTAATTCAATTGGGATTTACCACATTATTTTTAAGTATTTAACAAGGCTTTATTTTCCTATGCTATTTTTTTCCTTTAAATAGAAAATATTACTGCATGCCTAAGGTATTTCTGCCTTATATTATTCTTTCCTGTCCAGACATCTATACCATCAGTCATTACAGTATTAGCCTATTTTATTCACTTTTCTCTTTTGTTGATAAAACCGGTTAATTGACGCGACTGAATAATTATTAATACTCATTAAGATAACAAGGCAGTACCTATAACTTTTCAAATGGAATTTAATTTTAAAAAAAATATCTAAAAATATGTGCTATAATTATTATTCGTAAGCGGATTATCTGATTTTGGGAAAGTGAGATATTTGGAATTAAATCGTATTGTATTGCTATTAATTTAATTTATTTAGACAAAAATAGGTCAACTGCACGTTTGTAACACGAAACAAACATATTTCATACATAAATAACCTCACGCCTTTTTTCCAGATGAGAGGATTAGATAGAGATGCTACCAGTACAGCCACGTTTCGCCGTGTGTTCCTTCCCACGATGAGATTAGAGGCGAAAATTCCTGACACCGGTCTGATAATTTGGACAAATTCAATATCACTTTGCACGACTCGGGATTCGAACCCGACACCTGAGCGTCATATTCGCACCGTAGTACAACTCTACAAACGAGGTAGTAAAACAAACTTAAGAGCGTTTATACCCTGCACGCGCTTTTTGCCTTAAAAACAGGACTTTTCAAATGAGTTAATAGCCACCAATAAATAATTTAAAGGAAAAATAATTAGTACTAACTTTAGAAAAGGTTGTCATCTAGGGATTTTGGTGGAAAACATTATAGATTGATGGATAATTTGTGAGTACTATAAGGATTACTGAACACATGTTTCGTTATTTAGGCTTTAAATGGCAATTTAGAAGCTTAAGATATCCGAAACCACTAAATATAAGATTAAAATAAAAATATTATCAGACTAATAAGACCCTTATGGAGGGATTTTGCTGAGAAAAATAATCTTTTTGTGTTTAGTTCCTGAAAAATAAAAATTTTAACAATGCAAAATTATTCAGAAACTCTCGTCAAGAACATATTTTTTTTCACCAACTTATCGTACATAATTTTTTATATCCATTGCATATTATAATAGAAGAACATCTTATCAATAAATTACAATTTTTATATTTCAACAAAATTAGTTTTCATGTTTTCTACAATTATTTTAAAAACCACTATAAAACACGCTGTCCGACGTGGATCAAATCAGACCGCCGCAAGGCCTTCTAGAGGGAGGACATATCGCTCGTCGCTCCGGCCTGGCTGCAGTCGATTATTGCCGGGCGTAGTGAAAATAGCCACGCTCGGACTGCGATTACCACATCTTAGTACTTTGGTAGTAAAATGTTTAATTATTTTTATTACCTACAATGATTTTGTAGTGAGTATAAATTATGTTTCAGGTAATATAATGGGATTTAATTCCGAGGCTAAATTATGTTATGTATTGTAATATTAAATTCAATATATTTCGTAATTGTAAGGGGTTGTAAGGCCCCTAACACTATTTATATGTTCGAACACGAAATTATTAATAAAACGTCCGTAGTATCTGCTGATTGAACACTGATTTGAATGCAACTTAACAATGTAATAATAACGAAAATATGATTAGTATCTAAATTTGTATTATTCTTTGCTTGCACAGTAATATTTGTCTACTTATAATGCAAATAAAATATTTTTATGATATTATATTAGTTACATTTCAAATGAATATTTGAAGCGCACGGATCAAAGTTGTTTGAGCCGTTTGTATAGCGAGCCGACGCGGCAGCTCTACGCACACAGCTTTGGTCGCTTATGTGTGCGTGAAATTAACGAAGAAATACCTATAGTTGACTTTGCGCGCAAGGTGTATACGCTCTTAAATAATATTTCGTTTCAAATGTTATTATTGACTGAACCTATCTCCATACAGAACCTTTATCCTACTTCTCCATTCAATATTAGATAAGTATTTGGTCAAAACCAACTTGTTTTTGTTGGTACGCTCCTTTTACATGCCATTTTGTATATTGTATTCCACAAAACAGTGCCATTGTTTGGGGTTTGTAAGCATTAATTATAAGTAGGTATTAATACCTATGTAATTATTCTCTTGTTAATATTGGTGACACAGGAATAAATCTGTTTAGATATTCTTTGATATTTTGGTAAAAAATATAGTTTTTGTATCCAATAGCCTTATCGAATACACGGATTCGGTATCAGGCACTACGAAAGACTTTTCGGTCTCACATACCCGAAAAAATACTTGTGGTTCTCACAAGCATTTGTCTCCGAGCGGGAATCGAACCCACGGTCTGGCGTTTAACTGGTGACGTCTAATCAGCTGCGCCACGGAGGCTGTCTAAATTGTGGGTGGATTTTAGAAGAATAAAATAATTAAGTATTAGTTCTTAAAAAAAAACTCCTGGTGCCTGAGAAAGGTTGCTACACTCCATTGAAACCCTTTCACACAATTTGAAGGGTTTTAGTACTAGTAGTAGGGATGATAGTCACATAAGTCTTCATAATCGAGTGATGAAATTGGGCGGTTTCGAAATTGTATATTTTATTTTACACACAGTATCTCTATCCAATTTCATTCGCTCCGCGGTTGTTGGCTAACGAAATAAACGAAACCAGACAATTTCAGTGTTCTACTTATTTTTAAAATCTGAAATACAAACCAATCGACGCATGTATCTCTTTCTTTTTAACGAATTATACAGTTGAATCAAAATACTGTAGGATTTCATTATTTTTGTAAATATTGAACAATGCACCCCAAACGAAACATAATACAATTTCGCCATGAGCGTATTTGAATATATTTCTTCATTTAATATTTGTTTAAATGTTATAAGAATAAATATCTCGGATATTAGAGGATAAAAGTTAATAAATTATGTGGGTTTAATGATTGGTTACAAAGATTTTATAATATTTATAAGGCGTTACCCATTTATTAATTAAAATGTGGAACTGCTGTTCTATTACATGATTAAGCTTCCAGGAAAAATATGTTTTTGTCTCATATACGTGTCTTTATTTATGTCGGCGAGATGAAATGTGGCACATGTTATGTAGAATAAAGTATCCAAATGGAGGCTTATACACTTGATTATACTACGTTATGCCATAACAACTAAGCATAAGCAAAAAATTGGCAAGTTCGACGAAATGGTTGTGCAGTCGGCGCGGCGGTCGGCACTGAAGCATTCGACTCGGTGATTAAATGTATCTTGGCGGGGTCAATGGCATCCGTGATGACCTTGCTCAAGTTAAACCTTATCTGCAGTCTGCAACCACTTTCACTCGTAAAATTCAATAATTTTTGTGCATCACTCAAAAGGTTTCTAAGAAACGTTCGCCGGTGCGTGATGGATGTTATGTTTATGGATTGCAATTTAACAAGTGGAAACAAGTGGATAATGACATAATCCGTTGGCCCGACGGCATAGAGTCTCATATAGCGAGCGCTGTGAGTCACGCAAATGAATTTAGACCATTTCAACATTATGAACTTATATCCACAAATATGAATCGGATCTATCTAAATAAACAGTTAAGGACGTGCACGACCGCGTTGCGACTTGCGTTGTAATGTATTGCCACGAATGAGTGTTTTATTTTTGTTGATGAGTATTTTGTGTTTCTAAGAACAGTGTTTTTTGTTGGTGCGCGTTGTGAGTTGTGACACAGCGCTGTGATGTTTGTGGCCGTGACTAGCGAGCGCTGAGTACTGAGTTCTGAGTGTTGGTGAGGCAGTGAGTGAGGTGTGGCCCCGGAACAACAAGCGCCAATCACCAGTTCTCAGAATTGCACTTGTTTTCGCACCAGGTGCATACTGCGTATTGATAAATAAAACCTTTGATGTCGACGGAACGTAAATATATTCAGATATGTGCCATTCGATATGACGCAGTTATCATAGCGATCAATCTGTGCGTCGGAAAATTAACTTATGTCAGAATTACCGGAATCGCAAATCATTTTATATGATAATATTAATGGTTATTCGTATTCGTATGGTTCCTACAACATCATATAACAATTTAAATATACTTGTGGTCGCCCAGTGGTCGAAATTCGACCAAATCAAGAAGAGAAAAAGTTTTTACCTGGTATGATGGTATGATGTTGTTATTCTGATAATTCGTGTACATTTAAATGTACGTATCTCTCAAAACCACTAATTTATCCTGAAGTATATGCAATTACTGAAATCGTAAACTACAATAATTGCTTTGAACCAGCAATAGCAAATTATATATTTTTGTACCTGAATGTTATTGCAGATTGCTGCTACAGAACTTTATGCATATAATGATAGTCCGTGTACATTTAAATGAATCTTACTGCTACACAATTTATATAAGCGCTTAGTATTTCACGTAGTATTCATCAAATAAAACTTTTCTCTTTGAAATTCAATAAAACCACAGTAAACATCAGTTTGACATTCAACTATGTCTATAAATAACAGAAACAATTTGACCAAAGAGTATGTATACGTGTACTAATACTTGTGTATGCGTGTGTCAAATGCATGCTGGTTTGTGTAATGTTTTATTTATTGATTTAATGTACTTTTATGCATCATTATTAAAATCTTTTTTATATTAAATGAGGCAAATAAAGCTTTTTTTATATGTCTATGTCAGTTCTCTATGTCTATGGACAAAATGAAAAACAAAATAAACAATTTGATACCAGAGTATGTATGCGTGTACAAATACTTGTGTGTGTGTGAAATGCATGGTAGTGTGTGTAATGTTTTATTTATTGATTTAATGTACTTTATAAGCATTATAATTGAAAAATATTAGCGTTCTGCACTTCTCCTACACATAAACTATAAGTGTGCCAAATTTTATGCTCCTGCGTCTGCGCAATATTGGTAAAAAGGGGTCCAAAGTTTTTGCACCACGTATTAATATATACCTATAGATTATTATTTTTTGGCAAGTGTTGGAGAGTAAATAGATAGCTCTGAATCACATAATATTAGTTTTGCAAATGTTACGTAATGAATTATTAACATCAACAATCGGTATAGAATATACGTCCTATATACGAGTTATATGTATATACGAGTCCATTATTCAAATACATAATCATAAACACGGTCATTAAAATCAGCGGATGTCAATTAAAATTAACTTCTGCGAATTCGATACAATAAAACAACCTTATGTACGAGTATAATAATTTCATACTACCCAATCACGAACATGTTATCGATGTACTTCATTAAATGAAAAAAGCTTTTATATCTTTTCCGTGGATAACGAGATTAGCAAAAAAACATTTCGCATGTATGAAGCAATAATTCTGGAGGAAATTATTATTTAGGAGGATTATTATTGGTGGTAGGACTCTCACATGTAAGAACACGCCTGGGTAGGTACCACAACAATGTATATTTGTCCCAGCAAGCAACAGTGTAAATGCACTGTTGTATTTCGGATTGAAGGACATTGTATCCAGAGTAACTACTGGACATAATGAGACTTAATATCTTATGTCTCAGGACGGGAGGGCAGTGGAATGCCAAGCATTACTTTTAATTCATGGTGTTGTCTGGTTTTTCTACTGTCCATAATCGGTCGTATCTATTACCATCAGGCGAATGTCATGCATGCGTCGCCATTCAAAGGCGTGAAAAAGAATAATAATATTATATAGATTCATTTACGTCGTCTCATTAGTTTCGTGGCAGCGATTAGAGTTGTGTACTGTATAGACCTCATTTAAAAACTCAAGTTAGGTAACATTTAATGACTTTTCTAGTTTTAACAATAATGTTAAGATAGTTGGATTCTGATATTCCAATGGGCTAGGCTAAAATTTGCAATGAACATGAGAATCGGAAGGTACGAGAATAAGACTGACTGACAGACTGTGGCTGGCGATAGTCTATTGTTATCTCCACCTACCCCTTCGAGGCAATAGGCGTGAGCTAATAAGATGATGATACTTATTAGTCAAGCATATGTTTTCTTCATAAACAAGTATTGTATGACAACTGAGGTAAAGAAGATACATAAATATGGATTGTACGTAGTTCAAGCGAAAAAGAAAACAAATCTCAAATATTAAGCGTATTAACAAAATACAAATAACACAAATTAGATACATGTTATTACCATTGGAAATGGATACCGCACAATTTCATTTAATATATCATGAATAACATAATCCGTGGATATTTGCTTTCTGATTAGTCCCATACATTAAATCCGCTATTGTACAAATACAATTATATTTCGTTCCAATGTCACATGATTTCGCTAACGAATGAGTATTCATTCGAGGTTTGTAACAAGAGAAACATATTGATCAGTTTCCGTGAAAGTAATGAATTCAGTAATGAAAATAATATATGATATGGAATTTTGTATGTTTATACCACATTTTCGATAGAAGCCGGTTATCTATACATAGGTATAAATAAAATTGAAGTATCTGTTTGCAAAGTGAAAATTAAAAAAAATGTCCAAGTACATATCGTTATATACACGATACTTGTAACGTAAATGACCTTAGAATTATTTTTGTCTGTCTGTCTGTCTGTCTGTTTGTTTGTTCCGGCTAATCTCTGAAATGGCTAGACCGATTTTGACGGGACTTTTTTTGTCAGGTAGCTGATACTTATATAATAAGGAGTAACTTAGGCTACATTTGTTTTAGAAAAATTCTTTTATTTTAAAAATTAACTTAAAAAAACTAATTAACTTTTTTGTTAAATTCCACGCGGACGAAATCGCGGGCACAGCTAGTCATCAATACAATTTCAGCCGCAGGAAGTACACTGTTGAACATAGGCCTCTAAGGATCTCCACATCGACCTGTTGTAAGCGGCCTGTATCCATCGACGTACTGCAACCTTAGCCAGGTCATCAGTCCACCTAGTAGGCGGCCGTATGATCGTAATGTAATCAGCACCGATTTTTGAGAGATATGGTAGTCCAGTAACGCCGACCCATTTGTATTTGATATTGGATTCTGCGTCCTTCCCCTGATTGCAACATTGCTCTTACATTATTGCAAGGCGAGGGAAATATTAAGGTGGACAGACGAACTAACCAAAGTTGGAAGTCTTTGGATGCGGATAGCTTTCTACAGCTTCCTTCCGAAATCCTTGAAGGAGGCCAATGCTCAGCAGTAAACTTCCTATGGCTGACGTTGATATTCCTCAATCCCCATTAATATCCATAGTGATCTATAAAAGCCACCGGCCGAAACTGGAGTGTTAGACAATCAATCCACTTACGTAAATAAAGAACGATAGATTGCAATCATTACGAAATCTTAGCCAGGTAAATCGTTTTTTTTAAGTAGATCCACCATCCAAGGTGTGCGTAGATTACAGTGCTAGAACCAATTCCACCGAATAGAAAGGGCGAAAAATTAATAAAATATTTACAATAAGCGTGTAACTGAGAGGTCCTAACAAGAAACAAAATGTACATATTATATGATATCCAACCAACAACAACAAACCCGTACTAATAGTGTTGTGGATTAAAGTCTAAACCCCTGCCACTCGCAGATTAGGCCCAGCGGTAAGCCGTTTTTGAACCGATAAACATACTACTTATATTCCTATTAATAATTCACAGATCCCCTTTCTATGTTAAGCCGTATATTTTTCTAGGACGAAAAAATCTCAATAAGTTTCGCTACAACCCACGTCGTACGGGTATTATACCCACGCCTAGACGTCTTATACTGATTTCAAAGAAAAATGTGAGAAATAGTAAATACTTCACAAGTAAAAACGCAATATATCAAACAGTGGGGTGGGTGGCATCTTGTGGGGGCGGAACCGCCATGTTTATTTTAGTACGAGAGATGACAACCATAATTTTTGTCTCATAGCAATACGGCCACAACCGCATCAAATTGATAGATTTGATTATTTCGAACTCGCAAATACCAATTTCAGACATTTTTCGCGTAGCGTTTGACCGAACTGAAATTTCAAAAATGTCAACAAATTTTACCGGCCTGTATCATAGCAATCTGTCTGATTTTCTGACTGTAGTTATATAATAGCTATAAGATACCGAAAACATATTTTTCAGAAGTTAATACCCAAAAAATAATTTTGAAAAATTAAAAATGAGACAAAAAATTATGATGATAGCAATCCGTTTGAAAATGTTAAATGGTAAATTAGGATTAGTTAATAGAAAAAAAAAATTCAGAAGGAAATTTGGATGCATCAAATTTTGAGACCATTCTAAATATGTTAAGGAATTTTACCGATCGGTATCATAGCAGTCTGAAGTGCTACACTGAAGACTTCAGTGTAGCACCTCCTTTATCAGACAACTTTTGGATATCGACCGTGTTGAAGCGTGACTGATTGCAAGTCGGGCAATCACCTTGCCTTTGTCTTTGCCAAATAGAGCGCGGGAAAACGTATCTATGCTATAAAAACGTCTATTATAATTGATAATTTTGAATTCTTAAAAACCTACTCTTCCATCCCCGAAAACTTCGTCAATGGCAGATGAGGCAAACCATGCCTTATCATTGGGAATAGAAGAAAAAAACACGTCCGCGAGCCCTCGGACAACCAGCGACATACCCACGTCCGCTTGAGCAACTTATAGTTTGTTGTCACTTTAAGTGAGCGTCATTTCAACGGTTAGGACAGCTGGTGAGTGACTATGTATAGTAAGAGAGTGGCAGGAGCATAATATGCAAAAAACCATTCCCACCGCAGCAGGAACGTAAGAAGCGCTCAGACATCGGCCAAGCGACTCCAAAACGTTATTTTCTCTTTTGGGAGTACATGCGACATCTAAAATGTCTGAAAACATTTTTTTGCAATCCTGCCTTATTTAAGAACTGTAGAAAAAAAAAAACAATCGGATTGCTATAATACAGGTCGGCTAAATTTGTTGACATTTTCAAAAATTCGCTTCAGCTATATCATCATCATCATCATCATCATATCAGCCACAGGAAGTCCACTGCTGAACATTGGCCTCCCCCAAGGATCTCCACAATGACCTGTTGGAAGCGGCCTACATCCAGCGACATCCTGCAACCTTAGCCAGATCGTCCGTCCACCTTGTAGGCGGGCGTCCGACATTTCGCTTGCCTATACGTGGCCTCCACTTAAGAACCTTTCGGCCCCAACGGCCATTGGTTCTACGAGCTATGTGCCCGGCCCACTGCCACTTCAACTTGCCAATCCTATGGGCTATGTCGGTAACCTTGGTTCTCCTAAGGATCTCCTCATTTCTGATTCGATCTCGTAGGGAAACACCGAGCATAGCCCGCTCCATGGCTCGTTGAGTGACTTTGAACCTTTTAATGAGACCCACAGTGAGAGGCCACGTCTCGGTGCCGTATGTCATCACTGGTAACACACAACTATCGAAGACTTTCGATTTTAAGCACTGAGGTATTTTGGACGAAAAGACGTCGCGAAGTTTCCCGAACGCTGCCCAACCGAGTTGGATTCGACGATTGACCTCTCTCTCGAAGTTGGACCTGCCTAACCGGACCACTTGTCCTAAATAGACATATTCGTCTACAACTTCGAGAGTCGAGCCCCCAACTCCAATGGGGGTGGGCACAACATGGATATTCGACATGATCTTCGTTTTATCCATGTTCATTTTAAGACCCACCTGTTGGAAGACTCGATTAAGGTCTTCGAGCATAGTGCTAAGGTCAAGCCAAGTCTGCCAAGACTACAATATCGTCGGCAAATCGAAGGTGAGTAATATACTCGCTCGTTGATGTTGATGCCGAATCTTTTCCACTGCAAGAGCTTGAAGGCGTTTTCCAGCGCGGCAATGAACAGTTTCGGAGATATGACATCTCCCTGTCTCACGCCTCTCTGTAGTGGAATAGCCTTCGTGCTCTGATCTTGTACTCGGACCGACATGGTGGCGGTGTTGTATATACATCTCAACACTTCGATGTACCGATAGTCTATGTGGCACCGCTGAAGAGACTGTAGCACAGCCCAGGTCTCGATCAAATCAAAGGCTTTATCATAGTCCACAAACGCTAAACAATATAAAATATAAAAATAAATATATATATAAATATAAAGTATAAAATCTATGTACATTTCCAATATCAGACGTATTGCTATGATAACGACTGCCTTTTTTTTGGATACAGCAGAAATAGCCTCACATGCAATTGCTACACTTTTGACCGTTACTACCTACCTAGTCGGGTTCAGAATCACATAATCTAACGATTTTATACAGTTTCGACCGTATTGCTATGATACATGGTTTTGGTCGTCATCTCTGGGACTATTTGATTTACCGGGCGCAGAGGACATCTGACCTCTATTCCTGAGGGTGGCAACCCAAAACCTCGGAAAAAATATGAAAAGTTGCGCATCCACCTACGATGATATCTTTCATCATACATCGGATTAATATTCCAATTTATCTTTTATTTTTTTAGTAAACGAGGCCTGTGCTCTGGAGTGGGACGTATGATAGTCGGATTATTATTATATTATATCCTTTTTCCGAAGGTTAATCAAATTGATGCAATGTTCAGTGGGTTTTGGGCCGAAAAATTGTCATGCTATACACGGCGTAATTACAAACATTGGACGCCTATCAGTTTCGAACTATGGTTTCAGCTTTTCGTTATCAAATATAAATTAGTGGATATATGGTGCGAAAATGTCATAGAAGACGCTCAAATATTTTTTTAGTCGCATGAAATTTGATAAACTGGAGTAAAAGCAGAACTGCAGAACACATATGTATAAGTTCAAAATGATGATGATAATTCAATAGTATTATTATGAATATATCCCGACCGCAAATCACTTTTAAATCTATAGTCTTAGTATAATTTATGAGCAATGATATCGTTCGGGTGCCGTATGCTATTGTTTTAAAAGTTAATGTTTATTGCTCATGCGTTTCCAACGACTAGATTCATAATAGCATCACAAAAATTCTTATGGTGAACATGTTTGGGCACATATAGCTGCCAAAACGCACTGGCATCCAATATTCCGCCATAGCAAATATTCCCGGCGGGATGTAACCGGCAGAGTTATGAGAAGTGAGTGGCGACTGGCTAGTAGTTATGTACACGCGGAATATGAAGCTCACTCGTAAATTGATTATTATCGTTATTTTTGCGCGCGCAAGTAACATTTCCGAGAAGTTTTCGATTATCGACGCCGCACCGGGCCCACCTGTATCCGCTCTGCCAAAAGCTACGTTCAAAATCATTTTATAGCCTATTCATTATGAATTCCGATCACAAACCTTGCAAAATTAATGATATTTGTTCGTACTACCACTAATTTCATACACCTCATTTGTATCTACTATATAGTAATTAGATCTCCAAAGCAGCTACTATTTATGAAAAATCCATAGCAGTGTTGTACTCACCACTCGATGCTCCTGTATCCTTTCACGCAGCAATGGATGCTCTTGAACTTGTCTTCGAAGCCGTACTCGAAAGGCACTGGTTCCTTGGTGAACTGCATCCAGGTGGAGTTGGTAGGGAAGGTGTGGATGGAGCAGTAGCCGGCGGCGCGGACTGGCGTCGAGCCAGCCGCAACCGCCACGAGAAATATCCACCACCTCATCCTGCTATTGCATCCTGGGAACAATAATAATATGACTATACATACCGCCTCGGTGGCATAGTTGTTCAGTCAGAAATTTTTGCCTTATAGCGAAATGTGGGTGTCCTGGCACCTCTGCTTATCCCTTCTGGGAAAAATGCGTGAGTTTATGTATGTTTAAGTATTTATACCTCCTCTACAATCGAGAGTTCAATAATATCAGTGCATATCTGTCCACTACTGAGCGCGCGTCTCCTGTACAATCAAGTTCGATTGAGACGGTTTAAGTAAATATGAAATTGAGCGACATGATCACTTATTAATCAGTATCTGGACTCTGGAGGAATGCTTCCACATCCGACGTACATAATTAATAATAATAATATATTCTGCAAAGGAAGCCCCTTTCGCATTACTGTTAAAATATAAGTTATTATTGTACAAAGTACCAAGTATTGGATTTTTCTATTCAGGATCAGCCCAGAGTCAGGAATTTGTGCCCGATATGGCGATAGGCTCGTTACCTATCACATTGTGGGACGGAATATACAATGCGAAATGTGGGTGCCATGGCACCTCTGCCTACCCCTTCTGGGAATAAGGCGTGAGTTTATGTATGTATATGTATTGTACAAAGGGCAGAAGTAATGAAATTTCTTGGTAACCTAGTGTCACGGACATAAAGGCATTTCTTGGAATGATTTATTTATGATAAAAATTAAGCTTTTAAGTAAATTATACAAATGACGTGCTTAGTAAATCGCAATAAAGATTATGAGACATAACGGCAAATTCTGGGCAGGCGCCAGATAAGTTAGCGCGGATTGTTAATTTATAATTAGGAAAAACCGTAGAATTTCAACGATTTTTTACTCGATTTAAAGATTTATTACGGCCTTATTCATAGATAATTTTATAACCTATTTTAGAAATCATTTTGTCTCTTTCGCTCAAATTGAATTCATAGGTCGTTCGAAAAGGACAAAGCATTGGATAACTACAATAGATTATGAAAATAATTACGAATAAAACAGCTACTTTATAATTTTTTATAAGGTTTTTTTTAAGTTTTATTTCGGAGAAGTGACTGCACTGCACCTGATGATATTAAATTGTAATGGAATTAAATGACATACGTCATGTAAGTAGGTCATACTTAAACTTTATTTACAAAACATTTTATATGATTATTTTTTTTATTAGGTTTTCGGTAGGTTTAAATAAAATACCAACTGGCAGCAAACAGTTATCTCCTGTCATACGGCACAATCAGGCAGCCTTACCGAACTATTTGTTCACGATACGACGAAAGGCCTCAAGACGAAAGGAAGGAGAAAACATGGGGCCCTTCTATATTCATCCGAAACGAAGTTCGAAACTTCGGACGAACGAAGTTTGTGACGATACGAATGTACCTACTCTGTAAATGTTCGGATTGCCGATATATTCGAATCATTCATTCTTCGATCCGAAGATTCGAATTTCGTGTTACAGAGTAGGTTTCGAAACGAAAAACGTCACGAAGATTCGAATTTCGGATTTGTATAGTAGGGCCCATGGACTGGAACACTGTCTGTTTTGCTATGTTAAATTGCCAATTATCTAATGCCTATGCATTTTACTCATTTCTTTGCGGGTTAGGCAAATTGCAGATTCCTATATTCTTTGATATTATTTAACTTGTACAAACGTTCGAAGCCCGAAGTAAGTTTATAAGTTTTTCATGTCAAAAAATCAATACTATTCTCTATGATACTTATCATTCACTCCGAACTTAGTCTATGGTTACGACGTACGATGGAGGATTCGAACATTTTGTGAAGTAACTATGTACATTTGTACAGTTTTACGTACGATGCGGCGTTCGAACATTCGAATTATGGTTCGGATCACACAATAAGCCCTTAATTCGAGTTGCTGTCGAACCTAACTTACACAAGCTTTAGTGGCGGCTGCGGGGGCGGCATAGTTTCAAAAGTTGATGGAATTTCTTGAAATACATATATGAATTTCAGGTATGCGCTGTACGTGGAATAACAGTGTGTAGTTAAAAATGTTTCGATGAGTAACATTGAACGTCAAACAATACAGAACTCATTTTCATAATTATGTAGGTATTGTTATTTCTACGAACAGCAGCAGTACGCAAAAGTTTTTATAAAAATGGTTGAAAATTCCAGTAAAAACAATACAAGTTTATAGTTAATTTATTTACTAATAAACTCTGAATATATGTTTATTGAAAACGTAAAATATTACAAAGTAAAATATATTTAATTCATAATAAAAACAGCTTTTTCTGCCAATATTATCTCTTGCCTAAACTTTATTTGGTTACATTTTTTTATTTTTTTTTATACTGGTCTGGCATAGTGGCGGCTTTGCACCTGATGGAAAGTGCCAATGCCGCCCAGGCAGAGTATCCATTGGCATCGGACGGCAGTCCCATGCCATAAATCTATAGTTTAAAGGCTGTAGAGTTGCTTTGATACTACAAAGCCAATGTGCGTTACATACTCGAATTTAATTATGTAGTTAGGAATCCGTACCAAAACCGGTATACGCTTATAATTGAATGTGTAGTTACACTGCTGTTTGGCGGGAGAAATATATTGCGGTGGTATACCCATGCGGCTACCCACATATGAAAAAAAATAAAAAAAACGCACAAGTAGTTCCTTTTAGCGCTCTATCACCATCTTCTCATCAACATAGTGGACATTTCGACTGCATTGGAGAAAGTGAGTATGCCTTGCGTCCCGGCCTGATTTATGACCAGTGGGGAAGTACATGTCGAGGTGGAAGTTGATACCACGCGGGGTGCGCACGCGCCGCTCCCACCGCGCGCTTCAAATCTAGACCTTTTCCATGACAAACCACATAATGTGTATACATACCTCTATGATTATATTTTGAATAATAAGTTTTTTTTATTTAAAAGTTTTCCTAAAACTATGTTTAATTTGCTTTGTTATTAATTTGTTAGCTAGATAGCTTTTTTAGTGATACATATGTTAATGTCCTATTTTAAGAATTAATATTACGATTATTTATAGTTGCATTGTGTTTTCATTATACGCTACGTGTTTTTGTTCTAAATAGCGGAAATTTGCATTTTATTTGAAACAAATACTTAAATAAATTCCGAAACAATCCCCAATTTTGTTTGCTCTACACGTTCACATGTTATATAAAATACGTCACACTCACAAACTCATAATCGTCGGAGTACTTAAATTAATATCGGAAAGCAATAAAAACGTCGCAATAACAGCGATCGTGTCACGCCACTTAATTTTAAAATATCCGGACGTATTTCTTATGAATTATATCGATTTTATGTCATCCTCTTTACCGTTACTCAGCATCAAGGCTTGGCGAAAGCGGAGTTAGCAGGTAAATTATAAAACCGCCATTAATTATGATTGGTATTCATCACGGGAGAAATAGACATTGCGGTGGTACCTACCCAGATGACCTCTCACATATGAGAGACCTACCACCAGTAAAATATCCGATAACATATCCGTCATAGCGACTAAAGCAAGTGTTAGTTGTTTGCGTTCTGATAGTGTATCCAATTTCGACCGATATAATAGAATATTTGACTATGATAGATTTTTTATTGTTCTACGTAGGTACCTACAGTAACACATTAAATTAAAATAAAACATTTGTGTCAAAACGGTAATAAACTAGCGTGAGGCAAATATAGGTCTCTCAAACGCACACTGTAGTGCATATTAAGGCTAGTGACACCACTAGTTTAGTTTTAAATCCATTTTCTTATAATCCCACTGCAAGATTTAATTTCTAACTTGATCTATTGTGAGTGGATTTACAAAATTCTACATTTGCTAGATTTTGGATACCTTATGATGAATACAATAAAAAATTAAGTTAAATACCCTATAGTGTTTACCGGTCAAATATGGCTGTCTGTCTCACAGGTTAGGTAGGTTTATACATCAATTCTCTTGTAGACTCGTGAGCCAAAATAAAATATATTGGATGATTAGTAAAATTTCGCGGTTAACACATAATCCAGCGGTATTCACAAAGCGACGCAATGGGACCAATCATAAAAACTGTACTGTTAGATTGTACAAAACCGACCGGAGCGTGAAACTTTCACCGTTCTCTCACCATTATTCACATACATATTCTGTATCATGCATATTGTTTGATTACTTATTATACACTGATAGGATCACTGACCACTACAACGTAGCTTGTAAAAGCTTGAGTATAAAAAATATAAACAAATATTAGGTTTTGTTTATACGAGTCACTATGGAGTGTCAGTGGTAACAAAACGGTCAAAAGGACAAGATTCCATAGAAAATTATTTAAAAAATGCCTGTTGCATAGCACAGGCATAGCATGATATGATAAAGTGGACAAAGACCTGTAAGTTACAATAGGTATCGCAACGCCATGGAACGTTCTAACGCGGATACAACTATTCTACGTCATCGATTAATCTATTAAATGAGGTAAATGCTATGATTACATACATTTGCATGCTGTGATAAACTCTGTATGGGGAATAAAATGTTTTCGGTAAACATATTGTGAACACAGGAAAATTAATGGCAGAGCCATGTTACAATTCATTCATTACAGGGCAGGTACATGACTATCCAGGTGTAAGCACCAGCTGTTTCTCGTTATGTCAAATCTTTATTTTATGGATTCAATAAATATTTTCATTTCATTTCATTTCATTTAGCCTAAGCACTTCTGATTTAAGTAAAAATCTTTTGTTTGTTACCTAGGTTAAGGAAAGATTCAATAAACTATTTTTTTTTGTATTATTCTTAAATTAGTACCAATATGTGAGAGAAAACCTTCTTAAAACGGATTTGAGGGCCTACTCTACAATCGAGAGCATGATTTATAGAAAAGTATATGTAGTAAAAAGGGAATCTAGTCTACAACGGCCTTTGAAAGACAACGATCAAGATTTCTAAAGTGGAACAAAACACATTTAACAACATAATTTTAATAAGCCAGGTAATTTGTTCTTAAGTACATACTTCAGCAATACTAATTAGGAGATATTAAAATTCGAAGTAAAGCATTATAAATTATTTAACCAAATATTATTTTGAGAATTATGCGTGCAATTGACATTATTTATATACATATCTAAATATACCACTTATTTTTGTGACCCTTATTTATGCAGTTATTAACCTCATTTCGTATTAGGGTGACTCATGATCATACAATACAATACACTTAATAATTTTGGAAATATATTAAAAGGATATTATAAAAGTAATTCAAATCAGCTTTATACCATCAATATTTTCTCTATTCGAAATAGTCGGTATTGGTGCAGGCTTTGTTGCGTTAAAATATGTATCAGCCCATATACGTCCCACTGCAGGGCACGGGCCTCCTCTACAATCGAGAGTACGATTGAGAGTGGTTAGGCCATATAGTCCACCACGCTGGCCTAGTGCGGGTTGGCAGACTTACATACCATAGAAATTTTATAAATCGCTATGGTATGCAGGTTTTCCTCACGATGTTTTCCTTCGCCGTTTTAGTGCGTGGTGATTGACTATCAATACACACATGACATGCGTTTAAATGCTAACCATTAATTAAAACAAATTAGTGATGGAACGGACATATTGTAAAACCATTAAAAAAAGTCACAATTGTGAAATAAAAGTCGTATACATAGACAGTTTAAAAAAATAATTGTGTGTCGAATGTTTTGTTTTCACTCAAATTGAATTCAATAGTCGTTCGTAACTTAAGGGACAAAACACTCGATCACTAAAATATGTCTATGAATAAGGTCGTAGAAATTATTATGAAATTATGAGTCAATTTGATTGTAATGATTTGCAGTAGCGATAACCATATCAAACTATTGTAATCGGCGCCATATAGGAGTCCAAGTCACACTTACATTGTGAAAGTAAAAACATATGACTAACGCCTGATTATAAGATATCAGCTTTACGCCCAAATACTGGAACGCAACTTAAATATAAATGGCGCTTAACTACGTTAATCCCGATTAAATGTACGGGCTAAGTGGGCCGTGCGCTGTTAAAAGCAACTTATTATTTGAATGGCGTTCCAGTATTCGGGCGTTAGATAACTTATAGGCCATAAATGTGTTCAAGCTCAATCAATTAAATGAAAAAATTGCATATCGTATTTACCGATTATTGTAGTATTCAATACTAATAAATGTTATTTTTTATCAAAGTGCGTGGTGGTCTGTTGATAACGGACCAAGCGCGGCTGCCAACATGTTCACGGTGGTCGTGGGTTCAAATCCTCTGACTTTTCGCAGTCATGTGTGTATGTGATAGCTAGTCAATTAACACGCAGTATAACGGTGAAGAAAAACATCTTGAGAAAACCTGCTTACCATAGCGATTTGCAAAGAATTTCTATGGTATGTAAAGTTTACCAATCCATACTAGGACGGTGTGGTGGACTATATGGCCTGACCCGAATCGTACTCTCGATTGTAGAGGTGGCCCGTGCCCTGCAGTGAGACGTATAAGGGCTGATACAGATTATTTATCAATGATGTACACTTGCAAGGCTATTCGTCACGTGTATAGCAACCACAGTGCACGGTAGTGGAAAACCCGTCAGTGATTAGTGACGCGTTTGTTTTGGGTTGTCTGTGTATATCCGGTTTTAACCAGATCGGTATAAATAAACCAGCGATAATCTTTAGTCAGTATAGGTATTTCACTATGTGGTATATCTTAATATATATAATTCACGTGTCACGTTGTTTGTCCGCGATGGACTCCTAAACCACTCAACTGATTATAATGAAATTTTGTAGATATGTGTTATTTGTTTCAACTTAAAGGTGGGATAGTTTTTATCTCGATTGAATTGACGAAAGTATAAAAAAAAGGAAAAAACATTTTGCCATACAAAATGTTCATGGGTTTGTAACTGTCAAAGATTTAATGTTCATAGCGTCGATACGGTAAACTCTTCCCTAAAATTAAATAACGTATTTAAATAAAGGTTTCGAATCGACAACACATAGCCACAATATTCGATTTATGGCGTATTTTAGATTTTAAAGATGTAAATTAATGACAGTAATGAAAAGTGGTTGACATTTAAATTGATTGTCAAATATTTATGCATACGTTCAGGAATTTATTGTAAACTAAAGAGTATATTATGATGCTACATAAATATAGGACAATTAAATAAATAATATTCACATGTATTAAGTTTTACTTCTTTTCAAGATAGAATTTCACTTGAAAATGAAAAATCTTTAATAAAAATAACACATAAAAATAAAAACTGAACTGAACTGAATAAAATAAAAACTTTATATAATTATGGAGAATATTGCAGGGATTCTCAAATTAGGCGTTGCCTGTGTCTTGAAAAACCAGTTAAATATAATTGTTTCTACGTTAATTGTGTGTGTGTGAGTGCATTTCTACGAAAATTAATATTTCATCTCTTTATTACTAAACAAGAGTAATGGCGTAATATTTTTGGAAAAACAGCATAGTGGGGGGTGAAATAAGGGATGGGATATTGCATGGATAATCAAAATCGATAAAGTGTTTAGAAAGTAGAGAAAAACTGGATATAATAGAGTGGGAGGTAGGGGAGAAGACTGGGATAGCTGACAGATTTAATAGGACGAAATGTAAATGCACGGTATAAGACGGGATGGTTAATTAAGAGAAAGGACGTATCGGGAAGTGAATGAACAGACGGGATGGGACGGAATTGAGCAGGACAGTAGGATAGCTAATTCATGTTTAGGTATACAAGAGCTTATACGAAAAATAACACGTATTTGGTGTGGAGTAAAATAAAAAAGTATCTGCACCCAGGCGAAGCCGGGCCGGCCGCTAGTGTTAATATATTAAACGAGCATAAAAAATAAGCAAATCCACATTTTGAAATAAGAACATCGTTTGTTTACTTGGACAGTCAAGTTACAAGCCGATTCCGTTATTGATTTCGCAAGATAAAAATATGGGATTATACAGTCTTTAATAATTATTATAAAGTATTGCAATATCTACGATTATACAGTCTTAATAATTATTATAAAGTATTGCAATATCTACGATTATACAGTCTTTAATAATTATTATAAAGTATTGCAATATCTACGATTATACAGTCTTTAATAATTATTATAAAGTATTGCAATATCTACGATTATACAGTCTTTAATAATTATTATAAAGTATTGCAATATCTACGATTATACAGTCTTTAATAATTATTATAAAGTATTGCAATATCTACGATTATACAGTCTTTAATAATTATTATAAAGTATTGCAATATCTACGATTATACAGTCTTTAATAATTATTATAAAGTATTGCAATATCTACGATTATACAGTCTTTAATAATTATTATAAAGTATTGCAATATCTACGATTATACAGTCTTTATAATTATTATAAAGTATTGCAATATCTACGATTATACAGTCTTTAATAATTTTATAAAGTATTGCAATATCTACGATTATACATTCTTTAATAATTATTATAAAGTATTGCAATATCTACGATTATACAGTCTTTAATAATTATTATAAAGTATTGCAATATCTACGATTATACAGTCTTTAATAATTATTATAAAGTATTGCAATATCTACGATTATACAGTCTTTAATAATTATTATAAAGATTGCAATATCTACGATATACAGTCTTTAATAATTATTATAAAGTTATTGCAATATCTACGATTATACAGTCTTAATAATTATTATAAAGATTGCATATCTACGATTTATACATTCTTAATAATTATTATAAAGTATTGCAATATCTACGATTATACAGTCTTTAATAATTATTATAAAAGTATTGCAATATCTACGATTATACAGTCTTTAATAATTATTATAAAGTATTGCAATATCTACGATTATACAGTCTTTAATAATATTATAAAGTATTGCAATTATCTACGATTATACAGTCTTTAATAATTTATTATAAAGTATTGCAATATCTACGATTATACAGTCTTAATAATATTCTAAAGTATTGCAATATCTACGATTATACAGTCTTTAATAATTTATTATAAAGTATGCAATATCTACGATTATACAGTCTTTAATAATTATTATAAAGTATGCAATATCTACGATTATACAGTCTTTAATAATTATTAGAAAGTATTGCAATATCTACGATTATACATTCTTTAATAATTATTATAAAGTATTGCAATATCTACGATATACAGTCTTTAATAATTATTATAAAGTATTGCAATATCTACGATTATACAGTCTTTAATAATTATTATAAAGTATTGCAATATCTACGATTATACAGTCTTTAATAATTATTATTAAAGTATTGCAATATCTACGATTATACAGTCTTTAATAATTATTATAAAGTATTGCAATATCTACGATTATACAGTCTTTAATATTATTATAAGTATTGCAATAATCTACGATTATACATTCTTTAAGAATTATTATAAAGTATTGCAATATCTACGATTATACAGTCTTTAATAATTATTATAAAGTTCAAGTCTACGATTATACAGTCTGTTAATAATTATTAAAAGTATTGCAATATCTACGATTATACAGTCTTTACTAATTATTATAAGTATTGCAATATCTACGATTATACATTCTTTAATAATTATTATAAAGTATGCAATATCTTACGATTATACAGTCTTTAATAATTATTATAAAGTATTGCAATATCTACGATTATACATTCTTTAATAATTATTATAAAGTATTGCAATATCTACGATTATACAGTCTTTAATAATTATTATAAAGTTTGCATATCTACGATTATACAGTCTTAATAATTATTAAATATTGCAATATCTACGATTATACCTTCTTAATAATTATTATAAAGTATTGCAATATCTACGATTATACAGTCTTTAATAATTATTATAAGGTATTGCAATATCTACGAGTATACAGTCTTTAATAATTATTATAAAGTATTGCAATATCTACGATTATACATTCTTTAATAATTATTATAAAGTTTGCAATATCTACGATTATACAGTCTTTACTAATTATTATAAAGTATTGCAATATCTACGATTATACAGTCTTTAATATTATTATAAAGTATTGCAATATCTACGATACTACAGTCTTTAATAATTATTATAAAGTATTGCAATATCTACGATTATACAGTCTTTAATAATTATTATAAAGTATTGCAATATCTACGATTATACAGTATTGCATATCAATATTATAAAGTATATCAATATATAAGTGCGTGGTGGCCTGTTGGTAAACGGAATAGACTGCGACTGCCAACATGTTCACGGTGGTCGCGGGTTCGAATCTAGGGCACACCTTGACTTTTCGGAGTCCTGTGTGTATTGATAGTCAATCACCACGCACTAAAACGGTGAGGAAAACATCTGAGGAAACCTGCATACCATATGGATTCATAAGAATTTCTATGGTAGGTAAGTCCGCAACCCGCACTAGGCCAGCGTGGTGGACTATATGACTAACCACTCTCAATCGTTTTCTCGATTGTAGAGTAGGCCCTGCCTGCAGTGGGACGTATATGGGTGATACTGATACTGATACTGATTGCAATATCTATTTCACCTTAAATTTTTGGAATCATGTATAGCATTTGTAATTTTGTATCAGGCAATATTGTAATCTCTATCTTGTAATAGCCCAACATACCAATACAAATGCATATATTTTAGTTGTGCAGTAATAAGAATCTGTACAGTCTCGGTCTAAGCAAACTGCGGCAAAACGTCGACACGATCCAACGGTCAGGGCAATTTGTTATCTCGAACAAAGGAGAAACAACTTGGCCAGATCACTTCGACGCTCTCGCTATGCTCATGTACACCACGGATATCCATTTACTAGTAGCTGATTAGATCAGTGTTTCACTGAAAATTACTAGTGTTCAAATTAAGGAGAGAGGAATTGATCCGATTCTTCCTTCCATCTATATTCTTTCACTCCACTCGCCTTTATGGCAAAGTTGCACAAAATAATTTTGTCGATAACTTAATTTTGACAATGTCACCACCATATATTTGAGACCTATTTCACATTGCTAATACCGGGTATATCAAGGGTGCTACCGAAAACGACGCCAGATGGTAGTTTTAGTGACTACAATCACAATGCAACTTAAAATTTCGCAAAGAAACACGACAATGTTTAAAATGTTTTTTAAATACCGTCGATTTTGGATGGTAAATCCATAGTTTTTGCTAAAATATTAATTTAAAGCCTTGCATACAAAAGCGTCTTTAAAAATAAACGGGTGTACACTATTATTTAAGAAAAAACTATGTATTTAACAACCTAATACGACGATAGAAAAAAAAATAACAAAAAAAAATCGTCACAATTTTTTGCACAAAATTTAGTCGCATTGCGTCTGAAGTCACTAAAACTACCACCCAGCTTCGTTTTCGGTAGCAGTCTTGATATACGCTGTATATGACATAGACATTTAAAAAATCATATTCAAAGTTAATTTGTGCGATTGGACCTTTAAAAAGCAGGCGACAAATCAATGATGGCCAAGTGTCATACATTTTCATTGGCGGCGACTATCACTTACATATAATCATTCATCCATCATTATTATATAGGAGCTGTTCGTTTGCCGGTCTTATACAATAAAGACAAATTATGATGAATGGATTCATACTTAGACTTCATAGTATCTATCGTTTTAAGATAATAATCAAGTTTACCAAGTCAGTTCATGAACTTCCCTTTGACATTTAATCCTTGTAGATGTGTCATTTCTGGTTTCATATAGATGTAATTACGATTTCCTTTTTTATTGCAATAATCTTATTCTCTTTATAACATTTCAATGTTAAACTGCCAAGATATGTATTAAATTAACCTCTACTTTGTCACATGTTCTTGTCAAACAATCTTAAATTGCATGTGTGTCTTTAACATTCACAATAACTTCACATTATAAGAATAATGTATTATGTAAATATTCTTAGTTGAGACTATTTCAGTTAATTCATAAAACAAATTTAAACAAAGACAGCTGAGCGTGAGTAAAAACATTATAAAACTCATTTCAACAAGTATTGAGGATTGGCATAATAAACGTTTATGTAGAAATTGTTGGGAGTATTTAACACCCGATAATCTGTGACTGAAGATTATAGTACTAACACGACGGGATAACAGTTGGGGCAAAAGATAATCCAAACTAAAAATTCTTGAATAAATATTCAAAAGTAGCGAATATATCAAAGAAACGAAATAAAGTTTCGTTCGAATAGGCACAGCAAACGTGACATCACGCTACGGGGGGTTGTGGAGTGCGGCTACGTCATAGAAAGGGGACAGAAATCATGGAATTTGCGTGACATGATGTATGAACTCATAATAAACATGCGTGGTTGAAATTTCTCAGAATAAAACTGTTTCGAAGAAAATATTTAAAACGTTGCAGTTTATACGCTAGCCACAAATATTTAAAGAAAATATCAGTCCAAACGTCATTAGTTTATATGTTCCCTTCAATTTTAAACATAACAAAATAGTACTTTATATTTCTACAGCATAAAAATAATTTTACTTAGTCTTACTACTGAGAAATTAACAGAAACGGTACGAGACTCAGGATGGTTACCTACGATAGCTCCGCCAACCTCATTGACCTGATTAATGAGTAAAGCGAGTACCTGAGAAACGTTGCGAAACTTCCCAGCGTTTGCTTATTTAACCAGTTTTAGAGTTCAAACTTCTACGCATACTACTCACATTTTAAGTAAATTCTACGAAGTACGTTTTGATAACGTTACAAAGGTGTCTATCGTATTTAACCAGTTTTAGAGTTCAAACTTCTACGCATACTACTCACATTTTAAGTAAATTCTACGAAGTACGTTTTGATAACGTTACAAAGGTGTCTAGTAATTAAAGAAGTACGCGGATAATAGCAAGTAACTAGTCGTGTCGCGGGCTGGGAGCAATCGCAGTGAGTATTGTAGAAAGTCCAAGGACCACTACAATGCTCAACGCTCAACCGCAACAATTCTCGGTACTCGGGAGGAAGGTCTTGCACGTCCTGTTAAACACGCTTTTCAAACGCTACTATTTCTGTTGCGTTGCATTTATACAACGAACAAGGAAGAACAATTGACGTAAACCGGCCAATATCGATACTATCGAAATTCCGCCTAAACTAAACAGCCCCCGTCGGATTTCATTAAATTGGTAAAACAAACAATGGTCCATTGTGTTCTCGCGCGGATAACGTGAGTCTATTGTTTGAAGTGAACAGGTAAGTTGAACATGCGATTGTTTAAATAATTAAAAACCCAATCGAGTCTCGGCAGTGGCGCTTCGACGAGACGGCAGACACGAAAGTTCGCAATTATACTTGACGTGACTAAGTACGCGTCGGATAATATTTGAATACTAGCGGCCCGGCCCAGCTTCGCCTGGGTGCATATATTTTTTGATTCCACTCGACACCAAATACATGTTATTTTTTCCTATAAACTCTTGTATATCTAAACTTGACGTAACTGTTCTACTGTCCGGCTCAATCCCGTCTCATCCGTCTGTTCAATCTCTTCCCGATCCGTCCCGTCCTTTCTCTTTATTATCCATCCCGTCTTATAACGTGCATTTACATTTGGTCCTATCAAATCTGTCAGCTATCCCAGTCCTCTCCCGTACCTTCCACTCTATTATATCCCGTCTCTCCATATACATGTACATATAAAGATTGCCTTATGAAATTTTGACATTAAAAACTTAAGCGTTTTTTATTATTCATCCAATATTCCTTCCCTTAATTCAGCACCAAAATGCTGTTTTTTCCAAATAATATTGCACGCCATTACTTTTTGTTAGTAATAAAGTAATAATAAACATTTAAAAAAAATAATTGGCCAAATTGGTCCAGGCGTTGTTGAGTTTTGCGCTTACCAACACATTTTGCGATTCATTTTTATATTATAGAAGAAGATATAGTTCACCCCGCTGCCTTAGTGCGGGTTGGCGGATTTTATTTGATGTAGAAATTAATCCGATAAGTCAGAGGTGTGCCCTCAGATTTGAACCCGTGACCATCGTAAACTTGTTGGCAGTCGCGTTTAGTACGTTACCATATACAAATTAATAAACCTTCATACTGCCTTACCAGGTGACGTAAGTAATAAAACAAATATTTAAAAATATAAAACTGCATATCGTTTCATTATAATGTCTAGATACGGCATCAACGTACCATTTTTTTTATACTTGAGTCTGAAAACAATACTAATGCGGAATTTAAATTTGTCCCCCAGCGCATCTAAAAGTATCAATTCAAAAAACAATGTCGTTTATGAAAACGAAAAATTATAATTAGATATATTTTGGTGTACTCCGGCAAAACGCTTCGATAGAGTATACCTTGTTTAAAACTGTTGCCATAATCTAAAAAAACAATGGGCTATTTTGGTAGATATGGACATCGTTTTATTTTACATTTAACAAAATTACGCGCAAGACGCCGTATCTAGATAATATTATATACACGATGTACACATTTTTTGAATTTTGTTCTATTTCGTCAGCTGTCAATGAAAGAATGGAAAGATAGATCATTTTACGTTGGATGGTAGTTGAAGCTGGACCGTCTTTTACGTCTCCCGTCAAATAAACAAAGATCATCCTATATTGGCTGGACGCTTCACGCTTGAACGATACCCAAAAAAAAGGTTTTTAGTATCTTCCTTAGAAATTTTCCAATTTTTCTCACTCCTAAAACCTTCCCAGAACTTTTACGAATATTTCAAGACCAAAATAAGCCAAATCGGTTCAGCCGTTCTCACGTGATGCCGTGACAACGCGAAACGGGTTTCATTTTTATATGTATAGATTATACAATTGCCATAGAGAACACTGACAGTAAGGTGAAGTGGCTAAATAAAATTACCTATAGCTTAGTTATTCTACGAATCGACGTTTATGCGAGCAACTCGGTCCTAGTCTAGCCGTTCTAGGAAAGCAATACCTAATGGCAATGCAGTCACTAGTTTTTGATACGATTTCTATGAAATACCTATTTGATTAACTGTGCTAAGTTAAATATTCATTTGTTACATAAATTTATTGAAAACCAACTTTTTGTATCTCGCAACTTCAGTTGGCTACAAGAATTGTTAATCATACTTTCCGAGGAGCGCGCTTTTTTTCCAGAGAGAAAAAAGTAATTTTTATTACTGGAAATGTTGTGTATTAGGAAGAAAAGTTTCATTAAGGCGATTTGGGGAAACAGATATTGGTGCTAGATAACAAATAGGTACAGTCGGCTCGCGCATAACTAATCTAAAATTCCTTTCATACTAATCACGAGTGTAGAGTAGCTAACTAGGTATAGCATAGCGCAGTCTCGTATGTGTGTACCTCGCGCGAACTTCATAATTAACCGGTAGTGTTTATTAGTCATCGAATCCAATTCAATCTTTAAACATTATACGAACACAGATAAGAAAAATGTGAAATTTAATACATTTTGTATATTTATATGTATCTTTTGTATCCTACTTATTATATACCTAGTATCTTATATGTATTTGTGGGAGGCCTATGTTCAGCAATGGACTTCTTGTGGCTGACATGATGACGATTTCATAAGTTCAGTTACAAAAACGTTATTACTTTTTACTATTGTGATGAATTAATAAATAAACTACTGAATGGTACATTTGAATATTTAAAACGATGTCGAAAAGCCCTAAGTGATAATTAGTATATTATTCACAAATGGAAGACATCATACAGAGAGTTCCAACACGCGAATGCAATGAGGAAATGTTGACAGTTACGCAGAAATGAAGTGAAATTAGGTGTTCTACTTTGCAAGCGAGATTACTAAGAAAAGTAAGATCGATGAAAATAATGTCACTTTACACAGAGCATGCACAATAATGACAATTACAACAAGCAATTAGATCATTGAGGTTGGGAACTAACAATTTTTGTTTCAATCACAAAGGAAAACCTACATTAAATACTGCAATTTCTTAGGATTCCCATGTTTGTTAGTATTTACCGCAAACCTCAGCATTCTGTAGAAATTTACTCAACGCATTTATTCATTACTTAACATATATTAACTATTGAAATTATTATTTTGGTTATCTCTCGAAAAAGACTTAAAACCGTGCATAAAAAACCGGTACACCGCCATTAAGTTCAATTTGTGAGACCAAAAACACAGCTAAACAGGTAACTGGCAAGGAATACGGATTCATGTCGGCAGCGATCTCACACACCACTCATACTTGTATTACAAGGACCAGCGTTGCCCTCCACTACAGGGACGGAACAAGGCTATAAGGAATCTTGACCCCCTTCGTGCACCAGCTAAATATCGACGAGTCCCAAGAACAAAGTATTATGTAATAGTAAGACGATTTATTTATATTTATATTTGGGATGCAAAATACTTTTTAATATATATTATTTATTATGTATATTATGTATTTTGTATGTGTTAACACATTTTTTGTTGAATGTTTTCTTCGTGAAATAACGCACCAATTTTTATAATAATTACATATATAATAAAATATATTCCAATACTACACATACTATTCTTGGGAATTATATATGATGCAATATTTTCACTATAATTAGGAGGAAAAACGCAATATTATTTCTTAAGGAATGTTTCAAAACATTGAAATGCATCATGTTAAATAACACAGAATGGATTTAGCCGTTGACAGTCATTAGATTATAATGAGATTGATGATTACTGGTTCTTGTTATTCGATGTTTTTGTAATACTAGTGCTTCGAAAACTATTTAAATAGATGTGCGATCTTTTTATACTTTTAATTAATCCGCATTGGCAATCGAACGACACAAAATTGCCTTTCCGTCATTATCTTTGCGTAATAACATTTTTTTTAGGAAATTTATGACAAAAATATAAGGAACTGCCGACTGTTATGTTATGAATGTTAACAAAATAAACAGTAGACCAGCACTTTAAGACTAATTGTTCAACGAAGTATAAATATGAAATTACACCGTGAAATATCACTACATAGTATAGTCGCTTTCTCTGTCCCTATGTCCTTTGTATACTTAAATCTTTAAAACTACGCAACGGATTATGATGCGATTTTTTAATTGATAAAGTGATTCAAGAGGAAGGTTTATATGTATAATACGTACATATTATTTTACAGAAATCTATTTGTACCCGGGCGAAGCTGGGCCGGGCCGCTAGTAATATAATAAAATGCTGTAACTTCCTTTCTATGTTGCTACCCAATCTCAGTAACTTTTCACACACGAAACTAAATTTCCTTGTAATAACGAATTTTCTACTAATACGACTTCATCTACACGACAGTACATAGAATTTAATGTTGCATGTTAATACTCGCTGCATTCGAAATGATGCACAAATATTTCAACATGAGCCATTGAAGCGCTTATACAGAGCTAACGATGTTCCAAGAAGTTAAATTTTAATTTTAGATAAAAGGCATTGCGTAAAATTTCAGAGGATCCTGCTAGCATACGTGCCTGGGCGGAGTAATTTTTGCAATTACCGACAGGCACCACACATATATGTCGCAATTTGCCGATCCTCTCGCGAGCTCCGGTGATCGGCTTCTCGGAAATATTGCATCAACAGTACACCAAGCTGCGATTAACGCACTAATTACTGGCCGGCCCTGGCTGTGTGCTGGCGTAGTGTTCTACCACCACCGGATTCGACCGCTGTCACCGCTGCCATTACGCGCAAAAACACATCTACACAACTTTTTGTGCTCTTAATGATAATTACATGGCTATTAACCTTTTTCACAAAAAAAGAATATCAAACAAGATTTTATAATGTTTTCACAGAGCGCGTACATTTATACATAAATTAAAACTTATTCTTCGCCTCGCGACTTGATACAAAACTATATTATGTATGCAAATATGGTGTGCAAAGAATTAACACTTCTTAGTACTATGGAAATTAGCATTTCATTTAGTACGCGCAATAGTCTCGTTAGCTATGTCATTATCGAGCATAATATAAAACACTTATGACAAACAGAAAGTTTTCTTTCCCGTGGTTACGACGAACAAAGTCACATCGTCGCAATCAAACTATTAGTATTGTGCATAAGTCATTAACCATTCATCTAACTGCACATATTCTCGTAAAAGCGCTAACATCTTCATTTAGAAAGTAATGTAGTGAATGCAGGCAAATAGATTACTACTGTACAGTTGCAAGTACACAGTTAATATAAGTATAACGGAAGTGTGCCCACAGGCCACAACACGTAACGGGAAAGTACAAAGTCATGGTGAACTGTATTTATTAAGTACAACTCTAAGTAACCATTCCGACGATTAAACACTACAACATATAGAAGGCATTTTCTCTTCAGCATCAAACATCTATTTCTGTACTGAGGCGATTTCTAGTAATTATTGAAATTGTGAAAGTGTATGAGTGGCGAGTATAGTACATACACGAAGAATTCACTGCAAGGAATCTCTTGACTTTTGCATTCGTATAAACAAATTTATAATTATGCAGGGCAGATGTAAAGTAATTTTAAAAAGGTGCATTTATTTTTATTTAAGCTTTTTTAAAGTACGGAAACCAATTGCATGATAATTCTTTGCGTAAGACGGCTACATAACAGCATCGTTCATTAATATCTTTATACAGAGTAGATGACTGCTACTGAAAACGAAGCCTTGTGGTAGTTTTAGTGACTTCAGACACAATGTAACTAAAAATTGCGCAACACAAGGCGATATTTTTTTGTGATTTTTTAAATATCATGTTGTCTGGGTGGTAAATCCATAGTTTTTGCTAAAATAATAATTTAACACTTGCGTACCATAGAGTTTTTAAAAATAAAATGCTTACACTATTATTTTCAAAAAAACGATGTATTGATCACCCAAATACGACGATAGAAAAAAATGGCAAAACGAAATGCAGGGTTTTTTGGAATAAATTTAGCTGCATTATGTCTGAAGTCACTAAAACTATCACCCGGCTTCGTTTAGTTATAGTTAGTTCGTCGGTAGTACTCGTGATATACTTACCCTGTACGAGTATATCTGCCGATATAACGTTATGTATATTTCTCTGATGCAGTTTGGTGGACTATTTCCTTAGCGGTTATCCTTGTATTAGTATTTTCGAATCGCTTTCTGCTATCTTTATTGGGTATTTCAGCCATTAAATAGGGTCACTCCTTTTTCGGGATTTCACTTCATGTCACTTAATGGGTTAACAAATGCATTACATAAATGCTAAAGTTGTAATTATTTGCAATAAGAGATCGAATTTAATACGGCAGAGCCACACTGTAATTATTTTAGTTGAAATAGTTCGACAGGATTGCCGCCACTGTCGTATAAAACCGAATTGACGCGGAGGCTTTGTTACCGTATCTTATTTGGTAAGTAAGATTACCGGAAGTTTAAACTTCAAACTTAAAAACTAAAAAACCGTTACCTTCTTCAGCACTTATGATTTTTTATTTCCCTTTTAACAGGCCGGCAACACCCCTACGAAGTACGAACTAAATGTTGATGTTGTAAGTGACGATAATCCATCTTTAGTTTTTTTTATTACATTGAATGGCGAGACAAACATGCCATTTGTCTCATGGTAAGCGATATTACCGCTCATTGACAGTAGTAAAAGCAAACAACACCATGAATTACAAAAAAATGCTTCGCATTCCACTGGGCAACATTCTGAGACATAAGATGTTAAATCTCAATATGTCCAGTAGTTACTCTTGCTAGAATGTCCTTCAAACCGGAACAAAACAGTGCGTTTGCACTGCTGTTTGCTGTAGTTTATATAGTGTGGGCGGTAATCGAATCAGTCACAACCCTCATGAGCACTCAGAACATCTAAGAAACCGTGGTTGCATTGCCGACCTTTGTGTGTGTAAGGAGAGTACCTTTTACTCTCCTTACAAACACATAAATTAATGAGCAATCTCGACAAACACAAACCCTACAAAAAGTTGTCATTTCACATCGGTTTTCCGTAACACAGACAATTACAGCGTGGCTGTATGAAAGTTGGGAATTCCGGTTTTTGCTTTGAGTTAACTGTAAAATTTCAATTGGCTCCTCATACTAATTCGCATAAAAGTTAAGATAGTAATGTCGATTCATAAATTGTATTATTCGCGCGTCAATCCTACACGCCAAATTAGATATTAGATCGCTGCGCGTTCATTAATCCCTTAATGCATTTCTGATGGTTAGGTCATCTTGCTCTTTTTTATTATCTTTTTAAATGTTGATTCACACGCTTTTGTATGTGGAAAAATGTTTTTTAAACCTCGCCTTGGTACAATTTAGTTTTAATATTGAAATAATAGGTGGTTGTGGTGCACCTGGCTTGTCCCTGCTTTGACGCATTAAGCACAACTGACTTTGCACTTGTGTCTCTTTACTTCAACCGAATGTTTTTATTTCTCATGATTATGTTGAAATTGGTAAAAATACAAACAAAACAAAACAGAATACAAAAGTCGTAAGAAATATGTAAATCGTATATTTCTCGTTGATGGCTAGAGTGCATGTTTGTTTATTGCATTCTTCAATTAATTTGGTGCTATTGAGATTATCAAGTTCGCAATATATTGGTCAGTTCGGTGGATTTTTTTTAATATAGAATGAAAAATTATAAACTATTTATAACCCATACAAATATTTATTTATTTATTTAAGGTAAAAGCACCAATAGTAGACAATTTAAGGATAAATCAAACTTAATTCTCAAAATTCAAAAATGTTTTTCAAAAAATTACAGTTACGTTTTCTTTTACTGTTAGAGCAACTTTTAGAATTTTACTATTTCATAATAAAAAAATTAAGATTGCTTTATTTTATATTAAAAAAATATATTTTCTTATTATTGCCGTAGTCACTAATAGATGACAGTATAAAAAATCAGATGCCCCAATAATAGACATCAATTGGCACTAATAATAGACATGACTATAACATCATTTTAATATTATGTGTTATCAAAAAATAATAATTTAAAATCAAACCGAGCACAGATTGTGCTTTAAAATTAGGTAATTAAGTAACTTCTTTCTTTCAAGGACTTAAAAATTACATTATCATCAGGTGTGATCTTATATTCTTCATGGTAATTTCTTCACCCGTATATAAATTTATTATTATTAGTCCTATATCAATTTCTAATTAATTATCTTTCTTATTGATTTTCTTTTTCCCATCTCATCATTCTTAGTTGATCTTAATTCATCTCATCTTTTTTAATTGCTCAAACCGTAATCTGAAATTAATGTATACTGGTAGTGGACATCTAGTAGACTCTAATAGTTGACACTGTCTTCTTTTAATTAGCCTAGTGTACAACAAACGAAACTCAGATATGAATGTTGTGTTCACAACATAAAGGCTAAATTTGCATTAAAATTGAGCATGTCCAAAATTTTTGCATAAGATTCATATTTGATTTACGCAAATATGACTATCTTTCTGAGTTTCGTCTTAAGCTCAAGTAGCCGTATGGGTAACCATACGGCTTTGTCGGAATGCTCACACTCTTTCACTTTTATATAATATATTATTTAACCCTCTCGGGGCGATCTTATCTCAAAGACCGTTTTATATTTCTTCATGATTCCCATGAAAGATGCCTGAGCTCATCGGAGAACCTGAAACAGAATACCCGTACACACCACGACATTTATGGACAAGTCATTCTCCATACTCGCTGTTCGATTGTGGAACTCACTTCCAGATGTCGTGAGACGGGCTCGCAAATTGTCATTATTTAAATCACTAGTCTAGTGGTGGACTATATGGCCTAACCACTCTCAATCGTATTCTCGATTGTAGAGTAGGCCCGTGCCCTGCAGTGGGACGTATATGGGCTGATACAGAAATCACTAGTCAAGGATATACAAGGGCTATCTTTTTCAGTAAACATACACATTTTTGTGCTTTTACTATTAGCATTTTTTTATATTTTTTACCATGCATATATTTATTATATTTTGTCTATTTTGTATATGTATATACTTATATATGTATGTATGTTGTATGTATTCACATATATGTTTTACTTTTATTTTGTGTTTTAATATGTTTATTTGTTGATATATTATTTTGTCACTATACACCCTAGACTGCCCTTTCTCTCTTCTGTCACTTATCTCCATCCAAAGGTTGCCTGGAAGAGATTGCCTAGTACAATAAGGCCGCCGATTGTACTTGTTTTAAAAATTGTTTTAATTTCTGTATATATATTTTTTCTGGGGTACAATAAAGTTAAATAAATAAAATAATTAAATAAAATAAACTACCAAGTTCACACATGTCATCTTTAAGATTTTGAACAATTTCTGGAACTAATAGTAGACACCATTTAAAATTTATACAAAAACAAGCCAAAATAACAAAGAAATGGTCCAAATAAATCAATAATGTAATATCCATATAATATCGAAACCCGATATAGCCAAAAGTCGTATAATATAAGACAAAATCATACCGTTTAGAAATCAGTTCCTTATAAAAAACGCTAAAATTACGCGCATAATGGCGCGAAATCACACTGTTTGTGGTCAATTAACAAAAAAAATTAAATTTACTTCTGACAGTGCCAACAAGCTTTTGGGCATGTATCATAAATGGTACGAGGTGGCTTTAAAATTAGGAGCAATGTCATTAAAATATTTAGTTTTCTTATTAGAAAATATTTTTTCGAAAGTGTCATCTATTGGTTCAGTGTCGGGCATTGGTGCTTTTACCTTAACCCTTTTTTGTACTGTACAGAAATACTAAAAGATACTACACAATAAAAATAAGAGTACAAGTGGCGGCCTTATCACACTAGGTAATTTCTTACAGGCAAATAGTAGTATCCGGGTACATATATTAAAATTGCTTAAATTTCTAACCTTCTAGGAACCTTTCACACTCTGTTGCACTGTCATAGTTGTTCAAGTTAACATATACCTTCTAATTACACCAAAACTTCATATTAAGTTGAAGTTTGTGGACTTCATGTTTCTTTATATAATTTAGTGTCTAAGTAATAATTTACAATTATTTCTAGATTCAATTATATAATTTGTTCAATCCATAAAATTTGTTCACTGATAACACAGATTTTTTTCTGCACTTCAGAAGTAAGTACTTTTTATTGATACAGTCAAAATTGTTTGCACTGGCTAGATGTTAACAAATATGAAAGTCACTGGTCTTACAGCTAAGCATATTAAAGTTTGGACTTAGCAAATAAGATTATTTAGGATGGTGGACCTTGACATCGGCTCTGAAAATACTATGCAGAATGTAGATAAATCAAACTCTATGATAGCCCAATCATTCAAAATTTGATAAGACATTATGTACAACCAACTACACAAAGATTAAGGATAATGATAAAAAATGGATGCGGAACTAAAATATACTTCATAAAATATGTGTATATTAAGTAAGTATATGATTTATAAATGAAATGAGCCTAGTTGGCAACAAACCAGACTGTCGTGTCATAAATTTCAAACTTATCAAATATTCAAATCTAAGGCCCTAATGTCTACAAACTTTTGTGTACCAAACATGATAAAAAAATGTAGGTAAAACTATTTATACTCCTAAATTAAAAAGTGAAATATGTTTAACTCTTCAATCAAATACCCGTCTCTTATACAATGCAATGTTTGCAGAATTGTGCAAAATTTAGGACATATTTAATATAAATAAGAAAAATGTGTAAGCTAGAAAGTTATGTTAGTTTTGGAATAGTCAAAGTATAGCTTCAATACAATGTAGTAATAATTGACATGAATATGAGGTAGGTGAACACACCAAATAGAATTGTAGTTTAAATATTTGCTCATTGGTAACTTGTAAATATTCATCATCATCACCATACCTAGAGTAAAAATAATTTCAATTGTAAAGTTAACCACCTTAATAGCTTGACCAAAGTAGATGATGTCTTTTCTATTTTGCAAACCCATCAGGGGTTACAGTATATTACTTCCAGATTGATCCTTATAAAGAAAACCGTCAGAAAGATAAGTTTGCAAAGTGATTTGGAAGTTTTCATAGATTTATATTAAAGGTCAATAATAAATGCTCTAAAAGAGTTGGGATTTATTTCTTTTAGATTTAGATGGGACAATCAACGTCATAAATATTCAAAATTTATTCACAAAACTTAATTTAACAGGCATAATTAAGATTTTTTTGCTAATTTTACTATAATTGGGTACCACATTAACATAAAAAAAAATATAAAGCAGGGAAACTTATAAACTATTACTATAAATACTAAAAAGCATTACATTTTTTGGAAACAAACGATTGTTTACTGTTACTTTAAAACATACAAAAGTAAGCCATAAACGCATTATGAATGTTATTTAAAATGTAATAATGCACGTGATACTATCTTTATTATTCGCACACATAACATGTAAGCGAAAGCTTTAAGTATATATAAATAAAAGGATTACTCACCAAAACTGCCGGATGACAATCCAACTTTCCAAGAATTGGAAACTAATGTAAGGTATGTTTTCGCGATATTGTCAAGGATTGCGGGGTAACACTGCACCTTATCAACCTTCCGTTCATATCATTATACAATTTCATTCATTATTTTATTCATACTTGTAATAAAATCTGAAACTTTCTTCTCAATAGTTCATTGTCCAAATTCACACCACCTTTCATACCGGGCAAACGCATGCAACTGACAGCTTGCAAAAGAAATGACACTAAGTCAAGTGACTTTGACAGTTCTGACTTTGACAACCAGGAATCATCATAGATAATAAAAAACACAGGTTATAACAAGCTGTGTTACGTTATCGACAATTCGGGTAACTTTGTCCGAAACCAGTTAATGGTTTAATTGTAATTCGTGATCGTGGCGTACTATTTACCTCAGTTTATATTTTTACCAAGCAGTGCCTCGTAGTTTAACAGTAACCGTAAAGAGAAAAGCCCATTACATAGACATATTAAAATTTAAACGTGCGTGGTGGCCTGTTGGTAACGGAGACGCGGCTGCCAACATGCTTAAGGTAGCAGCGGGTTAAAATTTCGGGGCACGCCTCTAACTTTTTGGGGATCATGTCACATGTGTGTATTGATAGTTAGTCACCACGCACTATAACGAAAGTTATAAGCAAAATTTCATGTGAAAACGGTCTGCATAGCGATTTGTAAATATGTCTATGTCGTGTAAACTACACCAACCCGCTCTAGGCCTGAGCTCAGAGCGGCGAAATAAATGGCCTAACCCATCTCAGCCGTTTCATCAATTTAGAGAAGGCCTGTGCGTCGCCTCGCCGCGCCGCGCCGCCGCGCCGCAGTGGCAGGTATTTTGGCTGATACAGCACAGCGCCGTATATGCCCTGAAATTGCTAATACACCTGGCATCCTTGATGGTGACGTCGAAGTGGCGTAGTTTCGAAACAAGTAACGTTAAGCTGAGTCTACATAGAAGAGCCTAGTACGAGTAGAACACCATCCTTACGTAACCATTTGTAAAAAATCTAAATAGTTCGAACAATGCCATTTACGTTTATTTTTATTGTAATGAATATCGAGACGTGCATCATGCATGCCGTTCGACTGATGGTAAGCGATACGACCGCTCATAAACAGTAGCAAAACCAAACAACGCCTTGAATTACAAAGCAATGCTTGGCATTCCACTGCGCTCGCTATCCTGACACTTAAGGTGTTGCCAATATGTCCAGTAGTTACCCTGGATACAATTTCCTTCAATCTGAAATACAACAGTGAATTTAAACTGCTGTTGGCGGCAGAAATACACATTGCGCTGGTATCTACCCAGGCGACATCTCACATATGAGAGACCTACCGCCAATTAATTTAAGAAACTTTCAAATTAAATTAATTCATTACCATTGATATACATTAATGTGTCGAAAAAAATACACGTGATGTATTACAAGACTCCCCCATTGTGATATTTCGTGATTTTTGTCAAACCATGAATTTATGCAAAAGAAATGATGTATGTATTGGCATCCTTGAACAAGATGATGGACGGATAAATAAAACAATTTCAGAGTATTTTGCGAAGTTTATTTCTTCTTGCTCTTAGCTGGTGCTTTCTTGGTGCTCTTCAAGTAGCGGAATGCTCCGAGGGCGCGGCGCACCATGATGCCGCGCCACCAGGCCTGTATTCGCGTCACTGACAACCGCACCCGTTCCTCACGGGCCAGACGTGCCGCACGCTCGCGCTTGAACGTAAGCCAACCACGCATCTCGCCCTCGTGCAACTCATACTAAAACAACGCCTCACTAAAATACTACGTGATATGGTAAACTGCATTTTGAATTCACTTTCATTTGAATTTCTCGCGCTAGTCTGGTTAGGATGACAACTGGCTTGTTTATGTAATTATAATACAATTTGTAGTTACGGTCGTTTGATTCGCATTAATTACCGCATAAAGGTACAGCTGAAGCGACACTAATTGCAAATGTTTAACACATGGATATTTAACAACTCCGCGTAAAAGTGAAACAGTATGTTGAAATGTGTTGCTCGCACAGTTTTCTTAACTGGCACGCACAGCCGCTCACATTTTCCACGAACTTATTTACTCACTCAGTGATTTAACACAGCTATGTATTTTTTCATAATGTGGCCAGAGAGAAACGGAAGACGGAACGTAAGTTTCCCATTAAATGAGTAAATCGGACATTATTTCTATAGTAGGCGTATACGTAGATACTAGATATAGCATTAGACAGAAGAGACGCAGGCGAGGACGGCGCGGCGTGGGCGGCCGCCCACAACCTCGCGATCCAAGGAACTTCGTAAATTTTAATGACTATCCTTAACTTAATAGAAGTGGTAACCAAGACAATTAATTGTAAGCAATGATTATCTAAATAATTATAAATCTCAGCTTATTAGAATTTGGGATAATTAATGCACCAAACTTATTTATTTTCAAAACTGGTCTACTCTTGCTAGCAACGCTACCGCACGCAGTGAGAGTACCGTAAACGGTGTCAGACAAAGTGAAAATAATGATACGAGACGTTAATATCCTTTCAAGATTACATACCACATTAGGTAGAGTTAGTGGCCAATCAACGATATGATAACATTAAATAATCCATTCATCATTAAGATACCCACGAGTTTTTGCATATCGATTCGACGACTGGTGGCAACACGCAACTGTTCTGTTTTCTCATGCACTCTTGAATTTATGTTTACAATGTCCGCAGAATAGCGCTTCTGCCAATAAAATAAAGTTTCTTCGCGCTCCTATAAATTAAAAATATAAAAACAGACAATAATAAGTGAGAATTAAAAGCCGCTAGTCTTTAATCATGTTATCATCAGTATTTGTTCTGCGAACTAATGTTTACCACAGGGGTATTCATTCATTAACGCATACCACACAACTGTTCCTTTTGCAGTCATTAAAGCGTGCACTTTATACCTTAATAATCAAGTTTAGGACCGTTTTTATGAACACTTGTTGTAATGCTTCGTAGGATTAAGAAATCATGATAATAAATATAATAGAACACATAATAGAAACAGCAACATTTGTTAAGATATAGTTTACTGGTGGTATGTCTTTTAGGTATATGTGAAAGGCCGCCTGCGTAAGTACGGCAATGCCAATTTCTCTCGCCAAACAGCAGTGTTTGTGTTTCGGATTGAAGGACATTATAGCCAGAGCAACTGAAAATATTGACACTTAATATATTATGTTTCAGGATGGAGAGTGTACTGAAATGAAATGAATGCCAAGCACTGTTTTGTAATTCAAGGTGTTGGGATTTGCTACTGTTTATGAGCGGTCGTGTCGCCTACCATCAGGCGAACGGAATGCTCGACATTTATAGCAATAAGAAAATAAGAATAAATCGAAGGTAAAACACATTTTACTTGGACAGCTTAGTGCGCAGTTCGTAATGACGCCGCGCCGCGCCGGGTGAGAAACGAAAGCCACGAGTCAATTGCCGGAAGAGGAGAAATCTTTATAAGACCCACACATTTATCTCGGGCCTGGGTGTAATAAGATATCAAAAAATCTCTTACAATTTTTGGTAATCTCGTCACTAGAATTGGTACCTTAATGTTGTCAGGACTATCTTTGCGGCAGTTGAGTGTATGTATTCAAATAAATCAATAAGAAAAACCTTAATTTGCAACTCATAGGCTTTAAGGAGCTCCTTATGAACTCGACGTTCGTTGTCCGTTCGAGGCAGCACTGGTCTTTGCAAATTATACTTCAAGTCCACCGACTCTGCGCGGGCAACCAGCCATTTTTCGGCGTAACAAAAGCGCGCATTTGCGTTTAAGACATCGTTCTGAAATATATCACATTGCAAAAAAAATAACTGTACAAAACTATCGGTCAACATAAAATAAATATACATATCTTCATACATATACATATAAACTCACCCCTTTGTCTCTCATAGGGGTAAGCAGAGGTACCAGGACACCCCTTATTTCGCCTTGAGTGTTCCGTCTCACGATGTGATAGGGGGCGACCCTATCACCATATCGGGCACAAATTCCTGACTCCAGGCTTAATAGAAAATATCCAATATCGTTTTGCCCGACTCGGGATCCGAACCCGAGACCTCAGCTTGTAACCGTACCGTAGTCGGTAGTACAACAAAAAAGTTATGAAATAAACATCTGGGGGCACGGCAGTGCCCCCTCCAAGTCGAGCTAAAAAGCGGCACAGTCGTACCATCCTTTTCTCGAAACAATTCAGACCATTTTCAAGCCCCCATAACTTCGTTGTGATAAAAGCAAGAAGCCTAACTTTTCATTTACTAAACAGGCATTGTGTAAACACGGTATATTTAAAATTTCATTCAATTTGAACCAGTAGTTTAAGAATTATAACTTGTCAAACTTCCGTAATTTTGTCACTCACTGACTGACTGACCGATCATCAAAAGTCTAAGGCACTTCTAGCAGACATAGAACCTTCAAATTTAGAATATAATTAGTATTTAGTGTCTAAATTAAGGGAAAAACTGAGTGATTAACTTTGTAATCCCATATAAATGTATAGGATTACAAAGTTACATTTGCAGTTAATGATTCGTTGTACCCGTATATAATGGAATAATAGTTGTAGATAGGTATATATATATATTGAGGTATAACAGGAGGAGGGTATAAAGTGGGAAAGGGTGTGTTCAGCCCATGAAACTTCACAACACTCTTCTAGAAAAACATGCCAAGGAAAAACTTGCAAATAAATAGATTAAATAGCTCAAAAATTTCAATTACCATGAAAGAAAGAACACTAATAATCAAATCCGCTATATTTGTGATAAATTGATACCTACAAAAATAAGAAAAAACTATAAGACAGAGGGTTTAAGAAAAATCGGTATATATATTCTAGAAATAAAAAGTACCGAAAAGGAAAAAGTAGGACTCTACAAAAAGACGTGAGATCAAAAACATCCTGTAAACAAATTCCAAGTCTCGCAGCTCAGTTTTTCTACCGCAAAAAGTTGTGAGATCCATGTAATACCAAGTCGATTTTATTTAGAAAAATTGAGCTGCGAGACTTGGAATTTTTTTACAGGATGTTTTTGATGGGATAATATATTGTTAAAAATATGTTCTTACTATTATTGTTAAAGTGTGAAAAAGTTGTAAATTACTTACGTTAATTTTGTCCCTGAGTACAGCAATTTTGCTATCGGCATCACGAAGTTTCACCTCCCATGCTTCCTGCTTCTCTATAATTTCTCTACTGATATCTTCTAGAGACCTGCATAATCAAATTAATATGTATGTAATGACATGAGACGATTTTATTTGGATCTTACACAAAGTAAAAAAAAATACCTCTGGTCTTTAGCTATAAATAAAAGAATTCATTTGAAGAAAACAATGACATCAACTTTATCTGTTATTTATAATGATTTTTCAAACTTTGCATGGATTTAATGGGACAAAGACTGGCTATGACTATGGCTGAAATTAATAAAGGAACTTGATGTCTATCTAAACATGAATCCTGATAAGAAACCATTGTGATGAACTATTTATAGCCTACATTTGCTTTTCGTGAATAGTTTGTTTTCTTGGTTCGTAGACATCGTTTATTATAGTTTATTAATTAGTGCCATGAATCCGTAACTGCGTTAACAAAAGATTTATATTTAATTTGCTACTAATATACCTATGATGTGATACGTAAGGGTACTCGCATTTAGATGTTATATTAAGAACATAACAAATATTAATTGATACCAACAACAAAACAACTTGAATAAATATCACAAGCGTAAACAGAATAATATATTTTCGGGCCATTTCACAAAAGTAATGTTGTTTATATGTTCCAAGTGTTTGGCATAGCGTCCTCTGGTCCAGACTGACATTGCACTTTAAGTTGAAAATTATGAACAAATATTATGCACTAGCGGCCCGACCCAGCTTCGCCTGGGTGCATATATTTTTTGATTCCACTCCACACCAAATACATGTTATTTTTCGTATTAAACTCTTCTATACCTAAACTTGACATAGCTATCCTACTGTCTGGCTCAATCCCGTCTCATCCGTCTGTTCAGTCTCTTCCCGATCCGTCCCGTCCTTTCTCTTTTATTATCCATCCCGTCTTATAACGTGCATTTACATTTCGTCCTATCAAATCTGGTAGCTATTCCAGCCCTCTCCCGTACCTTCCACTCTATTATATCCCGTCTCTCCATATATATGTACATATAAAGAAAGCCTTATGAAATTTTGAGATTAAAAACTTTAGCGTTTTTTATTGTCCATCCAATATTCCGTCCCTTGTTTCAGCACCAAAATGCTGTTTTTCCTAATAATATTGCACGCCATTACTTTTTGTTAGTAATAAAGTAGTAATAACCATTTAAAAAAAGAATTGGCCAAATTGGTCCAGGCGTTGTTGAGTTATGCGCTTACCAACACATTTTGCGATTCATTTTTATATTATAGAAGAAGATCTTATAGTCCACCCTGCTGGCTTAGTGCGGGTTGGCGGATTTTATTTCACGTAGAAATTAATCCGAAAAGTCAGAGGTGTGCCCTGGGATTTGAACCCGTGACCATCGTTAACTTGTTGGCAGTCGCGTCTAGTACGTTACCATATACAAATTAATAAAACCTTCATACTGCCTCACCAGGTGACGTAAGTAATAGAACAAATATTTAAAAATATAAAACTGCATATCGTTTCATTATAATGTCTAGATACGGCATCAACGTACCAATATTTTTTTTATTCTTGAGTGTGTAAACAATACTAATGCGAAATTTAAATATGTCCCCCAGCGCATCTAAAAGTATCAATTCAAAAAACAATGTCGTTTATGAAAACGAAAAATTATAATTAGATATATTTTGGTGTACTCCGGCAAAACGCTTCGATAGAGTATACCTTGTTTAAAACTGTTGCAATAATCTCAAAAAACAATGGGCGATTTTGGTAGATATGGACATCGTTTTAATTTAAATTTAACAAAATTATGCGCAAGACTGCCGTATCTAGATAATATTATATACACGATGTACACATTTTTTGAATTTTGTTCTATTTCGTCAGCCGTCAATGAAAGACAATGGAAAGATAGATCATTTTACGTTGGATGGTAGTTGAAGCTGGACCGTCTTTTACGTCTCCCGTCAAATAAACAAAGATCATCCTATATTGGCTGGACGCATCACGCTTGAACGATACCCAAAAAAAAAAGGTTTTTAGTATCTTCCTAAGAAATTTTCCTATTTTTCTCACCCCTAAAACCTTCCCAGGACTTCCACGAATATTTCAAGACCGAAATCAGCCAAATTGGTCCAGGCGTTGTTGAATTATGCGGTTACCAACACATTTTGCGATTCATTTTTATATATAAGATGATAGGCACGTAAAAGCTATTTTATGTAGAATTCATTACACATACAATCATTCGATATTGCATTTGGAACGTTCCATCTGTGACATGGGTGGAATGCGTAATTTACCTTTCAATATACGATTTTAATTTAATTTACTAGAATTTAAAAGCGTTTGTCGAGTGCAATGATGTAAAAAATAAACTGAGTTAGCGATCTGCGTGGTTTACTAAGTACTTCGAGCATCTAAAGTTGGTAATTGCAGTCTTCTTAACACTTCAACAATCTGCGCTAGACATCTTACAAAACTAAACTCTCAGAACCGATCGCTTCGAGAACATCTTAGAAACACCCGGCTGATTGAAATCAAACTGCTATCTATTTTAAGTCATTATTAATTATGCACAAATCTTTTCATGAACCATGTAAATGCTGAGTGCTATTCAAAGTAGGAATAGTAGGAAATAAAGTAGGAATAGGAACCATATAAATGCTGAGTGCTATTCAAAGTAGGGTCCGGATAAAATTTATACGTATTTCGATCATTTTGTGAAAAAAGAAGTAGAGCCATCATTCATTTTTTTAAATACAGCTTGAGTAAGCTTGGTGTCTTTAACGCAATAACTAAGGACTATATTAATAAACTTGAATGCGCCGTGATGGATGAATTAACTTTAGAACAAGGCCTTAGAATTGACTTGATTATTTTTTCATTCCTTTTACTTTTAAAATCGGTGGGTTGCCTATACCAGGTTTGTCGTTTTAAGCGGAACGAAAGCCGTGTTTATTAATAAAGTCGTGAATACCTTGTTATTGAAAATAATTGAGTCAATTCTAAAGCCTTGGGCTAATGTAAGGAATTAACATTACCCCCTGAGTTTATTATCGTAGTAAGTCATCTGAGTTTATTAATAAGGTCCGAGAATTTTAGCATTAACAGCACCCTTGGTCCAGACTTCTATACTGTTTCCTTCCGAGGTACCAAGCAAAACCTTTTTAAAAACTTCACCGCCAAACAGGCTGGGTAGCATTCCAAGCCATGCTCTACTAATTGCAATTAGTTTATTTAAACTAGTCATGTTTTCGTTATACACTAGTACTTGTCGGTTATAAAATATAATCACTTTCTTAGCTGGTCCTGTTGTTGTCGTTTTTGTATAAGAGAAGCAGCTCGTTGCTTAAGATAATCGACGGCATTACGTAGCGTACTCCATTCTTGGTTCTCAGCTATTTCTATTAATGTATTTCTAACTAGATCTTTCACCGTTCCCCTGTAAAAATAAATAAATGAATTATTACTATTACCTAAAATACTAATGGATATGTCATAACACCAACCATAAACACTAAGGTTCACGATGCGAAGGTCCGTCATATTTGCCCAGACAAATGTAATTCGCTTTAGGATTACTTTGTTAGATATCCACTGATTGACTAGAGTCCATGTTTCGCCTGTGGATACTCGATTTGCATTATACTGCGTTAACTTAAAATCAGACAGATTGTAGTCACTTCGGAGGGTCAGTGAAAACATCTGAGATTTTAGAAACATATATGTATGTACCTACGCAATACTACCTACCTACCCAATAAATGTAAGTTGTAATGGTAACTAGAGCGCCATCTACCAGTTTCGTTTGAACTTACCTGTCCCTCAGTAGCTTGTTACACTGTAGTTTCTCATGTTTCGTAGTACACTTCCACGCCTTTACCCTCAAATCTGTGCAGCCCTCTGAAGAGTTAAATACTGTTAATAGATGGCAGCACAATACACAACGCGCGTCTGAAATAAAATTTACCGGCTCACTACCGCGCTAGATTTGATTGTAGATGAAGTTAAAATGCGTGTTATTGCCACTTCTGTGCCCTTAAGACTATTACCGAAATATCGATGTAAATTATTTGGGTTGAAACGGTTTATGCTAATTTATAAATTAAGGCCTTTACTTTTTAATGAAACACAATTAAATAGTCTTTCTACTTATTTAACTATTAGATTAAAACTCGCATCAGATCGTACATAACTATTGTATTTCCATTCCGTATAGTATTTAATAAATTATATTTTGAGGATGTTAAAATACGTTTTGATAAAACCATACCCGACAATGCTATTAAAACGAGTAAAATAATCCTAACAAGTGTAATAGAAATATCTAGAACTTACCATTTCTAGAATAAAAGTTAAAATCCCTGGTACAGATATTGACGCGTTTTATTTTTGCTTTAGCCAATATATTTCATTATGGGTTCTTGTAAATACAGTATTAAGGTAAATCTTTTTAAAAATCACTGAACAACTGTACAACATAGATCATACAACCAGATAATATAGAATTTGCAGCGCAGTTAAAGATACTCATCTTACAACCTCAATTCCCTGCCAAAGCAATTTCACTTATCAAAAATATCACAGTTGAAACTCACGTCCATATCCGCCAAGAAATAGACAGAAGTGCAGCGAAATAATATTTCTGTCTCAGGTCTCTATAATGGACGACTATATCGCCATATCGGGAACAAGTCTAATACCGGACATCATTCAGGAAAAGTAGTATTGAACGTATCTGATCAGGTATCGAAGTAAAAAACTGTTTTATATTGATAAACATAATTACTTATTTTTAAAGCAAAGAGATAGTAAGCTAATTTCTTGGAAAGACACATAAAGAAAACGAGAAGAATTTGAAAATCAGCGCTATTATTACTACTGTAGCGACAAGCATGGACTGAGCCATTTACGTCTGTCTTTTTGAGTTTTTATGACATGATTATTTGTTTTATATGGGTATTTATTTAATTTATTTTTAGAAGTAATTAATAAAAAACATCGGTGCGCAGTTCCATCATACTAGTAGACACCACATAAAAGTGGTTTGTAACAAAATTATGAGATTATTCGTAGGTATCATAAGCGTGCTAACTGCACCCAATCATTATCCTTTTCATTATTCTTTCTTTTTCTTTTTTCATGTTCTTTGGTTTTAATCACTAAACATCATTATGCACACAGTATGACACTATACAGACACCTTTGTAGTCACCAAAACTACAACCTGGTTTCGTTTTCGGTTGCAGTCTGGATATACCCTGTATTATATTAATTGAAGGTATCCAACGCTAGTTTTTTTTTATATCAGTGAAGGGTGAGACGAGCATGCCGTTCGCCTGATGGTAAGCGATACGACCGCTCATGAACAGTAGCAAAACCAAACAACACCATGAATAATTACAAAGCAATGCTTGACGTTTCCCTACGCTCGCCATCCTGAGACATGAGATGTTGGTAAAGTTTTTTGCGTGAGTTATTAAAACCAGTAAGTTTAACAAAAAAAATATCTTAGCTACTCACCAAGAAGACGAATTTGCAACATCGCTACTTCCAGAGACATCGCAAATAATAAAGCGTCCATGTTACTGATTCTGAAAATAATTCATTAAATTGGTTTATGTTTAATGATCTATAATATGTTTTGGATTTTTTTTCTGCTCCTAATTATTAATGTAATTATTTGTTATTAAAGGTAAATATAGTAAGTATTTTTCTTCTTGTTTTACTGTTTATATTCCTTCGGTATTGTATCAATATTTGATAATGTATTTGAGCAAAATATGAAAAATTATACTGACATATGTAAGAATATATTTTACGAATACATTTTAGTAAAAACTACGACCATCGCTCATAATTTTGGATATTGCGTGAACTCATGCAATTGGTGCGTTTCAATTCAGACTGTGAATCACATATTAAGAGCCCCGATATAATTCTGTTCACTTGTGAGACACTGTTTACTTATCTGATTTGCATTGCTCTTACCATCACGTGCATTGTCGTGATTTCGTCGACTCGGAAATAAAGGCTCAATACTTTTAGCTGTTTTTGTTACTATGCTACGCGATGGAAAGAGTAAAGTTAGAAATCATTTATATAGTGATGTATGCTTAGATTTACGGGAATGTTACAGCTTTTAATAGATCAAAAGTGATCAAAACGTAGTAAGTTATAAAATATCCTTTTTTTAACAAATACACGATAAAATCCGTGAATACCTAATAGTTTTATTTCACTATAAACCCGTCCCCATCCGGGTGCAATTATCTATTCCATGTCATTGATACTACATACTTATTTTCATTATTATTTTTCCATTACAGGCATTTTTAATTCAGCTTGCGCCTCATTTTTAACATTTATTTTATTAATTTTTCATTATGTAACTCTATTGCTGTTTGGTTTTGAATCGGTGAGCCCACAGAAGGTGAGCCAATGTCGGCCTAGGCGCAATTGGTTAGACGACGGGTTTGAAACCACATGCCCAGGTACGACCCTCGCACTGAGACAAATGTTTATGTCATCACGGGTATTTGTTCGTGAGGCTGTTTGTGAGACTGAAGTCTCTCGTAGTTTCTGATACTCACGACATAAAACTCTGTATTAAGGTGGGATGAGGACTGTGTATTATTTATTTATTTAGATATTTAAGTAGTGTAGTACCTCATAGTAAGCAAGGGCGGATCCAGAGGGGAGGTCAGGGGGTCATGACCCCCCCCCCCTGGGCTGGCCCCAGATTGACAAAATTTATTAATTATCTTGTTGATAAAATTTATAAACACATTAATTCTTTGTATGTCGATAAATAAAGTAAAAAAGTATGTGTGTGTTCACAAATCACGCCTGTAACAAACTTTAAAAAGTCATTGTTACGAATTGGAGTATTGAAATCGGACAAAATGTTCTGACATGAACTATATGACCCCCCCCTCCTGGCGTAAAATCTGACATGAACTATAATGTGACCCCCCCCCCTGACGTAAAAGTTGGATCCCTCCTTGATAGTAAGCATGAAGGGCCGAGCTGTATAAGGACTATTATTTATTTATTAGCCGCGGCTTCGTTCGTCTAGAAATTAACACCTTCTTAGACTCCTTAGGGATGAACTATGAGTTCGTGAATTTTATAAAAGAAAGTACGATCCAGATCAAAAATTCTTCAATATTCTATATCGGGAAGAGACCTGTTTTCAGTTTTAACAATAGACCATGATGATGGAGATTGGATAAGCGAATTGAATTATTTATTACGGCTCAACAAGGATAGTTTTCTAATATATATTTTCAGTAGATGCCAAGATACTTTTAAAAAAATTATGTACTGACTATTTTCAAGCTATTTCACCGAACCATTAGAAGATGAACACTCGAATATTTTATATACAGGTAAAATTATGCCGAGAAGATGTTTTCCAACAGCTGAACCACACAAACTTATTTTTATATTCTAGCAAATAAAAGTTAGAAGTCACGGCCTACTCACAAGTAAAGCAGCTGAATTTTACATTTTCACAGCTATCACAAAAAGTTATACGAATGTGTCTATCACCGCTCGACATATATTGATGAAGAAATCCAATATAAAGCGAGACAACTTTAGAAAGCCGCGCTCTGTAATTTACGTAAGATTGCTCATTTCAAGAGCAGCAGTTTTAAAGCAGGAGAACGCAATATCCGCTGTATTCTAGTCGCTTGTCAATCGTTTCAAAAATCAAGAAACAAGCCGCCGACTGGATAATGAGCTCCATCGGCGACAAACTTGTTAGCGACGCCCCGTGTGTTATTCGCAAGGAAAATTGCCTGTAAATACAAAATATCGGGAGATTAAAAGCGATTAACGTATTAATTACCGTTTGAGTGCATCGGCTCCGAGGGAGTCTATTTACTAGACAGTTTGATAGATATTGTAACTTTTTATACGGCTACGATTAAGGGATTATGATGTTCTTGGGTGCAAGTCAGTTTAATTAGAATAGTGTGAACTGAGCAGACCGCTATTTCTGACCGTTCAACACAAGCCGGGCTGATGGAAGCGGAATTTAGGCTGGTTGATCCCCAAACGCGACGCACTTGCAGGGACCACTAATCACTATGATAGGCGTTTCATCATCCAGTAAAATGGTTACCACCCACGCGAATGCTTTTAACTCGACGTATTCCAGGACTCAGTATGATAATGTTTTAACATGCATTTTACAAGCTTTAATCAATGTAATTAACATTCTACTTTAATTATCATTATTATTTTTTATTGCAATAAATGGCGAGACGTGCTTGCCGTTCGCCTGATGGAAGCGATACGGCCGCTCATGAACAGTAGCAAAACCAAACAACACCTTGAATTACAAAGCAATGCTTGGCATTCCACTGCGTTCGCCATCTATTAGTTTCTCTGGCTACAATGTCCTTCAATCCGAAACACAACAATGCATGTAAACTGCTGTTTGGCGAGAGAAATAGACTGCCCAGGCAGCCTCTCACATATAAGAGACCTACCAACAGTAAAATTTATCCTGATATGTCTAATATACATCATGTCAACTCATGAGTATAGAAAATATTTAGAAGACTATTTCAACTACAGAAGTAAAGTAGCCCACTTTACTGACAAGCCATGAAGCTGCGTGATTACTTCAATATATTTATAATATATTTACCTTCCAGTCGGCTCCATTTTGACGTTAATTAGTCGAAACCCACAACAAATATAGCGATACATTTGACAGGCGGCATTTTCCTTAACAATCACTAATAACTTATAATGCTTCTCTGAGGTCTGCGAATCGATATATGTACAGTTGTACCTCTCCGTAATAGCCTAGCAACATTCTGATAAATCAATATCAAGGGCACTTTTCTATTACGATAGTTCAGTGCGAAATCACTGCTCGGTACTTGTGAAATGACGATACGTGGTGAAGGAGATGCAAAAAAAGTTAATTTATTCTATCATAGGATTTCTTCCGATACGGCAAAGTGTTGAGTAACGTATTCGTGAGATACCTCTCAATTTATGTAGTCGAGCGGAGCGACTTCAGGACTAAAAGAGAAAGGGAGTAAGCCGGTATTCTGCTCCTCAGTTACGAAAGAACAGCATATCAGTATTTTGTAAAGATATCATGGCAGTCGAACCGACGTGAGCAGTCGTTAAAATTGCCTTAAGTGTGGCTGTATCACATGCACATGAAATTGTAGGATATTTTTAAGGCTATTATGAAAGTACTGGATGCAGGCCGCTTCCAACAGGTTTGTGTGAAGATCCTTGGGGGTAGCCTATGAGCTGCAGTGGACTTCCCGTGGCTGAAATGATAATAACGATGATGAATTAAAAGGCTGTAGATAATATGGGTGTAGTGTCGGACAACAGTCCACATGGTGGATGGACGACCCGGTTGCAGGAAGTCGCTGGATGTAGGCCCCTTCCAACAGGTTGATGTGAAGATCCATGAAGGAGGCCTATGTTCAGCAGTGGACTGCCTGTGGCTGAAGAAAAAAGCAGGCATGGCAGGTTGATTCTGACAGTTCGCTTTAAAGATCCTTGGGGAAGGTTCAAGTACAGCAGTGAATTTCCTGTGGCTGAAGAAAGAGTCAGTGAAATATAAAACAGGTGAAATATCTGCACTTATTTTAAACAATTTGATAAATTCGACGATTACACCAGTTCAGTCTTATTTAATGGTCGCTGTTGAGAAGTCTGCGACACAAATCGCCTCTTCTGATTGTATGACAATAACAGCAGTCGTTAAGCCGCCAAAAATCTCATGAGAGCGTCGAAATAGTGTCGCTAAGATGCCCATAACATTGAAGTATTACCATCTAACCACAAACACCCAAAGATAATAGCAACAGTCGTATCTATATTATGGACTGGTAGGCAGGTATAAAACAGAATCATAAGGATTTCCAGTTTCCCTGTGGGAATGTTTTACCAATACTTCAGTTAAATATTTCTATGTACCGAGGAAAATGTATTAAGTGCAAATATTGTGCAGCGAATGTAAACAATTGTTCATGATACAGAAACCTTAACAATATCAAAGTAAAGGCCGTTTTATTTTCCAACTTGGTAAAGTAATCGGGGTCCACTGACCCAGCTTACGAATTCGTATATTTCGACAATTTCTGATATCAGCCCGAAGCCTCTAGACTACAATATTCAAATCTACAAGGGAAATAATAAAAAAATAAATTAAATTAAATTGTTGCTTTAGTTTTATTTAGTTGTTCTGCTTGAATAACGCGCACAGATGTTACGGCATTGACTTTTCCTGTTCTGAATGTTGTAACAAAATATTTTTATTATTTCTATTAAAGTAAATCGTTTTAATATACATTCAAGGAATTGTTGCCTCACCTTCAGAAGGATGCAATTTGAAAAGTCTTAGTACAGTAGTCGACCGTAACATGGATAAAAGTGGCGAATTCCCTTGAAGATTTTTTCATCCGTTAGGCTTCGCCGACCAGAAAACTTCAAACAAATACTTACCAAAGTTGTTTTTAAACCAATATTATAAATTGTTTGCTTGTCGGTATAAATTGTGACAGCAAAAACTCCCTAAAGACGGGAAGCGTATTTACCGCCGTATAATCTAGTGATTAATAAACATTCGCGTGAAATCTCTACAGTATTCGAGAGTCAAGCGCTTTAGGATTCAATAAAAGTTGCTATTTAAGTCGATGAGAAAAGTATAACAAAGATTTTCTACACTGTCCAAAATGGGCTAAAAAATGTCCCTAGGATGAATCTATATGGTACGAAATTTGCAGGTGTCGTTGAGGGCAGTGCGCCTGAGGCGTGTCTCTCTCACGCCGCCGAAAATGTGTTGAAGAGTAATGAAATCACGTGGCTCTCGGGAGGTGCTTTAAATTAAATCACTTTAATTATCGTTCGTAGACGGGGCGACACAGCCTTCGGGCCGTCCGCCGCGCTCCGCGCCCTAACCTTACCGGGTCTGCACTTAGTTATCTGCACTTAGACTATTTGCACAAGATAAGCGCCGTGTTTATAAATACTAAACCTAATGTGTGAATTATTGCTTAGAATATTGTAATAAAAGAGTATTTTTTAACCCCACGGTATGTCAGTAGAATTAAAATAACCCAAGCTTGAATGAAACGCAATATCCAGATTCACACCTAAGTTAAATTTTAGAAGGCACTCGCAAAAGTGTTTTTTTAATTTTTACTCTTCGCTATATAGCTATGACAATATGAACGATAAATGGAATACCGCAGCCCACCATTGTATCGATACGCGCTATTTTTCGAAGAATTATTTGCATTTCACCTTTCATACATTTGACTATTAGATTTTACTACGTTTCATGTTCATATTCACCTTTTGCGGCTCCAGATATATGAATCTTGTCGGAATAGGTATGACACGCTTTTGATCTCCGCTTTCCGTCTCTCCTGTAAGTTATGTTACGCCTCACAAACCAGGAACATCACATTAATCTTTTATTCATGCCTTTTCTCACACTCTGTACTTTCAAGCGAGTAACAAAATCGACATTAGTGTCACATTATGCACTGCTTGTTACAATTTGCATATTAATCTAATTTTCGATAACCTAAAACAAATGCTTGCACAGCCATTTTTGCCTTTGACATTAAAAATAGTTTAGCCTTCAATACATGTTTCGTATAACGTAATTTATTTGACATGGGTATTGTAATTACCAGGTATTTATTTGCTCAAAGCCGTTAATTATATTTTCTCGTTTGGAAGCATAATAATAAAAAAAACTAATTAATGTCATCAAAGGGTAGGCTCGGTCCAATAGTACAAAAATTGATTGAGCTCTTTACGTGTATTTTTATTCGACTACTAAAGAACCCTGCGAGTGGGACCGGTGAGACCGATCGCTGTATATATGTTATGAGCAAAGTGATTAGTGCGGGCAGTATTCATAATGCCCGGGCAGTATGAATATTGCCGAGCCATATCGGGCCAAGTGATAAAATACAATCTGAACTCACCTATTTATCACATACCCGGGCATTATGAATATGGCTACATGATGATCGGGCAATGTGATTAATAGGTGATTTTTTGCGTGGTGCGCTGCCGCATTGTCGCATCTGCGATAGACCCATAAATTAGAAAGGTTGAATTGATCTGCTTATGTTTAGTTGTTTTTTAACGTCCAAACATTATTTTCAGAAGAAAATTAGTGTACCCACTTTATGGATCAGCTAGGTCGACTGTGCCCCAAAACCGACTCGGAACACCCCGACTTCACATAGTCTTTTGGCTACCGACCCTAGAGTGTATATAAAAAGCCGGAGATGATGCAGAAGCTAATTTGTATTATTGACAACAAGTGTTTTAAGGGTTAGGTTGCTATAATAGATATTTCTCAGGAATGGTGCGTTACCTTTTCATGGGAGTGGTACCAGGGGAGATGCGACACTCCCTCTCCCTCTCCACTCCTCCCAAACTACCCCCTCGTGCTGCCCTATTCTAAATTCTACCACTTCGGCTCATTTTGGTTCGCTTTACATCACTCTGCCCAATAGGCACTTGGCATTATTCATAATGCCCGGGCAATGTGATAAATTTATTGTTTATAATCACATTGCCCGCTCTTATTGGGCATTATTCATATTGCCCGGGCATTATGAATAATGCTCGATTAATTACTTGGCCCATAACATATATATACACAGTCAGGTCATAAGTATTGTCACACAGTAAAAACTTTTCTTTTAGAATGCTGTATCAGCCCATATACGTCCCACTGCAGGGCACGGGCCTACTCTACAATCGAGAATACGATTGAGAGTGGTTAGGCCATTTAGAATGCTGGCCACAAAAAAGGTTATTGAATTCGAATTTCGAATTGTTCATGAAAATAAAAATGTATACTTTTTAGAAATTTACTCATTTTTAAATATGGAGTGGACGCTTAAAGAAGACCGTGTTGCAGTTATTGCGTTGCGGTTACGCGCAAATTCAAATTTTTGACATACTGAAAAATTTGAATATAACCTAAAGATTCGTTTATCGAATCATCAAACGATACAATGAAGGCTCTAGTGTAGATGACAGGTCAAGAAGTGGTCGCCCTCGGTCTGTTAGGACTCCAGCAGTGATAAAAGCTGTGAAGGCGCGAATTCAAAGAAATCCCAAACGTTAGCAGAAACTGTTGGCCCTTCAGATGGGGTTAAGCAGAACCACGGAGAAAAGGGTGTTAAATGAAGACTTAGGGCTTCGGGCAATTCGAAAAAAAATAGGACATCCTTTGAATGCTCGTCTAATGGACCTGAGACTGAAGAGATGCGCTTTGTTGAAGCGGTACGCGGGAAAAAAATATCGGGAAATTCTTTTTTCAGATGAAAAAATGTTTACCGTAGAAGAGAGCTACAACAAACAATATGATAAGGTGTACGCACACAGTATTGAAGAAGCGAGCAATCGTATTCCGCGTGTCCAACGAGGTCATTTTCCATCCTCGCTCATGGTATGGTTGGGAGTTTCTTATTGGGGCTTAACAGAGGTACATTTTTGTGAGAAAGGTGTAAAAACGAATGCAGTTGTGTATCAAAATACAGTCCTGACGAACCTTGTGGAACCTGTTTCTCATACCATGTTCAATAACAGGCACTGGGTATTCCAACAAGATTCGGCGCCAGCTCATAGAGTGAAGAGCACACAAGACTGGCTGGCGGCGCGTGAAATCGACTTCATCCGGCACGAAGACTGGCCCTCCTCCAGTCCAGATTTGAATCCGTTAGATTACAAGATATGGCAACACTTGGAGGAAAAGGCGTGCTCAAAGCCTCATCCCAATTTGGAGTCACTCAAGACATCCTTGATTAAGGCAGCCGCCGATATTGACATGGACCTCGTTCGTGCTGCGATAGACAACTGGCCGCGCTGATTGAAGGCCTGTATTCAAAATCACGGAGGTCATTTTGAATAAACTCTAGTGTCACAAAAATCTATGTTTTGTTAAGTTCATTTTGGTATATAAATGGTTACATAATGAATAAACTTGTTTCAATTATTTTATATTAAACATGTGACAGAATTTATGACCTGACTAGGTACATACGCACATAAACTCACGCCTTTCATCTAGAAGGAGTAGGCAAAATTGCTAACAGTATGTTCACGTTTCGCCTTGTGTGCTCCATCCCATGAAAGAGTGAGGGAGGAAAGCCTAATCGCCTTATCGGGCACAAATTCCTGACTCCGGGCTAATAGTGCATAGAAATGTCCAATCACTTAAATCAGACCTGGGATTCGAGCCCGAGGCAACTACGCCACCTAGGCAGTCGATAGCTGTAATAATTGTTTTATCCGAAATGTTCTCTAAATAACTAGCACCTGTAAACCTCTTCTTAAATGTATATATAGACTTCTTCAGTAGTGCGGCATTGAGGCGATATCAAAGACAAACTGGCTACATAGTTTCCCAAAATATCTAAACATTGCGCAACATGGAATAGACATAATTTCTAGAGGCTTTGTTCAAAAATAAACACAAAGTATAAGATAACGTTTTTATTGAACGTAATGAACATTTCCCTACTTTTACATGCTAATAGAGATGAAATTACGACACAGAGGTACATATAACGTAAAACTACACTGTACACGTTACATAGAAACTACTCATAATAGCTTAGTACATTTTTATTCAACGTACATAACAAATGGAGAAATTTATAGGTAATAGATATATTGAAAGTAATTACTTCGGCGGTTTACCTTACTCAATATTTGGCACATGTGAACATCAAACGCCAGAGCAATTCATTCCATACATTGCGGAAAAGCCAATCTTACAACAAAACTTGGTAAATTAACAATCTATAATATAAAGCAGTAAACGTTGAGCTGGCTAACATTCACTGTTTTCTAAACGCACTAAATAAATACAAATTTAAAGCGCTCTAAGAATTCGCTTAATTATATTAAAGACGGCATTAACGGAAGAGTACGTTTTATCATACGTTCTGCAAAGTGTTGCTTATCAGAAGGAATATTCCGTAATTATATCAACTAAATATATCCATAGACGTGGTGTTGCTTCGACACGGTTGTAACAGCGTGCAACGAACATAAAAGGAGTAGTCGTGTTGCCCTTAGTTGTCGTAGCGAGTTGAGGATTTGGCCCAGAAACCTACGAGACAAAACGGAATACATCAACCACACAAATACAGAGAATATTTGTATGATTATAAGTATTAAAACACATGCCATTAATTGCAATAGGTTCCAAACATTCGTTTGTTTAGGTTATAATATTACGCACAAGCGAGGTTTTCTGCGTTTGAGATTTTCCGTGCCACTAAGCCGGTTGAGCAACAAACAGAGATTCAACGTTTTTTACTTATTACCGCAAATCTACACACGGTCGACTGGCCATCGTGGTAGACTATGGTCTAAACCCTTTGATAGGCGTCTTGGTTGTAGAGCAGTCCGTGCTCAGCATAACCATCACACCGGAATTCTATTAATCTCCTTTATGCTTATCAATCTCTGCATTCAAATCGACTCAGAGTAATTCTGACTTAACTCTTGTAGAGAAATCTCGAGATCAGGAGTGGGAGAGAATGTTATACTGACCTCGTTTGCCAACGTTCTGCAGGAAAAGTCTGTTGGCGACGGCCTGCCGCTGATTGGCCTCGCGCATTTGCTTGCGAGCCACTTCCAGCAGGAGTCGCTGCCGGAGCACCTCCATGGGGTTGTTGATGGACAGCGACGGCATCTTGCGCTTCGGCCGCGTCCTGCCTCGGAGATCCGACAACCTCTGCCATAACAGAATTTAGTCTTAGACCCTTACATTTTCAACTTAATTTAAGCCCTGTTTTTATAGCTGCTTTTATTTCGCATAAGCAAGGAGTCGAGGCAGTTTAATTTTTATGCAAAAAATACATGAATAAGCAGCTTTAATGCATGTATGCATGATGTAAACATATTAAGCTTATAAGTTGTGAGTGGTGAGTGTGTTATAACTAAGAATCAACGGGTATATCTGTTTATATCATTTTATGTTCTTTATACATTAACATTATTAAATTAAATATACAGGATTGCCGGACTAGAAATCAAAAACAGTTCCTCAAGTGTGTTTCATATCGCATGTAGTGCTGTTACAACAATCAAGCAATATTCGTGAAAGCCTTATATGTAGAGCTATTTATTTTTTATTTCTTTAGGGTTTTAAAACATTGTCGATATACAACATAAAAAGCAAAAATAATTATTTCATATTTTTATATAGTCTTCAATAAAGGTGGCTGCAAGCCTTCGAGCCCCGAAGGATGAACATCATCCGAAGTTCATATTCATTCATTGTAATGACTTGCCGCCGGGAACAATGTAAATACCTATAATGATATGTTCCGCTAGTGATCTCGCGGTGTAACGAGGAAATAAACGTACTGTGAAAAAGTAAAAATAATACGATCATTGTGCAGGAATTGCACTTGTTTTTACTCAATACCAGAGCGTTAATTATTATAAAAAGCAAGTGAATCAACACCTCATTTGTTGTCCTCAATCCTTTTCTCTCAGTCGAACCATAGACAAATTAACTTTATTTTAAACATCTTAAAGAAAAATGCATACAGGTGGACTTAACGCCAGACATTTTCTACCAGCCAATTTTTGAGTGTTGCGGACATTAAGTAATATAGAATTCTTGGTTTACTCTTACACTCGAGTTTCTCATATTTAACCTGTCTTCTACTGGCCTGTCTAAAAAATCTGTTACGATATAACTGGTCTAGTGACATACTAGAGAGAAGAGAGAATACATCCAGTCCACCGGTCACAACAACTTCTGTAAACCAGGATCGACAGCGACACGCATTTTATCGATAACCAATACGGAATACGCATTCTGAAGCGCACGCTGAAATGCATATCAAGACTAGTGACGTCACTAATTTAATTTTGCGTTTCTTTTCTTTAGTTCTACTACAATAGGGATGTTGATGATGTTGTCTTGGTAAAAAATTATGTAAAGTTACATTTTACAAATTAATAATAGTATTTTAAAACTAAATATCATATTTTGAGAACTAATCAAGTTCATTTGTCATAAAAATGGAGTCAAATTCAAACAACTTTGTCAAATTGTAACGTGAATAAGCATTAAATAGGTATTATCGACTTCGCTCCGCATTAAAACGAGATTCAAATCATTAAGTACAGAGATAACAATAATTCCAAAATGTGAATTATAGAATGGAATTTCTATGTTTTCTAACTGATTTAATAGTGATACTTGATAATGAGTTGCCTCAAAGTTTAGGATTAAATTATCGGATCAGGCATTCCATTCTGTGCAACTTTTAACCATAAATATCTATGATTGGTACGCGATTGAATAATGCCCCTCCAGAGTTTACGTCAAACAGGCGCGGCGGCTGGTCGTAAAATCAAGCAATGCTATGTACAAATGATGTTCTGCCCTACCCATGTAACTAAATAGGTTTTTTTATTGTTCTGGTAGAGAGAGGTGCATTGTGACCATGTTCACGGACGTCGCGGGTTCAAACCCCGGTCAAATCAGGACTTATCGAAGTGTATTGATCAAAGCAATATAAAGACGAAGGAAAACATTGCGAGTTAACCTGCATGCCATAGCGAAGTTCAAGGAATTCTATAGCGAGGTGGACTATATGGCCTAACCCCTCTCAATCGTACTCTCTATTGTAGAGGAGGCTCGTGCCCTGCAGTAGGATGTATATGAAATTATACACCACAGTACAGTACAGACAGATGTACGCCCGCACAGTAATCAGTCACCACCTCTCGTGGATCGAAAATTTCAGAGCCAAGTCCCTGCTTATTGTAATTTGGTTTAATTCTTTAGTATTGGGAAGTAGTTCTCGGGATATGGTAGGGAAAGAATATAATTTAAAGTATGCCATTTGGTATTCTTTTTGTAATCTATATTTATGCCCTCTCTGTGTAAACAATCTCCATATAGTATTTTAATAATTAACAATAAGCGAACCGCATGTGCGGAACGTTTAAAGACCGCCCACACCAGGAATATTCCCATTTTTCACTGTTGAGCACAGAAGTCTAGTTTTTGCCTCTCTAGATGTGGTAACAAGGATCTTGGTAATACAACAAGGTAATATATTGGGTAGATTTTGAGCTAAAACCACTTTTACAGTCGATCTAGTTTTTAATAACTGATAAAAAATGTAATTATTGTAGCGTTTACCTTGTGTATTATACCGTTTATTTTAATTTATGAAAGGGATTAATAGATATTATGTCATTTAGTTATATTATGTAGTATAATAAATATAGATTAATAGAAATATATACAGCTAATTAAACTTATAGTTTAATGCCGGCCGCGGAAACACGACACTAATTGAAACATCCGGGCGTCGCGTCAGCAGGTCCGACACCAAAAATTATTAAATTATATTCAACGGTGTAGCCACTGTATTAATACTAGCATTAATAACAGTATCTAGATGCTAATATATATTATTGTAGTATAGATTATTTCCTCGTATAATTTAGTAATTTTTCAATTTTTATTCGAAGGCTAATTATTTATTTTTTAAGCATTATTTGTACTTGACTTGTAACTTTTGAGTTGTAAATTACATCTTTTATTTCTATCTAAAATTATAGGTAGGTTTTAAAAAAGGCGATAATCAATATGCTCATACAAATGTCTTGAATTTTTTCAAAGAAAACACATTGCCGTTTATTAATAAGGCGAAAACTGGATTGTACGAGTATAAAAAATATTATGCCTGTTTAATGACTTGTCCCTTTCAGAGAACACGTGACTGGATCCCCTCAATAGAGGGCCGAATGTTTGTAGGTTAGCCGATTTATTTTACATTTTCACCAAATGTAAAGCTAAATTTCGTGTTCTCCATATCTAACTAATATAACCATACAACTATCACTACGAAGATATTTAAATTGATATCATAACTAAATAAAATAGATAAATATTTAACAAAAGTATCTATTAAATACGTCAGTTCCAAAATATTTACAATTGTATTATTTACTTATTCCATAATTAATATAACTTGAAAAATCTAAGAGTAATGAGAAAAGATTGTTTATCGGTTGGGTAGAAGTTGCTCCATATGAGAAAGTTGGGCTGCGGCAAATTAAGAAATCGGTCAACGTCTAAAACGACCCGGCTTCGGTTAGGTTCGGTAGCTGCGTTTGATTTTATTAATAATAGGTTTTATTACAAATACTTATTAAGAAAAAGTCATGTTTTTAAAGTAGATTCATTTCTCAACAGGAAATAAATTTTCATTCAAGTTAATATTTGTATTAAAATTGTTCTCTACAGTCGGCGTACGCGAGGCGACGCGACGACGACCGAATTAGTTGTGCATATATTTGCCAAGATCATGTTTAGGATCAGTTTCTTCGTTGATAAAATAAGGAAGGTGTTTAGTGAATAAATAAAACAACAAATCTCTTCAACGAAATTTATTGCAAGTCTTTATGCATTATAATATAATAAAATTGCAATCTATTGATATCGATATTACCGATATTTGGCTATAAATATTTTTCTATAACATTTTCTAAATATATTAATACATACTACGTTTCCACTAACAAGCTTTTAATCCTTAAAACAACATTTGTACTGAAGATGTACAATATTAAATATTTCTTATACTTTTCTCTCCAATGTAAATAGATACGATTACAATATTTCTGCTCACTATAACTACAACATAACAATACTTTTACTAAATGCAATCAAGTATAAAGTGACTATTTATACATTGCAAGGTTATCTAATCAACATTCTTAGGAACATATTTTCTATTGAACAGGCCTTAATAGTATTTGCTTGGTTGTTCCGATTGCGTCCACTGGAAGCCTGTAGAAAAATAAAAATAAATTGAGTACAATAAATTCTAAAGAAAACTTACATTAAAAATAATTTAATACTTAATCTATCAACAGCAACTATGAAAACATTGTTACAAAATTCTCATCAATTTGAATAAAGAAGCAATAATAGACAATCAGGGTTGACTCCGACCTCGTTTGCCGATGTCGTTCAAGAAGTTCCTGTTGGCGGCAGCGCGCAGGGCTTGCACCTTGCGTTCCTTCTCGAGGCTGAGCTTCTGTCGCAGCACGGACATGGGCAGGTCAATGGACAGCGACGGCATGCGCCTCTTCACCGCCGCGCCGCCCAGCTTCGCCGCACGCATGCGATTAGCCATTCCATATTCAAACTAATGTCTAATGTGTGGATTGAGGTATTGTGGCATGTATGTGTATACTTATTAAGCAGTATGGATGTATATGTACTGTCTGCATTCAAGATGATTTTTTTATATTTCAGTGCAAATTGTCATAACTAGTGTTGGAGTGTATGAAATTTTAATGTTTTACTAATAGAGTCAGATGTTTCTAATATCTTAGACTTATCTACATTTCAAATGTGAACATGTTCAAGCCATATACGGTTTTAGTAAACAGAATACACCAAGTAAAAAGTAATAAATTTATTTTATTTCAACATTGAATACAGTAAACAACATGGTACATATAAGTAGGTGACATAAATTATTGAATACATAGTTTGATTAGAGTCGATCACAGGACGGCAGGCCGGTGGGATTTCGCATTTGCTCTTCAGTTTTCAACGGATCTTCGCCACTGATCTACAAATAACAATTTTAAAGTTATTCACAGCGTACACTCGGCACCGACACTAACTTAAATGCAACTCTACAAGTTTCATATATCCAGCAATATTTTACATGCAAATTGGAATTGTATTGATACTAAAGTACTTGTAACTACTTTTACAACAATATGAATTGAAATTGAATATATTATTTATATTAATGTTATTCTAAAGTTGTATTCTAACCTCGTTTGCCAACTCGGTTAAGAAAATTCCTGTTATTCTGTGCGACCTTCTCCATGTAGCGATGCTGCAGAATATCCACGGCGGGGTTGACGGAGAAAGATCGTCGCGAACGCAAAGCCAGCTCGCTACTTGGCACCTTTGTACACAGCTTTATTAACATTCACCGCTCACCCAAATAATAATAATAAGAACTCTTTATTTAAAACACCACAAAGTTATTACAAAGAAAAAGATTGAACAGAAAAAAAGTTTTAGAAAACGGCGTCAGTTACGTAATTAGCTTTGAAATTGTCATCAAATCTGGCCAACTTACGATGTCATAGGAAAAAGAGTAAAACGAAATACGTTTGCGAATGTTATTTGTTCTAAATAAAGTGATTTAAATTGTTGCAAATGTTAATGAATCGGAAATCTCGCCGCTGGCTTGACTTCCCCAAGCAATATCGATCGTTAGTGGACCCAACGACGACGCTCTAATTGGCACCGTAATTTGTTTAGTTAATTACAAAGGGAGTTTTTTACCTTATACAAAACAAAAATATTTATTTAAACCCTTAATATAGGGCCTCCGTCCGCGTTTCGCGGACGGAGGCCCTATATGGCTCTCATCAGGTTATACTAAGGACCGCAAACTACAAGTGACAAGAGTTTAGAATCATTTAATTTCGAGTGGGAAAATTTGATTTGAGGCCACATGGAGGCCACACAAGGAATGTCAATTCAGGCGTTAAATTATGAATAAAAGTGGGAGAGTAATAACAATTTTTAATATTTGATGTGTTTCTTTTTATTTTTCATTAGGTTGCCAGTAACCAATAAGTAACAGTGATACTCCGCTTTATGACGTATTTCTCAATTAAAAAATATATTGTTATTTACCTGTGAATCGCGGGGCATTTCAGCAAGTAAGTACAGCCAAGGAGCTCCAGCGGAGTAATGGCCTTCTATGGGAGAAACAGCATAGCCCATGCCCTCCTGTACATGAAAAAACACTTTGAAAACCTATCCAAAATGTACAGTCAATATATTACTTGTTTAATATCTGAGAACCGTTTTAGTTATTAGGCCTTATGAGTATTGGGTATGTTATTGTATGCCCGAAGATAATGATAATACCGTCAACAATCAGGGTCTTATTCGTGCCAAAATATGTGCACCTTCTAAGTAAGCATAGTAATATAACCCATAGATACACGATAAATTATGACTAGTCTTTCTTGTCAGAAAGTCGAGTGACTGTGGACTTCATCCAGGTGCCAAATTTACGGATAAAATTATCGCACCAACTCGTTTCTACTGTAGCGCCAAAGCATTACGCTACCGTGATTTTTTAAAGAACATCTAACCGAAAACTCCCAGCCATATCTACTCTAAATTTCTTGCGAAAATCTATATAGCTTGTCGAAAAACAATATCGTTGAAAATAAGAGTCATCGATATCGTATCTATATTCAGGGATGGATCTCTTGGGACCGGGATTTTCCACCTACCGAGTAAGGCACACATCACACACAACTCCATCAGTTAGCCGTTCACGAAAAATACCTACGTACGATGCGTGTTTTATGAAGTATGGCGATTGTAAATATTTACACTTATTTGTGTGAGTAAATATGACGCGATTGCTTAAAGGATTCGCATTTCTTTTGTTTTACAGACATCTGAAAACCTCGATTCAACAAACAAAATATTTGAGAAATGATTTGAATTTCATAGGGCTTATGTAGTTAAACAAATTCGTAATAAGGAATATTTACACTAATCCAAAAACAGCTTGATATCAATATCTAAATGGACTCCATAGTTTATATAATATGTAAAATCTACCTAAACATAATCATTTGCCAGCACACGCATTCCATTTATCCTATAACCCTAGGCCCTTCCGTGCGCGCGCCGCGCCGCGCCGCCGCGCCGCGCCGTAGCGAATCAGCTGAATGAGCATATTTTTGTCAAAAAATGGCATGATACAGCCGCGCCGTCTAATGCCATCTGATCTACTGGGGACTGGGACTAACTAAAAAAAGCGTACCAGAATACCAAAAAACAGGTTTTTATACAAGTAAAAAATAGGACTAACATCTTCAGGTCCTGATGGATCGATCTGCATGAGGTCGATGGGCGCGGAGTCGGCCACGGGCGCCGCCACCGCCGTGCTGCCAGCCACCACCATCGCACACCACACAGCCCACCACATCTGGGAACAAACATACACAATGCATCATTTCTATTTTCATCATTTTGCAGGAAATCAAACAAATACATTCAACAGTCGCGTACATATTATGCTGGGTGACAAAAAAACTTGGAGATCATAAAGGTCTTATCAGGCATCATAATGTGTTCTAATTAAAAGTTCGATTGATATTCGATTTTAAAAGACTTTTTGGTCGCACAACACCCAGAACCGATACAAATTGTGTCCCACCCACAGAGTACATTTTACATACTAAGATAGAGACGTCACTCAGTCAATTCAAGGCGCCCTCTGGCGTTAAGTAAGAAAAACAATCCAGTAATATATCTATACTTACTTTCATTACGTTTATATACGAAAAGAAAAGATTTAGGGAGGTTTGGACCTGAATAAGATCTAACAAAATCGATTTGAATTTTGTCTATTTGATACAAATTATTCTGTATAGAAATGTGAACATAACAATTCTCATTTCCGCATGTGTATGCATTTTAATAAATTTAATAATAGTTTTAAAATTAACTCATCAGCAAATAAGCTAATCAATGCAGTTAAAAGTAATTTAGGGCCAATAATATCCGTGTAAAATACAGTCTACGTAAAATGGAGAAACCCGTACAAACCAACGATTTTTCCGCCCTCTGGTGTTAAGTTAGTCAAAACGATGATTATAATTCGTCGTTGTTTGTTCTAAGTTAAACCACCGTGGTCCCACCATCAGTTGAAACAATGTTTAATATTGATTGCTGTTTACGTGACCCAAATAATATTTTATTCATTACAAACCCAGCATATTGTCGTTGCGAACAAAGTTCCTAAATCTGAGAAGCAATTTATGCTACAAACGAAATACCTGCAATCGACTGCCCATTCAACGGGTAACTTTATTGACCGCCGGTCGATAAAATATTAGTATTTCGCAAGTACCACTTTCTATAAATAACAGTCTGAATGAAAGTCTAAAGTAGGGATGTTGCGGATGTCGATTTTTTCACATCCGCGGATGCGAATGCGGATGCGGACTTTCAAAGGCTCACATCCGCGGATGCGGATGCGGATGTTTAAGATCTTATATAAATATAGTATATGAATGAATATTGAAATTAAACTATTTTTTACGGATTTTATCGCTTACTAATATTTATCGATTTATCTATGTTAATTTTTTATATTTTTTAACTTCCCGATAATTGGATTACTTTAAAGAATTCATGGTCACGGGGCGGAAATTAACTACCCGTAATTTACAATTACCACTCTCAATCGTATTCTCAATTGTAGAGTAGGCCCGTGCCCTGCAGTGGGACGTATATGGGCTGATAAAAAATATTACAACTATTAAATTAAAAAGTTAATTTAAAACGTTAATCTGTTTTTGCATTTCGGTCTACGCAGAAGAAGCTCACTGTGTCTTGATGTCGGGCAGTTGGTCTTTTGGGTTCCGATATAATTAAGTGTAGAATTCGATCCCATGCTTGTGCAAGATTGTAGCCATCTTCTCTATTGATAATTAAATGCATTACCTTCGTTTTGAGTAGCCCCAAGAGCTCGCAAAAGAACACCGTTTCACTTATTAAGTATAACGCCGCGCCGCCTTTTCTGATAACAAGGCGGTTAGGAAGAGGTTGGTAAATTAAACCCACGCTGCAAATAATTGTTCGCTAGGATCACTACTTAGTGGAGTGGATAAAAATCTTTGTGTTATCGGCAGTAATATCTTTAATTCCTCTCGATAAACACCACTTAAGAGGATTTTCATCTACATAGACTCTTTTTTTAATGGGGTAAGAAAGAAATTCTTTTTGGAATACAGCTTCAGTGCATTTTCTGGTATATCTCGACTCTGATTTTCACTAGAAGAATCTAACGTCATAGCAACAACAAACGCGTCGGATCATGTCGCTATTTCTTTCGCTCCCATTGGTCAATGTCACGTGCGAACGGCACGCGCCATTCGCCGGCACCGCCAAATTTCTGTCCTGTCTTATTTTGTATTACATCCGCATCCGCATAAATATCCGCATCGATTATTGCGGATGCGGATGCAGATGTCCAAATCTATGCGGAAGCTCCGCATTTGCGGATGCGGATGCGAATATTCGCAACATCCCTGGTCTAAAGATTGGAGATCCATAGTTAAGAAATATAAGTTAAAATGAAAACTTAAGCGAATTAATAAGCTTTCATTAACTATACATGATCAATATACAATCAAAGACATTCAACGTTAATTATAGTACACTTCTTGCTACATGCGGTTTTGATTAGTGGTGAACCCAAAGGAAACCTAGATCTAGATTTGTACTTGCGCACATAATACTGTAAAGAGGTGTAGACGCTACACGTGGAAAAAGCCAGTTGATTTCTTAGCTCAAAACATTGGAGTCTAAAAGTCGAGCCTGAGTTTTGTCTCCATTACATAAAAAAAATATGCGCGCAATGAAGCTAAGTAGTAGACAAAAAAGTACCCAAAAATCTAAACTTACAAAATTAATTATGATAAAACTTCTTTACATCACAGCCTAGTAAAGCTTTAACTTTCCTTATTAGCATCTTAAATTATTATACTTCTTGATAAGAGTATAATCTGGGTGACTATAAACTTGTAATTAAAACCGCAAATTGAATGAAACTATCGACATACTTACGATAAAGTACCAGCCTTATCATATACAATATTAAAACCTATTTAGTTATCGAAAGTTTTGCCCCTTTCTGACGAATTTTGATTCAGTTTCGAAACATTCGACAACTGAAATATATTTTAAAACTGCCTATGAATATAATAAATTTGCTTTATCAAACATATATAGCACAATATGGCTTTATAAGAGCGCAGTTATGAATATTAAAATTTTATTCTAAGCCGTGTGAGCGGAAGCGGCTGATCGGTTTGTGACTTTCCACTTTTCGCTTTGATTACGGAAGGCCTCGCGGTGTGTGGTGTGCATTTTTGGTAAATGATCCCATGCATATTCAAGAGCTCACTTTTATTCCTTTCTGTCTGACACACCACACGCTAGCCGCAGCTCACAAGCCACACTCACACCCAGTATAGTGTCTGCTAGCCACAAGGTTATTTATTACCTACATAGGTACATTCAGTTTTTTTTTCTCACCCAAAGAAATATAATAACGTTCTGCAAATATGCGATGTTTAAGTGAAATATTAATCGATTATTGTAATGTTAAAGTGGTTTTTATTGAGTTGCTAAAAATATCTTCTGCTATTGTCATAGGCGACATTCCCGATGAATTCCATTATCTAAATATGTGTCACCAAGGCGAACTTCAACATAGCTTTTACCGGTTGTAGCGTAAAATAATTTACTTTGTAGTTAAGTCGAACATTGTTCATATATCATACCTGCATAGTTGGAAATAAAACGTCTACATTGCCGACCAAATAGAGGGGAAACGACTGCTTTCGGCAGTACAAGAGGTGGGCGCGTAATAATCTACTCAAAAATATCCCACGTTTCGTAAATGCGAGAGGAATGTCTATAATTCCATCTTTTCATCTCAAGGATTACAGACATTTTTCACGGACTTATAAGAACATTTTATTCCCAATTGTTGTTTTAAACAGCCGTCGTTGGATGGTTTGAAACATTCCGTGAATGATTTCTCCGTAAATAACAATAACTTAATCTACGAAACATAATAAAAATAGACAATCACCGTTTATAAATTCAATTACTTTAAATTGTTAAGTTAATTATTTGCGATACATTCTCGTAACAATGAATGTTTCGAATGTCAAACGTCACATAATTGAAAGCGCCTACGAAGTTGACAATTATTGAGGTGTCACCGTCGCGAGCGCTAGTAAACACAACGCGATATGACAAAAGAACATTTATGCACAGAATAAGCTTCCAAGGGATGTGGTAGGGCTCACACATATCTGGAAACATAGTTCTATCATAAACTACAGGCTTCTATCACATTAAATTGCAGTCACGATAACTAACTTGGTAAATGTAGCGTTCTGCACAGATTTGAGTTATGAGTCCTACTCCTTGTAGAAGCAAATGGATTATATATATTTACTAAAATATGAAAGCCTAAATAATGAAAGCCTAAAGCCTAATGTCAATGTTATTATAAAAATATTTTAAAATTTGCGTACATATTTTTATGTAGTTTGAAAGTACGGTTACAATTGGAAAAGTTAAGTGATACCCGTCTACTACGCTATCGATGTGACTTATCTCCTGCTGGACACGCGTCGGCTATTCGACGTCCAGAAGATTATTGCTCATCTCAAGTCTCAACCCAGCCGTTTGCAGCTTTTTTCATTTTGTTTATCATAGCGACGTCCATTTGCTGCTTTTAGCTTTTAAAATTTTAGAACGATAAGAATCTAAAGATGATACAATTTAATATTAAAATACAAAATATTTGTTTTTCATGTATCATTATGAGATTATGGAAACTGGTTACATTGAACAATCGTGGGCATTTGTCATAATATTTACTGAGTATTTTAAGAAATAGCGACAACCTTCAATTCCCTTTTAAATTCTTGTCTACTATAGTCTATAAAACATTGTAAATCCGGCTAACCCAAATAAGTGTAATTTATTATTATTGGACTTATCGCAATTTGTGCGGCAGTTTAACTTGAAGAGAGTGCTATTTGTATAGGATCGGTCTCAACACCTCAACAAACTTTCTTTGTTTATAGTTTTACCACCTGCCCTTCGTGATAAACCCGAGTACAAACAGCTACTGTGTTACATGTACGTGAAATGACGACGGTACTCATTTACCAGTACCATAAATGTTAACAACAACTTAAAACGTTTACAATACGACTGTTATATTTTTGTAAATTTTACTACTTATAAAAAAAACATTTTTCAGTGCGCGGCTTATCCAACGAGACTTTACATAAACAATTTTTATTCGCCGGCCTGTTTGAAAATATGGCGCAATTTGTAACAAATTCCGCCGCTGTCGTTTATAATTCACCTGTCCATACGTTAGTTGGACGTGCAGTTATTAAAATGAAACTTAAACGTGTATGGCCGAAATTGAAAGGCTGCTGGCGCTATGGTTGTGACGTCACGTTATGTAAGGCTCCAACGTTAACTATTGTGCTACCGTTAACTGTCACTTTTGTCTTGTATTGTCTAGAAATAGTTAACATTTATTAAGCATATCATATTCCGTATGGTAATTTACAATTTCAAATCAACTCATTAAACAAAATATAACATGCAAGTGTTACTGAAACTTTTAACTATAAACGAAGGAAATTTAAAGGCTTCTGCACCTAAAAATTAAATGAAATGGCCGTTCCTAATAATTGCACTGTTTAATTAATTATTTACAACAAGAATCGGCAAATTGAAGTGGCAATGGGCCGGGCACATAGCGCGAAGAACTGATAGCTGTTGGGGCCAAAAAGGTTCTAGAGCGGAGCCCTCTAGAAAGCAAATCATCATCATCATCATCATATCAGCCACAGGAAGTCCACTGCTGAACATAGGCCTCCCCCAATGATCTCCACAATGACCTGTTGGAAGCGGCCTGCATCCAGCGACTTTCTGCGACCTTAGTCAGATCGTCCGTCCAGCTTGTAGGCGGGCGTCCGACACTTCGCTTGCCTGTACGTGGCCTCCACTCGAGAACCTTTCGGCCCCAACGGCCATCGGTTCTACGAGCAATGTGCCCGGCCCACTGCCACTTCAACTTGCCAATCCTATGGGCTATGTCGGTAACCTTGGTTCTCCTACGGATCTCCTCATTTCTGATTCGATCTCGTAGGGAAACACCGAGCATAGCCCGCTCCATGGCTCGTTGAGTGAGAAAGCAAATAGTCACAAACAATTATAATGAAAAATCGTAAAATTTCTAATACTGAATCAAAATTCAAAGTCATCCCTATTTCTTACTGTCATCCCTAATGCCACACCGTGAGTTCAAAAGAATTTCTTTGTATATTCAAAATATCCGTAATACCGCGGTTAAGCTGTGGCCGATAAAAAAAATCACAAATGTTGTACTTAATCAAAATCTCTGAATGGCTCGTGGTAGGCCGTAATAAATTCCTTTAGATAAGCCACTTTGGACGAATGCCTGATGCTCGAGGCTACTATTTCGCGACATAAGTTTTGGCCCCGTTTGATCGCATTTTCTGAATAATGCTTATAGCAATGTGACCCTTGATTTATAATGACAATATTTTTCTGTATAACATGAATACACGTTACAAATTTAGGCTATTCGTTTTTGTCGTTTATTAATAGGTACCTTAACCTAAGTACGGTCAGGTATATCAAGTTATAAAACACTATGACGTCATGAATGTTACACAATAATATACATTATAGCTTATTTTTTTCGAGCAATTTGTTCCAAACGCGTACTACAAATAAAAAATATATTTAGGTAACCATTACTTTGATTTGGTTGCGATAGCATATGCAATGATATAAATTCTTTAGAACCAAGTCAATTTTTTCCGCCGAAAATATGTATAAGATTTGAAAATTTTGAATACCGCCGCGCTATAAATTGTCTCATTAATGAGTAGGTTCAGTTTTCAAATGTCAAAAGCAATCAGTTTACTGAAAAGTTGTAGGAAATGCTGAATGCAACAAGTGTTACGTTCAGTACTTCACCGGACAAATATTGACATCGCAGTCACCGCTCGCTAGAGACCGGAAGTACGCCGCACGTGGCGTTTCCGCCCTTCTTTATTTGAACGTTGCCAGTGTTACTCGATACCAATTTCGCGCCATAATTATTCAATATTATGTACTAGAGCTGTTAATTAAGGCCCGTGTCCTGCAGGGGAAAGTTAAGGGCTGAATTTTTATTATTAATTCAATTGTAATTAATGGATCATTGTAATAGTTGCATTTCAAAGTATTTAATCATCTATTCACGACATGCCCGAGCTATGTGATACCCAATTCTTCATTTACTGCAATACAGTGTAATAAAATGTGGATTATTATTATGTCATTTCATTCAAATATTTATTAAAGACTATTATTATTTATTTATTTATTTATTATGTGCATGGAAAACCAACGGCTTACAAATATTTTATAAATAACATAATGTACAACATAGAGCCAATGATAGGTCTTCACGGTTATATAGCAACATAAAAAAGTAAACACTGCCTCGGTGGCGTAGTTGTACTAAGGTACGGTTACAAAGAAAAACTTAAACAATAACTGTATAAATCACTACACACCAAGATATTAATAATATAACTCAAATCAAATCAAATCAAATCAAAATATTCTTTATTCAAATAGTCTTTCACAAGATCTTTTGAGAACTCATTCCACCACATTACCAAAAAAAATTATTATTTAGTTTTATGATAAAATCTGTGATTAATGGTGACTATAAAGAGTAGTGATGTATCAAATAAAATGTGCAACTTTTGAGATGAACATAATTTTATAATATCTATCAAATGGTGATTTGTGAAATTATCAGATACTTTCAATATCCATCTGAATATTCCAAAGCACTTTATCCAAATATGGTAAACATTTATTGTAATATTTATAACAAAGTAAAAGAATGATAATAATGGTGCTAATACAAGTATATTGTTACAGGCTCTATTCAAACATTAACAAAGACTAACAAAAGAAACCAAGTGCCCAAACAAAAGGAATATGATCCCGATTATAATTATACTTAGCTGATGTTATTTTGCGGTCAATATATTTCTAAGTGTTTATATAAGAGTACTTAGTGTTCCAGTTTGAAACCTACATGACACGGGCGACAACGCTCATTAAAATATAAAGTTTTAAATAATTTAAAATATATATTCTTCTCTCTTAGATTTACAAACACCCTCACATTCAATATTATGTTCTATAACGGATGATCCATCATACGTTGTGTATGGTTGTCTGGAATAGATCGCTAACCGCGATAAGACCGCCAGTTGTTACAATATTCCAAAAAATATAAACCATATCCTTGTATTTAATATGTGGTGGACAATAAAGTGATATCTATCTACCTACCTAAATGTTTAAAGCTAGGTAACAAGGGTTTGAACACAGCTGTATATTTTAATGAAACCTAATAGATAGCATATTCAATGGATGCCTATTTGGAGAAAGTAGGGGGCTTTATGGCCAGAAATTTCGATTACATCTATTCCTTGTATTGCACGCTAACCTATAATTAGCTCCGGTCATTTCCCGATGGTAATAGAGTTTAAGCTGAATTCAAAAATTCGAAAGTCACAAATTCCCAACTCCATATGAGTTATTCACAAAAAGATTATAAGTGGCGGGGGAATAGAATTTAGGACTTCATGGTTCATAGGCCATACACGCTGCCGTTATACCAAAACAGCGCCATAATTATGATCCAAATATTACAGTCAAAAACATATACGGTAAACCTTGCAGGTTCTACATGCGTTTTGGACAGTTATGACTTTACACATGAGCACGGGTTTGCAAAGAGCAGAACATATTTTGGTAGCTGAAGTACCACTAGCTAAGTCTAAACTGCCATCCACATCAAATAGTAATAGGCTCGTCTTTTAGATACTACTTATGCCCTACATTGATACTTAGGTATATAAGTTATTATTGAGCACGAACACATTTTTCTACCATAAAAACTTGTTAAACTTCACTCAGAGCTTACCATTGTTGTAGGTTTGAAGTGACAGGGGAAGGGATCTGAAACAAATAGAAATAAGAAATTAATACAAATAATAATAAATGTTAAAACATACATTAAGGGGTCACTTAAAACTTTGGACAATGTGACAAATTGTTTGATTTATTTATGCTACCTTTAAGTTACCAGAAAATGTTGCTTGTTGTTTATTAAGTGGAATACGGGATAGAAAAATGTATTAAATCAAAACATTTACTATACTATCTTATAAAATGACTTAATACAGATTTTATTCCAAAACCTAACACGATAAAATAAAAAATGCACTCAAACAGCAGCAGTAGCAAATAGGTTCTAAGTGACGCCTACAACACAAATAAAGGAATTGCTTTTCACAAAGCAAAACTTTTTCGCAAAAATATATGCAAACCTTTCAATCTATTTCCAGTATTTCTAGCGATAAATGTAAATGAGTCATAAAAAAGTTCGTTGATCGTGAATCCCGTCGTTTTTAGCACTTAATGTGCCGCATACGATCTGTTTCATGGGAGCAACGTAATGTAATTTTAGCTATCATGTCGCTCTCTCAATGTAAAGGAAAATTATCGACATGACCCAATTTATGTGCACAGGAACTATATCGCGTTCAGAATATTTTAGTTTTCCGGGATCCGTGTGAGCCATACACTGAGTAAGTTTTCAATGTGAATACATATCTATTATGAAATGTACGATGAGTTTCGTCTAAAACCAACTTTTGCTTTCAGCGTATGTTAACTATTTCTTTGACGTATGTCACGTTTATAAACGTATTAAATCTTAGTATTAAATAGATTAAATTATATATAGCACGTGTAATGTTAGCAGAAATATCATAAGTTATAATGTTACACTATTTAAAGGAATAAATGTTATCATAGTTTGTACTGAGATAAGGCGTTCATTCACGAGGCAGCCTATACGGAAGCTGTTTACTTGCCATAAAATACTTTCGCAAAATATAAAATGTAAAATTATTTTCAAAGTAAAAATTTACCTAAGCAAAAACACGTGGTAAGTTTTAAACTGAGTGCAGAAAATAGATAATCTAATGAGGCTCAAATAGTTTTCAGCTGACTTGAATAGAACAAAATATGGCAGTGGAAAATATCCAATCTTTAAGCCAAGTAGGCAGTAAAATTTGTTTGTTAAGATGAATAGCATTCTTTCACAAAGTATCCCACTAAATGGATCTTTGCGATTGAAATATTCGAGATGTGCGTGTAAATTCTTGCACAAAGGAAACAAAGGTAGACGTATTGTCGCTTTAGGGATGTGTCTTAATTAATGTATGTGCAAATGTCGATGGTTTGATGAAATTCCAATCAAACATCAATAATACTGGTTTGTCAGTGAGGAGAATGCAATCAGAGTATGAGTGCGGATCGTGGCCAAGACAAACTGATTATCGCCAACAATGCTTTTGTCTGCTTGTAGGCACCCTAGGTGCTGATCGATCCTGTCTCAAACACTAAACACTTCATATAATTGACCGGATGACCGCATGCCACAGCGTGCTCTATCATATCCTATCACCTATAATATCCTATGCTTATTATAAATATATTCGTAATCAAACCAAATTAAATTAGAATATGATTGATTTCGTAATGTTTCTTGACGTGGTCACTTATTTATCTTTTATTTGTTTCCCCATATATAACTATTTTTCCTAACAGCGGTTTCAAATAATGCGCAAAATCGAAATATAAAAACAAACAACGCTAAACATCTACAAGCAAGCTTACTCCGCGAAAGTACGATCGCAAAAAGTTAAATTGTGTTATGTAAATACGGTATAACGGCCTAATCTAACTCGTGAACAAATCCTAATAATACTGAGTTTAAAAATATGATGTTTTCTCGATGAATATGCCCCAGTTTTCCGCAACAACTAGAAAAGTAACACGAGGTGGCAGGTAACTTGAAAAATAAGGAGCGATCGTCTTTTGTGCAGTCTTAAATCTTATAGACGAAAACGCGTAAGGAAATTTAAGAAACTGAATTAAAGATGGACAAAGACACTGACGGAGTATGATTACCGAAATTGTACAATATAAAATAAACCCCAAAAGATAATAAGAAAAATATCAGTATTAAATTTGTTTAAAAAAGGGAAACTTCATAAGGATGATACATGGGAATAATTGTTTTAGTACTGTAATTGCTAATTGTTTAGCATGACGTCACGTTTGAACTGTGATTGGTATTATTAAGTCTGCATTATTAGACTAATAGTATTACACAGAGGTTAATTATATAATAATTATTGGATGACGCGAACGTGATTTGGAAATGAGATTCTCTATTGTTACTGAGAATTGGTACGTGACTGTTTAGCAGAACGGACACATTGACACCTAATGCTGATATAGGCTTTGTAACAAGTAGATATAATATCGATATAGAAGTGATCCTTCCTATGCGAAAGCAGCGGAGACAAGCTTCATATAACTCAGACGTTTGACATTATAATTAAATCTTTCCTGGAACATCTGCAAATACGCAATAACCAAAATAGCACAATAGCAAATTCCAGGATTAGCTGAAATTATTACCGTCAAGAATATCTCGGGCTTAAACCTAGGGCTAACTTTTCGAAGTTTGTCAATTGTTTGTCGCGTTCAATTGTCGCGTCAAAAACTCAACTGTCGCGATGAAGGAAAATATCGTAAGTAATAACGAAAATTGCGTGATAAGCGAAACTTTTAATAATAAGAATTTTACGGTATATTTAAGATATCAGAAGCGTAGAAAAGGTCCTGTCAATTATAAAAGACAACTTATTCAAAGGGCTGTTACAATCAAAATTTTAAAATCTATCTATATCAGCCCATATACGTCCCACTGCAGGGCACGGGCCTACTCTACAATCGAGAATACGATTGAGAGTAGTTAGGCCATATAGTCCACCACGCTGGCCTAGTGCGGGTTGGCGGACTTACATACCATAGAATTTTTTATAAATCGCTATGGTATGCAGGTTTCCTCACGATGTTTTCCTTCACCGTTTTAGTGCGTGGTGATTGATTATCAATACACACATGACTCCGAAAAGTCAGAGGTGTGCCCTGGGATTCGAACCCGCGACCACCGTGATCATGTAGGCAGCCGCGTCTAGTCCATTAACCAACAGGCCACCACGCACTTCTTAATAAATCTTAATAAAGACTAATATAATGTAAAGAATATTTCTTTTCAACAGTGTGTTCATAGAGAGTACATAAAACAATGTAAAAAGACACATCACCAATCCACAAAACCATGTACATATGTAATTAAAATATTGAAATAATTCATTTAAGGAGGAGTTTATATTATGTTATTAGTTTGAGGATTAATAACGACTCTACATCAAGTGTGGGATAAGAGAACTAATACGTCTAAAATATTAACTGAAATAAACAAAACTTATGAAAAAAAGTATCACACGAACACAAAGATTATATTCTTATCTAGTAATTGACTTCAATAACCGTTTCCGTATCATTTACGATGTATGAAATTCACCAATACTGGTGGTAGGTCTCTTATATGTGAGAGGCCATCTGTCTATTTCTCCCGTGAAACAACACTGCTTAAATGCACTGTTGTGTTTCGGATTGAAGGACATTGTAGCCAGAGCAACTACTGGACATATTGAGACTTAACATCTTATGTCTCAGGATAGCGAGTGCAGTGGAATGTTGCTACTGTTCATGAGCGTTCGTATCGCTTACCATCAGGCGAACGGCTTGCTCGTCTCGTCATTCAATGCAATAAAAAAAAAACCAACGACCACGTGTAAACACAAGTTCTAAACGCAAACAAAAAACATTTTATCTACATGGTTTTTCTGAAACGAGCTGTTCATACGCCTACGAGCAAGCGAACCACTTGGCATAGACGTTGCTCGCTTTCACATTATTTTTTTGTCATATCACTTCGCATACAACCCCCGTACATTTCTACCTTTTGTTGCTCATCACATTCATAAGCATACGAGCGTTGCATCAAGTGCACTGCAATAAAACACCACTATTGTGGATTCGAGATTCATATCTAGGCTTATATGTGGTAAATTACAAGGTCATTTCAACTCGTCACGAAAATAATTCACCTTTATACACATATCTACTACATCAAACAAATTCTTTAAAACTGTAACTCTTTTATTTTCGAGCAAAAAGTTTATCACATAATGATATAGCCGCGTATACTTTATGGAAGGTTAAATTGAGTAGCAGGCGATGATGTCTTTATTTGTGTGAACGAATTCATATGTAGTCTGTTTGCCTGAACGTGTAGAGCGTCACTTTTCATTTGCACCTGACGCATCTTTCAACAGCAAGAGTGTTATGTCCTTCAATTGTCACTCTCCTGTAACTATCATATAATACCTTTTGTCTAGTACAATTCAGAAAAGTTACACCCATCAAAAACATCCTGTAAAAAAATCCAAGTCTCGCAGCTCAGGTTTTCTACCGCAAAAAGTTGTGAGATGCATGTAATACCAAGTCGATTAATTTATTTAGTCCTTAAGGGACCTTCTATATAAAGTTATTACGTTAGTTATTACCATATCAATATTAAAAATTCTTTACGTTTTAAATAAATGGATCGACTTGGCCATCGCATGAAAACATAATGTATCGTACAATTTATACATAATGCTGCTGGCCAAGTCGATCTATTTATTTAAAACGTAAAGAATTTTTAATATTGATATGGTAATAACTAACGTAATAACTTTATATAGAAGGTCCCTTAAGGACTAAATAAATTAATCGACTTGGTATTACATGCATCTCACAACTTTTTGCGGTAGAAAACCTGAGCTGCGAGACTTGGATTTTTTTACAGGATGTTTTTGATGGGATCTCACGTCTTTTTGTAGAGTCCTACTTTTTTCCTTTTCAGTACTTCTTACTTCTAGAATATCACTAACGATTTTTCTTAAAGCCAGAGGCTTTTCTTATGGATTTTTCTTATTTTTGTAGGTATCAATTTATCACAAATATAGCGGATTTGATTATTAATGTTCTTTCTTTCATTGTAATTGATATTTTCGAGCTATTTAGTCTTTTTTTTGCAAGTTTTTCTTCGTCATGTTTTTCTAGAGGAATGTTGTACAGTTTCATGGGCTGAATACACCATTTCCCTCTCTATATCCCCTCCTGTTATGCCTCATATATATAGATATCTATCTACAACTATTATTCCATTATATACGGGTACAATGATTCATTAACTGCAAATGTAACTTTGTAATCCTATACATTTATATGGGATTACAAAGTTATTCACGCAGTTGGTCTATCTAGAAAACTATACACAAATTATCAAATGTTTGAATTTTCCCTTACTTTAGACACTAAACACTAATTATATTCTAAATTTGAAGGTTCTATGTCTGCTAGAAGTGCCTTCGACTTTTGATGATCGGTCAGTCAGTCAGTGAGTGACAAAATTACGAAAGTTTGATAAGTTATAATTCTTAAACTACTGGTTCAAATTGAATGAAATTTTAAATATACCGTGTTTACACAATGCCTAATTAGTAACTGAAAATTCAGGCTTCATGCTTTAGCCACAACGAAGTTATAGGGGGTTGAAAATGGTCTGAATTGCTTCGAGAAAAGGATGTTACGGCCATGCCACTTTTTAGCTCGACTTGGAGGGGGCTCGGCCGCGCCCCCAGATTAAGTATTACATTATAATTCTTATAGGCGCTGGTTCATCCACTGAGTACTGATAGCCTAAGCATCAAATATTTAAGGCAAAATTTTGTTGTGTTTCGCTATTTGTAATTACTTTTTAATTCCTAGATTTCCAAGAGCGTAAAACAAATAGAAGGCAACATTAGCACCGTGTTGTCTCATCTGGCCCTGATCCTTTGGCTTAACTCGGGCACTTCGCTCTTTTGTGGCGGTCCTCTTATTATTTATGTTGGCACGTAACCTAACCACGAGACGACAAATATGAATAAAAATTCTAATCCGTAATCCCGTGATTTCTAGCTGCAAACATTTTGCATTGCATCTCTGAATTTTTTTGTTTGACATCCACATTTCATTCACATTTTAATGTTTGCGTTTTCGTATAAAAGTTTAATGCACGTTTTGATATACAGCCGTCACAGTAAAGTCTTAATTGAGATATGCGGCGGCTTCATCATTCATCTACACTTGCGTCCGAAAAATATCATATTTTGTATGTTGCTGCCATTCGCGCTCCCAAAGTCCTTAATTTATGTTTTTACTTCTTAAATCCGATATATATGTATGATTGGCCACTCTTGAATCTGATATTTTTGCAATGGAAGAAGATGGACGCTTGTGTATTTAACAATATTTTTGCTATGTTTAATTTAAATTGATACTAATTTAGTAGTTTTATCTCAGTAACAGAGCATTCCCAGAAGGAATGCACGTAGCGTTCCATCTGAAATTGCAATTCTAGGTACGCCGTTATAGTAAGTAACAAATAGCTGTATTTTTAATTTAATATTTATTTGCTTTGATTCTATTTTGGCAGATATAATTTGTTATGTTTGCGGCCTGGCTATAAAACAGATGGAATTTTACATTGGTACTAAAATGCAATGCTTCCTTCTTTTCTCAAATTCTAATGAAGCGGTGTTAATTACGAGCACAGCGTAAGTATTCCGACTTAGAGCGGGCTAGGGTAAAGACGGCTTAATGTTCGAATACTATTTGTATCCTACATGGGCTTCTTGCATGGCATTGTTCGAACATTCCCCTTATTGAGCCGAATGATGAACGTGACCTTACAATTTTGAACCTTCGAAGTGCGCGGAAAACTTAGAAACATTAAGAAATTGCGCCGGCATAATGTGGTGACGTCCTTTGCAAATTAATTAAGTAAGTAAACAGCGAACACGAGTGTGACAAAAACTTTTGAGGTTGCTGATCTGTGGATGTGCACACACATGTAAAACTTAATAATTTAATTCATTACGTATATTTGTTTATTGTTTGGTACTCTTTACAAAACGCTTGAGGCGTTTTGATGATAAATTGTATCCACTAAAAGTTTATCGCGGTTTCCACACTAAATCTATACATGTATGTAATAAAGGGTTGTCTAGATAGGAAAATTACAAGGCATGTACATTGTACATGTTTTCTAATAAAGTATAAATAATTTGATCTTCACGCGGTACATTTTCAAATGATTGTGGAATCAATCAGAAAATCTTTCATATAAGCTATTCAAAACAACATTGAAGTAAAATTATAAAATACAGAAAACAAGAGGAGCCGTAATATAATTTGCCCACGATGTTTCTCTTTTACTGCAAAATCATAGCCGATGTTACTGTGCAAATAGATTGAAACGCCTTTAAGATAAGTTACCCGTTCGTACTATCGGGTGTGTATTTCCTTTTTAAATAATTTACAGTCGAACTATCTATTTCAGAGTTCAGAGTTATAAAACACTATAGCTATACCTAGCGGCCTTGGCGCAGTTGGTTAGACATTGGCTAAGAAACGCGAGATCTCTGATTCGACCCCCGCACCGAGACAAATGCTTGTGTGATCCTCAGGCATTTGTTTCAGGCCTGGATATTTATGAGCCTGAAAAGTCTCTCGTAGTTTCTAATACCCACGACACAAGAGTTGATTGGGTGTGGGGTCAGGACTATGTATGTGACTGTTGGGTGTTATTTATTATTTATATTATTGTGATATAATATTGTAATGTGTGCCTATGTATATTAGCTGAATATTATAAGTTGATTAGATACAAAAGCTAAAGGTGTACGATGAGATAATTCGTATGACGTCACACGAGTCCAGTATAATCCACTCTAGCAAATTGTCTTGCCGATACATTTAACTATATTTCAAAGACGTTATAATATTGATAAGTTCATGCAATAATTTTAATAATGTATCAAGAACATGTACGCTTGTGTGATTTTGTGGTTTCTCAATAATTATTATAAGCTGGTGTGTAAAACTCAATATTGCGTGGAGTGTGAATGGATGTGAATAGAATGGGTGTTCTGAGAACGTTTTCCAGGAGTGTACAGTATACACGTTACAAGTGGCTCGTGTGAGCCAAGTATGCTCCTTTGAACTTTTATTAAAATATATATTGTATCACGAGTCGAGAATGTTGCCGTTACATTACTGCCTTCTCTATAAGTATTAAGAGTTACTTTATACATACATATTTTATCGTAATTGCTAAGGGCAATAAAAGTAAATATCGCATTTACTTTTATTAGGTTCTACTGTCGGTTCTACCATATATTTTAGCAGTATTTACACACCTTAAAGTTTTAAATACGTTTCCTACGTTTTAAAAGTGTTGAAATTAATACATTTACAGTATTATTAAACTGGCACAGAGTACTTAATGACCGCTGACAACATGAGCAACGTTTAGTTTCCAAATTATTAAACGAAAACGATTTACCGTTTTCATTTAAACTATGTACTTCAGCTTATGAAGCTCATCATAAAACTCAGTCCGTAGCGTCTACGAAGCTGCTACATTTACTACGGATACACTCATAGTAGATTCGTAGCGCTTCCTCTATGGCGCTACTTCAATAGCCATGTCGTATTCATCATCATAACAATGATTCGTAGACGCCATATATAAGCTTACATAACTCAGTAGTATATGAACATAAATTTTGTACATAAAATGTAGAATATAAGTATGTTACATTCATAAATTGACATTGTAAACATTTTTAAAAATATATTCTGAATGTTTTTTTATACGTAAACAAAGTATCAGATGTGAAATGTTAATGGTTCTATGGAAACTCTTTATGTAAGTACTTTTATCGTTAAGTGCGTCCATTTCAGTACGAACATCTGTTAAGAATTATTTGCGCCGTACGATTAAGGAAAACATTAAGAAGTGAAACGCCTAAAAATAATTCGCTGCTTTTTTTGCAAATTTGCTTGAACTATTAAATTGAAAATATTAAATTCAATATGATTCGTAATACAACCAAAATTGAATGGAATAAGCTTTGAGTTTTGTATCAAACTTAATTAACAAAGTGGGGTGCTAAACGATATTGTAATTAATACTCAATTAATCACCTCGAAGTAATTTATTCAATAACTCCTAACGAGTCGGTCCGAGTCTCTAATAAAGCCGTCAAAGGTAAGAGGTGAGAAACACGAACCGACTGTTAAGAATTAAGATCAACTTTGAATTTAACCTGAATTTAATCTTATCCGACATCAGCTGCTTTAAAATGACCGTCTTAAAAAAATCTCAACGTACAAGGATACAAAAACATACATACATGTTTATTTATTTATATTTCATACAAATTCATTGTATATGTGGACTTAACGCCTGACGCATTTTGTTACAGTCGAATTTACAGTATGCAGAGATGAGATGAAAAAGGTGCGTAAACAAAAAAAATTAAGAGAAAAGTTATTCTACTACCGAACGGATTCATATAAAACATTGTTGTATCATAGAATAAAGATAAGAATAACATATATAGGGCACAATTCGTACACATTTTCGCTTAGAAAACCGTACTTTTAAATAAATTTAATTATAGTAGAACGTTCTGTTCCACAAAACATTAAGTATTTTTTATGTTTCACACGGTGCGTGTACTTATCAGTCGTTAGTTTACCTGCCCAAGTTTTCGGTCCATTTTGCTACAAATCAACCGGGGCTGGAATTAATTGAGCGCTGGTGACTGGCAAGAGTAAAGATTAATGAGCTATTCTTACGCATTGGAGTAATCAAGCAGCTGAAACGGAAATAAACTTAGCTAAAGCGAATTCCTAATTAGTTTTTATATGCGTTTCCATTGATTATGTAAAAGCTAATGTTCAGTAGGGCGTATCTAAAAATGTTATTGATCGACGACGCGACACAACAAAAATATGTTGAGATTTTATAAATGTAAGATGTTCTGCCAGAGTCAATCACAATAAAGATTAAGATAAAGAATCTCATCAAGTCGTCTGGTCCCGATGAACTGTCCCCGCTTGTTGCTGTTGTTCACAGATGCTACTAAATACTAATCGTTATACATAAACTGGATGCTGGTTTAACGAGTAAAGCGCCACCCTGTTCCAACGGTTTCTATACATTTGTCCCTGGTCGTGTCAGAAGCAACATTTGTATGTTAATTTTATTGTGACTCCGACGAAAAGATGGGTAAAAGTGCAAATTATCGGGAGAGCGGTACGGCGGCCATAACAATATATGTTTATTAAACCCGCGCCACGCACATTTGTATAATTTTTACATTTGGCACATATGTAACGATAACGCGAGAGTAAACATCCCGATTCCGTATCATTAAGTGACAACTTGTTGCCTCGTTTTTCGGGCATAATAATAATTTGCTATTGGAACATTTAGTGCGTTTACCCTTGTTTATAGTTTATGTTTTATTGTCAAGAGTAGTAGACAGAAAGCCTGCTCCCGAGTGTGTTGATATGATGCAGGCACCCTTAATATAATAATTCAGCAAATTGGTTTAAAAGACGTGTTGTGACGCGTCTAATTGTTGGATAAGGGCAGAATACAAGAAACAACAAATAACAAAGAAATGACTGAATAATTAACGAACATGACATTAATTACTCTAAACTGTCGCACCAGTATGAAATATTTATGGGCTATGAAAACGATCGATCACAAATAAAACAATATCATACGATTTTAACTCTCGGAATGCCGAACTAAAAATTGATTCTGAACTTTCACTCGTAACTATCCATCATGTAGGTAACTAGTGTGATCTTGAGCTATTTAAGTGTATTCAACCGTGTAACACATATATGAGAAATTTTAATAGGACTATAAGAGATTTTTTCTCATATAATAAAGAGTTCCCTGCAGAAGCGTCGGATCAGAATTTCGTTCGCCTTTAGCCCCGAAATCCGTGATAAAACAAACATTTATACATGATCTCTTTTATTTTTCCTTGCAAAAAACTTGTAAGGCCTCGTGACTCGTAAGCATAGCTAACTTTACGTAGATATTCTCAATGTGACTGAATGTCGTAAAATGTCCAGACGCAACAGCACTGTATCTGACATTTTTGTTGTATTCATAACTTTTACGAAATATTTTAGCAATAATGTTTAAACTTCTTTGAATATAAGAGCTAATGTTATCAACTTTTCTTTATTGATATCACGAAAATGTATAAAATCCATTTCAAGTAAAATTTAAGGATCATGATTGTGTAACTCATGACGTGCCTAAACAATGTAATGTAGGTATGGGTTGGCAATATATCAAATGAGTGAGTTAGTACCCGCATTAAAAGTTTCTTAGCCGCATGAATGCCTTTGAAATTGATGTGAATGGTTTAAAGTTGACAAAATTTTACATGGTCGAATAGTACGAAACAGATTTGTGAAACGGAGAAATTCTGCGGCTAAACTGTGTATAAGTCAAATAATAACATTACTCTTAAATATATTTTATTTTCATATTGTTTAGGTAATTTTGATAATATTCCAAGATATATCAGGGTATATTGACGAACATAAATAGTTTATTCATGTTTAAAAAAAAACAGCTAAATTATCCAACAGACTATCTACTATCTACTATCTTAGACTATTACTCTTAAACTTGATACCGTTAATCCTTCGTACCGAATTGCCATTTCGTGTTCTCAATTTATGATCAAAGAATGACTTTATGAATGAGCAGCGTTGTTACAAAGAAATCGGTATTCATAGAAGATGAGTACATTTATCAAATGATTGTACGGGGCTGATCCCTTAAGTCTCCCGAGATGTTTAACTGCGTCTATAAGAATCATGTTTATACCGTTGTTCGTAAGAGCTGTCGGCGGAAAAATTAACGAGGGGTGTAAAGACTACTTAGCAATTTAAGGGACAAATTGTTCTCGGTAACCTGTGATTAAGCAACAACTTTACATCTTTGACGGAATTGTTGAGATTCATCCGCGAGTGATGTTTATTTTATTACGCCAGTTAATTGCGTGAAACGTTTGGCTGCTTCGTTGATACTCTGATTTATTATTCAATTATACCTTACTTGATTCTATCCGTCACTTCGCTTATGTCAATGTAGGTTTTATCCATATTTGAACAATCAGTTAAATTTTCGGTCGATATAACAAGACATATACATATTACATACATACATTAACTCATACCTTTTCCCCAAAAGTCGTAGGCAGAGGTGCCAGGACAACTACATTTCGTCTTGCATGTTCTGTTCCACGATGTGATAAGGTGCGAACCTATCGCCATATTGGGCATAAATTCGTAACTACATGTTGATAATGAACAGAAATAAAAATATTGTTTTGCCCGACCCGGGATTTGAACCAGAGACCTCTAATGCTTTGTGTCCTACCGTAGTACAACTATGCCAGCGAGGCAGTCATAACAAGAATTAATGTAAAAATGATTAGTTAATATGCTTTCTATAACTCTCGTATAATATTGTATTTCTGGATGTAACATTTCACGATAATCGCTTTAGTAACTGAGCCGTACAAGGGTCAAAAACAAACAACCTTATATCAGCATTAATGTGAGTAAGAATAATTATATATTATATGTGTAGTAGTGACAAATCTTCGTCTAGGATTCATTCTTTTAATCATAAATATTGTAATGAACATATTCGTGTATTTTTACTGCCTATAAAATATTACCGCTTGAAGAATGCTATTTTAAGAACACAAAGGGAATAAAAATATTCTATATACTAACTTCAAATTTTCTGGCAAAGATTCCTTAGTAGCCATTAGATTCTAGCAAAAAGGGATCTAGAAATATAATAACAATGATATTAAACTTTGTGAATAGTTTTAATATTTACTTTGTATTCCAAATGATATTTATGAAAAACAACTGGAGATAAAAAGCTACTTGAACACCCATCGCCAAAACTGGTGAACGTGAAACTGCTATTTTATCTCACTTAGGAGCTATAAAATTATCATTTTTACACCTTCGCTAAATTACCCATATCACGAATCACATTATTTTAGAGGGATTTTGGCAATCTCTACGAGTCTTTGTGCGTATGTCATAGGCTCACGTCGAAAATTCAATTTGTCAACATAAAATACTGCGTCGCGATGACCCGACGTACAATACCTTGGGTTATCGCCTCGTCAGAACAGTAAGGGTACTTGTGTCACCGACGGATATGGCTGGTCGAAATCATTGTTGAAGAAATACTCACTGTTATCGCAATTGTTACAACAAAACAATTCATTTCAAAGCAAACATAAAACTAACATTTAATTGACAAGCAAAATATTCATACAATTATTACCCTTTAGGAGAGTTAAATGCGCTAATTGAATTAATTTGTATTTTATTAAAAAAATTTCTCTGCGATTTGCATATTATGTTTTAATTACTATCGTCGACAGTCCAGTAATATAGTACAATTTATTAAGGTGTGAATGTTGTTGCGCGATATGAGATATTTATAATCCAGTATTAAACATATTTGTTTAAATGTTGGCTGCAAATAATATTGCAATTATTCTTCATTTGAATGAGCTCAGTTCGTTACAACAGCAAATGTAAAATGTATGTATAAAAATAAAACGTTATTTAATCATCGTCTCCCATCTAAGGCAATTGTATAAGCTAATCCTATAAAATAAAGAGGAATGTCAGCCGCCTGTAAAATGCCAACTATAGCACACACCGTAAACCTATTTCAGCTGCACTCAATGACGCTCCCTAATTAATGTGCATATAAATAACACAGAGACATACCTCTTAGTTCCTTACTAGTCATGTTGGTCGAGTAACGCAAATTTTAAAAGCATTTTAATGGAAAACGACTTTTTAACAACTGCAACACTTGAAGAACTTCTCGACGGCTGGGTACGAAGAAAAGCTTTTACTTGTAAAAACTATCAAACTAAAGAACAACGGCAGCGAATTGAATGAACCTTCGTAAATCATACTTCAAAGAAACCCAACAATGAGATATGAACCTTTTAATTTGATTAAAATGTAGGTGAATGAACAGGTGCTGCCGACGACAGAAGTGGATAAGCGCGTTGCGCTTTAAATTTAATAGGTAGAGTCGCGCGTTAATAGGTAGAGTCCAAATTATAAGGTTTTTATAAACGCCCACAACCGTCACCAAAAAGAGAGTTTAATTTACTGTCTTGTACAGCACATTGTACTACAACGAGGAAACAACGCGACAAAGGCGCTTACATTTATACTAGTTGTATTACACAAAGAAATTGTTAACGTCACTTCCGAATAACGCGACAACCCAAGCATATGCAAACGAACAAACGGGACTTCAAAATATATCAAACATTTAGGGAATATTTAATACATACGGCGAATATACAAGTAATATAAACGGGATTTAATAATAGTTTATTCGCCTGGACAGAGTTTACAGTAGACAGGGTTCATCGGATTTGGACGTCATGGTGACCTAGATTTGTGCGCTTTTCCATTACTAGTAGCTGTAAACTCAACAAGTGGAGAGCCATATTTAACAGGCGTATCAGAATACCCTCCTCAGTTTGGTTAGCCGGCAAGCAAACAGAATATATTTTCTACCTGTTATGGTAAGGACGACGCTAAAAGTACCTGCCGACTAGCATGTTTGGAACTATAAGCGTGGTCACAACTTTGTATGAATAGACTTTAGCCAAATTGGTTCACCGCAAAATTCGTATGTACGCTTTTATGAGAATATTAACATAAGGTGGAATAAGCACGTATCTTTCCGATTTACAATATTAATCCTGTTTAGGAAACGTAAAAGTACTCAATTCGTATAAGCCCATTCAATAATTCTATAAATCCACTTAATTCAACATGCATAGGTAGGTATAGGTATATTTATGATGTTACGATACTTGCTGAAACGTATTTTAACAAGGCTTATACGTTGTAAATAAGTAATCCAGGTGACAGGTCAGAAATATTTATAAAAAAAAAATATCCATTACTTATATTATATGATTCGTTGACCGTAAAAAAATAATAATGAATGAACAATTCATCAGCTACGTTGTGGCCTATTTAAGTACGACGTGACTCGAAAAGTAATTATATTGTCGAATTAAAACCAAACCTGAATGTATTTCATGCTCACATTTGTAAAGAGAACAAAATAAAAATGTTTATATGACGTTAAAATGTAGCAAATTCCAAATGAACCGAAGCGGAAGACCAAACAGACAATAAAACATTTGTTGAAATGTGTATTGAAGTGGAGTAGAAAAATGCCTACACCAGACCCGCCCACTCCTCCGTCTGACATCTCATTGTCGGTTATTGTTAGAAATAAAACAATCGACTTGATATCTTCATCTATTTTATGTAATATTTTATTTAACACAGCCTGTTTTGCAAAATGGTTGTAACGTTAAGTCAATAATATGTCATATGGTCCGCTTATCATTAACATTTTATGAAACACCATTTAATGAAGACATTCTTCAAAAAAATATTTACGTAGAACGTCGGTGTCTTATGATGAATGTACAAAAAAGGAAAAACAATTCTTAATATTGAAATGTTAATTATAATACTATTGCCGAAGTTTTGAATGAGAGATATTAACATTTAGATAATGTTTTCAATTAGCTATCATTGTAGGAGGAACAGACTATAAAGAATCAGTTATAAAGTTCCGTCAGAAAAAGAACTAAATCAATAAAACTGATTTATTGTAGCATAGCAAACAGCTATAAATCAAAGGCAAGCGCGGTGCTACACTATTGGCATACACTCCATGCCCTTCCTTTATGCGCTTTTACTAAATCTACCGTGTTAATTTGACGCATTATTAAAAAATATAATTAATACCTTTATTGTGATTTGATGTATTACAAAAAACAACAAAGACATTTTTTTCAAGTTATTACCTTATCTTATAAGTAATAACCAAACTTTATTTAATTTTAAAATGTAATTAGATCCGGTCGTGAAAATATAAATATAAAATCCAAAAGGTGAGTTAACGAACTTTTGTGTTTCAACACAGATAATCCTTTCCCGGCTTTTTTGGACAAGGAAATGAAGAAAGTTCATCAGGAGAGTTGTGCAGTGTAATTCGTAAATTTAATTTTCGAAAGTGTCCATAAAATCTGTCGTACTGTTCAATTGAGAGATTATATTTATATATATATATCCATCTATTTAACATTTCGTACACCTTATGGTACCCCAAAACTATCGTTTCCTCTTATCCATCTTTTTTTTCTTTTTTCAATTCTAATACTATTTAAATATGTAGAAAGTTTGCATTTTCAGGCGGCAATTGCCAGCAAGCCTTTATGGGTAATATTATTCAAAAATTTCATGAGGTCAGCAGTTGCTCCCAACTCACATAGTGAAAATATTGGACTTCCTAAAGATAAAATTATGAAAATTCTTCGGCACAACTATTTAATAACATTTTGCAACTATCGGACCACGTATGTGAGGTTAATTAAAGTGAAGAATACCGTAACCAACTTGTTAAACGAAACTTCGATTGGTTTGGCCATTAATTAAGACATAAATAGAGCTAAAAATATATTGCGATAAAAAAAAATTAAGTGTTGTTATAAAACGTGCGTATATCGTGGAAGGCTAATATGTTGTGATGGCAGATTTATGTGCGATATATCGAGACGCAACAGCTGCGTGTATGCATCGCTTACTTTACGACCTGGGTTTAATCAGGAACCAGTTACGTAAGGGGCAATACTTTATATAGTGTTACAACAACCCAAGGTTTCAAATACCATGCCTCAAAATTATTAATTTGAATTGTTATCAAAAAAAATGTAGACAGAAATGACAGAGTATGAATAGAACAACATAATCCTTATTTGTACATTGTAACCAAGAGCGAAACAATTCTATTCCCGAATCCTAAATTAATTTACTTATCAAAGGTCCGTCAGGCACAAACACCGTGTGGGCAATTATACTTGTAGGAAAGTCTAAATTAATTTTCAATTTGTGTATATATTTTAATAATCAAGATATGGAATTTCCACGGAAGATTTGTTCTCAAGTTACGGTTGTGAAATTTAATAACTCTTTTGCCCAAATGCCAGTATTAACTCATAAAGAGGGCACAATGCTTCCTTTCTACATACCCAAATTATGATTTGTGTTAGTTAGTGCGTCAAAATTATTCACTTTTGTTCAACTTTGGATAGTTAAAAATCTAATCACGTCAGAGTTTTCTCGTAAGAAACTTTGCAAGAGGTCAGGATTAAAGTTTAGCACTAATGCGTCAACAAAACAGTACCTACTCTAGCAATTTCACCTCATTCTGTAACAAACTGGCAGCACTTGCGATACATTTCAAATTAACCGCAACTAATTATATTTTTGTCCAAGGAATTAGCTTAACCATAGACTTTTTAACTGACTTCAAAAAAGGAAGTTCTCAATTCGACTGTATGTAGTTTTGCAACCAAAAACATTACATCAAGTTACAATAATATGTAATGTCTGCCATTAAATTGCGAACCACTAACGAGTTGCCTGTATTTCGTAAAAGTATAATTTTCTGCTCGTTAACACATGAACCATGACGGAAATTAATGATTTTATCAAACATTGACGTAATGTGTCATAAGAATATATAATTTTAGTTAAAATAGCTATTTCCGGGAATATCTAATACGTCAAAAAACGAGTAATAAAATAAAAACCAACGTAAGAGTGTTATCTCTTATTTTCGGCTTAGCATCTACGTCTTTTGTAAAACAGGAGATATCCCCGGCCCTGAAGTGTGTATTCGCAGTAGTTTTCAAAATGATTAGATCTCTGTTGATAACGCTGCTCCAAACCATGGCGGGGCTTTTCTTCCACAAAAGCCGATTAACTGATAAATAGAAAATGGACTGAAACGTTCCATCTTGCAGTAATTATTCGAAACTCGTCCGAAGTCCAGCCATTGTTCCGGCCGATACGACTCGGCGGTCGCTTAATCCGCTGTAATTCTGATTCAAACTTTGACAAGTTCCTATATTCTTGTTATTGTAAACACTTACTCGTCCGTATGAATTACGCGCCGACTAATTTGAGTAATACAAACAGAAAACGAGCGATTTAACTAATGTGAAACACGGAAATGCTCAGTTTTTGATCAAAGCAACTAAATATTAGGTTTAAAATTTTCGTTATTAATTTGAATGTAAAAGTAAGAACAAATAATGGCCTTTGACATTTTCACGAAGTTTGATAATCTGCTTACTCCAACTAGGTCCCTCAATTAGGTACGTTTAATTAAAATCCGTTGCTATTATGCGAAATTCGTCATAGATCCCGAACCCTTTAGACAGATCATATGCTATAGAATATTCCTCGCACTTCGCAGTGATAGATACTTATTACTCTCGCAATTGATCTTTTCATTTATGGAAATATTTGTTCAGCCGACTAAATGTTCAGATTAGTCAATCAACGACGAAAAACGTATGACGTGTGGGTCAGCAATAAAAGTAAATCTTTGGCACCAAATGTTCGCGTTTGATGGCATGCGTTTTCAGATATTACCTATATTCTTATTTATTCTGTGAGTAATAACAGTTTGTAGTATGAAATCATTGGGAAAGTACTGAGGTTTTTCTTTGAATTCATCTTTTTGTGTATTTATTTAATAACACAAATGTAAATTGATGCAATCATATTCACCGATTATATCTAACACTGGAATTGGTGGATATTCGTACCCTCTAATATAGCGATTACCGTATAGAATGCTCAAAAACGTGACATAATGTATGTTAAATTTCGATTTGTGCGTAGAATATTTGATTTCCAGCAGACTAGCACATCCGAAATGTAAATTTTCAACAGATTTATCAGTAATAGATGATTATCTGACGCTGGTCGCTACTTTATCTCAACTGCAATGCATTTATTACTGGTTACATTGTAAATTGTAATGATATAGTCGTAACTTTTGAATGGCGAGATAAGTATGCCATTCCCCTGATGGTAAGCGACACTACCGCTTATCGACAGCAGCAATACCAAACAATATAAAGAATAACAAATTAATAGCTTGGAATTCCACTGCGCTCGCCATCCTGAGACATAAGATGTTCAGTCTTATTATGCCCAGTAGTGTACTACCAGCTACAATCTTCTTCAAACTGGAACACAACAGTGCATTTACACTGTTTGGCAAGAGAAATAGACATTGCGGTGGTACCTACCCAGGCGGCCTTTCAAATATGATAGACCAACAAAAACTTCAAAATATAATAGAATAGATATAAATAGATCAGAAGATCTGTTCGAGTCTGGACATTTAGGACTATGTTATTCAAATAATTATCCACAACCCTATTTAGCCGTTTATTTCTGAGCAAAATGTTTTATAACGAACATAACAAGGAAAGTTGCGTAATGTGTCCCTATCAAATCACATGTCTTTCATAACGCTTTTCACCAAATAATTCGGGGCATAAAATTAGATATATTGTGAATTTAGAAAATTATAACATATAAAAACGCGCAAAACTTTGAGGACCGAAAAAGTTATTGTAAGAGGTATAACAATTAAAGAATGGCAGCTCAAGTAGGGGTCGCTAACGATTAGTGGAGGCGATCCCGAGACAGTCATTAAAATTTGTATGAGTTTTTTATTTAGAATTATGATTTACTTGGAATGGAATCACACACGTCACCGCGTGCTCGTTGTAAACTAAATCAGCGGAATTTAAAGAACAAATAAAATTATGATAAACCAATCTCTTTTTCGAAATGAGATCACATACATACTTACAGTTTATTAATTATGAAATCTACAAGAATGTCTTTGGTATGTGAATATAAAAAGCCAGTACGACAAAATAGTAAATCTTCTGAATTGAGAAAGTCCCCTATTTTACAGAGGATGTATATCGAAGGAAATATTTTATTTATATAAGGTAAATTTAAATACATGCTCCGAATATTCTCATTACAAATCAAAAGTAAATCTTATGTGCAAACCAAACGTTGATTCATTTTAAGATACAGCGATAACGAACTGTAAATGAATCATTATTGTTTGACACTCATCATTGTTACGTTACCGTCTATAAATAACTATTTTGCTTTGCCAAAATTGACACTGAGTTCTTCATCTGTTAAAAATCTACCTTTCCTAACTCAAAATTATACATAGTGACAAATAAGTACTGCATTCATTGACTACTTTGTCAAGATACTTAAAGAAGCCAAACCTTGGCTGTATTCGGACGGTGTTGGGCCAAATCACCGAAACATGTGTGCATTAGGAATTTCAGAATTTAACGTTATTAAGGTAAATTCGTTTGTAGTGATAGGAAACATTGATTATGTGACTGATGGGTGTATTTATTTATTTATTAAAATAGATATATTTTTATTTCGGAACTAAAGAAGTTTTTTTGTCATATAAGAAGCTGGAACTTTTCTGAGGATTTGGTTTTAATATTTCAGTTTTATCCGATTTGCGGTGGATAATCTGTACAAAAGTAATATAATCCAAACCTCAAAAGCCATTCACCGACGGAAATTTATTAACAACACGTACAACTTCAAATAAATAATTTTAAAGCATTATTCTAGAGCCAATTACACGAAAACCTGAATCAAAAGGTTTTAAATAGGTCATGTTTATTAACAGTTCCAAACTCATACATTGATATTGATTTTGCTCTAGTGACACAGTTTTTGATTAAAAGACAAAAAAATGCTAAGGAATTAGGTATTTCCCTCACATCTTCCTCAACATGATTTACAATGTGAAAATAATTGAAGTACAACATTTTTTTATTTAAACCAACCTTAAAGTCTCACTTGACTCATAATGATTTACGAAATAAATAAAATAATTTGGTCCGCCATGTAAACTATGCAAAAATATAAATCCGGTTTGTTTTCATACAAAAACTGATTAATTCATTAACATAACTAACCATAGTGACAAATTAGAAAATAATGCGATACTCACCTACGTGGAAACACGGAGTTTTGTTTTGCAACGCTAAAACTTCTGAACTTTGTTAAGTGCGCCGTGAGAATTCAAATAAATAAATTTACACTAGATAAAACTTGGACACGACTCACTGGAGTTACGGTGTGAAAAATAAATATATTTTTTGATGGTTTTATAATATACGGTCAGTTGTATGGATTGTAGGCCGTGAAGTTCTCCGTTGGAACGTTTGGGCGCGCCAAAGTTGTGTGACGATGGAGCCGCGCGACGTGCTTATATCTTGCTGAAAGCGGAGCCTCCACGCATGCGCCGCCATCATTCAACTCTCACTCTGAATGACCGCCTTCGCAAATGTCAAATTTTTATTAGTTTTTGAATACAAAAAAAGGAATACATTGTTCGTTGTCCCACTTTGGTTAACGAAAACATCAGAAAATATATTTCGCGAATCATAGACAAAATAATTATCTACAAAAAACTTTACGTACGTTTTTAATATACTGGGTATCTCAAGACTGCTACCGAAAATGAAGCCGGGTTGTAGTTTTAGTGGCTACAAACACAATGCAATTAAAAATTTCGCATAGAAACGCGACAATTATTTTTTATGATTTTTTAAATATCGTCATTTTTGGGTGGTAAATCCATAGTTTTTGCTGAAATAATAATTTAAACTCTTTTATACCTTAAAGTATTTATAAATAAAAGGGTATACACTATTATTTTAGGAAAAAATGTATTTACCACCCAAATAAGGCAATAGGAAAAAAATAACAAAAAAAAATTGACGCTTTTTTTTGCAACTTTTTCTGTTGCATTTTGTCTGAAGTCGCTTAAACTACCACCCGGCTTCGTTTTCGGTAGCAGTCTTGATATACCCTGTATTTTTTTAAAAATATCAAGCAAAACGTTTGGAGGTATAAATACTACTATTAGCTTCAATGACGTTATTTTATTTATGTTTTTATTCCAGAAATATGTAATCATTGCTTAATTTGGCTTTTGCACCAATTCATGTCTAAACAAAGTCTATTGAAATTGTAGGGTACTGAATCTTATTTTCATATTCTGTAATCTCTCTGTAGATGAACTTTGTGTAAATATCTCCACTCTACATTGCGTGTTTTAAGATGTGCTGAGATTATTATATTAGTGCAATATCATAGCTCGCCAACCCGAACTAGGCCAGCGTGGTGGACTATATGGCCTAACCACTCTCAATCGCTCTCTCGATTGTATAGGAGGCCCGAGCCCTGTAGTGGGACGTATATGGGCTGATACAGAATATCATAGTCAATATAATGCATTCCATACTAGTTAAGTTGAAAGTAGCACGTCATAAATTTCTGATTTATTTTTATCCTCTAGTCTAGAGACTAGTTCAAGGGTAATGTGAAAACTACCACCACTAAATCCGCGTAGATACTAAATAATCGACTGCAGATCCGCAGAGTCTTAGCCGTGGATAAAATAACTTCATTTCCATAATAATGTCTGCTCAATAGACAAAGTAGAGCCCTGCCGTGCGCTTCTAAAATTATACTTAAACATATCTAAGAAAATTCAACATCTATTAAACGTTCCAAGGTTTTAAAATGCAAACCCCTTTCTAAAGATATGTTTTTCAGCGGAGTTAAACATCACCCTTCACCTTCTGTAATCTTATCATAACACCGGTATTTAACTTTACTACCCTCTGCAGAACGCTCTTGCAAATGAAAACGTTCATAAACGTAAACGAACCTATAACATGAGTTTTATTTAATTAGTTGTATCGTTATTTGCTATAAGTACTGAATGAAATAAAACCTTCTTTTTCTTTATTTATAGCTTAGCAACAATGACGCCTTATAAAATCATCACTAAAAACTACTACATACTTATCAATTTAAAACCATACTTATTAAATTACCTACATTTAAAACTAAAATATGTATAATCATTGTCTTAAGCATATTGGTGATAATTTACATAAAAATTTAAATGTTTCTGTGGCCTGAAATACTAATACCCTATTGCATAAACCAACATTAAAACTATTGAGATTGAAACAGCTTCCTCCTTAAATAACTATTTTTCGTGCATTCCAGTAGGATTTGTTGAACATCCTCAACAGTTCCACATACATCGCAGTTCGGCGATCTACAAAAACTCATGAGATACCGAAATTTCGTGAAAGGAATATGTACCGATCTGATGCTTGATGCAGTGACAAGAGTATTTCTGTTTAAGGAGTTTTCGTCTATCCAAATATTTTTAGGAATTTATGCTTGAATGGGAATAAAACCTTACTCCCTTTTGTTAGCAAACGTTGTGCTATTCCGAACATAGAAAGTACCTTGTTTCTAGTAGGCATGTTTACGAATCGCTTTTTATGCGGCTAGGTAAATTATCGATCATGCTTGCCAATGACCCTTCAAGGTCCCCTCATCAAAACATGTGCATGATTTAATGCTTAACTATATATAATTCTGAATAAAAAAATAAATAAAAACTTTCTGAAAAAAAGACACTGCAAAATATAACATGCCAATATTTTATCCTTGCCATATTTATTTTCATATAAGTAATTAAGAAACTCGTTCTTGGATGTTCAAAATGTACAAATAGTCGAACAATCCAAGGACATTATTTAAAAACATCTACAAAAGTGAATATCGTATCCTATCCAACACTACGAGTTAGCGATTTTGTTAAATTTAATTTAATAAATTCGAGGTAATGTTTATTTTATTCTACAAGCTAAGGACCATTCCGCTACTTCAACATTTTTAGATACAAGAAGTCCACAGCTGAATGTATTCTTCCCTAGAGTATTCGCGCTGTTACCTCTTGGAAAAATCTGCACCCAGTATCCAACCAATTATACTACTCTGTCGAGATTACGAATAATAATGAAACACGATTTAATATAAATATTTGTCTTAGTTATTCTTTAACTACTAAATATTTGAAATATTCTTCCTATATCCGTTATTAAAACCTCAATCTTGCATTGCGGAGAGCTCCTGTGGTTAGCAGAAAGCGATATAGCACCATATTTGGTAGCTTATAACACGTGCTAGAACTACAAATCAACACCACATTTTAATTCAACAACAAAATAATAGATATCAAACAGAACAAATTTGTAGGTTGCAGGAAGTCGCTGGATGCAGGCCACTTCCAACAGGTTGATGTGGAGATTCATGGAAGAGGCCTGTGTTCAACAGTGGACTTTCTGTCGCTGAAATGATAATGATGATAAACAAATCGCGCCGGTTGATACTTCATCTGAACAGCATTAAGTTTATGGCGCATAGTGGTCACTTTAACGTGCAAGTTTAAATAAAATCTCTCCCTGTCATTTTCTCAGACACACCAATAAACATTTTCCATACAGAAATTATGGAGCAATGGAGAACGTCATCTAAATCTTTATTTAACAACTTTATACAAAATTTGGCTCACGTATTCAAACGCTGGTAGATACTAAGATATCGCAAAATATAACATACTTACACATCAAATTGATAATCTCCTTTTTTTGAAGTCGGTTAATAAATTACTTTCGATATAAAGCAGTCGATGATGTTGTTACGTCACAGACAATGTCTAGTTTCTCAAAAATTTTAGATCCGTTGGAATATTATAATTACTTTAGTATTAAGTGGGGTTTAATCTTTTGGAAGTAACTGAGACAAGGTTTTTGAAATAAATATCTATGATTAAGTTGATATTGTGATAAAATGTAGTGATACAAGTTTGTATTTACCATTTAGTAAACTAAAAATGCTTAATTTGAATACGAAAATAAAAATTCCACTAGTACTGCATTACATAAACTAGGGTTTCTTATTATAATTACGACTACGATTACGACAAACAGCCAGTAAGTATTTATTGTCAATCGCGATTAAATATATATATTTTTTATTTATTGTAATGAATGGTAAGACGAACCTGCCGCACGCCTGATGGTAAGTGATACGACCGCTTGTATATAGTAGCAACTAGCAAAACCAAACAACACATTGAATTACAAAGCAATGCTTGGCAATGCACTGCGTTTTCCATCCTGAGACGTAAGATGTTAAGTTTCATTATGTCTAGTAGTTAGTCTGGGTTCAATGTCCTGCAAACTGGAACATAAAAGTTCATATACCGACACTGCTGTTTGGCGGGAGAAATAGACATTGCGGTGGTACCTACCTAGGTGGCCTCTCACATATGAGAGACTTACCACCAGTAAAGTTTATTTTTGGTGCGAATGAAGAATCACACTCTAATTTATAGGCAACTTTTTACCTACACCGCTACGATACTATTTTCTCGTATACTGTAATCAAATTTTCCACCTCCAAGAGGTTTTTCCAGGTTTTTATTTTCTTTATTTTATATTAATTACTATTTTACAATGTTTATTTTAATAATTTGTTTTTTATAACAAGAAATAATATTATAATATCAGTCAACCACTCTCAATCGTACTCTCGATTGTAGAGTAGGCCCGTGCCCTGCAGTGGGACGTATATGGGCTGATACAGTCAACATTTACTTAAAAAACAAAACCGTTCTTTACAATTATGTAAATCTAGACTCCAGTTTGCATAATGTTTTCTTAAAGTTACACATTGAAATAAAACTATTATGTATGGATGCTATCGCGAATCGGTATAATTTAAATTGTTAAATTATAACAGTCACTGAGCGGATTCCTCAGTCCGCTCCGTGACCACGAAAGCTGTCAAGTAATCGAAACATAGGATGGTTAAAAAATGAAAAAATTAAACCGAATTCGCGATAAAACTCCGTAAGTATATCATAGTTTTATTTCAATGTCTAAGCTCTTGCATTATTGCTATATTTTATCGAGACAACCACGATCGCGCTGTTGGTTAGACACTGGCTGTGGAATGCGAGACCGCGGGTTCGATCCCCGCACGAGATAAATATTTGTGTTGAACCACAAATATTTGTTTCAGGTCTAGGTATAAGTGAGATCGAAAAGCCTCTCGTAGTTCCTAATACCCCTACACAAGACTTGATGTTAGTATGTGTATTTAATATTTATTTACGAAACATTTTTTTTATTCATTAGATACATTTTTGCAATCAAATGTTTTGTCTTCTTCGTTCAAACTGAATTCAAAAGTCGATTCAATAGATATATCAACTTTCTATGAATAAGGAAGCTTACTCGGTGGCATAGTTGTACTACGGTATGCTTACTAAGCTGATGTGTCGGGTTCGAATCCCGGGTCGGGCAAAGTGATACTTTGTGGATTTTTCTAACCATTATCAGTCTGATGTCAGGAATTTGGCGATTAGCTCACACATTGTGGGTCGGAACACACAAGGCAAAACGTGTATGTACTGGTTGTTACCGGCACCTCTGCCTAACCCTTATGGGAAAAGGCGTAAGTGATATTATGTATGTATGTTTAAGGCCGAGGTTGACAACAAAACGCGGCAATTACGTCGGTCACTGTTACGAGTCCTTAACCACTACGTGCAGAGGTCACATAACATCACATCCTACTAGTACCCATTACTACCCCATTATTGCTATTTCAAATTCACGTCAGAACCTTGATATTTTTGAAGCCCTAGCTCTATATTTCTGCTATTGCTAATTGCCCCTCCTCAGAATTTGAAAACAAAAATCTGACCATATATTATACTATAATCACTTTTCCCATCTAAAATTACACACACCAAATTGACTGTTCAGTTTCTTCTTTAAATGCGTTTGTAAACAACCCACTCTTTTAAATATTACATGAAATCGTATAAAAATATTAGCCGGCTTTGTGAATCTCAGTCGCACATCGCAAAATTTAGCTTATTTATATAACTTGTGAAATGTTATATCGACTTCACTTGCTATTTGTGACTTAAAATTCCTATTTATTCCATCACTACATCCTACCACCGCCCACCAGCTCACTCGTAACCCTAAATAAGAATCATATATTATGAGAATCAAAAAGTAGGTGAAACTTCTATGTAATTGTAACCTCCCAAAAAAAAAACAAAAAACATTATAATCATCTTTCAGTTCGCGAAATTAAGAAAAAACACCAACAAACATACTTTCTTTCAAACTACACCAGTATTAAACATAGCTATAAAAATATTTTCAGTAGATAGCTAGATAAGATTAACTATTCCACTTAAGTACCTATTTATATTCCATTAAGAAACTACTAAACTTGAACGCGAACCTAATGCAATTTGTTAATATTCCACAACTTGGAAACTATATGAGAATGTGTATTATGAGCAATTACAGATAATAAAAATGTTTTTGCACAGACGAACACAATATTTACATTAGAAACTTTGTGTGGTGGAAAATGCTTTGGAACTAATATTGCCTGCTTTTCCCTGCGCCTCTGCTTGCTGTATTACTACACTTTTTTGCACTCCGTAGTCAGTGTATTACAGTCCAGATACCATAAAGAATATTTCCCGACAATAAATAAATATCTCTCTTGGTATTTTCGCCTGAAAACCAGACAAATCAATTTAAAAATTATATTATTAAAATAAATATTCATTTACGTATTCGGCTTTATTCATACACCGTTTATAAACCTATTTTAGCTATAGAATGTTTTGTCCTTTTCGAACGACTTTTTAATTCAGTTTGAGCGGAGAAGACAAAACATTTATTAAATAAAATAGGTTTACGAGTATAAATTGTCTATAAATAGCGCCGTTTAAATATAAAGGTTTGGAAGGAATCTGAAAGTCAGGAGCCAAGTTTTAAAAGTGTTTTCATTTTTAATTACCTACAGAAAGGCTGTACCAACTATTTTGGGTCGTATTATATGTTAATTATCTGAGAAGCGTCCTCTCACGTCCCTGCCGCCGGACGACTGCATAGTGCCTTTTTAATTTGAATATGATATATAATTGCGCAATGCATATGCTCGCTCAGGCGTGACGCGCCGCGACAATTGGTTATACGCATGCGCATTGTGCAAACTAGTCGGTATGGCGTGTGAGGGCGGGATGGAACTTTTAACTTATTTGGTTGTTAATTATATATTTTTTTTATTGTATTTTGTTGATTGTATAGTATTGTGTAATTAGTATTTAGTTGAAATGTTGTTTATTAACTTTGTTTCATTTTAGTTTTTAGTTATAAGTACTTATGGTTTATTGGCCGGCGTTCGCATGTCACTCTAGGTGACCACTGAAAATCAGCGTTGCGCTGTGGCTTCTGCCTCGGTGCAACATGTGAGCTGAGTGGTCACCTACTTTGTCACAGCGATGCGACGTGCATCTCGTTTAGAGTTTTATTGTTTTTGTTATGTATGTTCATTGTATGTGTATTTTTTTGTTAATCGAGTATGTCCGTTGTCTTGTGTGACAAATAAATGTGCCTTTCTTTCTTTCTTTCTATTTATTCTTATGCCCACTTTCCAATGTATTGACGGAACCGTTGCTTGCCGTCAATTTTTAAAATTGGAATGGTATCGATGTTACTATGAAAACATTGAGTTTCAATAGTAGAAGTGGTTGCGGTTACGATAACGAACGGGCAAATTAAATAAAAAATAAACTCATTGTCTGGGACGTTCTGAAACGACGCGTGAGATCAGTACAACCGGCTCCGCAGACCATCAGAGAGCTGAAGAATGTGATTACCGCGGAGTGGGAACGTATTCCGCAAGCAAGTATCCGGGACATCCTCGCTAGCATACCCAGACGAATTCAAGCTATGATTTCAGCTAGAGGGGGTCACACTCAATACTAAACATTTATCTGCTTTTACTTTTTTAAAGAAAAAATAAACAAAAATCTTTGTTAACTTTTACTTCACGAGCATATGCACTACTAGCGAGCATACACTACTAGTGAACTTTAGCATTAAAACCCATAAATTTTATCAAAATTTTATGATAATACTGACGAAAACGATTATTTGCTTATTAATTTACAAAATTGTGAAAGTAAAACTACCTATAATTATCAAACAAACCAATAGTAACATTTGAAATGGTTCATTGCTTAGGTGCCCGTTTTTTTGCAAATGAGTTTATTTTGTAAACCACCTGAGTTCTTTATTTCCATAGATTTTGGGAGTCTTAATATACTCTATTGAAAATATACCCTCGTACATTCCTATCAAGTAGCTATTGATATTCGTATCTAAAAGATAGATTTTAAGCGCTATATAACATACAGTGTAAATTATAACTTAGGTTTAAACACCCCCGTAACACATGTGTTCTTGACCAGGTGATCCATTGTAATATGATTATCTGGAAGAGACCTTTAATACCGCCATTGCTGCAGTTCAACTGTTTCTGCTACTTTCAATTGTTAAATTTATTCATATTTAAATTAATTGGTGTACAATAAAGTGTAATATATCTAAATATAATCAAGTTAATGTATATCTATGATATTGAATAACTTGGATTTTGAAGTTTATTAAATCACTTTTGTCAAGAAGTGTTTATTCCTGGAACGTGAAAGCTGACTCACGGAGGTACTAAGTATTATTGAGTAGGCTCGATAATCTCTTTAATATTAAGATTTATTTTTCAAGCGCTGTTCTATTTATCAAGTTACAGGATAAAGACCCTATAGCCACCTCTCTCTTATTTTTTGCAAGAGAAAGTCCACTGATGAGCAACACACATACAATACAATACAATAATTCTTTATTGCACACCAAATTACATTGAGCTTAAAGATAAATTATGTTTTTAGTAATACAATGGGCGGTCTTATCGCTTAAAGCGATTTCTACCAGACAACCGTGGAATGGATAATATTCGAAATAGTTGTAGATTTGATGTAAACAATAAATATCAAGAAAGAAAATAAAAAGGTAAAATATAATAACATACTAATACTGAAATACCAAAATCAAATAAACTAATACATATTTAAAAATAATACTAATAATTACACATGAGATTTCCCAAGTCAACTCTTACAAAATGGAATGCCAAATGGGATTAGATTATTTAAATATTTTACCTCTTTATTATGTATAGCACACTGGCTTGTAACAGGGCATTAAGCAATGGTTACTACGAAAATACCGCCTTCCCAAAATATTATACATAAACTCGCGCCTTTTTCCCAGAAGGGATAGGCAGAGGTATTACCAGAGCACCTACATTTCGCCGTGTTCCGTCAACGGTTACAAAGCTGAGGTCTCGGGTTCGAATCCCGGGTTGGCAAAGTGATATTGGATTTTTCTATTCAATATTAGCCCAGAGTCAGGAATTTGTGCCCGATGTGGCGATATGGACGCCCGCCTACAAGGTGGACGGACGATCTGACTAAGGTTGCAGGAAGTCGCTGGATGCAGGCCGCTTCTAACAGGTCATTGTGGAGATCCTTGGGGGAGGCCTATGTTCAGCAGTGGACATCCTGTGGCTGATATGATGATGGCGATAGGCTCGCCACCTATCACATTGTGGGACGGAACATACAAGGCGAAATGTGGGTGTTCTGGCACCTCTGCCTACCCCTTATGGGATATAGGCGAGAGTTTATGTATGTATGTATGTATGTTCCGTCAAATAAACCGATATCTTAGTCTTACAATAGTAGGTACTTAGGTAGTCATCATTTCACATTAATACTCGTAAACATTAATATTCCATGTCAACTAAATTGTTTACGAGGCAAACACGGCAATGAATATTTTTATTAGCGAACGTCGATCATCAATATTAAAACCTCGTTAGAATTCGTTTTTTATGCCCCGATTATCTCCTGCTCGTAATTAAGCTTAGCGGAATTTCCCACCGTATTTTTGACAGTCAATATGAGTTAAAATTCGGTCATATCTATTGTGCATAATATTATTAGCGACATGAGCAAACATGAAATTAAGCAATGGAATATTAGTTTCATTAAGCTTGACCAAATATACCATTTATGTTCTGCGATCAATTCTCCACCCTAATATTCATAACTCTTTTATTTTGTAGTTAGTTATTTATATTTTTAACGATATATTAGTCACATTAAACTTTAATTTAATCAATAAATTTATTAATTGCTTCAACTTTGGCACGATACTATACTTACTTAAACTTCCTATACTTTAAGTATACAGTATACTAACTAGTCTATGTACAACTACGTATACTACACATAGAACAAAGAAAAAACAATGAAAACAAAATATAACTAATGACAAGAATTATTGAAAAGCGTCCTAATAATGCTAATTTACTCCAAAATATTAAAAAATAAGTAATTATTTTGACAGTTTATGTAATAAGTGGTTTATATTCATGTTGATGTCTGTATTAGATACAAAGTTCAAACAAGATTGTGGCTTACTATAAAATGTGGGAATTACCTTGGGTAGCAGCCGGAATATCAGATAGGGTAGAATAGGGTACCCTATACGTGTTAACGACTCCTATAATTTAAAAGTTGGTTATCGTTAGACGTTAAAAGTGCGTGGAGGCCTGTTGGTAACGAACCAGACGCGATTGCCATGAGCCATCATGTTCATGGTGGCCGCAGGTTCAAATCACAGGGCACAGCTTTGTGTGTGAATTGATAGTCATCACCACGCACTAAAACGGTGAGGAAAAACATTGTGAGGAAACCTGCATAGTATAGCGATTTTTATGAATTTCTATGGTATGTAAATGTGGGCTATATGGCCTAACCACCTTAAATAGTATCTTTGAATATGTATAGTATTATAGATTATGAATACGAATATGGGCTGATACAGTTTCGTTAGGCATTTATTTAATTCTTAATGGTAACTAGCCTAACCTGAAGTTAATTTGAATGCCATTATAAAATCATTAAAATATCAATAATTGAGAAGCTCCATGGTGCAGTTGGTTAGACGCCGGCTTTGAAACGAGAAGTCACGGGTTCGAACCCCGCATCGAGGATGTTTGTGTAAACCACAAGCATTTGTTTCGAATCTGGGTGTTTGTGAGACTGAAAAGTATCTCGTAGTTCTTGACACTCACGACGCGACGCAAGAATCGATCTTAGTGTGAGGTCAGCCGTCAGGACTATGTGTGTGACTATTGGGTGTATTTATTTCTTTATTGCTACATGCGCAGCTTAAATTTTTTATTGTTAAAACTGTAACATATCACCTGTATATGTTGTCTTTTCGATAAGCTCTGTTTACATAAGACCCTTTCTCTGTGCTGGGATAATCCCGTTACACATTTTCTATGTCACTGTTGGCCTTCTTACATAAATGAGAATATGTCAAATGAAATATTACCATTTAAAACCTAGAATGTACAAATAAATTTATTAATGACGTCATAATTAGGCTCTTATCTTAGCTTAGAAGAATAAATAATACCAATACTATGGCAGATGCATTGCCAGTCATCTAGATTATCTTGAGCCTAATTTAGGTAATGGATTGACAGCACTGAACCATGGATAGTTATTGTACTGATTCTGCAACAAGATACTGGTGGTAGGTCTCTCATATGTGAGAGGCCATCTGGGTAGGTACCACCGCAATGTCTATTTCTCCCGTGAAACAACACTGCTTAAATGCACTGTTGTGTTTCGGATTGAAGGACATTGTAGCCAGAGCAACTACTGGACATATTGAGACTTAACATCTTATGTCTCAGGATGGCGAGCGCAGTGGAATGTTGCTACTGTTCATGAGCGGTCGTATCGCTTACCATCAGGCGAACGGCATGCTCGTCTCGCCATTCAATGCAATAAAAAAAAAGATAATTTATCTCTCTTCTTTGTTAACTCAATTTTATTAAATTTGTTCACAATGGCCAAACAAAATACATTTTGATGAAATAACTTTCTTTTAAGTTAAAACCAAGTCCAGAAAACACAAACAAAATACGCAATACGTTCAAAACATAATTGCCAACATCGATATCAATAAGTCAATGATTGCCAACAGTTTTATGGATCTATTATAATAATCTATATATATAAAATGAAACCCGTTTCGCGTTGTCACGGCATCACATGTGAACGGCTGAACCGATTTCGATAATTCTTTTTTTTTAATGTTTGTGGAAGTCCAAGGATGGTTCTTACGGCGAGAAAAAATCGAATAATTGCCGGAAAAACCCTAAAAACAGCCCTTTTCTTTTTCCCATACAAACGTTTTCTAACTAAAACGTAAAGTCAATTTGAGCTTTATTGCTATTGTAGAAAGTTCATATTAAATTACCATCACTCACAGTTGTTTAAACAATGTAGGTATGTTCCTAACGTCAAAGAGTAAATTTGCACTTTATTACCGCTATACAAAATTCAAATTCAATCATATCTATCAAAACAATGTGCGTGATTTTCCCATACAATATGTTCATGGGTTTGTAACTGTCAAACATTTAATTTTCACCCTGTCGATATGGTAAACTCTGCCCTCAAATTAAAGAACGTATTTAAATAAAGGTTTCGAATCGAAAACATATATCCACAATATTCGATTAATGGCGTATTTTAGATTTTAAAGAAGTAAAATATTGACAGTAGTGAAAATGGATTGACATTTTATTTGATTGTAATTGTTTATGCATGCGTTCAGAAATTTATTTTGTATAAACTAAGGATAATATATCAAGCTACATTAATATAGGACAATGAAATAAATAATGTTCACACGTAATGGTAGATTTACATGTTGGCTGAGGCTGGGCCAACGTCTACCAATTCCAAGCTATTAACTATGAAAAACATAATGCCAGCCGAGCCAAACACTCCGTTTACACGCTGCCGTTGGTCGAGGCTGGCTGAGGTTGGCCAAGCGTGTAAATGCAGCATAAGAAGTTACTCCTTTTCAAGATCGAATGCCATTTTTATCACGAATTTTTACAGTGGCCTTTCCTTCGCTATAATTCACTGATAGAAATGTACATCGTATCGGAGTGAGATAGGTTATATTATACCTAAAGGGGTAAAAAAGGGTTGAAATGTTATGTCTAAGAAAATCGAAACCACTGAAGTTATGTCTATGAAATTTTATATTTCAACTCTTTATTACTTACAAAAAGTAATGGCGTGTAATATTTTTTGGAAAAACAGCATTTTGGTGCTGAAGTAAGGGAAGGAATATTGGATGGACATTAAAAAACGCAAAAGTTTTTAATGTCAAAATTTCATAAGGCAATCTTTATATGTATATGTATATGGATGTATATGGAGGGAAGGGACATAAAGTAAAATAGAATGGAAGGTACGGGAGAGGGCTGGGATAGATGACAGATTTGTTAGGACGAAATGTAAATGCACGTTATAAAACGGGATGGATAATAAAGAGAAGGGATGGGACGGATTGGGAAGAGACTGAACAGGCGGATGAGACGGGATTATTTATTTATTTATTTAACACTTTATTGTACACCATGTACATAAAAAGACAAAACTAAATGAAATAAAATATATGCACAAGTGGCGGTCTTATTGCTTGAAGCAATCTCTTGATTGCTTCAAGCAATAAGACCGCCACTAAGGGATTGTGCCGGACAGTAGGATAGCTACGCCAAGTTTAGGTATACAAGAGTTTATACGAAAAACAACATGTATTTGGTGTGGAGTGGAATCAAGAAATATATGCACCCAGGCGAAGCTGGGTCGGGCCGCTAGTAATGTATAAAGTCCTATGTCTAAAGGTTTTGTGAGGAGATTTAAAAAGGCTGTACCATTTCCACAGTTTACGAAGTACCTACATTCAAAACAGGTCATGGAACTAGCCAGCTAAGCCACACAACTTTTATCCTATGTGCCCAGTAATACTAACATGATCATAGAATAGTTCTCCGAACCGCCATCCGATGTTACGTTTCCCAAAGGACATCTGTGCGATTGGTATTGTAATACAGTCGCAACACTGCACTTATTCATGAGTAAGCATAATGTTTTCATGTTAATAATATTAAATAAGGACGAGGTGGCCTATTGATAAACGCCCTAGACGCGGCTGCCAACATGCTCACGCTGGTTTCGGGTTCAAATCCTAGGGCACACCTCTGAGTTTTTGGAGTCATGTGAACATTCACCAGCACCACGCACTATAACGGTAAAGGAAACATTGTAAGGAAACCTACATAGCGATTAGTAAGATTTCATATGGTATTTAAAGTCCGCCAACGCCGCACCAGGCCAGCGCGGTGGACTATGTGGCCAAAACCCTCTCAATCGTAATTTTGATAGTGGAGGAGGCTCGTGCCCTGCAGTGAGACGTATATGGGCTGATTCATAATCATAGTCATAATGTAAACAATCAATAAGTAAACACATTCAGATAAACAGTATCAGCGGCGCGGTTAATTGAGAGCCGGCCGTGAAACATGAAGCTGCGCGTTCGATTCCAGCAATGCAACGTGACGAATATTTGTGCGGCCCGCAAATATCTCATTTGAGTCTGGATGCTACGACAACAGACAGTTTCTTGTACTTTGTTACCCATTCCCACGACACAAGACTTGTTTCTTAGTCAAATCTTTTGTTCCTAGGTATATGACATTGTACATTACCGACTTAATATGACATACAGAAACTCGAATATACAGCAATAGTATTGCAAATACAATCTAAAATTTAAATTTTGTGCTAAAAGGTAATGTTTGCATGACAACTAATGCTAAACAAACGTGGGCCGAAATTCTAACTCATCCTAGATTTCTGACACAACAGTACGACAAATCAGTGAATTAAAATTTCATTGCTTAACTTCTTTATAGATACTTTAATACGTTTATTGTTGATAATAAGACAATTTTGCAACATGGTAAATCCACAAAGCGCAATTCATAGAACTTTCTGTACCATATCGTTTGATTCTAAAGACACCAAACAACCTGGGTACCCAAAACCGTTAGTTATTATATCTTCAGACAATTTTTTCTACTTTAAGTACTTTGGTCTTTTTACCGCATAATTATTAATACACTATATTTCAATCAACAGTAGAAACCTATTTATTGCAAAAAAGGTTGTCTTAAAAGAATATTATCTCTGATCTCCATTGAATTGCCGCAGTCAATAATGTCAACGATGTCAACAACATTTCCACGCCTTTGATCAATAACGCTATAAATCAAATTATTTCAACATACATGAAAGACGAATAAACAAATAATGTATGGAATCCTGTAATAAAGCTCATAAAATAACACAAGTAAGTAATGCATGGCTCTAACAAAAAACGTTAATTTTAGATCTAATATCTTTGTTTCAAATTGATGAATATTAATCAGTAAGAAATTTAGAATTCGGAAAATACTCGTGGAACATAAATATTATAACTAACTAATAATAAAAAACTGTTGCTAAAATCTGTACTCAATTTGCATGAATTGTTAACAGAGAAAGTAGGTACCTACATTGTTGATTATGACGCGTGCCAGTGTATCTAGCGACTAGCGGCAAATTAACATTTTAATTGTATACGCCACAATGTTTTTGGTGCGTTGGCCTACGTCCCGGTAGCTCCGTCCACATCGACGCAAAGTCGCATCTCTCTGGAAAATCACCGATCAGCCCATGACAGCCAATCGTGCATGTGACGAGTTGGTAATGGGTTATTATAATTTTCGATCGTTGATGGACAAATCCGTTAAATTGAACGCACCTCCACTTCATCCCAAATGACTGGCCCATCTAGAAAGTTGACAACGCAATTTAAATTACCACACATCTGTACTTTATGTTATGAATTTACATTAACCGTTAAGGTTTTTCTAAATTTCATGTTTAATCGGTAAGCAGAGCTTTTTCGCCTTAACACCATAATGTACTATTACTTCTAATAGTACCAGACATTCCTATTGCATAGGGTGTTTTTACGTAATTATATTCATAAAACACTATGTTATTTTGAATTATTTTTTGCAGGCATAAAAACACAAGTAATACTTCAGTAAAAATGTCATCAAAAGCAAAATGTAAATCAATTGTAGAGTTTAATACTGCAAGCTTTAAGAAACAGGGCAGTACTTTGTTAATATTCACAATGCTGAGTCTTTTCATTATCCTCGTGATATATGCTAGCACCAAAGACTGGAAAGGGTTTACATGTCCGGAGGAAGTGGACTTGGGCACAGTACGACTGCCTTCACATGCTTGTCGACGGAAACACCCGAACATCCATAGACATTGCAGCTTATGAAAATTTAGAATCTCTTGACGGCATTTTCATAGTCGCATCAAATTTTATTTCACCGTCCAAATCTTTTAACTCTTGTTGAATGCTATTTAAATCAGCAAAACAGACTAATTTGTTTTTGTCTGACTGTTTTACGCTAGTGGCTGCCAGACCAAATAATTGTTCCCCTTGTATCAACAAATCTCCTGCCCGCACTGGACATTTGGCAACATCTTTAACACAAATTATTTTATTCTGATTTAAATGTTTTACAGAAATTCCAGTATGGGAAACGTCTTTGTCGGCTAAAGTGACGCGTTGTCGTGAAAATGATCGTCCGATATGTGAAGGTCTTCCAATGACATGTACTTTTGCTCTCCAATTTAAGTTCTGGCCAATACTGACGACATCAGAGCAATCACCGATATGTTCAAAGCTAGAAAGTAGGACTAATTTTTTGGATGCAATTCCGTCATGATTGATGTATTCGATCACATCTGGGGTAAATCCTTTTCTGCAACGTTGTCTACAAATAAATAAAACGTCTGATTTAAACCACCTCTAAAAATGACAATCTCTTAAAGTTAACATTTTTATAATAATTAATATCAATATTAGGAAAAAGGCTTTCAAAGAAAGCTTTCAATCATCAGATAAATTAAACAATATATTCTACTAATTGTATTCCACCCAAAACAGCCAAAGTAGTTGGAAAGGGAACAAAGCTTGCACTAGAACCGAAAGTAAAAAAATATTTATTATATTTAAAAGACATACTCAGTTGGACTTCCGAGAAAAACACGTACAGGCCCGGATGGTACACAAGCGCCATTGGCAATAATAGAAGTCCTGCTGACTACTGCGCCAACGCACAGCAACTCCTTTGACGGCAGGGAATGTATTCTAGCCACGAACCGGTACTCGTCAAATTTTACTAAAATGCAACTTATATCATTCATATTCAATTTCTTCATCGCAGTTATGCCCCGATAATGCATTACAAAACTATTAACGACACAAGCCATGGTTGCTACAAATATAGCTATAAGCCATGCAACTACGCCAATTTTACTTCTGTTCGAACGATCATCCCATGGAATCGTTATAAAATTATACTCGAATTCAATATCTTCGGGGTTACAGTTATCTTCCAATATTTTATTATTGTCGTCAACATTTTCGTCCATTTTTACGATATTACTTGTAAAATGATGTGATTGTTCCATGAAATCTCGAGGGCTTAAATTTCTCGCGTACTAGATAGTTATAGCGATACTAGATAGAAAGTAAAGAAATAAGTGCATTAACATTGCTGTTTTTATTTTATACTGACAACCATTTTTTTTAATTACTTACTATATAATGTGAGATCTATCAATGATTATAGAATCTGGGAGCACGGGAGTGTCCCCGCTAAGTCGAGCAAAAAAGCGGAACGGTTGTACCATCCTTTTCTCTAAGCAATTCAGGCCATTTTCGATCCCCTGTAACTTCGTTGTGGATAACTAGAAGCCTGAATTTTCAGTAACCAAGCAGGCATTGTATATACACGGTATATTTCAAATTTCACTCAATTCGATCCAGTAGTTTAAGAATTATTACTAGTTACTAATTTCTTTCACTCACTGACTGACCGATCATAAACTCTAAGGCACTTCTAGCAGACATTGAATCTTGAAATTTAGATACTATTAATATTTAGCTTTTAAATCAAGGAAAAACATTTTGCAATTTCAGTCCATTGTCATAACTACACCAACTGACTAAATAACTTTGTAATGCCGTATAAATATACAGGATTACAATATTGATTTAAAAACTAAGCATAGGCCCTTTAGTAAGTACATTTGGAGTTTAAAAAAAATGACCGCGAAAATCGCGCTAAAATAAATATTCTAATTAAATAGATTTCTTTAAACGGTGATAAAATATTCTATATTTTTATTAAACATTCTATCATAATACAAGCAAGCCTTTTCAAAATTACTACGAGCAACGACTAATTTCAGTATCGCACCACTAGAGATATACTGGAGCGCGCACCAATTACGTCGGAACACTTTACACGCTTTCCGCCATGTCCATATATTTATGTCAATGGATTACAAAGTTATATTTGCAGTTAATTAATCAGTGTATGTTAAATCTAAATAAAGAAATGAGATCCAAAACAAATATATGTAAATATTTTGATCGAAAGGTATAATTTAAAATCATTAGTTGAACGTCATTACACAACGTCACTCGGTACCGAATTTCGCACGACTGAGGAAGTGGCAAGATCCCTGGAAGGTGTCGGCGGCGCGGGAGCGGGCGACGCGGCGCGGCGGCACGCTTTGTACTTGCGCTTGCGGCGGCGCGGCGGTGAGGGCGGCGCGATCAAAGGATTTTATTACTTAGATTTAGAAGTTTCTACTCGAATTCATATTGTATAAAGTAGGGTAACAATAATGTGTATTTATGAAGATTTTTTTCATTTATGTCATCTTTCTCTAAACAACGTTGTTTTATGAACACATTTATGAATAACTTATTCTAAATTAGTAACTAATAGTGGTAAATTAATTTTACACTACATAAACAAAAACATAAAAAAATTAAAATAAGTATGCCAAAGTGTTCTAAATCATGTACTTGCCATGCACAATTTTTTTCGTGACGATAAGCGATTCCACCCAGTATATAGCATATGTATATATAGCATTACAGCAGCTAAAAACAAGCGTTATTCATAATTTGTTCGCAAAAAACAATAAATCAGTACTTTTGTTATACAGGCACCATATTGGGTAGATTTGAACCAATCAATGTCTAATAAAGAGCGTACTTCACCACCGTTTTGTGGACAATCAACTATCCAATATCCTTCTTTAATCTGAAGAAGATACCGCGATTAACTTTATGATTGTTATAAAAATTATAAAATTACTAGGATTTGGCAGAAAACAGAGCATAACAAGAAATCTTTATCTTTAATCTGGAATCGCAAGAACCCTTTGCCTTCCCAAAAAACGGGAAAAGGATTTTAAAAAAAACTGGACTCTGGCAACACCGTCAAATTGTAACTTGTCATGCTAAAAGGACTTGTATCCATAGCGTAAAATTTTAAATAAAAAAAAAAGTTACTTGTCAGTGCCAAGCAGTGTCAAGAAAAAAAAAAAAGAAAGTTTGAAAACAAATCGACTGAGTTAAAATTAGTTTTCGCAAGAAAGTTAAATGGATATTTAACAATAATGCCTACGATAATATTAATTGACGTATCCCTGTCTATGTCGAGACCCGTTCCGACAACTGACACTACGGAAAGTCACACACGATACACGATAGCGACTGCGGCTATAAACTCCTTCTTGGATTATTTAACTCTTCACGCCAAGTTTGAATATGTTTCATTAGTATCGTTCTCTTCAGTATACGAAGGTAAATAATGTAATTTATTGTAACTTTAAATAACCATGTCTTAACGTAACACTAATAATTTCAATAAGTTTAATATATTAATGAAATCAAAATAAATATATTTCCAACTATCAAGTCCACCCATCTTAATAGAGTCTTACAATTGCGATATTTTGTCATGATTCATATGTTCTCAATTTCTCAGTAAAACAGTAATGGCCTTATTCATAAACAATTTTAAAACATATTTTATCAATTATTTCTGATTCGATCTCTCTACATAGCTCGTTGGACGTTGAGTGACTTTGAGCTTCCTAATAAGGCCCATAGTGAGAGGCCACGTCTCGGTGCCGTAAGTCATCACTGGCAACACACAACTATTGAAGACTTTCGATTTAAGGCACTAAGGTATTTTGGACGAGAAGACGTCGCATAGTTTCCCGAACGCTGGAGGAGGAGATCCGTAGGAGAATTAAAATAACCGACATAGCCCACCGGATTAGCAAGTTGAAGTGGCAATGGGCAGGACACATAGCACAGAGATCTGATGACAGATGGGGTCGGAAAGTGCTCGAATGGAGGCCACGTAGCGGAAAGCGCAGCGTAAGACGTCCACCCACAAGATGGTCAGACGACGACCTGGTAAAGGTCGCAGGACGTCGCTGTATGCCGGCTGCCTCCAAGAGGTCTCTGTGGAAATCATTGGGGGAGGCCTATGTTCAGCAGTGGACTTCCTTTGGCTGATGGATAATGGATTAGCAATTAATTGTTTTGTCTTCTTTGCTCAAACTTATTTCAAATCGTTCGAAAGGGACAAAACAATTTATAATAATAACAACAATATGTTTTGAAATTCTATGAATAAGGCCTCTAGTATTAAGATTGTACATTCAGGTTTGAGCATAGAACCTGCTAAGTTCATTGCGGGTTCAGTAATACCATGGGAAGGGTCATGTCTTGTATAAAGTTTGTCTTCAGCAGTCCTGAAAACAATCCAGGTGTGACAATGGTCACTAAAGATTCTAGTCTTACTTAGGCAATTCATAGGACATAATCATATTGTCTTTGTGCATCAGTACAGAATGTCTAATTAAACTACAATTAATTAATTTTTAACAGCTTTATTTTGTTTTGTTGTAATCAATAATCTAATCTTTATTACAGTTGCGGTACCATTTACTCGAGACTTTGATAGCATTCGAAGTAAATTATTACACCTGGAAGAAGGTGACAAAACTTGTATAGACACAGCTTTGTTAGGAGTTAATCAATTGGTGCTGAGTGAGTGGGGATGCCAAACTCCAGTACAGATAATTGTGGTAACTCATAAATAGTCTTATTAAATTTTTAAGTATGGTTTAAGCTTCAAGATCTTTTTTTGTCATAAAATAATTTTATTCCTCTAAATAATTACTTTGGTATTAAACTTAAATAACAATGTAACTATTTTATACAGAACCTAGATTGTGAGCAGTACGGAGTACATGTTGAGGGTATATCTATATTTTGTTGCAAACTGAGTTTAACAAAAATAACAAGTAAATAAACATTTAAAACAATAAATATTGCACCAATTTTACATGAAAAATCTGTCAATAATTGGTAGTAACTTTTCCAATTTTTCATTGGTAGAAAATATGATAACCAAATTTGGGAAAACTAAACAAAACAATATTGTTTTGTAACGGAACACATATAGGTTATTTAGATTCTAAAAAAGGCAAAATTTATTTGATGGTTGTATGTTGTATGATGATGAACTGTCCCATACATTGTCTTGACCTCACACTGGGACCCAGTTTTGTGTTGTGTGCATCACACCAATATTTATCTAAATGCAGAGGTTGAACTGGTGGAGGCTGGAATATCACCATGTTGTCATATTTTACATATTTTTTTTTATTTGCGCATTTTGAGCTGACACCCGAATACTGGAACGCAGCTTAAATATTATGTTGCACTTAACTATGTTAATCCTGCTTAAACATACTGACTAAGTGGGCTGTGCACTGTTAAGAGCAAGTTATTATTTGAATGGCGTTCGAGTATTCGGGCGTAAGTCTCATATTTTCTCGCACTTAACACCTTAAACACTAGACTTGATTCATTTTGAAGCAGAGATTTAATACAAATTGCAGGTAACAGATGGAAGCAGCGGAGTTGGTTCTATTGGTAGAAATCGCATTATTCAAGCTTTACCGCTGCCACCACCATATCCAGCAAAAATACATATTCTACCAATTGCCGCCCCACATGATCCTGCCCTACAACATGGTAATAAATAAAATAAAAAATTGTATTTTTAATGTTATTTTTTAATCTTATTGCAATGAATGTCGAGGCGTGCATGCCATTCGCCTGATGGTATACGATATGACCGTTCATAACCTGTTGTATAACCAAACACCTTAAATTACAAAGCAATGATTGGCATTCCACTGCAATCACCATCCATAGCCAGGGCCGTCTTTAACTATGATGGGGCCCTGGGCACATAAGAATTTGGGGCCCTTTTGAAAAATAAAGAAAAAAAATCTAACATTTATCTACTATGATCTTTTGATATCGAAGTTATGTATCAATCTTGTCGGTCTTTTTGGTCGCTCGCTAAGGCTGTGGAGGTTAATTTCTGTCTGTCCAGTCTCCCACCACTGCGTAAGCCCGATAACAGTTTGGCCCACAGTGCAAAGGAGAAGGCCGATCTCTTGACCTAATTCTTTGCCTCGAACTTGATTTTGGGTGACGGGGGAGCCACACCACCGAACATCCCGCAGTTGTTCTTAAAACGTGCGCCCCTGAGTTGACACCCGTGCTCACGCGCCTTTACCGTCTTTCCTATAAAGCCAACCGGGTTCCGGCTCCGTGGAAGGTCGCCAATGTACACCCTGTCCCCAAAAAGGGTGACCGATCGGACCCTTCGAGTTACAGGCCGATTGCTGTCACATCTCTACTCTCCAAGGTTTTGGAGCGAGTTATAAACACTCAGCTCTTGAGGTATCTTGAGGATCGCCAGTTGATTAGTGACCGCGGATGGACTTTAGTTTATCTGCCCAAGATATCAGGGTTGGGAGGAAGTGGGGGGGAGGGGGAAGGTGTCCCATGTCCCCTGGTACCACTCCCATGAAAAGGTGACGCACCATTCCCGAGAAAAACCAATTAATGTAACCTAACTTTAGTTTAGACTTTAGTTTATTTGGCCACGAAGAGAGCGGTGAAAGTGATCACAGGTGGTAGGGATTGAGTCCCTGATTACAACAATACCACTCTTATTAAAAGGTGGTGTATAATTTTCGAGAAATTAATAAAAATATTTTCTAACCTCAAATCACATATTAGGTAAAACGGAACGTTATTTTTGTAAAAATAATTACAACAACAGAATTAATATTGAAGATTTAACATATGAATATTTATGGAGACGAGAAGTAGACAAAAAATAATAAAGATCCCTTCGAAGAACTAATTAATGTGATAAATTTTAGTTTCAATAAATGAACTTTATATCATGTTTGTTGTTTTATTTGTTTTTTAAACAACTTGGAAATCATGTTCCGATGGTAGTTAGTGTACCCACTTTGTGGGAAAAATAGGTCGACTTTGTCTCAAAACCGACTTGGGGCACCCCGACTTCACGTAGACTTTTGGTTACCACCCCTAGAGTGTATATAAAAGCCGGAGGCGCGGAGGGAGAGCAGCCCCCGCCCGCTGTAACGAAGGATAGGCAACCGTGCGAGCCGTAGCGGCTGAGGCTGGTCGCCAGAGGCGACCAGCAAGCCGTAGCGGCTGAGGCTGGTCGCCAGAGGCGACCAGCAAGCCGAAGCTGCGAAGGTGAGCATGGGTGCCTATCCTTTGTTACGCAAGGGCGACGGGGCTGCACTTCCCGCAGCGCCGGAGACGTTGCAGAAGTAAATTTGTTCTGACAACAAGTGTTTTGAGGTTAAGTTACATTAATTGGTTTTTCTCGGGAATGGTGCGTCACCTTTTCATGGGAGTGGTACCAGGGGACATGGGACACCTTCCCCCTCCCCCCCCCACTTCCTCCCAACCCTGATATCTTGGGCAGATAAACTAAAGTTTTACCGTGACCGCCAGTACGGTTTCCGTCACCGTCGCTCGGTTGGTGATCTTCTTGTGTACGTCACGCTCCGTTGGGCGCATAGTTGGGCGGAGGCTTTGGAGAGTGGGGGTGAGGCGATTGCGTTCGGCCTTGACATTGCGAAGGCTTTCGACCGAGTGTGGCATCGCGACCTTCTGGCGAAGCTACCTGCGTATGGAATTCCTGAGGGGCTCTGCAAATGGATCGCCAGCTTTTTGGATGGTCGGAGCATAAAAGTCATAGTGGACGGCTGTTGCTCCGAGACCAAGACCATTAATGCTGGTGTTCCACAAGGCTTGGTGCTGTTGCCGACACTCTTTATCCTGCATATCAATGACATGTTGTCTATTGATAGCATGCATTGTTATGCAGATGATAGTACGAGTGACGCGCGGTACATCGGCCAACCGAGCCACTCTCGGGATTCTATTATGGAAAGACGGTTTCAATTTGTCTCTGAAGTCTCTCTCTGGGGCGGGCCTCCGAATGGGTAGAATTGAACTTAGTTCAATTTAACCCTTCGAAGACACAAGTTTGCGTGTTCACTGCGAAAAAGGACCCCTTTGTCATGGCGCCGCAATTACTCTTAATCTCCAAGGATCCGAGAGTATTGGGATCCTTGGCGTCGAAATATCAAGCAAGGTCGAGTTTAGGAGTCATTTAGAGGACAAAGCCAAACTGGCGAGCAAGAAGTTGGGAATTCTGAAGAGAGCCAAGCGGTACTTTACGTCGGGTCATAGATTGACGCTTTACAAAGCGCAAATCCGGCTCCACATGGAGTACTGCTCTCACCTCTGGACTGGTGCCCTAAAATACCAGCTCGACCCACTTGACTCCTTGCAGTGACGAGCTTGTCGAATAGTCAATGATCCCGATCTCACGGACAAATTGGAACCGTTAGGACTGCGGAGAGACTTCGGATCTCTCTGTGTGTTCTATCGTTTGTTCCATGGGGAGTGCTTGGGCATTGCAATTTTTCTAAAATAAATATAGCCTAAGCTAATCCTTATACTACTTATTATATCAGCTACCTGACAATAAAAATCCCGTCAAAATCGGTCAAGTCATTTCAGAGATTAGCCGGAACAAATAGACAGACAGAAGGACAAAAAAAATCTAAGGTCATTTTCGTTATACGTATCATTTTTTTATTTTTACTTTACAAACAGACACTTCTTTTTTATTTATATGTATAGATGTTATATTCTTTCTCTGCTTACGGTATCTCGGGCCGAGGACCCCTTCGCGCCTGAGGCCTTTCAAGCTTCGGGCCCCCTTGGACCGAGGGCCCCCAACCTTGGTGTTATACAAATGTTTTTATGATGCAAACATACTACCTATATAATATAATTACTATTTCTGTGACAGATAACACATTTATAGCATTTCACCTTTAGTTTGGAGAGATCTCTTTTAGGATGTGGAGTTATATTACTAATCTACTGACATAGATGATTAATACTTCTTACAATTTTGTAAATATACATACATATGTTATAGGAGTCGTGAAACGTGTGAGTAAATGTGTGAGGAAAATTTTCGGTTTTTCTTTTCTTCGGGGCCCCCCTGAGGATGGGGGCCCTGGGCACGGGCCCCGTGTGCCCTTAGTGTAAAGACGGTACTGTCCTTAGCCATTGCTTATACCTTCTCACGTGGCCTCTCACACATGTGATTTCTACCACCAGTAAACAGTGTGTATAATGTGTATGGAATGGTCGAAATTTTCTATATCTGGTAGATTGTTGGTGTGTATTATAAATACTGTTAAGGCCCATAGATACAAGTAACCCTTTTTTTTATTCTATGTAATGTATCCTATCTTAAGATTATTTTTTTATTCTATGTAATGTATCCTATCTTAAGATTATTTTTTTATTCTATGTAATGTATCCTATCTTAAGATTATTTTTTATTCTATGTAATGTATCCTATCTTAAGATTATTTTTTATTCTATGTAATGTATCCTATCTTAAGATTATTTTTTTATTCTATGTAATGTATCCTATCTTAAGATTATTTTTTTATTCTATGTAATGTATCCTATCTTAAGATTATTTTTTTATTCTATGTAATGTATCCTATCTTAAGATTATTTTTTTATTCTATGTAATGTATCCTATCTTAAGATTATTTTTGGTGTTTAGTTATTCCTAAAAATAATTATGAGACTAAAATGTGTTTGTGTTTGTATTTCAGCAATGCCACTTTATCAAAAAATTGTAGACTCGGCCAATAACATTTCAAATCATGCAAACGGTGCACTATCAAGGGGCTCCATCTACTGCCCTGACCAGCTGTCTGTGCCTGGTGTGAGTATGAATATATATAAGTACTTTTACACAATGGAAACTATTTCATGGGTACTATTTCATACAGGTAAGCTTTCTTTTTACTTTCCAGGGGTTACCCTAAGACCTTAAATGAATTTAGAATGCTCGAACGTTGTACGTAAAACTATACAACTGTGCCTCTAGGTATTAAAATGTTCGAATCTTCTACCCTACGTCGTAACCATAAACTACATGTGTTCATGGCAAGTGTCATAGACAATAGTATTGCTTTTTAGAAGTGGAAAACTTATAATTTACTACAGATAAATATTCGAACATCTGTCTGTTCGAACTTTCGTTTCGGATCTCAAAGCAACCCCCTGATGCGGTAATGATATATATCCAAGCACTTTAAAGACTTGATACTATTCAGATTTATTCTAATCAATACTAATATAATAAAGCTGAAGAGTTTGTGTGATGGAACGCGCAAATCTCAGGAACCGCTGGTCCGATTTGAAAAATTATTTCAAATTTGGATATGTCATTTGTCGAAAAATGCTCACTGAAAAATCTAGCAATATTCGGTTTTCGTGGTCCGATTGGTCGATATTCTAAATCGATAGGTGGAATAGGCATGAAGTATTATTTTAAAATCATGTTTTATTATGTAGATACACACTTATTATACCGGGTATCTCAATACTGCTACCGAAAACGAAGCCGGGTGGTAGTTTTAGTGACTACAAACACAATGCAACTAAAAATTTCGCAAAGAAACGCGACAATTATTTTTTATATTTTTTTAAATATCGTCATTTTTGGGTGGTAAATCCATAGTTTTTGCTAAAATAATAATTTAAACTCTTTTATACCTTAGAGTATTTGTAAATAAAAGGGTATACACTATTATTTTAGGAAAAAAATGTATTTAACACCCAAATATGGCCATAGGAAAAAAATAATTTAAAAAAAATCACTTTTTTTGCAACTTTTTCTGTTGCATTATGTCTGAAGTCGCTTAAACTACCACCCGGCTTCGTTTTCGGTAGCAGTCTTGATATACCCTGTATACGAAATAATCTATATTTCAAGAATTAACAAAGGTTTAACACAGTTTTAAGCCATTTTTCTAATAATCTTTCAATAGTGCACAGAAAAGCTAGTAGGTGTCATGGCATCCGTTATAACGTCATCACTAGGTAAATATGTCATAGTGTCTATGCGCAGCGAAGAAAGTTAACGAAACAAAACATTCGTTTGATAATAATGTATAATAATGTGTAAATAATAATGACCTCACGGTATCTTCCTGCTACAGCCCTCTGGTGCCAGAAGACATGCACCATAAATCTTTAGACATAACTTTCGAAATTAGTCACCAAAAATCACCAAAATTCATTGAAAAACAACCCTAGAATAAAATATTTGTACCAGAAGGCTGATTATAATGCTATGAACACCTCACTATTTGAAATAGACTGGGAAACATGTCTGAACAATTGTCCATTAAATGACGCACTAAATATATTTTACCATCACTTATATGATTTGAGAGATAAATATGTTCCGAATAAATTAATTGCTTCCTCAAAATACCCACCTTGGTATACTGCTCCTTTGAAAAAAGTACTCAACGAAAAATTTAAATTTTAAAAAAAATATAAAACGTACGGTAATACTGCTGATCATGATTCCTTTTGTTTACTCCGGGAAAGAGCCAAGAAACTAGAACATGAATGCTATACCATGTACATAAAACGTTGTGAAGAATCTTTAGTTCAGAATCCTAGATTGTTTTGGTCATTCATAAAATCCAATAAAGGTGGCTCTAATTCCCTTCCCTCCACCATGTATTGCGACGGGCAAACGGCCGACACCGGTGATGAGATCTGTAATTTATTCTCAAAATATTTCCATTCCAACTTTCTTGAACCGTCTTCCTGCACCGCCCTCCCTCATGCCCCAGATTATCTTGTTCCAAACGATGTTACAGATTGTATCGATGATATAGATATTTCTCCTGAATTAGTTTTAAAACTCTTGATGTCACTTGATTTAACAAAGGGAGCGGGACCTGATAAACTTACACCTACATTTATTGTAAACTGCGCAGATTCCTTAGTAGTGCCCCTTACCATCTTGTATAAGCGATCTATCCGGGAAGGAATTGTGCCACTTATTTGGAAATCCGCATTTATCAGTCCTATACATAAAAATAGTAACAAAGAAGATATCAAAAATTACAGACCAATTTCTAAACTATGTATATTCGCAAAAGTTTTTGAAAAAATTGTGTATTCCCATATTTATGATAAATTATCACGTAACTTTATCACCCAACAACACGGATTTGTTAATAAACGCTCTACTGCAACTAACTTATTAACCTTCACGAATTACCTAACAGAGAACATGGACGGTGGGGGGCAAGTAGATGCTATTTTCACTGATTATAGTAAGGCCTTCGATCGGATTGATCATCATATTCTACTACAAAAGCTTATTTTTGCCGGAGTCCATAGTAACCTTTTGAGATGGTTCACATCCTACATTGAAAACAGGTCACAGGCCGTTGTAGTGGGTGGATTTTCATCTGGATGGAAAATTATACCTTCTGGTGTTCCCCAGGGTTCGTTGCTTGGACCGTTCCTGCTTTAAATATTCTCAATTCCTACTTTACGCTGACGATATGAAAGTGTACAGAAATATTAAAAATATAAATGACTGTCGTCTACTACAATTAGATTTAGATGCTTTTGAGCTATACTGTAAGACAAATAAATTAGAACTAAATGTCAACAAATGCTACTCAATAACATTTAAACGGAAACTAAAATGTATTAATTACTAGCGGCCCGACCCAGCTTCGCCTGGGTGCATATATTTTTTGATTCCACTCCACACCAAATACATGTTATTTTTCGTATTAATCTCTTGTATACCTAAACTTGACATAGCTATCCTACTATCTGGCTCAATCCCGTCTCATCCGTCTGTTCAGTCTCTTCCCGATCCGTCCCGTCCTTTCTGTTTTATTATCCATCCCGTCTTATAACGTGCATTTACATTTCGTCCTATCAAATCTGTCAGCTATCCCAGCCCTCTCCCGTACCTTCCACTCTATTATATCCCGTCTCTCCATATACATGTACATATAAAGATTGCCTTATGAAATTTTGACATTAAAAACTTTAGCGTTTTTTATTGTCCATCCAATATTACGTCCCTTATTTCAGCACCAAAATGCTGTTTTTCCTAATAATATTGCACGCCATTACTTTTTGTTAGTAATAAAGTAATAATAACCATTTAAAAAAAGAATTGGCCAAATTGGTCCACGCGTTGTTGAATTATGCGCTTACCAACACTTTTTGTGATTCATTTTTATATTATAGAAGAAGATATTATAGTCCACCCTGCTTGCTTAGTGCGAGTTGGCGGATTTTATTTCACGTAGAAATTAATCCGAAAGGTCAGAGGTGTGCCCTGGGATTTGAACCCGTGACCATCGTTAACTTGTTGGCAGTCGCGTCTATTACGTTACCATATACAAATTAATAAAACCTTCATACTGCCTTACCAGGTGACGTAAGTAATAGAACAAATATTTAAAAATATAAAACTGCATATCGTTTCATTATAATGTCTAGATACGGCATCAACGTACCAATATTTTTTTTATTCTTGAGTCTGAAAACAATACTAATGCGAAATTTAAATATGTCCCCCAGCGCATCTAAAAGTATAAATTCAAAAAACAATGTCGTTTATGAAAACGAAAAATTATAATTAGATATATTTTGGTATACTCCGGCAAAACGCTTCGATAGAGTATACTTTGTTTAAAACTGTTGCAATAATCTCAAAAAACAATGGGCGATTTTGGTAGATGTGGACATCGTTGTAATTTACATTTAACAAAATTATGTGCAAGTCGCCGTATCTAGATAATATTATATACACGATGTACACATTTTTTGAATTTTGTTCTATTTCGTCAGCCGTCAATGAAAGACAATGGAAAGATAGATCATTTTACGTTGGGTGGTAGTTGAAGCTGGACCGTCTTTTACGTCTCCCGTCAAATAAACAAAGATCATCCTATACTGGCTGGACGCATCACGCTTGAACGATACCCAAAAAAAAGGTTTTTAGTATCTTCCTCAGAAATTTTCCTATTTTTCTCACCCCTAAAACCTTCCCAGGACTTCCACGAATATTTCAAGACCAAAATCAGCCAAATTGGTCCAGGCGTTGTTGAATTATGCGGTTACCAACACATTTTGCGATTCATTTTTATATTATAGATGGGTATGTAATAAAAGGCAACCACTCAATCAGGTTGAATCGATTCGTGATCTTGGTGTTACACATGACTCTAAGTTAACATATGAGAAGCATATAGACCACATCACCAAACAGGCCAACAAATCATTAGGCTTTGTAATCAGATCGTCCTCCCAATTTACAAGCATAAAAGCGATAAAAATTCTATATTGCTCATTGGTGCGCAGTGTCCTGGAATATTGTACACAGGTATGGAATCCTAAATATGATTATAATATTAATAGAATAGAGTCTATTCAACGTAGATTTCTTAAATTTCTACAATTTAAATGTCTCGGTTTCGATAAAGATTACGAGGACAGATGTCGAAGGCATCATTTTCTCCCGCTTGTTGAGAGAAGAAAAATTGCGGACATTGTCTTACTAGTTAAAATTGCACAAAACTTATTAGATTCTCCGCATCTTCTCCGAAAAATTAACTTAAAAGTCCCAAATAAGACCGTTAGACGACCCACATGCCTATCTATTCCACAAAGCGCATCTAATTATAGGCAGAACGCATTTTTCATCAGAGCTGCTAAAGAGTTAAATGCCGTGGTAGAATTCTCGGACCTCGATCTTTTTAATTCCAAGCCGCTTAAATTTAAGAAAATATTAACAGGGTTTTGGTTCTCTGGCTGTTAGTAATGTTGTTTGTTAATCTATCGTATTATTTCTGTGTGTGTGCTGTATATTATGTTTTTTATAAATAATTTTCCTATTGCTATTTGTTAATATTGTGGATGCTTTTTGATATACTTTCTATTTTCTATCTGCGGGAACATGTAATTAGTGTATAGTTGTTCTCAATGTTTTGTTATAGTATCACTGTATGTTTCCTTAAAATAAATAAAATAAAATAAAAAAATAAAAATGAATTCTAAAGTCTATAAGGGGTTCCGGTAAAGTTCACATTTCACATTTCTAAAGAAATTGGTCTTAGATTATACTGGGTATCTCAAGACTGCTACCGAAAACGAAGCCGGGTGGTAGTTTTAGTGACTACAAACACAATGCAACTAAAATTTCGCTTAGAAAAGCGACAATTATTTTTTATGATTTTTTAAATATCGTCATTTTTGGGTGGTAAATCCATAGTTTTTGCTAAAATAAGAATTTAAACTCTTTTATACCTTAGAGTATTTATAAATAAAAGGATATACACTATTATTTCATGAAAAAAATGTATTTACCACCCAAATATGGCCATAGGAAAAAAATAACAAAAAAAATTGTCGCTTTTTTTTGCAACATTTTCTGTTGCATGGTGTCTGAAGTCACTTAAACTACCACCCGACTTCGTTTTCGGTAGCAGTCTTGATATACCCTGTATACTCGTCTAGATGACACATCACACCTCACCGCGCGGCTCAAATAAAGTGTACCAAATTTGGTAGACTCGCTTCTCACGTACGTCAGTGTCATTTGAACTACATATGGATAACGTGCTCCCGAAAAATATTAATTATGCCGGTTTGTGCTGGCGAATTGTATCGCAATTGTGTGGGAAAACTGTATAATAATACCAATATCACTTTCTATCGGTAACATTATTGTTAAACCACTAATATTTGAAGAAAACATGAACTTTTAATTCATTATTTTGAAGATGAGTTTCATTGGCCAGTGTTGTCAATTTATTACTAGGAAGATTTGTTGAAACTATGGGAGAAACTATAAAACACAAATATCATTACATAATATTTCGATCAGAATAACAACAAGAAGAATTGCATTATTTATTTAATGAGTAAATAATACTTACCTACACGATATTAATGAAACCCACGACGACATGCACTTCATAGTAATTTTATTAATTCTTTGCCTTGCATGTTTATTACCATTCAAAATTTTACAAACGGGGTACTGCTATTGTCATCTTTGAAGAAACAACGAGAACTTATTCAAGGTCCCAATAATATTTTAGACTTCCAAGGATTCCGTACTAGAAAATTGCTGGAGAGACATTACACAGCGGAAACGAAAAGAAGACCATTCGTAGCCTCACATGACTTCAGTTGTGTGTTCCGAACATTTACTTATGATGATTTATATTTTACATAAATACAAAAATCAGATAACAGCCCAGGCAATAAATCCGGAGAGTTAATTACCGGGTATCTCAAGACTGCTACCGAAAACGATGCCGGGTGGTAGTTTTAGTGGCTACAAACACAATGCAATTAAAAATTTCGCCTAGAAACGCGACAATTTTTTTTATGATTTTTAAATATCGTCATTTTTGGGTGGTAAATCCATAGTTTTTGCTAAAATAATAATTTAAACTCTTTTATACCTTAGAGTATTTATAAATAAAAGGGTATATACTATTATTTTAGGAAAAAATGTATTTACCACCCAAATATGGCCATAGGAAAAAAATAACAAAAAAAAATTTTCGCTTTTTTTGCAACATTTTCTGTTGCATTGTGTCTGAAGTCGCTTAACTACCACCCGACTTCGTTTTCGGTAGCAGTCTTGATATACCCTGTATATTCGGAAACAAACACTAGGAGGTGGGTTTAGATCTTTATTGTTTTTACTAAAATGCGTTATAAATTTAATTAATAATGATTACTTTAAATAAAGAAAAAATATTTTATTTTACCTATTTTGTATATCAAATAATGGAGAAAAGTTAAGTTAATAATCTGGAGTAGCATCCCTAAACACACACACCTTGACAGTTGGATTACAATAATTACACGACCGGTACTCACACATATCAACGAAAGTAAGGACACTTTTAGCGCATCGTTTGTTGACATTGCTGAATCTAGACGAGTATATAATCTAAGGAAATTGGTAATGTTTACGGCAGGTTTACATAGGCGTGACATCATGCGTCGTGGTTAGCGTTTCTGTCAAAATGGCCGATTGCTATATTTTGTACTTTTATTTTATTGAAAATCTTGTTAATCTCCAATTCTGGATTAAAACTAAAACATCGTTATAAACCCTTCTATATAATATGTTTTTCCCCCTAACATCATAAAATATTTGACATTTGATACTGTCGTCACGCCTATTGAACATTATGGCCGCCATTTTGAAAAGTGTGTAGTGCGTGTAGGTTTAAATCAAGTGTCCGTTAGGGTCGCCGGGTCATAAAATAAATCAGTCCAAACACACGAACACAAGAAACAGTTTATTTTGTACAGCACACAGAAAGAAAGAAGGAGTAAAGGCGACAGTAATAAGCACAGAAAGTCAGTAAGAATAAACAACACGTAAACTAATAAGACAATCGAACAGCTGATAGCAAAGCGGAAAGAATCGAGCGTCATGCGTCTCGCGTCAAAGCGGTCGGGAGCAGACTGGCGGCCAGGTGACTGCGTGTGCGCAGCGCGGTAACCGTTCGGCACGGCGCGGCGGGGCCGCCTCGGCCACCGCTCGGGTGGTCGTCCGAGCGCGCCGCGGCTAACTATATAAATATTTTAATACAGTGCGCCTGTATGTCCGTTCGTTGAACAATATTTATTTTTTAATTTTAATGATTATAAATAATTATTTTAATAAAAAGTTAAATTAAATTTATATAAATAAAAGTAGCTCCGCTACACCACCCCCCCCTAGAGACCGTCTCTACGGGCGATAATAGTCGGGAAATCTTACGCTGCGCCCCGACCTCGTGGTTTTGACAATGTTGTCTTCGGCGTCGGGCGTATATTGATGTGTGGTGTATGTAGGAGTGTGACTGTGTGTATGTGGTGTATGGGTGTTGTTTCCTTTATGTATATGTGGAGTATTAATTTGTGTGTTTGAAGTATGTGTGTATGTCCGTGTGTCGTGCATTGTGTAGGCAGGTTTTAACCTGTCTATAGACACTGTAACTGACCTGCCATTGAAACATATTTTGAAAACTTTGTCCCCTCTTTGGAGGACTTCATGAGGTCCTGTATATGCAGGCTTAAGGGAACCGGCCACAGTGTCATCTCGAAGGAAGACATGGGATGATGTAGCCAGGTCCTTAAAAATAAAAGGGGAGTGATGGTTGCCATGTCGTGACGCTGGAGGAGGCTTCAGCCTATTTACCATCGAACGCAAACGACTTGCATAGTCCGACAGGTCGTATGCCTCATTATCAGGGGGAAGGAAAAATCTCCTGGAAGGCGCAATGTCTCTCCATACACCAATTCGGCGGAAGATGTTTTTATGTCCTCTTTAAAGGCTGTCCTGATTCCTAATAGGACTAGAGGAAGTGATTCTACCCAACAGCTATCTGCATGGCAGGTTATGGCAGCCTTAAGCTGCCGATGGAACCTTTCCACCATGCCGTTTGAAGCTGGATGGTATGCTGTCGTGTGGCTGTGGACAAAGCCTATAGTTTTTGACAGTGCCTTAAATAGTGACGACTCGAACTGTCGTCCCCTGTCTGTGACTATTTTGACAGGGCACCCGAAGCGCGAAATCCACCCACTCAGTAGCGACTTCGCCACGGTTTCGGCGGTTATATCGGCTATCGGTATTGCCTCAGGCCAACGAGTAAAACGGTCGATAGCCGTGAGACAGTACCGATAACCTGATGACAGTGGTAATGGGCCAACCAAGTCAATGTGGATGACCTGAAATCTGCCCGGTGGTAATTTGTAGGTGCCTAACGGGGCAGAAACATGCCTCGTGATCTTAGATCGTTGGCACGCAAGGCAGCTGCGAGCCCACTCACGACAATCCTTGCGGACTCCTGGCCAAACATAACGGTCACTCACCAGCCTGATGGATGCCTTGGCTCCAGGGTGACTCAGGCTGTGGAGCGACTCGAAGATCTGTCGCCTGTAAATTTCAGGGACATAAGGTCGAGGGTTAGTGCCGCTTACGTCACAAAACAAGATTGTATTAGTACCAGGCAGTTTCACCTCACTCAGTTGCAGTGAAGTATGGCCGTTGAGAAGTTGCTTCAGCTGCGGATCATGGCCTTGTGCGGCTGCTAACACTTCTGCATCAATCGGCTGCACTATTTCCTCAACTCTCGATAACGGATCGGCAACCACATTATCCCTACCCGAAATATGTCGGATGTCCGTTGAGAATTGGGAAATAAAGTCGAGGTGCCGAAACTGCCTGGGTGAACAATTATCCTTCCTGGAGGAGAAGGCGAACGTAAGCGGCTTGTGATCGGTGTAAATCACAAAGTCGCGTGCCTCGACCATATGCCTGAAATGTTTGACAGACTCGTATATCGCCAAGAGTTCTCTATCGTATGGCGAGTATTTTGCCTGTGTGGGGCTGAGCTTTCGCGAAAAGAACGCGAGGGGCTGCCACCTACCTAACTTCAGCTGCTGTAACACCGCCCCGATAGCAGTATCGGAGGCATCAGTTACGAGGGCCAACTGCGCATTGCTGTTAGGGTGTGCCAACATAGCAGCTTGGCATAAACCCTGTTTGCAAGCTTCGAAGGCCTCCAGTTCCTTCTTGTTGAATGTAACCGGATGTGAGCCCTTCACTGAACCTGTCAGGAGAGCGTTCAGGAGCGCTTGTTGTTGGGCTGCATCTGGAATGAATCTCCGATAAAAGTTAAGCATGCCCAAGAACCTCCGTAACTCCCTGACGGTTTGGGCTGAGGGTAATTTTAATGGCATCTACCTTTTCAGGTAGGGGTTTAGTGCCATCGGCAGAAATTTCGTAACCCAGGAAATTAACTTTTGGCACGCCGAACACACACTTACTAGGGTTTAGTATGACGCCATAATCCCGCACCTACCGAAAACCTCGTGAAGGTGTCTTCATGGGTTTTGGGGTCGGGTGAAAATATAAGTATGTCGTCGATGTAACAGTATATGAAGTCTAGCCCTCGCAACACCTCGTCGATGAACCGTTGGAACGTTTGGCCGGCGTTGCGAAGGCCAAACGTCATATACGGAAACTCGTATAAGCCGAAAGGTGTTGTGATGGCAGTTGTTTCTATATCGGAGGGATTTACTGGCACTTGGTTGTAGGCCCTAGTTAGATCCAGGGTGCTAAATACCGTGCAGTTCGCTAGGCTGTGTGAGAAGTCCTGGATGTTGCGTATCGGGTACTTGTCCGGGATGGTGCGTGCATTTAACCTGCGGTAGTCTCCACAGGGTCGCCAGCCAGTTTTCTTCGGCGCCAGGTGTAGTGGAGATGACCACGGAGACTCTGAGGGTCGACAGGTGCCCATCTGTAACATGGCTTCAAATTCGGCTTTGGCAATTTTAAGTCTATCGGGCGCTAGCCTTCGTGGTGTGCAAGACTCAGGTGGTCCAGGTGTAGTGCGGATATAGTGTAGTGTGCTGTGTTTTGTCGTGTTATGTGTGTTAGTACCGGGAGGTCGAGTGATCTCGGGATATTGTGCTAGTGTAGCATGATACACCGAATCACCAGACATAACCTTCACCGAAGACACATTGGAAAAATCCGCGAGTGAAGCCGTGGTGGATAGCGTTGTATGTCCATCGACAAGTCGCTGGTTTCTAATATCCACAATTAAATTGTAGTGAGATAAGAAATCCACGCCTATTATCGCTCGCGTTACATCGGCTACAATAAATCGCCAGGGAAAGTCACGGCGCAAGCCTATATTTAATAAAATATTAGTGTAACCGTAGGTACTTATGATTGAACCGTTGGCGGCACACAAATCAAAATTAGTTTTAACGCGACGCTCTTTAACTAATGAACGAGGAAAAACACAAACATCACTACCGGTGTCTACTAAAAAATAATTTTGCTGCGACTATCCGTTACAAATAAGCGACCACTAGGTAGGGCAGGCGTCGGCCGCGGATACAGACTGCCCTACTCTTTCCCGAATGGGCACACGGTTTTACACATTTTTGCGCTGCGTTCCCGAACTTGTAATGGTACCAACACAGCGGGTGTTTACGGTAGTTCGAGTTGGACCGTGATCTCGATCTTGACCTGCTGGTGGAATCTGGAACGGTGATGCGTCGGGAAACCTTGCCGTGGTCTGGATCTATCCGCGTTTACGTTGGGATGCGCGGCTGTTCTCCTCAACCTTCAGTGCCAGTTGCTCCACCATCCGTTTCAACTCGGCGATCTCATTGGACGGGCCGTGGCGGGTAGTGTGACACGACGCTGCCGCAACATTGCACGGTGTGACGATCTCCTGAATGTTGTCAGCGAGATCGGCAAGCTGCTCCGGCGTGAGGGTTGGCTGCGAAGCTAACACCGTCTGCACGTTGCTGGTAGGCGCTGGCACCAGATGGTCTTAATAAAGTCAGCTGGGACGGATGGTCCAGCTAGGTCCTGCAGATGGCGCAGAAACTGGGATGGCTTCCGGTCACCCAGCTCCTCATGTGTCAGCAGCTGCCTCACCTTCTTCTCGTGCGAGGCTGATAGTCTCCGAATCAGCTCCGTCTTAATCCGCTCATATCTGTTTCGCGCTGGAGGGTTCACAATGATGTCCTTTACCGCCTTTGCGTGAACTAGGTCAAGGTTGATGGTGACTTGCGTAAATTTTGTGACGTCATCCGTTATGTCGAAATTTGCAAATTGACCCTCCAGTAGTGCGAACCAAATTTCTGGGTCCTCTGGGGAAAACGGTGGCACCTTCAGGTTGTACCGAGCTCTGGGCGCTGCTGGTACCTCGACGTCGACATCCTCACGAGGTGATGGGCGCATTTTCTTCACTCGGCGGGTAGTGACGTTTCCACCGTTTCGTGAACCGGCGGTGGCTGGTGTGTCGGTACTGCTGTCGCTCATGGTCTTGCTCTTCACGGGGTCACCAATGTAGTGCGTGTAGGTTTAAATCAAGTGTCCGTTAGGGTCGCCGGGTCGTCATAAAAATAAATCAGTCCAAACACACGAACACAAGAAACAGTTTATTTTGTACAGCACACAGAAAGAAAGAAGGAGTAAAGGCGACAGTAATAAGCACAGAAAGTCAGTAAGAATAAACAACACGTAAACTAATAAGACAATCGAACAGCTGATAGCAAAGCGGAAAGAATCGAGCGTCATGCGTCTCGCGTCAAAGCGGTCGGGAGCAGACTGGCGGCCGGGCGACTGCGTGTGCGCAGCGCGGTAACCGTTCGGCACGGCGGGGCCGCCTCGGCCACCGCTCGGGCGGTCGGCCGAGCGCGCCGCGGCTAACTATATAAAATATTTTAATACAGTGCGCCTGTATGTCCGTTCGTTGAACAATATTTATTTTTTAATTTTAATGATTATAAATAATTATTTTAATAAAAAGTTAAATTAAATTTATATAAATAAAAGTAGCTCCGCTACAAGTGTATCTGCACCCGGGTGGAAATGGGCCGGACCGCGAGTGATGAATATACTGTGGTACATTGACGTAAATACTGGGTGGAATCGCTTATCGTACGGAAATTTAATAGTGTATTGTGTATGTGAAATTAACGTTATATACGAGATTTATCATTAAAAACTACAAACTACCCCATAAACAACATCAGTAAAAGATATCCCCAAAACACATATTATCTAAATCACCCTATACTTAAAAGTGCAACGTCATGTCAATACTCAGGCGCGCGAGTGTATGAGTCACGCCACACAACAGCTGACTGTCGCGCATCGACCTTGAACTTACTTTGCGCCTATTTATCGATATTATTACTCTAAATATTACCATATAACATTTTGATTTATTTAGAATTTTAGTGTGTTAGGATCATTTAAGTAAATTTAGTTGTTGGTAAGTTGTTAAGATTTACATTATTATTTTCATAACGTACCTACTATCTTAGAAAAAGCTGCATATGTTTTTATTTAAACGTTTTAATAAAGTCGAGAATAGACGACTTCGCTGTCGTAGGTCACGGATTCTTGCATGATTAGGAAGTCTGAACTTACCATGATCGAGTAGCCTCGGATAAGTCGTTAACCCTTTGACTGTCGTAAGCGCCGCCTTTTCTTGACCTTGATTCAAAATAGCCCCCATTTCAATAACGTTAGGTTGCTTTTTTGCTTGAAATCGATGAGCCGTATTAATAATAGACCCTATTTCAATGATGTTAGGTTGCTTATTGCTTGAAATCCGAAGATTTTTTTTCATTTATGTCATCTTTCTCTAAACAACGTTGTTTTATGAATAACTTATTCTAAATTAGTAACTAATAGTGGTAAATGAATTTTACACTACATAAACAAAAACATAAAAAAATTAAAATAAGTATGCCAAAGTGTTCTAAATCATGTACTTGCCATGCACAATTTTTTTCGTGACGATAAGCGATTCCACCCAGTATATAGACGGGGTGGAGAGCAGAAAAAGTGTTGTCACGAAAATGTTCCGCAGCACCAGTGCAGCGGTCGTGACATCACAGCGCACCGGTCTGTAAGTCGTCTACAAATGCCTAATTGTATCGTGCGTGGTTGCAATAAAGATGACCGAACGTTAAAAAAAAAGGATAACGATTCTTATCACTGCTAAGTTAAAATGATATTACTTGAAGTCAATATAACATTTATTTTAACATTATTGAAAAACGATTTCGTGGCAGCCATTGGCGTATAAATCCTATCCTTAGTTGTTAAATCAATGGCCGCCATTTTGAAAAGTGTATCCGCACCCGGCTGGAACCTGGCCGGACTGCTAGTGATGAATATACTGTGTTATCAGGTGGTGTCAATAGTGACGCGGCTGTGCGAGCAGCACTACCAGGAGTGGTGGTGCTCGCTCAAGTGCGGGCAGCTGGAGGCGCGCGTGCAGCTGTTCCCCGCGCCGCAGCCAGTCACTCACGAGGACCTGCCCACCACCTACACGCTCGCCAACCAGCTGCACGTCATTGGGTTCATACCACAACAGGACCTGGGTAACTAACGCCCGTATACTCGAACGTCATTCAAATATTAAGTTGCTCTTAACAGCGCACGGCCCACTTAGCCAGTACATTTAAGCGGGATTTACGTAGTTAAGTGCAACTTATATTTAAGTTGCTTTCCAGTATTCGGGCGTATGTCTTTTATTGTGTCCACTGAAAATGTTATGTTGTGGTTTGCACAACATATCATTTAGCTGAGTGGACACCTATCGGTCACAGCCGTGACCAGCGATTTTTTTTGTTTAATTTTATTTGATATTGTTTTTATATTAACCGTGTTGTGTATGTTGCGTCTGTGACTAATAAATCGTATTTCTTTCTTTATTGTTAAAATGTTAGAAATAATAACATTTTAACAATAATATTGTTCAAAAACTGTCAACTTACATTTATCTTGAAATAAATAATATTAATAAATAAACTATCCACTATACAGGTGAATTTTTCAAATTAGCGTGGATTATTGAACCCGAAAATATGGGAAATATAAATACTGTAAAGAGTTACGACCCCGATTTTGATGAAACAAAAACTGCATACTTGCATTTTCGGTATATCAATATTCTTAGCGAGGAACTGAAACAGATGATTTTGAAAAAATAACACACTGTATTATTACATCTGACTAAGGTCGCAGGAAGTCGCTGGATGCAGGCCGCTTCCAACAGGTCATTGTGGAGATCATTGGGGGAGGCCTATGTTCAGCAGTGGACTTCCTGTGGCTGATATGATGATGATGATTATTACATCATTCGATAATGTTGCTAGCGAGGATCACATTTCGGAAAGTAATAACATAAAGGGTGGGAGCGTAGTGGATACATCTTATCGTCGCTCTCACACGCGCACATGCGCTCTATGCGTAAGACGAAAACCTACTATGTGTTTTCACCTTTATGCATGAATGCCTAGTGACGTCACTAGTTTTGTCTTGCTTCCCTTTTTTTTTACTCCCATTACAAGACTTAAAACGCTTCTATATTGTTAAATCCTGAATTAATTTACAAAATTCTTTGTTATATTTTAGATATGTTTATCTTTAGATAAATACAATTTAAAAATGGAGTCATATGTCCTATTAATCACATTCAGTGGTATAGCTACTAGATCTTTATGAACTATGTTCAGCATGTCCATGTAAATATGTTTTTGGTTTTGTTTATAGGAACACCAATTGCTACAAGTAAACATCTAGTCATACCACAAGCACAGCCGGGGGGCAATATTGCAGCGAAAGAAAACTGTGGATCGAAAACACCGACTAAAGTAAATCTCATACTATTGAATTAATACGAAGATTTGCTTATTAACAAATAAATATTTTTTCCTTCTTTCTATCCGAATTGTATTTTACAGGAGGGTTCTAGCACAGACAGTGCGAATAGTGAAGAGGATTTATCTGACCCCAGCAAGGTTCCAAACTTTTGCGTATTGCTCCATGGCGCTCTGAAGGTAATTCGTCATATTCTTATGCTACAAATAATTAACTGTATGACCCGGCCCTATCCAGGCCATGCTTGGAAAAATATAGTTTATATCTTGCCTATACAAGCAAGCAATGCAATTGAAATAAAACTATAATTTTCGGATTTTATCGCGAATTTAGTTTAATTTTTTACATTTTTGACTTCCCGACGTTTCGATTACTTTACAGCTTTCGTGGTCACGGGGCGGACTGAGGTATTAGACGTCCGCTCTGTGACTGTTACAATTCAACTACCCTTATTTTACAATTAAATAATTAATTAATAATTGATAATAAAATACACATACAGGGTATATCAAGACTGCTACCGAAAACGAAGCCGGGTGGCAGTTTAAGCGACTTCAGACACAATGCAACAGAAAAAGTTGAAAAAAAAAGCGACAATTTTTTTTCTGTTATTTTTTCCTATGGCCATATTTGGGTGGTAAATACATTTTTTTCCTAAAATAATAGTTTATACCCTTTTATTTATAAATACTCTAAGGTATAAAAGAGTTTAAATTATTATGTTAGCAAAAACTATGGATTTACCACCCAAAAATGACGATATTAAAAAAATCATAAAAAATAATTGTCGCGTTTCTTTGCGAAATTTTTGATTGCATTGTGTTTGTAGTCACTAAAACTACCACCCGGCTTCGTTTTCGGTAGCAGTCTTGAGATACCCGGTATATAAAGCGCTTTGTTTTGAAATGTTTTTTTAAGTTGTGTGGTGTACAATAAAGTATTAATAAATAAATATACCTACATATCAATAAAATTGAAGTGTTTGTTGTAAAGTGAAAATAAAAAAGACCGTTGCTTATAATAAAATAAATAAATGTGAAATACATAGTCTTAGCCCCACACTAAGATCGAGTCTTGTGCCGTGGGTATCAGGAAATACGAGAGACTGTATCTCACAAATACCCAGACTCGGAAGAAATATTTGTGGGCCGCATAAACATTTCTCTCGGTACGGCGATAGAACCCGCGGCGTCGTTTCTCAGGCGTTGTCTAACCGACTGCGCCACGGAGGCTGTCAAAGGAAAGCTGTTAAAGGCGCCAGGAAAGGTTGCAGTTGTTTGTGATTGGAATATAAGTAATAATAAACGAATCGTGTGATAATACAAAAAAAATATAATGTATGATTTTAATCAAAATTATCATGTCATGGCAGAAAGCAATCTTGTGGTAACTCGAAAAATGTAATTTTACACCAGAACCAAAATAATATATTAAAAAAATGAATAACCTTAAAATAAGAAGACTTAGAAATACCATTTTTTTAGTAATAAAATGTAAAAATAAAATCTTACATTTTCATGAAGAAATTCAATGCGGTATCTTTTTCTGAATTACGTATCTCCACAAATGCCTATATGCGTTTTATACAATAAAACGCATATAGGCATTTGTGGAGATACGACAAAATCGTTTTCGTGCGTCGATGTGCTGAAAAAAATACACGTGACGTTACCAGACCCCAATGGTGATGTTTCGTGTTTTTTGTCAAACGCCCTCCCCCTTTCAAACGTGACGTAATGAATGTCCGACAAGTAAGGTTTCTTGCGCCGCTTCATCTTCACAGCTATAACACGTTCCGAAGCGGTGGTAGCAGAAATGAACGATTCAAAACATCTTGTGAAAGACTATTTGAATAAAGAATATTTTGATTAGATTTGATTAGATATGATTTGATTTGATATGATTTGATGTGATATGATCTGATATGCTTGTAGGTGGAGGGCATGTGCGCGCTGGTGCAGCTGGGCGCGGAGTGGTGGGGCACGCTGTCGGCGTGGTGCGAGGCGGCGCGCGCGCGGCGCTCGTGCCTGCTGCTGAGCGTGCTGCGGCCCGGCGCCGCCGCCGCGCCCTGGCTGGGCCCGCTCGACCAGCTCGGACCGCCCGACGACGCCGCCGACAACGGTAACTACATCAACATTTTTTGGTTTTTTGCGGCCCTTCATGGCCACATTGCACTTGATGGTGAGCGCAAATGCCGCCCAGGCAGAGTATACACCAATAGATACAATGTGGCGGCCTGGCAAGAAAAGCTAAGCTCTTACTTTATTTACTACTCATTTACGTTTTATTAACATTATCACGCACCATTATGCTATTACAGCTAATAAAAATTATAAACAGTAATTCCACAAAAGAACAAAAACCACCAATGAAACACAAACATAATTATGATGGGGCGTAAGTAATGCTATTTTTAATACGCTTTTATTATAATAACTTCGCCTGTATGTACATATGTAATGGAATCTTTAAAGTCGATTTCCGAGCTCTTGGAAACGTCGGATTGGCTCGAATTATTGTGTCTCTTATAAGACGTATCTATAATCAGCCGTTTGGGTTCTGAGCGTATTCCAGTTTGTTAATCAGTCATTTTAGAGGTTTAAATGCAATAGATAGTACGTTATCTAGATATTGAAATGAAAACTTCTTTAGCGGCGTTGAGCACTTTTCTGTAATGGGTATAAAATCTTAAACTCGCGTCAGGACACGTGACCTGATCGAAAAAGCGTAGGACGGCAATGACGTTTGCTTTATAAACATCTTAGTAGGACGGATAGAGAGTAGACAGCTATGGTCTCTACAGCGCGGCGAAAATGTATGCCTGGGCCTACTGTTTCGTTTTTTTTTTCAGTTTCACCCACTTTTTCCAAAATTGTCCCATACCCCCCCCCCCCCCCCCCCCCTGCCTTCCCCCACCCTTATTCCGAAATAGTGCCTATTAGCCTCCCCACGAAACCTACCCCCCCCCCCCCCCCCTCCCCTACCCCCACCCCGAAAATTTACCTCACCGAATCCTATCTCGGCCAACATAGGTCGTAGACCCACCGAGTTTGGTATCCTCGGAACGTCTTGGTGAGGGCTACAAATTGACCCCCGCCAGAAATCCCAAATTACGCAAAAAATTACCCCCCCAAAAAAATATATTTTACCTCCAAAAAATTAATTTAAGTTAGCCTCCCCACGAAACCTTAAACTAAACCAAAAATCTTAAACTCGCGTCAGGACACGTGACCTGATCGAAAAAGCGTAAGACGGATGGAGAGTAGACAGCTGTCAGTTAGCTGTCAGTTTATAAAGCTTTGATGAATTGCCAATGATTTTGAGTGGAGATTTCAACATAAACTTCGCAGACGATAAAAATCAACTATTAATTGAATTTTTAAATAATGAATTTGGTTAACTATGTCGAATGATCGTTCAATCAATCTTAGCACAACGAAATACAAAACTACTATTGATGCGGTCTTTATTACACATTTAAATAGGTTCGAATCAAAACTGTTCGTTTCTTACTTCAGCTACCATAAACCTATCGTATCAGTTTTAGAGATTGGCGATGATAGTTCTGGTAATGATGATGGTGAAAAAGTCGTTGAAATTATGGATGAAAGTTGATTTTTCGGAGAGATAAACTTTTTAATGTAAAATAATTGTAATAGTTTTAAAGTGTTAAATTTTTAATGTAATATAAATTGTCATGTTTGTGTACGATAGCGCAATAAATGAATATTGTATTCTACCACATAAATGATAGTACTTTATACTGATAAAGCAATTGGTGCAAAATTATTCCCTAACCATTCCAAAATATCAAACATGCTCAACGTTAATAATCAAGTTTCCACTTCTGCCGGCACTCCCGGAGTGCAACCCGTTCGTTTTTTTTTTTTTGTTTTGGTTTGGTACCCAAGCTTACAGATCAGAGCCAGGGTGGAGCAAGCACCCCACTCTGCCCCACCATAGCTACGCCCATGTACGCAAACCAGGTTCATCTCATAACACCAACATTGAAGTGTACACACTGTACAGAGTGTGAGTTGTCCGCAGCGGAGTCGTTCCCGGTGCGGTCGTGGCGCTCGTACAGCGGCGGAGGCGCGGGCGTGGCGTGGGCGCGCCCGCACGCGCTACTCGCAGACGTACAGAAAGTTCTACGACACGCCAGGAAACTGCCAGACAAGACGCAACACTTGTACAAGGTACATACTACAGCTTCCGACAAAAGCGCCAAGTGGAATAAAAACCCGACTAGCTATACTCAACCTGCGGGGGCTTTTATGATTGGCCCGCCAGGGGTGCATGTACATACCCACAGTAGCAAACCCAAACAACAATTTAGATAACAATGCGATGCTTGGCATGCCATTGCGTTCGCCATCCTGAGACATAAGATGGTAAGTCTCAATATGTCCAGTAGTTACTCTAGCACAATATACTTCAATCGGAAACACAAAAGTGCATTTACACTGCTGTTTTTCGGAAGAAATAGACATTGCAGTGGGAACCTTCCAGGCGGCCTCTCACATATGAGAGTCCTACCACCAGGACTAGCTATTTATTTATTTATTCTTGGTAAAATGTTGCAACTAGTTTCGTTGTTGTATCAGGAACTAAATCGCCTGCGTCGGGCAGCCATATCGCTCGGTTTCTCCGAGCTGCTGACGTGTGTGGGAAGTGCTTTGGAGCGAGAGTGCGCCGCTCTGCCGGCCAGCGCGCCGCCTGAATGCGCGCTCCAACTGGCGCACGCGGCCGCCGCCCTGCGAGACCCGAGAACCGCCCTAGATATTAAACACACTTTACAACCTCTCGCTGCCAGTTTCACTGTAACATCTATGTCTCATTGAAATGGATAAAAGCTTCTGTTAGAGAAATATATTTTAATACAATAAAGCTGTTTGATTTTAGTTATAATTGTTATAACAATATTTTTGACACAAACAAGTAGCAACCTTTATCCAAAGTGTTAGAGCCCAGCTGTCGTCAGTTATGAATCAACATGAAATGACCTACGGAGGGTAAATACCATTTTTACACAAGGAATTGACGTGAAGCGGCTGTTTGGCTGTAGCATTTGTTCTTTGAGTGTGAGTGCCGCATGACCAATACCCCTTTGCCTTTACCCTTCTTATCTTTCTTCCTTTTCCCTCCCCACCTGATGTAATAGTCCAGTAACACGTCTATTATAACGTCATAGTCTGTTGCACGGATGCCGCCGCTATGCAATAGAAAAAAATATAAAAAATACCAAACATTATTTTGCATGCATGGTCAGTTCAGATCGTATGGTTCGTATGGTATGGTACATCCAGGTACATCCCTCAGAACAATAAGTAACATAGAAAGAGCCTGAAAATTACTCATATACTTATCCTGTTTTTTCCAATGGGCCAAATCATGGGAGAGAATTAGACAAATAGTATGTGCTAAGGACGGCTCATGTTCACTCATGAAACTTCAAATTGCTATATTGGGTATGATTACGCGACCGAATTTAAAAAGTGCAGTTATGTCGAATGTTACAAACGGCCAAAGCGCCGACACAATTTAGTTACGACAAATTCAATAGTTATGTGCTGCACATTTTATCGATAATATAAATAATGTGTATTTTAGTTTACTAACCATGTTACATAATTTGGCTTGTACTTTAAAATACCTACCCGGTAGTGTAGTGGTAAAAAGCGCTCGGCTACTGCGCGAGGGCTGTGGTCTAGGATACTCTTCATAATTTTCGATATCATCATGTCCATGGCAAAAAATTATCTTTAGAGGCTTTGCGTACTAGCAGAATAACGCAATCACACATGTAATGTTTTTTTTTACATTTACATGCGGAAGTTTCAACTGCTAATTCAAAATGGGTTTTCATGGGAGTTATCTTACGTTTTTGATAGTTTTTTTTTTATCTTAGTAACAACTGAGGACACCAGAGAACACCTTTTCAAAAAAGTAGATCATCGTATTATATTTTTTGTTCTGTAGCTACAAAGATAGGGTACAAGTTTCTAATAAATAAAAAAATGGCCATGGATTTGAAATAAATAATAATGATTCATGTATGAATATCTACCACTATGTCTAGGAATTTGCTATAAATAAAATTCATGTATCGTTAACGATAAACTATCAGAAGAGATCACAGCACAATTAATTCTTGTTGTCAAAATTAGAGTGTACGTTGAAATGTCAATAGCGCTACTTCTATGTTACTCATTGTTCTGGGGTACATCCAACACTGCACCGCACTGAAATTTTAACCCCACGTCCACGTCACTGTCACTTATTTTGACAGAAATCTTCCGATTCCCGCGCTTTCAATATTCATAAACATAAAGCATTATATCCTAGTACCTATTCTAGCTACAGGGAAATAAAAAATACCTTTAAGTATCTTAAACTATGCAGAATTATTAGATGTGACAATTATTGTACAAATATAATTCAAATGTGTTGTAAACAAATAATAAAAAATCTATACAGATCGAATTTCAATGGTTTTTCATTTTCAAATCATGTTTTCACCCATTAAATCATATTACATACCAATAAAATCCATTTGTAAATAAAGTATATACTATAAGCTTTCTTTTGATATCCATATTTTACTACTTAAAGTCATTTTTATTCTTATAAAAAACCAAAACAATATACCCATAATGACATAACCAATTTTTGTTACGTTTGCGTTGCTATTATTGCTTAGTGACTCCCGAGTTCCGGGTTACGATTTAATGTTGCCAAGTAAGAACGAGATGTAAGAAAATAACACCTGGACGATCGATTAACTTTGATCGGTATTTTTTTTTGTTTAATTATTTGTTTTAGAAATCATATTTAAATACAAATTACATACTGGTGAAATGATGAAATATGATTTTATAGACTATGTTTGTAAGGGGCGTGCGCTCCTTGTAGGCAGAAAGCAGTTCTTTACTTGCCATTCACAGATATTTTAATAAAACATTCCTACGTTTTAGATGACTTTAATTAATAGTAAATAAAGAATAAATAAAATATCATAATTTAAAAACGCCAAATATTTTATAAATAGCACGTATTTGCAAGCATACAAACATTATGTTTGCCAGGCGTTAAATAACAAGCAAGCGGCGCGGCGCGGCACTGCAAATAATGTATCCACAGACCAAGTAGTACTACAGACGGCCGACTCGCCTATCCCCTAGACTGTCGTTTGTTTTTCTGTCAAAAAACTGTCATGACCGTAGACGGTTAGACAGTCGGAAACGCCAGGCGCGGCTTCAAGCAAAAAGTATCTGTCATTGAAATAGGGTTCATTTTAGTGTGATAAAAAAAATTAGCAAAATAATGCAATTAATGTAACTTTTTTCAAATTCAGATATTAGTATTTGTGTAGATTAGAAATAAAACCCTTCAAATGATATAAACAACTATTTATTTCATTTCATTTATACATTCAAAGTATTCGTCGAACTATACAAATGTGTTTATTACAAATATGACATTTTAAGTTGAAATAAAGTACACTTTTGCCTTACGTAGCTACAATTTTACCAAGGTTCCCAACTGGGCGTACCTGAATGGGAGGTACCAAAGATACGAAAAAATGTAAAGCCTCTTATATTGGATTATATTTACATAAGCATGTGTACTATGTTATAAGTAATAGAAATCTTTCATCATAAATAAAATTAGATATTATTAAAATTTTGACATCTGGTACATTGACTTTACACATTATTCATTTAAATATTTATATGAAACTAATATGAAGGGGTAGTAAATAAACACAAAAAACGAATCGAACAAACATGAATTTAGATAATAATAAACATTTTCAATTGAATTAATTAGGATGCAACAACAACACATGTATTTATAAAATTACGAAGTGTCTACTGTTTGTGATTGTTACATTCATAGAAATCAAACAAATATTTGGAGAGAATATTAACATTTTGATTATTGAATTGATGAGTAATGATTTCTTATAAGTTACGAGCATAATTTTCCAAATATTTAATTGTTTCATTGACGTCACTTACACTGCACGTTTAGTACACGTATTCACTGCACATTAATCACTGCACAAAGCAATCCTTTCTGGTCATTACATTTGCAAATTCACTAAAAGAAAATCGGCCCGGGGTGCAGACAGGCCACAGATCACTTCCAATAGATACCGCATTACGATAGTTTTGTTTTGAACCGAAAACGCCAACGAAGGGAACTGCGCGGGGGGTGGGCGGGTTGCAGCGCGGTCACGTGGACTTCACTGGAGAGATGAGGCATAAGTCGATAAATAAAAAAAAATATCGATAGTTCGATTTGCCAGTAAGTTCATGTGTTTTGATCGCTTCTATAACTTAATTACCAACTTGTTAAATGTTTGATAATATTTTTTCACCGGCCTGATCTGATAAATTATACCAACCGGCAACCGCTAACTACGAATAAAATAGGATTAAGATTTATACTTTAGTATGTAACGGTTTTATTTCTATTATTCACCATGTATTTTTGGGTACCATAATGTCGAAATACCCAAATTAAGTGTTGATAGTGTGAAAAATATGAAATAGTAAATAACTAAACATCACACCCTAAAGGGCTACAATAACATATTCCGATTCTTGAATTCTGACGGCGGCTGTAGTAAATGTAATATCGACAAGTGACGATGAAACCCACTTGACGAACTATAAATGTTTTTGAGACGATATATACAACGTCATGTTAAAATTTGTACGATAGCTTGTGCTACTGATTCTCAATAAACTTAGTATACTAAAACTTATGATAAATACCCTCCCATTATATTTGAAAACGTATACGAAAAAAGGAAATTTAATTACGCCAAAGATAAATAAAGAAATATTGTAAAAGTACCTTGTTAACAAATTTAACTATTTCAAATTACATAAAATAACGTAATTATGGTAATTTGCAATTTTTATTTCATTCAATATATATTTTGTGACATTGTCATTTAATAAAATCAATTTACATTATTGTTTTACAATATCGATATTTCTGGGAATTATATTATAAACATGCGTCAAACACTAGAAGAACGCGTGATTTCGCCAAAAAAAGATGCCTTATTACGGTCAGCGGCGTAGCTAGCATAGGTGGCACCCGGGGCGGATTTTGTAGGTGTCACCCCAAAACTCAAACACAATGTATAAAATAAAAAGTAATAATCGTTTACGTTTTATTAAAATAAGAGTATTACAAATAGTAGTATATTATGTAAAACAGTATGCCAAAATTAAATTTCTTCCTTCTAGCTTTGACACTTGCGAACTCCGAAATCACGTCTTCAAAATTTATATTTTGTGTTGCTTCATGTTCTATTGTTAAAATACCAAGATTATTTAATCTGGTTTCAGTCATTGTAGACCGCAAGTAATTTTTTATTAATTTCAATTTGCTGAAACTTCTCTCACATGAAGCAACTGATGCACATATTGTTATAAATAACTTTAGTGCGACCGTTAGATTCGGAAGAGATTCTGTAAATCCCATTCCACAATGAATTTTAAATAGTCCAGTGTCACCCAATTAGAGACAGTAATATTAGCCGCTTTTATATGTCTTCTCAATCTTGGTATTTCTAAAAGTAGTTCTGTTTCTGATACTTCATCGTAAAGGTTAGTAAATTTTGATATTGCAAATTTTAACTGTTCAGTGTTTGCCGAAAGCAAAGTCTTCGACTGTACAACCTCAAATAATGAAACTACGTCTTTAATGGACTTTACTCTTGTTTCGAGTTCAATATTGAATCTGTCAAGACATTCTAACATGTCCTTTTGAAGTTCCGCTCTAAGGCTGCGGGCACGAAACTAGCGATGGCGGAGCGGTGGCGAGGCGATGCGGCGGCGGAGCGGGGCGATGAAGAGTAGTATTTCGCGTGGGCACGAAACATGACGGTCGATCAGTCGCTTATATACCAAGAGCCCGTGGCCGCCAGACCTTCGTTATTTTATAAAAGCTGAAAGTTTGTCTGCGCATGCCTCTAACATAGGCATCACACGATCACCTATTATAAAGTTCCGATCGTGGTTGCTTTGGAAGTTATGAGCTTTAATGTTTCTGGCAAGATGAAAGAACCATCAAAAGTGTCTGAATACCAAGGAAATATTTGTTTGTAGTTGACTTAATAACATATATAAAATTCGGCTTTTATAATATAACTTCGGCAAAATTACATGTTATTAAATATTACGCTATTTTCAAACTTTAACATAATGCAATTTTGTCAGCGTCTGATCGTGTGATGCTTATGTCAGAGGCATGCGCCCACAAACTTTCAGCTTTTATAAAATAACGAAGGTCTGGCGGCCACGGGCTCTTGGTCTATTAGTTATTACAGGGAAATATAGATCAAGTCGGCATTGCTGCAGATACTACACATCATATATTTGTTACATTTCTACCTACTGTTTCAGAATAATGTAAAATAAAATATAAAAACAAAATATGATAATGTATGTTTAACAACTTATAAATTTTTAATTATTTCTAAGGCTACAATATTAGATATATTTTAAAAACAACAGTACCTATAATTGATGTATTCTACTAGAATATCTGCATCAGCCCATATACGTCCCACTGGTACGGGCTGTTGGACAGTACGATTGAGAGTGGTTAGGCTATAAGTATAATCCACCACGCTGTTAGATTATACTTTTGTTTAAAAAATATGGTTAATTTAAACATATATTTACAATTCCCAATGTATGTAAATAAACGAAAACTTCGATTTTTACCTATTTGTCCGTAACATTAATCTTATTCGTCGCACCCGCGCCGCTGTCGCCCTCCTGCCGCCTGTGCAACGCTTGATCGCCCCGCCCCGCCGTCGCGCGTTTCGTGCGCGTCACCTATACTGTCCATGCTTTTGAATGCATCGCCGCCGCTCCGCCGCCGCATCGCCCCGCCACCGCTCCGCCATCGCTAGTTTCGTGCCCGCAGCCTTAGGCTGCGGGCACGAAACTAGCGATGGCGGAGCGGTGGCGGGGCGATGCGGCGGCGGAGCGGCGGCGATGAAGAGTAGTATTTCGCGTGGGCACGAAACATGACGGTCGATCAGTCGCTTATATACCAAGAGCCCGTGGCCGCCAGACCTTTGTTATTTTATAAAAGCTGAAAGTTTGTCTGCGCATGCCTCTAACATATTAGGCATCACACGATCACCTATTATGAAGTTCCGATCGTGGTTGCTTTGGAAGTTATGAGCTTTAATGTTTCTGGCAAGATGAAAGAACCATCAAAAGTGTCTGAATACCAAGGAAATATTTGTTTGTAGTTGCCTTAATAACATATTTAAATTTTTGAAGTGAAAACTTCTTTAGCGGCGTTGAGCACTTTTTCTGTAATGGGTATAAAATCTTAAACTCGCGTCAGGACACGTGACCTGATCGAAAAAGCGTAAGACGGATGGAGAGTAGACAGCTGTCAGTTAGCTGTCAGTTTATAAAGCTTTGATGAATTGCCAATGATTTTGAGTGGAGATTTCAACATAAACTTCGCAGACGATAAAAATCAACTATTAATTGAATTTTTAAATAATGAATTTGGTTTAACTATGTCGAATGATCGCAATCTTAGCACAACGAAATACAAAACTACTATTGATGCGGTCTTTATTAGACATTTAAATAGGTTCGAATCAAAACTGTTCGTTTCTTACTTCAGCTACCATAAACCTATCGTATCAGTTTTAGAGATTGGCGATGATAGTTCTGGTAATGATGATGGTGAAAAAGTCGTTGAAATTATGGATGAAAGTTGATTTTTCGGAGAGATAAACTTTTTAATGTAAAATAATTGTAATAGTTTTAAAGTGTTAAATTTTTAATGTAATATAAATTGTCATGTTTGTGTACGATAGCGCAATAAATGAATATTGTATTCTACCACATAAATGATAGTACTTTTATACTGATAAAGCAATTGGTGCAAAATTATTCCCTAACCATTCCAAAATATCAAACATGCTCAACGTTAATAATCAAGTTTTCACTTCTGCCGGCACTCCCGTTTTTTTTATTGCAGTGAATGGCGAGACGAGCAAGCCGTTCGCCTGATGGTAAGCGATACGACCGCTCATAAACAGTAGAAACATTCCACAGCGCTCGCCATCCTGAGACATAAGATGTTAAGTCTCAATATGTCCAGTAGTTGCTCTGGCTACAATGTCCTTCAATCCGAAACACAACAGTGCATTTAAGCAGTGTTGTTTCACGGGAGAAATAGACATTGCGGTGGTACCTACCCTGATGGCCTCGCACATATGAGAGACCTACCACCAGTAAAAAATTCGGCTTTTATAATATAACTTCGGCAAAATTACATGTTATTAAATATTACGCTATTTTCAAACTTTAACATAATGCAATTTTGTCAGCGTCTGACCGTGTGATGCTTATGTCAGAGGCATGCGCCCACAAACTTTCAGCTTTTATAAAATAACGAAGGTCTGGCGGCCACGGGCTCTTGGTCTATTAGTTATTACAGGGAAATATAGATCAAGTCGGCATTGCTGCAGATACTACACATCATATACTTGTTACATTTCTACCTACTGTTTCAGAATAATGTAAAATAAAATATAAAAACAAAATATGATAATGTATGTTTAACAACTTATAAATTTTTAATTATTAAGGCTACAATATTAGATAGATTTTAAAAACAACAGTACAAATAATTGATGTATTCTACTAGAATATCTGCATCAGTCCATATACGTCCCACTGCAGGGTACGGGCTGTTGGACAGTACGATTGAGAGTGGTTAGGCTATAAGTATAATCCACCACGCTATTAGATTATACTTTTGTTTAAAAAATATGGTTAATTTAAACATATATTTACAATTCCCAATGTATGTAAATAAACGAAAACTTCGATTTTACCTATTTGTCCGTAACATTAATCTTATTCGTCACACCCGCGCCGCTGTCGCCCTCCTGCCGCCTGTGCAACGCTCGATCGCCCCGCCCCGCTGTCGCGTGTTTCGTGCGCGTCACCTATACTGTCCATGCTTTTGAATGCATCGCCGCCGCTCCGCCGCCGCATCGCCCCGCCACCGCTCCGCCATCGCTAGTTTCGTGCCCGCAGCCTAAGGCTGCGGGCACGAAACTATATCAAATAATCTAGATAACAGATTTTTCCACTTCTGTTTTTCCGTATTCATTAATTGCAAGGTTGCGTCATCTATTGTGGTGTGAGATTTTAATCTCATTTCCAAAGTTTTCCAATTTTCGAAATTTTCTAAATGTTCACATGAAGTTTCATGGTCCAATACTTTAGGATTTAGTTTCCACCATTTCTGAAATCCAGTTGTAAATGTTCTTTGTATGTTACTGACAGCAAATAAACGGCAGCAAAAACAGTACAGATTATTTGATATAGGAGAAAATACCATCCATGATCGTAAAATTTTTTCACCACTAGGCATCTCTTTATAAAACCATTCCTGTGAAAGATGACGAGAATCTCCTTTAATCTTTGAACCATGACGAGATACAGTAGGGAACGGTCCTTCTTTGTTCTGGAAATGTTCACTGCCCTTTTTTATTATGTCAATGCGAACATTATTGGGAACCGGTAAACTCCAATGTGAAATATCCCTCAAGTGTTGCACAGATTCTTCGAAGCTAATGCTGTCTCCAAAAGTAGTATTAACGGTGTCATTGTCATTCTCTGTTGAAACCCGCTTTGTCTTTTCGAAGTATGAATTCCCCGAGGCATATTTCGTTCTGGGTATCCTAAAAAATATTTTTTGTTTGTAAGTGATACGTTGATTTTATAAACAAATTGTAACGGTAAATAAACACGTTACGTAACTAGCTTTGTGAAATATATATTTATATAAATTAACAATCCTGCATCTGGGTGTAAATATGTATTTAAGTAGGTATTTTTAGAAAATACTAGTTAAATACTCCACCGTTAATTGTGATATCCTTAAGTGATATCCGTATAAATACTCGTGGTAGTGCTCGAGCTACTCATCTCGGAGCCGAATCAATGTACGTGAAGATGTATGATTATAATTACCTACTTTTTATCATTAATCTAAACTTAATATAATCTGTTTGGATCAGAAAATAATAATAAATAAGTATATTAATAAGTATATTAATAATTAATAAACATTATTACCTTAAGTCTCTAAAGTATGATCGTAAAACTTGTAGATCAAAATAATCTAAGATACTGCTACTAGATACTAAACGAATTAAAAAGTTAGTATCACCTTTAATAAACAAGTGACAATGAATGAAAATGACATTATGTTCATTCATTGTCACTCGATAGAAAAGGATAGAAGATAACAGCGACGTCATTTAAGGTCAAATTTTTGTGCTTCACTTTTATATACGGAATGCAATCTCCATTTGGGTATAAGCTTCTTGTACGCGAACGGAGTATTAAATTTTAGGGGAATCCCTGATCGATTGACAGTGTGCAACGCACAGTGCAACGTGCACCTCAGATGAATGAAACTATTATTCGGATCGACTTGAAAATTTAGGATAATATTTTTGAGATGTTGTAGAAATTAAAAAGCCAAAAAAAAACGATTTTTTGAACCCACGAAATCCCTTAATGACAAAATGGCTCACGAGTAAGGAGTACTACTATATGAAGTTTTTATTGCTCTGTCTAGTTATTCCTTAGTCTAAGGTGGGTACATTATTTGTATTTATATAGGTATCAATTTATTATGCTTGTGGTACAATACTGTACTTAGGTACCTAGATTATTTTATTAGTAGCGGTTATGGTCTCTGCCACAAATTTTTGATTTTTATAGGTAGAAGTAGAAAGAACTATAACTGATGGTCAAAGTTGGGCTCGGGTGTCACCCCTGTTGGGGTGACACCCGGGGCGGACCGCCCTTGCCGCCCCCCCCTAGCTACGCCACTGATTACGGTTATTGCTATGCGGAAAAGAGACGGCTGATTCTCCATCCGAACTCGACTGTTTAACATTGATACATTAACCAGTATAAATTGAGCTCGCTCGGGACCAAATTAATTTAAAGAATATTAGTTATCGATGAAAACTTATTGCGTTTTTTTAGATACTTTATTTTTTTGAGTTTTTTGCACACCATTTTATTGAACAAATCATTATTAACTGTAATATTAAGTTCCCAAAATGTAATTTTCGCTAACGTGCGACGCCATGTGCGGGTCCACTACTTGGACGACACTGATGACGCGACATTTGGCATCGGTTTATATCTATCTGATATCTTATATGTGTTGGGCGCAACCACTGCCTTGCATTAGGTATCTATTGGGAGTGATCTGTGAGACAGGCGCTGTTACACAATTAACGCTGGGTACCTCTATATATATCGGTAGATGGCGCTGTTACATAATTAATGCTGGGCATGCATAGAATGGCTTAACACATCATTATTCGCCAATAGATGTCAGGAAGTCATATTTTCAGTTTGTATTTCAGTTTTTTTTTGCAACATTTTTTAAACATCAATCCTAATTATTAATATTCCTATTTCCTAATTAATATCCTAATTAATATATTAACATAATATTGTTCGGGTTCGATTCCCGCATCGAAACAAATATCTGTGTGAAGTAGAGGTATTTGTTTCGGGTCTGGCTATTAGTGAGACCGAAAAGTCTGTTGTAGTTCCTGATACCCACGACACAAGACTAGTTCTTTGTGTGGGGTCGAGACTATAAATGTGACTGTTGGGTGTATTTATTTATTTATTTTATTACATTTTTGGATATTTAGGAGATTGTCCCGCCCTCACACCCGGCACTGCAACTCCTGTAAGCCAGGATCAACAGTGGCACGCAATGTAATGACACCAAGCATTGAAGCTCGGCGAGTCTCCGGGAATGTCTAACTTGTCTTTAACCCGCAACGAAATGAATCAGAAAATTAAATTAATAGGAGGAGTTGGAAATAAATAATGTCCACTTCCCTCCGTGCAAAGCGGGTGACAAAACATTGAACTAAAGAGGTAAATGACCTCCCAAAAAGACTTTTACAGCCGGAGAAGCCAGCTGTAAAGCACCACGGAATTCATTATTACATTTAAATGGGACCTATTGTGTGAGCTGTTATACTTGATTCCAGTAATAGGTATGGCAAAAACGCCGGAAAGCACGGAAATTCGTCCTAGTCTATTTTTGGATATTTGATTACAATATATGACATCATATTTTCAATAAACAATGATGTGTCGGATTTGATAATGGCGGCTTTTCAATAATTTTCGCCAGCCCCCAAACCATTTAAAATCCACTAAAAGCAATGTTTCCCAACCAGGACCAAACTACCAGATTTTGTGGAAAATCCACTAAGTTGCCAACACTGGTGAAAAAAGCTTGAAAGATGGCCGCCCATGTAAGTTCTTGTCCAGACGATATTTGATACAGATGTTAACCGGTTTAAAACAGCGCGGGGGCCAATAAATAAGTTACTATCTACGTGTAATAACATGAATGGAATATAAATGACTTAGTCCTATCAAATGTTAACAATGTTATACCTAGTTTTTTAATGTATTTATTGATTTTGCATTAATGAAATTTTAGCGATCGAGACATGCAAAACTGTTATCCTTTTTTATAGTGTTTGGTTTAGAAACCAAATTATAGTTTATGGTAGATTTTTAAGAAAATATCCTTAAGAGCGTTTATACCCTGCACGCGCTTTTTGGCTTAAAAACAGGACTAATCAAATGAGTTAATAGCCACCAATAAACAATTTAAAGGAAAAAAAAATTTACTAATTTTAGAAAAGGTTGTTATCTAGGGATTTTGGTGGAAAACATTATAGATTGATGGATAATTTGTGAGTACTATACGGATTACTGAACACAAGTTTCGTTATTTAGGCTTTAAATGGCAATTTAGATGCTTAAGATATCCTTAACCACTAAATATAAGATGAAAATAAAAATATTATCAGACTAATAAGACCCTTATGGAGGGATTTTGCTGAGAAAAATAATCTTTTTGTGTTTAGTTCCTGAAAAATAAAAATTTAAACAATGCGAAATTATTCAGAAACTCTCGTCAAGAACATATTTTTTTTACCAACTTATCGTACATAATTTTTTATAGCAATTACATATTATAATAGAAGAACATCTTATCAATAAATTGCCATTTTTATATTTCAACAAAATTAGTTTTCATCTTTTCTACAAATATTTTAAAAACCACTATAAAACACGCTGTCCGACGTGGATCAAATCAGACCGCCGCAAGGCCTTCTAGAGGGAGGACGTATCGCTCGTCGCTCCGGCCTGGCTGCAGTCGATTTTTGCCGTGCGTAGTGAAAATAGCCACGCGCGGACTGCGATTACCACATCTTAGTACTTTGGTAGTAAAATATTTAATTATTTTTATTACCTACAATGATTTTGTAGTGAGTATAAATTATGTTTCAGGTAATATAATGGGATTTAATTCCGAGGCTAAATTATGTTTTTGTATATTGTATTGTAATTATGTATTGTAATATAAAATTAAATATATTTCGTAATTGTAAGGGGTTGTAAGGCCACTAACACTATTTATGTGTTCGAACACGAAATTATTAATAAAACATCCGTAGTATCTGCTGATAACACTGATTTGAATGCAACTTAACAATGTAATAATAACGAAAATATGATTAGTATCTAAATTTGTATTATTCTTTGCTTGCACAGTAATATTTGTCTACTTATAATGCAAATAAAATATTTTTATGATATTATAATTACAGTTACATTTCAAATGAATATTTGAAGCGCACGGATCAAAGTTGTTTGAGCCGTTTGTATAGCGAGCCGACGCGGCAGCTCTACGCACACAGCTTTGGTAGCTTATGTGTGCGTGAAATTAACGAAGAAATACCTATAGTTGACTTTGCGCGCAAGGTGTATACGCTCTTAATTACGACGAGATTTGTATAGGTAAAGGTACTGGTAGGTATAGCGTAATCCATTACAATCAAAAATTGTAATAGTATTTAAAAATTACGAATAAGGGTAGGTAAGTGGTGGTTGAAAATTAAAACAAAATAAAAATAAACAATTATTATTATTTCAATCAATGAATAAATATTTAGGAATAAATACTGACAATTTCAAATCTATAAACTAATAATTAAAGATTTGTACGATTTATTTAGTATTTTTTTTTATTTGGCCCGGCATAGTAGCCCGGCACAGTGTCTCTGCCTCTGCCTCTGCCCGGGCCTCGGTCTCCCCCATTTCCGCACTGCCCGCTCAATGTAAAGTTCAAGTTAACTCTTAGCACTAGTGATGGTTTTTTATTTGTTTAATTGACACAAACTATGCATGCACTCTATCACTGAAATAAAAAAATAAAACACTCACGAGCATTCTTGCTTTTCCATTGATGACCTAAAATTGAAAATGTATTTTATTATTTTTCTTTTTTATTTCAATAAATTTGTCCAATTGTAATACTAGTTTTGTATCAGAATAACTACGTTAGTAAAGCCGGGTACAATTTATAAGATGCGGCTGATGAACGCAGCTGAAGATATTTAGAAAATTGAAGATTCTGCCGCGCCGCGTCCAAGGGACCCTGAATATTGTACCACTCTTCAGCCGCGTCCGTCTCGTCTTTCCACGGTTTGGATGCATATTTGGAGAGGAAATATTGAAATATTTAAACTGAATTAATATATTAATTCTTTGATATTAAAAATTTAAATCACCATATAATTGGCTTCATCATACTTAATTTATAACAATCACATCCAACATCAAACATACCACACATTCTAGTTTGAACAAAACTTTGGAACGCAAACTCTGATCTTACAAAAAATGGCGCGCGACTTTCTACGGAATACTGGAAATCAATTAAAATATTGAATTGTTTTGATATATTTCCAATTATCAAATGGCACCTATTTATTCTTTATGATATGTTTTCTCTCTCTAACACTTTATTTATCATTTTTTCATAGAATTAACACAGAAATATTTAATGAAAACCGACAAACAACGACCGTGATTTACTTTCGTGTCTAAAAAACTTCGAATCACGCGTCGAATATGGGTTATTTTTAGACACAGATCACTCCCAATAGATACCTAATGCAAGGCAGCGGTTGCGCCCAACACATATAAGCTATCAGATAGATATAAACCGATGCCAAATGTCGCGTCATCAGTGTCGTCCAAGTAGTGGACCCGCACATGGCGTCGCACGTTAGCGAAAATTACATTTTGGGAACATAATATTACAGTTAAAAATGATTTGTTCAATAAAATGGTGTGCAAAAAACTCAAAAAATAAAGTATCTAAAAAACACAATAAGTTTTCATCGATAACTAATATTCTTTAAATTAATTTGGTCCCGAGCGAGCTCAATTTATACTGGTTAATGTATCAATGTCAAACAGTCGAGTTCGGATGGAGAATCAGCCGTCTCATTTTCGCATAGCAATAACCGTATTAAGCCATCTTTTTTTGGCGAAATCACGCGTTCTTCTAGTGTTTGACGCATGTTTATAATATAATTCCCAGAAATATCGATATTGTAAAACAATAATGTAAATTAATTTTATTAAATGACAATGTCACAAAATATATATTGATTTAAATAAAAATTGCAAATTACCATAATTACGTTATTTTATGTAATTTGAAATAGTTAAATTTGTTAACAAGGTACTTTTACAATATTTTTTTATTTATCTTCGGCGTAATTAAATTTCCTTTTTTCTCTCTAGTTGTATACGTTTTCAAATATAATGGGAGGGTATTTATCATAAGTTTTAGTATACTAAGTTTATTGAGAATCAGTAGCACAAGCTATTGTACTAATTTTAACATACGTTGTATATGTCGTCTCAAAAACATTCATAGTTCGTCAAGTGGGTTTCATCGTCACTTGTCGATATTACATTTACTACAGCCGCCGTCAGAATTCAAGAAACGGAATAAGTTATTGTAGCGCTTTAGGGCGTGAGGCTTAGTTATTTACTATTTCATATTTTTATCTGATCTTTTATATCAACACTTAATTTGGGTATTTCGCCATTATGGTATACAAAAATACACGGTGAATAATAGAAATAAAACCGTTACATACTAAAGTATAAATCTTAATCCTATTTTATTCGTAGTTAGCGGTTGCCGTTTGGTATAATTTATCAGATCAGGCCGGTGAAAAAATATTATCAAACATTTAACAAGTTGGTAATTAAGTTATAGAAGCGATCATAACACATGAACTTACTGGCAAATCGAACTATCGATACATTTTTTTATTTATCGACTTATGCCTCATCTCTCCAGTGAAGTCCACGTGACCGCGCTGCAAGCCGCCCACCCCCCGCGCAGTTCCCTTCGTTGGCGTTTTCGGTTCAAAACAAAACTAGCGTAATGCGGTATCTATTGGAAGTGATCTGTGTTTTTAGATAATTGATAATTATTAATGTAAAGGTATCTTTTAATAAACTATATAACAACAATAAGAGAGTTAAAAATCAATATTTACATTTTTAAAAAATCCTGCGCACCACTCGTCGTTGTTCTTAAACAACACACGAGTTTGCCTGTTTTTTTTTAAATATGCCTATTGCTAATGTCTTTTTGGCCAATGTTACATTAAAGGTACTTTATTCAAGCATTATATATATTTTTTTCATAACGTTTTTATAATATATTTTGAATTTAGGACGCTTTTTCATTACTAGTGTATTTTCCTATAAAAATTACAGCTTACGTCAAAATTGGGGGTCGGGACGTTTGAGTGGTTATAGGTCTACCAGAATCTCATGGCAATTGGGGTAATTGAAAATTGTGCATAGCAATACCAGGGTAATTGGATCGAAATATTTTGATACTTTCTATACAACTTATCATTAATTCATATTAACGAAATACTTTTATTAGTTAAATGTCTTATTTGCAATTATATGTTATTAGAATGATATGTAAGAGTGAAACAACATATCTAAGTATTTTATTTGCAGTCTCTTTAATGTTTATCATGAACGAATTAATCAGGGCTTATTTATAAAGATCCTGGCAGTAGGTCATTAGACGAAGATGTTGGTGATAATTATCTTTATATATAAAAGAAAGTCGTGTTAGTTACTCCACTTATAACTCAAGAACGGCTGAACTGACTTGGCTGAAAATTGGTGGGGAGGTAGCTTAGAAGTAGCTCTGGTTTCCCGAGTTTTTATTAGCTTATTAACATTTTCTCATACAAAATGTTCTTGGGTTTGTAACTGTCAAACATTTAATGTTCATCCCGTCGATACGGTAAACTCTTCCCTCAAATTAAAAAACGTATTTAAATAAAGGCTTTGAATCGACAACATATATCCACAATATTCGATTAATGGTGTATTTTCATATGTATTTTAGATTTTATAGATGTAAATTAATGACATTAATTAAACGGATTGACGTTTAAATTGGTTGTCAAATAATGCGTTCAGAAATGTGTTTGTGTGTTTTGTGTGAACTAAGGAGAATATATCAAGATACATAAATAGAGACAATTAAATAAATAATTTGCACACGTAAAAAGTTATATTTACTTCTTTTCAAGATCGAATGTCACTTTTATCCAGAATTTTTACAGTAGCCTTTCCTTCGCTATAATTCACTGATATAAATTAATGTAATACATCGTCTCTGAGTGAGATAGGTTATATTTTACCTAAATATTGCTTTCAATATTTTTTGGAAAAGCAACATTGTGGGTGTGAAATAAGGAATGGAATATCCATGCAGATAATCAGAATCACTAAAGTTCTTAATGTCAAAAATTCATAAGGCACACTATTTGGATATGGAGAGTCGGGATATAATAGAGTGGGAGGTACGGAAGAGAATTGGGATAGCTGGCAGATTTGATAGGACGAAGTATAAATGCACGGTATAAGACGGAATGGATAATTAAGAGAAAAGACGGGACGGATCGAGAAGTGACTGAAAAGACGGGTTAAGCCGGGATTTAGCAGGACAGTAGAAAAGCTACGTCAAGCGTAGGCATACAAGTTGTTAAATTAATATGCTAAATAATTGAATATTATATGAATCCTATGATACCCAAGGCAAAGCGAAGCGTGGCCGGGTCAGCTAGTTTTTAATAAAGATCTCTTCTGGGATTACATATGTTCACTAGAAGTGCAAAATATATAATTATTTGATGGATCCTTATCCAAAATCTCTGGAAACTCCTGTAAATAGGTATTTAATGCATTATTGTTTAGTTTCAAAAAATGATATCAAAGAATATACGATAAAACACATATACATATCTAACACTAACCAAAAAACATAAAGTATCAAAATTATTCACTCCAACTTGTTTCTTAAAACAACGTCGATTTAAAAATCGGCGATTTTGGTTTTTGACCAAATCATTTACGGATCTGGCGATAAAACTTGTAAACAATGTGTCACACTTGTGATCGTATAACTAATTTGTATATTTTCGCTAAGGAATTATAGAAATCGTAAAATATTCACATCGAATGACATAAATCAAGTTTTGAATCAGCTGTTGACCGATGGTATTGCCACATAAAAATCTATATGTTTGTTTTTAATTTTATGTCATGAGATTCTGGTAGACCCAGGTAGACCTATACTTAGGCTCAATTGCACAAACTAACTTTGCCAATACCTTTGCCCTTGAAACTGTCAACTCCATACATTCGCAAGGTCAAATACATCTCAAATGTATGGCGATGACATTTTCATAGGCAAAGGTATTGGCAAAGTTACTTGGTGCAACTGAGCCTTATGCTGAAAACAAACTGTAGGTTTTTGTCTTACGCAAAGAGTAAAGAAGCGGCCATAAATACTAGAGCAACGCGTCTTACAGCGATCTGAACAATAGATTCTTTTGTTGTGTGCACACTGTCGGTCGAAATTCGAGGGCATGACCTTCAAAAAACAAAAAACGTCTGAGACATACAGCGCAACTAACATAAATTGACAAGTGGTGAAATTAGGAACTAGAAATGAAAGTAAAAAATATCTACAACGCTTTCATTAAAATATTCTTTCATAATTTATACAATGTACATTTATACTAGTAGTCCAATAGTAGTAATGATAATAATGTCCAATGTAATGAAATTTGAAGAGAGAAAAAAAATAACAATTTCTCCGTGCACCACAGCGCTTTTGAGTGATTTGCGATTGTGGACAAACTTGAGTTTACACAAAAATAGGTTTTGTAAATATGGCTATCAGCTTTTTAAGCCAAACTAATATAACATTTCTTAAAACTTAAAATTAAATTAGAATTTATAATACATACAAGGCATAATTTTCTTAATTCAATCTGCATACAATTTAAAAATTTTGAATACAATTTGGACATGTCTAATTATTTACATGAGGTGTTGCTGGTAATCTAACTTGACTTAACAGAAATAAACACCGCAGTTCTTTGACCAGTTGTTTGTAAATACTAGACTGGACGTAATTGACAGCCTCCGTGGCGCAGTTGGTTAGACACCGCCTGTGAAACGAGAGGCCACGGGTTCGAGCCCCGCACCGAGACAAATGTTTGTAAGACCCAGTAAGTATTGGTCTCGGGTCTGGATGTTTGAGAGACCGAAAAGTCTCTCGTGGTTCCCGATACCCACGACACAACACTTAATTGATCTTAATGTGTGGTTGAGTGTATTTATTTATTTAATTATCAGTAATTAGCCAAAAATTCGTCTGTGCGTTCATTTAAAAAATGGAAGAAAAACGATTAGAGTATGTGCGTAATAGAGAAATTATTTATAATGTTACTGGTGGTAGGCCTCTCATATGTGAGAGGCTGCCTGGGTGGGTACCACCGCAATGTCTATTTCTCCCGTCAAACAGCAGTTTAAATGCACTGTTGTGTTTTGGATTGAAGGACATTGTAGCCAGAGTAACTACTGGACATATTGAGACTTAACATCTTGTGTCTCAGGATGGCGAGCGCAGTGGAATGCCAAGCATTGCTTTGTAAATCAAGGTGTTGTTTGGTTTTGCTACTGTTCATGAGCGGTCGCATCGCTTACCATCAGGCGAACGGCATGCTCGTCTCGCCATTCAATGCAATAAAAAAAAAAAAAATGTTAAATGTAAAGAATACAAATATGCTCACTTAAATTAAGAAGTATGGGAACAAATAGTCAGTACCTATTTGTACTAAAGATAATAAAGTATCGTACTAAGGATAACGGAGTAATTTTTTATACAATCAAATATTAAGTTATTGATGTTAAAATTTCAAAATACACGCGCTGTTTTAGGAATTATAATAGGAAAAAGTTAACCTTGTTATTTGTCTTCAGGTAGTCTCTTTTGACGTGACAACGTCTTAAATTAGGTTGCGGCTGGGAGTCACTTATGAAAAAGTGTAACGCCCGGTAACGTTACGATGAGTCACCGAACGAGAGAGAGGCCCGCCGAATGCCTTGCGTCTCTCTCCCACTCAACTATGATCGGTCTGCCGCGCGCGCAGCACTAGAGAATTAGGCGCATTGAATCGGCGCATGCTTGTGTCTCTGTCTTTGTCTTTCTCGAACGTTCTTGGCGTTGGAAAAACAAGAAAGCGTCACAATACAAGTTCACACGTGTGGTTAAAGTATCGTCAGCTGTGTCTGTAGTGAAAATATGGAGTGCTTAGATTCGTCATTTATCATTTACAACAACTACAACAATAAAGGTACATAATTGTACACTGATATTTCATTATCGTAAACTATGATTGATTGATTAATTGTTAGATTGACACAAAAGTTGAGAAACTGAGTTTATAGGTTATGTCATACTATTGATAAATGTTGATAGTGTTTTAGTAAACAAAATATATTTCTATAGTTAAAATTTGTGCAATTCTTATTTTCATTCAATTCCTTGTTCCTATTGTGCAATTTAATTATATTCATATTTTGTTTTCTTTTAAAATGACACTGGTAGTAGAAATATATAAAAATATATAAAAAAAAGACAACAAGAACAAGACGTGTGCTCGAAACACGATCTTGCCTACTTTGGAATTCACACATTTTATACATAAGTATTTCTAATATGTGTACACGGCATTGTTGCTTAACATTTTTCCACAGTACATTTATTCTCAATATGTAATCTATGTTTGTGTACAGAATTTAATCAATCACAGTATTATATAATTGATTGATGTGTGATTTAATGTTAATTGAATCATTGTTTTTGACAATAAAACAGTTGCAAACTCGAATGTGATTACGAATGTGATAGTACCACAGGTTATCACAGATAAGAACTGTTTATAATAAGCGCCAACTAGGATTGATTTCATTTAATAAAATATATTATTTATTTGTTTATATAGAGATGAGATAAAGAGTACATAAAAATCGACTCTTCCATCCCTAAATGCTTAGTCATTGGCAGACGAGAAAACCGTCCTTTGTCAATGAAATTAAAAAAATAAAAACGTACGTGGGCCGTAGACAGATAATACTAATAGACTCGTAGTTGGCGTCAGAATAAAAAAAGTTGCACGTTAAGCTATGCTAGCTATCTCACTATTTTAATATGGATGGCGTTCATCTTACTCATATTTATATTAGTGTGTGTGTGACGTAGTATTTTATGTCACTAGGATTGAAAGATATGTCAAACGTATCTCGTCTCGTTTGCCGCCATCCGCCATTTTCTCTTGTGCCTTGATCAAGTCATAGTACAACGAATCTTATAATTGGAATTTAATAACTTTCTAATCACGGATTCTGGTGCTACAGTTTGCAATCAAAGGCGGTTTTTTTCCTTTTTATTGATTTTGTGTGCTTATGTTTTCGTAAAAGATAAAATAGCCTTAAGTGACCTTAGTGTTTACCGGCTCAAACGAGTAATAGTTTATTATTGAATTTGTGTTAAAATACTTGTTATTTTTGTAAGAACTATGGTAAATAAGTGCATTGTTCCCGGGTGTAAAACTCGGGGACCAAATAATAAATATTTTTGTGTACCCTTCACAAACCAAGCAAGGTGGGAAATGTGGTTAGGGGTTTGTCCATATTTACAAAACATACCTTTTGTTAAACGTAGCCGTATTCGTTTTTGTCATAAACATTTTCTTGCCGAACATATTAATGAAAAATTAAAATTAAAACCTTGTGCAATTCCGTGTTTGAACTTGAATATAAATTTAGAGAAACATTTAGAAATAACGCCCACTAATGACCATATAGAACCTTTTATTTTTAAAGTAGTTGTCCCTTCTGATATAGTAAATCAACCGACTATAAACTATGAATGCTTTAATAGTGTAAAAGCAGATATTAGTTCTGACTCTGCTGAGTTACCTGTTGTTTCAAATACATTTCAATCTAAATGTAATGAACCTAGTAGTAGTGCTATATCTCATGTTGACCCTTACATACCACCTAATAGAGAACAGCTAGAAATATGTGTTACCCCATCCACATCATCTACCCTTGCTGTGTCTAATGTAAAAAAACGAAACTGTAGTAGTCAAGTAAAATGTCAGTTAATTAAGCGTATTAGACTAGATCCAAATAAATCTACCCCTCGTAAGCAGATTTTACGTGCATCAATTAACAGATTAAGAAATAAGTTACGTCTTGCACAATTGCAAAAAACAAGGCTTAAGACGAAAGTAACCCTTAATGCTCCTAAAACTAAGTTGTTTTTAAAGAAATATAACATATTAAGTAAATTTGGAAAGTTATTAGTAGATTCACAGTTACGTTTGACTGGTACTTCATTAAAAGGTCGGCGCTATACTAATGACGAAAAAGTATTTGCTTTGTCGTTATATAAGTTAAGCCCTAAGTGCTATGGATTTTTGCGAAAATATATAGCATTACCTTGCAAGTCGCGAATTAATTCCCTGCTTACTAATATTCCTTTGAGGCCTGGTATTAATGACTTTATATTTAAACATTTGGCAGATGCTGCATTAAATAAACCTACAATAGACAGGCAATGCACTTTAATGTTTGATGAAATGAGTATTAAAAAGAACTTAAATTTTAATTATTTTACTGGGGTTATTGAGGGTTTTGAAGATATGGGTTCTGGTAAACGAACAAATAATGTAGCTGATAAAGCTTTAGTCTTTATGTTAAGAGGGTTATTTTCTCCTTGGAAAATTCCGATAGCGTTTTATTTTGCACGAGATGGGGTTAAAACATTTGTTTTAAAGAATATAATAAAAGAAATAGTGTTAGCAGTTTTTAAATCTGGTTTTATAGTTAGAGCTACAGTTAGTGATCAAGGCTCTGCTAATGTTGCTGCTATTAAGTCATTAATATCAGATTCCAATGCTGAACTTTTACGAAGTAATAATTGCACCAATGACATTTGCTACAAAATTGGCCCTTACCAATTATATCATATCTATGATGTACCTCATTTGTTAAAATGTTTTCGTAATAATTTTCAGAAAAAGCATCTCCTTATTGGTTATCGAAGAGCAAAGTGGGAATGTATAGAAAGTCTATACAAATGGGATGGCTTTGGTGGCCGAGCAAGAAGCACCAAACTTACAGAGAAACACATTAATCCAACTTCATATGACAAAATGAAGGTAAATTAAAGTATACAATTTCTATCAAGATTCTGTTTTGATGTGGTCACTAATCACAAAAAGTTATCAATATGTCAAAAGTTTTTTTTTTTTCTATTTATTTAATATAAGATCTTTGAGTAGCTCTGCGACTATGTCAGACCTATTGTACATATAATTATTGAAACTAGCTACATTATTTTATCAAAAATTGTAGAACACCAATATTTAGCCATTATACTCGTCGGTTCTGCCAAAATACTCTGAAATACTCCTGTATCCATTGGATTTACATAAAATTTATCTATCATATTTGCTCTCATAGACTCAGTTCGGGTGCAATTAAGTAGAAGGTGGTGGACATCTTCTATCACTCCACAAAGTGAACAATTGGGAGAGTCAGTATGTTTCATTAGATGTTTGAATTTATTGAGAGGCAAGTGCCCCGATCTGAGTCTATGCGCTACGACGACAAACTGTCTTCTCATATTACTTAACATACAAAAAGGTATTCGAGGAGGTTCTTGTTGGATTGTTCGGTATCAGATTCCTTTTTGAGTAAATATCTTATCACTATGTATTTTCCATTTTTCAAATATTTTGTATCTATATTTATTTAAAATTTCTGTATTTTCTAGCCTTATGTAAATTTCGGTGCCATTACACAAGGATTCTTTCGCTAGCCTATCAACAATCTAGTTTCCTCGAATACCTATATGCGATGGGATCCATTGCAACCTCAGATTAACACCTTTACTCTGCAAAAGTAATACTTTTTTAATTATGGCATATGCTACCGAAGCACCTCTTCCTACAGAGACACATCGAGCAATATGCTGTAAAGCACTTCGGCTATCTGTTAATATGACTACCTCTTTAATATCCGAAGTGGCGATATACGATATTGCTTCTGAGATTGCAAAGAGTTCCACCGCCATTATTGTATTATGAGGGGATACAATTGTATATAGCTCTTTGACATTACAATTGGGATCATAGAAAGCTGCCCCAGACATGTTATTTATTTTGGATCCATCCGTGAATATCCTATAACAGTTTTTATAATTACAATTAATCATTTCTATAACATTGTGTTTTAATAGTGAGCTATTGCATTGATTTTTAGGTACATGAGCTTCATCTACATCTATCTTTATAAACTCTGTGTTAATATTAGACATCCAGGTATTTAATTGAAACATTTGAAGGGTTTGACTTTTATTGCACCTTTCTCTTCTTGTTTCTGCGAAAACTGATACATGCAATGGCTTCTTTTTGTTTTTCCAATATCTTGTTCGACAGTTTAATGAAAGTTTTTCCAAGAGAGAAACAGTTAAATTACCAAATAATGATTGGGTTTTTGAAATATATTTCGTGGCTAGATTTTGACGTCTAATGGAAAGTGGCTGAACGCAGAGTTCATATTCCATGACATGAATGGGTGTTGTTCTAATAAAACCGCCTATAGTACGTAGTGCAATGTTTTGAATTCGGTCAATTTTTTCTAAATGTGTTTTAGTGTCATAAATAAAGCTTCCAAAATCTAGCCTACTTCGAATTAAAGCATTATATAATATTCTAAGATGAATGGGATGCAAGCCCCAAGATGCACCTGCTAATACTTTAAGAATGTTCACCATTTTTGTAGCTTTAACATGAGTTTGATTAATATGCATTCGCCATAGTAAAGATTTATCTAACCACATACCTAAGTATTTAACATTATCTACTGGTTTTATTTGGATGTTATTGATTGTTAAATTTAACTGATTACTTTGCCTTCCTCTTCGAAACAAACAACATTGTGTTTTATGTGGGGATACTTCTAGTCCTATTTCTCTTAAGTCCTCTACAACTGAGTTTAAACAATTTTGAATATCGTGTGCACTATTAACTACATTTTTATTTTGTGTATAGAAAGCAAAATCATCCGCATATTGCAGTGTCTGAACATTTTGATACCCCAAACCTATTTTATAAGTAACTAAATTAAATAATAAAGGTGAGAGAGGATCACCTTGAGCTAAACCCCTCGCTGTCCATCTAAACATTTCGTCCTTATCCATGGAATCTTTAATTAATAACCGTCTTCGGGTTAAAAAAGACCAAATATATTTACAAATTTGAGTTCCTACTTTTAAAGTATCTAGTGTTGAAACTAATTTTTCTATGGAAACATTATTGTAAGCACTTTGAACATCTAGAAAAACCGTCAAAGTTGAAATATTTTTCGAATTTGGGAAGTTAATCGCACTAAGCAGTCAATACACGATTGACCTTTTCTAAAACCGCTTGTGGTAGGCGCTAAGATTTTATTGGTTTCTACGAACCACTCTATACGCTTACATAACATATGATGAAAAATTTTACATATGCAGGACATTAATGAAATAGGCCTGAACTCATTATCACAATTCGGCTTTGGTATAGGGACTACTTTTATATTACGCCATTGGTCTGGTATTATGGAGTGTTTAAAAATCATGTTAAGTATCTTGAGTAGCAATAGTTTTGCTTCAGTTGGTAGGTAGTATATCATGGAATAACTAATTTGATCACTTCCTGGGGCCGTATCTTTTTTTTTTTAATACTATTATTTAATTAATTAATGGAAAAGTTGCTTTCTAAAGAACTGTTTGTAGAAAAAAATAATGGCATTTGAGGCTCAACGGTGTCAGGAGCAAGGCTACGTAAAAGTTCTTCTTTTTTGTGTTTAGGAGCTTCAACATATTCGTTTTTTACACCTTTCAACCAACGCATACGTCGCCAAATCTCTGACGTGTTTACCGTCTCGTCTAAACTATTACAGAATTGTTGCCAACTTTTTGTTTTTGCCTGTCTGTGGATTCGCTGTGCGTTCGCTATTTTTTGTTTTAATAATATAAAGTTATTAGGTGTAGGATTGCGCCTAAAATTTTTAAGTGCAAAACTACGTTCAGCAATAGCCGCAGATAGTGATGGAGTCCAATAAGGCTTAGGACTAAACTTGTGTATAAGTCCACTACAACCCTTAAATGTAGGAATACTCCAGTTAGCCGCACAGCTAATTTCCCCCATAAATAAATTGTATGTGGTTTGAATATTATTAACATCAACTATTATAGAATAATCAACCTGACTTTTTAGGATTTCCTGATATAATTGCCAATTCGCCAGTTTAAAATTTCGGCGATTTCCTCTTCTGGCAGAAGCTATATATTGCATGGAGTACTTAATTAACATATGATCACTGCCTAAGGATTCTCTTGTTACCTGCCATTTCCAATAAATCACTAAATCGGAGGAAACAAAAGTAATATCTGGTGAAGATTCTTGCAAAAAAGAGTTAACTTAAAGAGTTAATTCTGGTACTGTCTCCGTTATTAAGTGGCACATAATTGTATTCAAAAGATACATCAAGAATTTGCAATCCTCTTTGATCTGTTTTACATGACCAACTTGCATGGTGTGCATTAAAATCACCGGCTATAATAGTTTTTGTTGAAAACTGAGAAAATATATGCTCCCAGTCATTTCGAGTAGTTCTAACAGATGAGGAGCAATATACGGACGTTATATAATCTAAATTCTTACAATTACAAATTTTAATGCATATTATTTCAATTCCTGAATTATTTACACTTATAGGATGTAAGTATATGAGCTTTGACTGACCTATGTGTAATTATAGCTACTCCGCCATACGAATCTAATCTGTCTTTCCTAAAAATATTGTAGTCTTTTATTTTGATACTAGTCTCTGAATTTAGCCACGTTTCACTAATTATACAAATACTGATTTTTCTTGTGAAAGAAACAACTCTAAATCATACTTTTTGGGCATCAGGCTCTGAGAGTTCCATTGAGCAATATTAAGAACTTGCTCAAATGAAAAGTCAGCGCCCGATGTCCCAGTAACATTTAAGAGTAGGGCATTATTATCCATTATAGATAGTGTTTACAATCTTATTTAAAAAATCTTCACGTTTGACTAATTCTACAAGGTATGATATTATTTCTTCAAAAAATATTTTTAATATTTGCTGCAATTTCACTTCTCAACTTTCTTTAGACAGTACAACTTCTTTCAATTTCCATAGTATGTGCCAAAAGTCAATTTTTGTCTTCTTATGACATTCTCCTGCATATGGTTGGTTACTGTCTTCTGGTGTCTTCACATTTTTGTTTCTGTCGCAGACATCAATGTTCCTTTTCTGTTTCTTTTTTGGGTATCTATTTCTTCTTGATTACTCTTTTCCTAGTGTATTATTATTTACTTTATCGTCAGATTCCACTTCACTATCATCTGTAAGCTCTTCATTAATTTGTTTGGTTGTAGTTCCTGTTTGACTATATTTTGTTCTTATTATTTCGTTATCAACTAAATGTGGGTAGCTACCGTCATTACTAACTTCCACAAAGTTGTGTTGTTGTTTCTGAACATTAGCTTTGCTTCTTATATATTTGGTTAGAGCTACCTTGTATGTGCAATTATTTCGGCTCATAATTGAACGAATTTCTTTTTCTTTAAGGAAAACAGGACATCTCTTATTAAATGCAATATGCTCACCCCTACAGTTTATACATCTGAATTTCGTTGTCGCACAGTTTTCATGTTCTGCTCCACATTTAGGGCAATTTTTTTTCTTACTTGGACAAAGTCTTGCCAAATGACCATATTTCCAGCACTTTGAGCATTGAGTCACTGGAAAGGTATACGGTTCCACCTTAAATCTGCAGTCATATCCGTAGATATAAAATGGTAAAGTCGGGCCATTAAAACTGAAACGCACCGATTCACTGTCCACCCATTCACCATTTTCTGACATACGTTTTAATCTTTTGCAGCTACTATCTTATGTTCACATTTAAATGCTTTGAGTAATTCATCATCACTTACGTCCATTTCTAAGTATTTTACGACGCCATATGTTGTGCTTACTTCGCTAGTTGAATGACAGCGGTAACCTAATTCCTCCATAATATTTTTATTATTAATTAACTTATCTGCATCTTGTTTCACTTCAAAAGTAATTAACACTCGGCATGGATTTTTATATTTTATTCTTGTTATATTTTGAATGTTTTCCGATTTCAAAATCTTCGCCAAACCAATTTGCTTAGGAAGTAGTTGATGGGATGCCATACATACTTCATATTGTTCATTCTCATTCATATTAATGTTTGTATTCATTAAATAATTCTTCTTTCCCTTTCTTTGTACTAATGTAAAACCATCCGATTCGCCTTCCTCGCTACTATAACGCAACCGCTTCGCCGTCCGTTGAGTACTCATAAGTATGCCCGAGATCGGTGTCTGACATCTATCGTTACGTTCATCGTGCCCTGAAATTAATTGGTCACAATCTTCACGTATCTCTTCCTCACTCATTGCATCGCTTCCAATAGACGACGGCCCGCGATGGACCTCGTCCATCACATTATTATTAAACGAATTTAATTGACGCGTCACCGATAAATAAACACGATACGTGCACTCGTTAAGCGGCACCGCGCGCAACTGATGTCAAAAGTTATATATTAGTATAGACTTTATATTGATTATTGCTACACAATAATTAAAATGCTCATACATTACAGGTCAAACTTGCAGCCCAAGTTTTTAGCCGGCAAGTGGCTACATCACTACAAGCTTATACGAAGAGTATCCAACATCTCCAAGAACATGATTATTCTACTTTTAATCCTAATTTTGATAATAATTTTTTCACAGCAGAAATAATTACCTTCATAAATGATTTGTTTGATAGTTTAAATGGTTTTGGCCGCTATGGTAACAAATTGACACATGCATTGTCTTGTAACTCTGAACACATAGATTTCTGGAATGAAGCTGTAAAAAAATTAATGTCTATGCGTTTTGACTCTCCCAATCCAAGGGAAGCAAAACCTCTATCACTGAAGCATTTTGTGCATAATGTCAACTCAATAAAACATTTGTGGTCAGATTTGCGCTCTGTTGAAGGTGTAAAGTTTCTAAGTCTCCGACGTCTTAATCAAGATCCGATAGAAAATTTTTTTGGACAGATAAGGGCACATGGTACTTTTAATACCAATCCTGACTGTACTCATTTTGTGTCAGCCTTCAAAACATTATTGATTAATAATATTACAACTGGAAAATCATTATATACTAATTGTTCGGATGATGACGATAAAATGTTAGGTACATTAAATAACTTAATTAATCAACAAAAATTTAGTTCCTACCCTGAACATCTTAATCCTGAGGAAAGTAATCTTATAGAAAAACTCCATCCCTAATGAAAATATATATCAACACAAATCTATACCATATATTGCTGGCGCAATTTGTCGCTCTTTAATGTCAAATTTAAAATGTAATGATTGTAGTAACTGTATAAACTCCCTATTAAGTAAGAGTGAGTCATCTCACCAATTAATTCGTTTAAGAGAGTATAGTACTGATGTAGATAGGTTGTATTATCCTTCCAAGAACTTGAGTAAAATTGTATGGCAGAGTATATATATTATTGATAAGATTTTACCATCCATTTGCAGTGTTTACGTTTATTCCGAAATAGTAAGTTCATTAAAGAAAAATATTGATACTACATGGTATAATTGTAATAATCATAAAGAGTCTTTTATGGAATCTTTTTGGTTGTATGTAATTAGAATGCAGGTTAAACAATGGTGTTGTAATTTTAATAATAGAATTAATAATGTCGATCACAGGCCTAAAGATGTAGAAATGGAAACTCTAATCCGTGAAAAAGTTACAAAAGGATTGAGTTATAGAAAAGTAAGGAGACGTAGTACATAATAATAGCTAATAGTCATCATCATCATCCTCAGCTCACAGCAGTCTCAACTGTATGTTGTCAAACTCAATCCTTAGCTTTGTTATATAGAATAAATTTGTTAATTGATTTAAATATTATCTTAAATTTAAAATTCTTAAATTAAATTTGAGTGTCGCTCAAGTCTACTTTCAGGGTGTAAAATCATTTTAGTTTCAATTCAAGGTTTTCTTTAAAATAGACCTATGTTGCCAAACATTTTCTTATACGTTAATATGAACCTGTTTGATCGTTGTCAAAATATTTATATATATTAAATTGAATGTTTATATATATATATATATATATATATATATATATGATTGAAATGTAGAATCCTGAAATAGAAATTTGTTTGTTTCTTAATCATAATATTGCATCCAGTATTTTCATAATCATTTTACATGTAAATGTGCCTTTATATGGTATTACCAATTATATTATTATGCATGGAATGCTTCACAAGTTGCAATATTTGTAATAACTTTTGTTAATTCATTTAAATATTGTATTACATTTAAAATTATTTTATTAAATTTGATTGTTGATGCTCAAGTATCCTTTTAGGGTGTATAATCATTTTAATTTAAATTCAAGGTTTTCTTTAAAATAGACCTATGTTGCCAAACATTCTATTACACCTTAATATGAACCTACCTGATGGTTTTCAAAATATTTATATATATTAAACTGAATGCCAAATCTTACATGTAATTTAAATGTAGAATCCTGAAATAGAAATTTGTTTGTTTCTTAATCATATTGCGTCCAGTATTTTTATATTCATTTTGCTTGTAAATGTGCCTTTATATAGTATTACCAATTATATTATTATGCATGGAATGTCTCACAAGTTGCAATATTTGTAATAACTTTTGTTAATTCATTTAAATATTGTATTACATTTAAAATTATTTTATTAAATTTGATTGTTGATGCTCAAGTATCCTTTTAGGGTGTATAATCATTTTAATTTAAATTCAAGGTTTTCTTTAAAATAGACCTATGTTGCCAAACATTCTATTACACCTTAATATGAACCTACCTGATGGTTTTCAAAATATTTATATATATTAAACTGAATGCCAAATCTTACATGTAATTTAAATGTAGAATCCTGAAATAGAAATTTGTTTGTTTCTTAATCATATTGCGTCCAGTATTTTTATATTCATTTTGCTTGTAAATGTGCCTTTATATAGTATTACCAATTATATTATTATGCATGGAATGTCTCACAAGTTGCAATATTTGTAATAACTTTTGTTAATTCATTTAAATATTGTATTACATTTAAAATTATTTTATTAAATTTGATTGTTGATGCTCAAGTATCCTTTTAGGGTGTATAATCATTTTAATTTAAATTCAAGGTTTTCTTTAAAATAGACCTATGTTGCCAAACATTCTATTACACCTTAATATGAACCTACCTGATGGTTTTCAAAATATTTATATATACGAAACTGAATGCCAAATCTTACATGTAATTTAAATGTAGAATCCTGAAATAGAAATTTGTTTGTTTCTTAATCATATTGCGTCCAGTATTTTTATATTCATTTTGCTTGTAAATGTGCCTTTATATAGTAGTACCAATTATATTATTATGCATGGAATGTCTCACAAGTTGCAATATTTATAAACTTATTTTGTAGTTTTATTTATATTGTATTCAAGGGTTGTATTATTTAATTGTATTTTATATTAACCAATTTGAAATGTATTATTTTGGTACATTAGAATGAAAGTCTGCAATGATGTATTAAATTTCATAATGACTTGTTTTTAATTAATACAAATAGTATATTTGTAAGCAGACATTTTTCGCAATACTCTTCATTGTAATCATGTCCATAGCAATACTTTGCCGGAAAATGTAATTAATTTAATTTTATGCTTTGAAATATTGCATAGTAGAATCATATAATAGTTTGACTATTGTATCTCTACTCTCCTTTACATGGTTTAAAAACAAAGTAATCTTCAATATGTTTATCATTTTGCTAATTGAAAAGCATAATATGTTGTTTTAAACTGTTTATATGAATCATGCTTTTGCACCTTTCATATATTTTTATTGATTTGCAATGTAATGGAAGAGCAATTTCGATCATATCTTTAAATGATGATCTAGTGGACCATGACCTATCTCAATCTCAATCGTTTATTGAGGGGGCCCACGTATAGGAGTGTATGGATAAATATAAATTATTGAATTTCCTCAAATTATTGAATCCAACATTTTCGTTTTTTTATGCAGAATGTTTAAGAAACTATCTTCGTGATTAAAAAAATATTATGTTTAATCTATATACATATATGGTTTCAAGATACTAACATTATATTGTATTCAGACTTGTATTTAACTTATTTTGTATTCGATTTAATAATACATTTGTAATGTTACACATGGAATGGCTTCCATGGTGTAATAATTTGTAAATTTACACTATTAAGTTTTTAGCACGCTATTCATTTAATGTATCTAAAGTTAACCATAATGAAAACATTTCATTAATTTACTAGAAGCCTGAACTAATTTGGGTAAATTTATATCGCCAACTACTATGATCCATGCCAACCCTGTAGTTACTAACATAAAGAAACTGTAACTGTAGTTGCTAACATAACTTAACATTCATAAAGCTTAAGATATTAAAAAAAACATATTAATATTATGCTTATATCTTATAGAGCGTTGGGCGTTAATTGTAAAATTTCTAGTTACGAGGGGTCTTAGAAGTAAAATATGTGATAATAAGATTTATAAGTAATATATGTAACATTTTTTCTTTTCAGAAACAGGTAAATGTGATAAATAATTTGTTGTGCTTCTTACTTTCACATTATTTACTTCCATACAACCTTACATCTCTTGATTGAGGAGAGAAATATTCTAAATTGTCATGAATCGCTATCAAACGCAGATTTTTTCTTATCTTAGTGGTAGTTTCCTAAGATTATCCCGATTTAACAAACAAAAACCTCATAACGAATTTTAAAATATGTATGTTAGGGTCAATCAGAAGGTAAAATGAACGAAACCTAATGTATTTATAATATCATAACTTTTAATTACTTTGAAACTACTATTGCCATTGCCAATCATTGCTTTACCGGAACAGTGTAGACCAATTGTGCGTTCTGGTTGACTTCACGTATCTCAGCTGTATAAAATGACCTGTAATATTGTGATCAATTGATTTTTATACATGAATTGTGAACTTTTCTGAATTTAACTAATGCATAATCACTGTATTGTAAATATATTATAAAAGAGCAACGCTAGAGTTTCTTGCCCGTTCTTCTCTAGCGAATACAGCCTTGTGAACCGGGTGGTAAAGAAAAAAAGTGACAATCTAAATAAGGATTGTTTATGGTATTTTCAGAATAACAAATTAATTTAATTTCATTGTTTATAAATAAAGTTATTTATTTTTGAAGTTTATTTTATTTATTTCTTTAAAACCAATATATGAATATACAACTACCTAAATCGGTAAAAAAAACCGGTAAGTTTGAGGCACAGATGTCAACCGGAAAATAAAGCCATCCCTAATTAAATTAAAGATCGGTATCTCGATAAAGTACCGATTGTCACAGCACTGCTACACATGTATATAACCACCGAACGAAAAGTAAAGAAGAACACTCTGTCAAAATATGTACTGGATAGAAAGAGATGGACGATTAATTATGAATGAATTGTATAACATAATATAGACATAAAGTACATGTTTGGGCTTTCACTGTGTGAGTTCCCTTATCGTGTTAAAAAATTTGTATGGACTCGGCTGTCTGTCTTGTTTATTAGTCTGTGGTTGGCGTGCCACTGGCAGAGAAAACTAATCTGTCAGTTGAAAAATACGTAATATTTAGGGTTAACGTATGATAAAAAATTACCCCACAGTTTGATATTTTCTACGTGCGAATCACTTTCAATATTCAAATCACTTTTAATAATATGTACATATTATTGATTCGAAGGCTTTTAAAAGCGAAATTTGAAAGCTGTGACTGCCATTTGAATTTGTAGATATATTTTATTATATATATTTTTTTTTGTAGTCGAACATAGTCTAAGATATGTATATTTTTTTATATAGTTATAAGATTATCGATGCTACTGTATTAGGTCTTAACCTGTAAAAGTAGTGTTATGTGGCAAATAAATAAATAAATAAAACTCAGTTGGTCTCAAATTTATTGACATTCGGATTTTGGGGAACTGTCGATATGCTGTTATAATATCAAAATTCCTGCCCATAAAATACATTGTGCTTTTTTTAACCACCGATCACCGAGGACAGGTGACATTGGCTCGGTCACCGGAGGGTCAGGCAGGAGTCACTTACCCCCCTGCTTGCTACTCATCTCATCGCCGCGCTGGAAATTTCCTTCGAAGAAGCTTCACCAAGAGTCCTGATCACTAATGTGGTTCTCTGTTATAGATAAGGTTTTTGTGTAGGGTTGGGAGTCGGAGCTCTAAATAAACGAAACTACAAAGATAACACTTTAATTTATATTTGAAAGTCTCCAAAATACGTAATGACAAACTGTACTTACTACTGAGTACTTAGTAGTAAGTACAGTTTGTCATTACGTATTTTGGAGACTTTCAAATATAAATTAAAGTGTTGTTGTAATAATAATTTGATCCGTGGTGCTACACAGCTGGCTTCTCCGGCTGTGAAAGTCTTTTTGCGAGGTTATTTACCTCTTCAGTTCAATGTTTTGTCACCCGCTTTGCACGGAGGGAAGTGGACAATAATTTATTTCCAACTCCTCCTATTAATTTAACTTTCTGATTAATTTCGTTGCGGGTTAAAGACAAGTTAGACATTCCCGGAGACTCGCCGAGCTTCAATGCTCGGTGTCATTATTTTGCGTGCCACTGTTGATCCTGGCTCACAGGAGTTACAGTGGTGGGTGTGAGGGCGGGACAGTCTCCTTACTGAGTACTTAGGTGGCTGTAAACGAACGGACGTATTGACTAAGGACAAAGGCAAGGAACAAAGGCGCACGTCGTTTAAATAATATGGGAAGCATGGTGTGACACAGCACTCCCGCGCAACTATGTATGTACAAAGTCCATACATTCACTTACATAGCTGCGCAAGTGTATGAATTCTTACATTTACTATTGATGATTCTTTACGATTTGGAGATATCCTACATTGATGTGGTTGGACGTTGGTTGTAGAGCATCAGGATGTTCAGTCTACAAGCAAGAGGGTAAAATTTTGTTAGAAATTAATTTTAAAAGCCTATATACTATACTACTTATATTAAATATAATTTCATTATTAACACAGTCTATTTATATTAGTACTCTACTATTTTAAACTGTACTGATCAGAATTAAAATAATATTTCCATACAATATTATGATTTAAATTAAAGTATTACCTACACTCACAGCAGTTCAAAACTATTATCACTTTCTATATACAATGGTTCATGTAAACTGAAGAAAGTCCTAAAAAAACAACAATTACACAATAATTCAAATAGCTTAGGTGTAGGATTACCATGTCTGAAACAACTTAATACCATGTTAGTAAATAAGTAAATTGTCTACCAAATACTGCTACCTTTATATAGAATAATTGCAATTTACCAGTATTATGACAGCATCAGGAAACAGTCGAGTAAGTTTTTTTTCTCAAAATGTTTGCTACAAATTTTCAACTATGATTATGGTGTCCACTGAGAACGTCCAGTAGTTAAAATTCAGACTTTTGACAGATGTGGTCATTTACAGGAAAACTGAAAAATTATCAATATCCGCCTTCGTTATTTTATCATAAAATCACGTTTCACAATATATTCGTTTATTAAGATACAGTCTACGCGAGAACAAAATACTGTACTACAAAATGCATTCCACTACGTACGGGTAATAATCTATTGGCAACACTGAACTGAGAATCGTATCGGTTACAATTTTTAAATATCAATAATTTTACTTATATCTTGAAAGAATAAACTCTTAAATAAGTACTGTAGGTGTATATAATATACATTAAATAGTTAGTGATGAATTAATCGTGGTAAGCTTACGTAATAAAAGACACGTCTGGTATTTTCCTTTTAACTATTACTTTTACACCCAATAACGCTACACCGTCTCACTTTTACTTTTAAAAATATTGTTCGTCACTTGTACTTCGATTATTATCATCTGATTAATATCATTTAACACAAAATTCGTAAAATAATTCAATAAAACTGCACTTTACGTTGTCAACTGTCAAAATCTCTTTAGCAAATTAAAATTGCTAATCTTGAAAAAACCGGCACGCGCCGTGATGCAAGAATTATTATCATTCTGTCTCGTTCTTAGCACGTCATAGACATAAGTTATTACTCTTCTTGTGTGAATGCTACAAGTCATATCAATTCGTCTATATATTTTCTGTCTACGACGTGGGCCCTCTGACGACCCGTACGAACCATGTAAGATGTGCTCTTTACCATAGTTTTGTACTCTTTACTCTATGCGTAAGACAAAAACCTACAATGTGTTTTCAGCTTTATGGTTGCAATGAATCAGACACGTCCAATTTATTTCAGTAATTTTAAGGTTAACCGAATATTTGGGGGAAGAGTATTCCTCTATATCAATTTAGAGCCCATTTAATATTTGCTTGCGACCGACCGTTAGGTTAGGTTAGGTTTGAGCAACGCTGGGTGTGGTTGGGCTGTGTAAACCACTTAAAGCAGCAGCTTATGGCAGCATGGTCTTTTATCTTAGCCAGTTCTTCACGGAACAAGTTGAAAAAAAAATACCATATTTGACAGTTGACCAAATTGACAAATGACAGATTCAAAATACATTAAATACAAATCCTAGAATCTAGAATAAAAAACATTTTAATAACATAAAATGATAAAAGTCTGTAGCTCAGGCCGATCACAATTATTAATCTAATATAAAGATGTATAAACTGCTGAGTATCGTATTATTATCTAGTTTACCATTTTTATTTACTTTGAATGGTGATTTTGTGTTCGATGATTCTGAAGCTATAGTTAAAAATAAAGACGTTACTTCGGGGTCCTGGTTACAGCCGTTTTATAATGATTTTTGGGGAATGGATATAACGAGCAATCTGAGTCACAAGTCCTATCGACCACTGACAGTGCTTACGTTCAGGTATTTTACCTTTGTTTTGGTTAGTGAATTAGTACTGGAGTGGATACCAGTAATCAAATACTTATAACAGAAACTGAAAAGGACGGCGTAGTTAAGGTCGCATGAATTCGCTGGATTCAGGCCACTTCCAATAGGTTAATGTCTTCCAATAGCCATGGGGGAAGCCTATGTTTAGCAGTGGACTTCCTTTGGCTGAAGAGAGAGAGGGAAACTATGGACTGCTGTCACAGTCCATTGAGTCCTAACTATTTAAGTGATTTAAAATCTGTGAAATACATTATATATACTCACAAATAAATGTATAATGTTTCAAATTCGATTAACAAAAAATTAAGTATTGTAACAAAATCTCTGTATGTATTAGTCAGAACTATTTTGTTGATGTCAAATTTTGTTAATGATGATCATGATCATTGATCTAATTTTAATTATACAGTATAAAAGTAATAATATAAAATAAATTGTTTCAGAATAAATTATTTATTAAATGGCAATAAACTTTCAGCAACAACATTTAAAATTACAAATCTTTTGTTACACATGTGTTGCTGCTTACTTCTGTGGATTAGTCTGAAACAAATTGTGGAGCCATTTAATAAATCACATGTGGACATTCCTTATTTTTCAACATTACTGTTTGCTGTACATCCTGTACATGTTGAAGCAGTTAGTGGCATAGTTGGGAGAGCTGATGTTCTAGCAGCTAATACTTTTTTTATATCATTTTTGCTTTATATAAAAGCTATGTCGGAATCAAAATGGAAAAATTACTGCCTACTAGCTTCAATACTAATATCAGGAATCTCAATGTTGTTCAAAGAAAATGGTATTACTGCTTTGGTGAGTTATAATATGTATTTTGTTCTATATTATTTTAGCCATTAATATCACAAGAAGTTGTTGGTTATGGAACATTTAAAGATATTTGGGGAAGTTGGTGTTAAACTGTGAACTTCCTGTGTCTGATGTTGAAGATAACATGTGTTTGAATGGTCATGTGGTTGAATTGTTAATGGAGAATGCTCATTCATAGTATCAGTAAAAAATATTGTATATTCCGATACCAATATTGCTTAAAATTGATTATAGCATTTTAATAGTTTTTCCTTAAACAGTTTCTTGTTTTATCCCAGACGACAGATTTTTATGAAAAACATTTTTATTGGGCTTCAAGTTAATTTCTCCAAGACTCTGGACCTGGGTTGCAATTATGTTTATATTTAGTGGTATTTCTACAGGAATGGAGGAATACTTTAATCCATTAAATTATAAAATAAATTATGTTCTTATCTCATACATGATGACTTTGATGTCATCCAACACATGATTTACACAGCATTCAATGTGTGAATTGCTTTACAGGGATTTTGTATAGTATATGACTTAACAGTGGCTTATAAGGATAAGAACAAACTTAGAACATGTAAGCAAAGAAATGATATGTTAGAAATTTTGTTCAGAATTGTATTAGTATCTTTGTCTGCCATGATCCTGTTATATGGAAGGTGGACTGTGATGGGAGGAACTAAGCCTGTTTTCAAACCTATTGACAATCCAGCATCATTTTCAAATAACTTTTTTACAAAGGTAACTATACTTAAACATAATGTAATATATAAATACTAGTCAAACATATATTTGTATTAATAATTCTGTAGTAACATATATATTATGTCAAATAGTCCTGACTCTACTGTAAGATCGAATTTTGTGTCATGAGTGTCGAAAACTACAAGAAACTTTTCAGTCTCACAAACACCCAGACTGTAAAACAAATGCTTGTGTTTCACACAAACATATGTGGGAATCGAAACCGCGGCCTCTCGTTTCACAGCTGGCGTCTAACTAACAGCGCCATGGAGGGTGAAGTCTGAACTAAGGACAATTGTACAACTGATCATTTTCATACTAATCTGTCAACCCTTAATACCAATTGCTGCATGTTGCATTGGTGCATGCATGCACCAATTGTTCCTCTATAACATGTTTTTTTTTTTCAGATAAGAACATATAACTACATATACTTTTTGAACGTTCTACTTCTTATATGGCCTCAATGGTTATGTTATGACTGGTCGATGGGATGTATTCCACTTCTAGAAACATTTCAAGATTATAGGAACATCTGCATAGTATTGTTCTATATTTATGGCTTTGCAGTTTTAAGAATGATAGCTGTGAACAAAAATAGGACTATGAAAACGTAAGTTCTTTAAAATTAATAATAAAATATTTATTACATGTGTAGTTATTCTCCAGAATATAGGGAAATTATGGTAAAATTATACAAAAACTGTATGTATCATGCATGATGTAACATTTATTAAAATAGAAAGGATGACAGCCTCGATGGCGCAGTTGTACTGCGGTAAAATTTAAAAGCTGGGGTCTCTGGTTCCAAACCTGGATTGGGCAGAATCTTGTTAGATTTTTATGTTCATTATTTTTTTATCAACCCGAAAGGATGGAACACACAAGACAAAATGTGGATGTTTACTGGTGGTAGGTCTCTCATATGTGAGAGGCGTCTTTCTCCCTCCAAACAGCAGTTATAATGCACTGTTGTATTTCGGATTGAATGTCATTTTTAGCCAGAGTAACTACTGGACATATTGAGACTTAACATCTTATTTCTTAGGATGGCAAGCGAAGTGGAATGCCAATGCTCTGCTTTGTAATTCAAGGTGTTGTTTGGTTTTGCTAATATTTAAGAGAGGTCGTATGGCTTATCATCAGGCGAAAAGCATGCTTGTCCCGCCATTCATTGCAATAAAAAAAGACTTGGAAAAGTCAGAAGTGTGTCCTGAGTGTTAACCTGCGAGTTGCGACCAATATGTCGGCATTTGGCAGCCGAGTCTGGGGCCCTACTCTAAAAATCCGAAACGAAGTTCGAATCTTCGAACGATCAAAATTTATGACGAAACGAATGTACCTCCTCTGTAAATGTTCAGATTCGTATAACTCATATCTTAACCATAAGTCTATGGGTACGACCATAAGTTAATAACGACCATAAGTATATGTAGGTACACATTCGTATCGTCATAAATTTCGATCGTCCGAAGATTCGAACTTCGTTTCGGATTTTCAGAGTAGGGCTGGTCCGTTACCAACAGGACACTAAGTGGCACTACGCACTACGGGCAGGGGATCCCGTGGTAAAATTCTGATGCCCCTTAACTACTGGGCAGATCATTATACCCTTCTTACTCAGCGTAACACTAATATGGATTAAGCGCATATTATTGTACAGAGAGCAGAGGTCTCTATGCAGATGGAAATGAATATATTTTTATCAACAACATCAAACAATACAAGGTTTTGTAACAGACATGCAAACTTTTTCAGACTTACAGTTATGGCAGTGGCTCTTACAATTATACCGTTTCTACCAGCCACCAACATACTATACCCAGTTGGGTTTGTCATTGCCGAGAGAATATTATACATACCCTCTGCTGGTTACTGTCTTCTAATAGCGATAAGTTTTAGCAAACTGATGAACAAAAGAAGTGAGCATATATGTAAGGTTGTTCATACTTTTTTATTCAAATTAAAAAGTGTCTGCCGTGTTTCTTATAAGACTTTTTTTCAGTTAGGTACATATACCTATATAACACTCATAATCATTTATGGGATGAGAAGTCAATTGAGATCACGGGATTGGCAAAATGAATCCAGACTTTTTATTAAGGGATTGGCAGTATGTCCACTGAATGCTAAAGTTCACTATAATGTTGCAAAAGTAGCTGATGCCGCACACCAAACTGAATGGGCTCTGGCGGAATATAGGGAGGCGATCAGGTAAGATTCCTCGAAAATATTTGTTCTTTATAAACTACAATATGTAAAACTTGACTGTTCAGTTTTTCGGGATACTATTTTTATGTATTACTGGCCGTCCGGCCCGGTGCAACATGAAATACGCGCGTTCAAACAAACTAGTATATACACAGTCAGGTCATAAGTCAATACTTGTGACAATTCACACAGTAAAAACTTTTCTTTTAGAATGCTGGCCACAAAGAGTTTATTGAATCCGAATTTCGAATTGTTCATGAAAATAAAAATGTATACTTTTTAGAATTTTACTCATTTTTAAATATGGAGTGGACGCTTAAAGAAGACCGTGTTGCAGTTATTGCGTTGCATCGTTGCGGTTACGCGCCAATTCAAATTTTTGACATACTGAAAAATTTGAATATAACCAAAAGATTCGTTTATCGTACCATCAAACGATACAATGAAGACTCTAGTGTAGATGACAGGTCAAGAAGTGGTCGCCCTCGGTCTGTTAGGACTCCAGCAGTGATAAAAGCTGTGAAGGCGCGAATTCAAAGAAATCCCAAACGTAAGCAGAAACTGTTGGCCCTTCAGATGGGGTTAAGCAGAACCACGGTGAAAAGGATGTTAAATGAAGACTTAGGGCTTCGGGTATATCGAAGAAAAACAGGACATCGTTTGAATGCTCGTCCATTACCATGTTAAATAACAGGCACTGGGTATTCCAACAAGATTCGGCGCCAGCTCATAGAGCGAAGAGCACACAAGACTGGCTGGCGGCGCGTGAAATCGACATCATCCGGCACGAAGACTGGCCCTCCTCCAGTCCAGATTTGAATCCGTTAGATATGGCAACACTTGGAGGAAAAGGCGTGCACAAAGCCTCATCCCAATTTGGAGTCACTCAAGACATCCTTGATTAAGGCAGCCGCCGATATTGACATGGACCTCGTTCGTGCTGCGATAGACAACTGGCCGCGCAGATTAAAGGCCTGTATTCAAAATCACAGAGGTCATTTTGAATAAACTTTAGTGTCATAAGAATTTATGTTTTGTTAAGTTAATTTTGTTGTTAACCATGTGACAGAATTTATGACCTGACTAGGTATAGATACATATAATCAACATCATCATCATCTCAGCCACAGGAAGTCCACTGCTGAACATTGGCATCCCCCGGGGATCTCCACATTGACCTGTTAAAAGCGGCCTGCTTCCAACAGGTATAATAGAATGGTATGCCCATAGAATTAGCAAGTTGAAGTGGCAGTGAGCCGGAAACGTGGCGCGTAGAACCGATGGCCGTTGGGGCCGAAAAGTTATAAAATGAAAATGAAATGAAAATAATTTATTGAATCCATTAAAATGTTCAACATCATTTAGATTCAGTCATTTTTTATCTACCACCCGGTTCGGAAAGCGGTTTTCACTAGAGAAGAACGGGCAAGAAACTCTAGTGTTGCTCTTTTCAAAACCAGTTTACAATGTAGGAATTATTACAAAATTTACAAGTTGAAATATATGTATAGAGTGGAGGCCACGTACAAGCAAGCGAGAAATCGGACGCCCGCCTACAAGGTGGACGGATGACCTGGCTAAAGTTGCAGGAAGTCGTTGGATACATATAATATTCACAAATAATTAAAAAATGAAGGCCATTAATCTACGTTGTTTTTTATATGAAATGTATTTTTTTTTAAACTTTCAGGTTGTTCCCAGGGTATTACCAAGCGATGAACAATTTAGCCAACTTATTGAAAAATCAGAAGAAATATACAGAGGCAGAATTTTACCTGACGAATGCTGTTAAGCTAAAGTATGGTCTAATAACTTTTCGTAGATTTTACAGTGTTTGGATTAATTTGTTGAGTATTGTGTTGGTTGTAGACGAGACTTCCCAGCAGCTTGGATGAACTTGGGAATAGTGCTGGCGAATACCAAGCGCTACGATGAAGCTGAGGCAGCTTACAATACAGCTATAGAATACAGAAAACAATATCCTGATTGCTTTTACAATCTAGGAAATTTGGTATGTGTTAATTTATTACAAAATTTAAATATTTTATTTCATAAATAAATGCAAGATTTTTGTTATTACAGTATCTAGAAAGAAACGACACAAATTCAGCTATGGAGAAATGGTTTGATGCCATTAATCTCAATTCAAAACATGATCTCGCATGGACCAACTTAATGGCGTTACTAGATAATACCGGTAATATTTACTATATTATACTATAATATATGACTATAAATGTACTTATTTATAGGTTCGCGCCAACGTGACTACCAACTATGTACATTTATTTTGAGTAAATGCAATGCAATACATATTAATATGACCATTTAGTTCACTCGCTCGTCATATTTAGGTCGGCTTGCTCGAAGCTGAATTCGCACAATCCGAATCTGGAACGCTACATACTTGCGTGGGACATTATGACACGGTTTCCATCGTCTTTCACATAACTTTCTATTTTGGCAAATGAAAACATCGTATTACTAATAAAAAAATACGACCTAGCGACCCTCAAAAGACGAGCATATTTCAGGTGCACAGTTCATCAAGTGAACAGTATTCATTTACCCCCTTTAATATTATAAAAATCACTAGTTATAGGGTTTTTTTTATTGCAATGAATGGCGAGACCAGCATGTCATTCTCCTGAAGGTAAGCGATACGACCGCTCATGAACAGTAGCAAAACCAAACTACACCATGAATTACAAAGCTATGCTTGGGATTCCACTGCGCTCGCTATCCTGAAACATAAGATGTAAGTCTCTATGTGTTCAATAGTTACTTTGGCTACAATATTCTTCAAACCGAAACACAACAGTGCATTACTACTACTGTTTGGCGGGAGAAATAGACATTGCGGTGGTACCTACCCTTTACCCAGACGGCCTCTCACATATGAGAGACCTACCACCAGTAAGGTCTTTGCAATCGCACTCAAAGAATCATAGCGAAGGTGTTATTTCTATTAGCCGTATAATACCATTGCGTTCGAACCCACCCATTCGTATTTCGACATAGCGAACATCAGCATAAGTAAAATTTGTATAAAGTTAAAGTTATCGAAAATCTGAGTTCGAAAGAATGTTATTACCTAACTACTATTAAATGTCTGGGATATAATGAAGTACATAGTTGTGACGTCACTCGGTAAGAACCTACTAATAACTAAGCAATACCGATAGTGAATACCCTAAGTTCTTACTTTTCATTTTACTCTACTATAAAATGTTAATATCTTCAGGATTTTATAACAATGTGTAGGTAAATATTTTTAAGTAATTAATTATACTGTACCAAATATAACATTCATTAAACCTATTGCTTCACAGGGCAAATAAATAAAGCCTTACAAATCATACCGAAAGCCCTTACAGAGTTGCCAGGATCACCTTCGGTAAATTTTGCGATTGCGAATATTTACGGTAAAATAAATCGGTATGAAGAGGCGGAAAAATATTTTAGGAAAGCAATTTATCTGTTCCGTCATAACGTACAAGCAATACACTTTGCTAACCTTGGTAAGTAATTTCTATACCAATTTATTCAAATTATAATCAGATCTAATAAATATCGATGCTGAAAGATTTATGTTTTTAGGTGTTTTGTATCACAGATGGAAGAAATATGCGCTAGCTGAAGAAATGTATAAAAATGCTTTAAAAATAGACCCACAATTTAAAAGTGCTCAAAAGAATCTACAGACTGTACTAAAAATGAAATATAAATAATTTATCGGCGTAACTGCATCTTTTATATTCCAATTTTACACAAATAGGTATATTCTTTTATATTCCGAAAGCTGCTACCAGTTTTTATTTTCCCATACTTCCTGGCTGACGCCAATAGGTACTGTTGGGACATGAAAATTGTAAAAATTTTAATTTTGGATTTTTTTCGGAAAAATAAAAATGTTCCCGAATGTTGTCCAAAATTTTTCCATTTCAATTCAACATTGAAGTTTTACTGAAGTACAGGTGAGTCAATAATCAAGGAAAAATAGAAACTAACTGGATGTGTTATTTAAAAAATCAATTTGATTAATTTTTATTACAATCAAGGATAATTAATGATTTATGACTCTTAGGCTGCGGGCACGAAACTAGCGATGGCGGAGCGGTGGCGGGGCGATGCGGCGGCGGAGCGGGGCGATGAAGAGTAGTATTTCGCGTGGGCACGAAACATGACGGTCGATCAGTCGCTTATAGTCCCAGAGATGACGACCAAAACCATGTATCATAGCAATACGGTCCGAAACTGTATAAAATCGTTAGATTATGTGATTCTAAACCCGACTAGGTAGGTAGTAATGGTCAAAAGTGTAGCAATTGCATGTGAGGCTATTTCTGCTGTGTCCAAAAAAAAAGGCAGTCGGTATCATAGCAATACGTCTGATATTGGAAATGTACATAGATTTTATAATTTTATGACGAATAAGTTGGTTTTCCGACATTTTGCGCGTAGTATATAGCTGAAGCGAATTTTTGAAAATGTCAACAAATTTAGCCGACCTGTATCATAGCAATCCTAATGTTTTTTTTTTCTACCGTTCGTAATTAAGGCAGGATTGCAAAAAAAATATTTTCAGACATTTTAGATGTCGCATGTACTCCCAAAAGAGAAAAGAACGTTTTGGAGTCGCTTGGCCGATGCCTGAGCGCTTCTTACGTTTCTGCTGCGGTGGGAATGGTTTTTTGCATATTATGCTCCTGCCACTCTCTTACTATACATACGCCCAAATACTGGAACGCAACGTAAATATAAATGGCGCTTAACTACGTTAATCCCGATTAAATGTACTGGCTAAGTGGGCCGTGCGCTGTTAAGAGCAACTTATTATTTGAATGGCGTTCCAGTATTCGGGCGATAGTCACTCACCAGCTGTCCTAACCGTTGAAATGACGCTCACTTAAAGTGACAACAAACTATAAGTTGCTAAGCCGGACGTGGGTGTGTCGCTGGTTGTCCGAGGGCTCGCGGACGTTTTTTTTCTTCTATTCCCAATGATAAGGCATGGTTTGTTCATCTGCCATTGACGAAGTTTTCGGGGATGGAAGAGTAGGTTTTAAGAATTCAAAATTATCCATTATAATAGATGTTTTTATAGCATAGATACGTTGTCCGCGCTCTATTTTGGCAAGACAAAAGCAAGGTGATTGCCCAACTTGTAATCAGTCACGCTTCAACACGGTCGATATCGAAAAGTTGTCTGATAAAGGAGATGCTACACTGAATTCTTCTGATATAATTTTTTTTACATCAGGTTAATTCATTTCATCAATTTCAACAAGTTTCAGACAGATTGCTATGATACTGATCGGTAAAATTCCTTAACATATTTAGAATGGTCTCAAAATTTATTGCATCCAAATTTTCTTCTGAAAATATTTTTTTTCGTATTAACTAATCCTAATTTACCCGTAAAGAACATTTTCAGACGGATTGCTATCATCATATTTTTTGTCTCATTTTTAATTGTTCTAAATTATTTTTTGGGTTCGCGCTACACTATTAACTTCTGAAAAATATGTTTTCGGTATCTTATAGCTATTATATAACTACAGTCAGAAAATCAGACAGATTGCTATGATACAGTCCGGTAAAATTTGTTGACATTTTTGAAAATTCAGTTCGGTCAAACGCTACGCGAAAAATGTCTGAAATTGATATTTTCGAGTTCGAAATAATGAAATCTATCAATCTGATGCGGTTGTGACCGTATTGCTATGAGACAAAATTTTGGTTGTCATCTCTCGTACTATTAGTTATGACAGGGAAATATAGATCAAGTCGGCATTGCTGCAGATACTACACATCATATATTTGTTACATTTCTACCTACTGTTTCAGAATAATGTAAAATAAAATATAAAACACAATATGATAATGTATGTTTAACTACTTATAAAATTTTAATTACTTCTAAGGCTATAATATTAGATTTTTTTTAAAAAACAACAGTACCTATAATTGATGTATTCTACTAGAATATCTGCACCAGTCCATATACGTCCCCCTGCAGGGTACGGGCTGTTAGACAGTACGATTGAGAGTGGTTAGGCTATAAGTATATTCCACCACGCTATTAGATTATACTTTTGTTTAAAAAATATGGTTAATTTAAACATATATTTACAATTCCTAATGTATGTAAATAAACGAAAACTTCGATTTTTACCTATTTGTCCGTAACATTAATTTTATTCGTCGCACCCGCGCCGCTGTCACCCTCCTGCCGCCTGTGCAACGCTCGATCGCCCCGCCCCGCCGTCGCGCGTTTCGTGCGCGTCACACTACAACGCTGACAAAATTGCATTATGTTAAAGTTTGAAAATAGCGTCATATTTAATAACATGTAATTTTGCCGAAGTTATATTATAAAAGCCGAATTTTATATATGTTATTAAGGCAACTACAAATAAATATTTCCTTGGTATTCAGACACTTTTGATGGTTCTTTCATCTTGCCAGAAACATTAAAGCTCATAACTTCCAAAGCAACCACGATCGGAACTTCATAATAGGTGATCGTGTGATGCCTATGTTAGAGGCATGCGCAGACAAACTTTCAGCTTTTATAAAATAACGAAGGTCTGGCGGCCACGGGCTCTTGGTATACAGGGTATATCAAGACTGCTACCGAAAACGAAGCCGGGTGGTAGTTTAAGCGACTTCAGACACAATGCAACAGAAAAAGTTGCAAAAAAAAGCGACAATTTTTTTTTTGTAATTTTTTTCCTATTGCCATATTTTGGTGGTAAATACATTTTTTCCTAAAATAATAGTGTATACCCTTTAATTTATAAATACTCTAAGATATAAGAGAGTTTAAATTATTATTTTAGCAAAATCTATGGATTTACCACCCAAAAATGACGATATTTAAAAAATCATAAAAAATAATTGTCGCGTTTCTAAGCGAAATTTTTAATTGCATTGTGTTTGTAGCCACTAAAACTACCACCCGGCTTCGTTTTCGGTAGCAGTCTTGAGATACCCGGTATAAGCGACTGATCGACCGTCATGTTTCGTGCCCACGCGAAATACTACTCTTCATCGCCCCGCTCCGCCGCCGCATCGCCCCGCCACCGCTCCGCCATCGCTAGTTTCGTGCCCGCAGCCTTTAGTTCAAAAAGCAGCTATGACATTTGAAGCCTACCGTGAATTGGGACTTTATAGTACGGATGTTGATTGGAACGAAGTTCCATAACGCGCATTGCGAAAGGGGCTCAGACAGTGGCGTAACAATACATGGCAGGTGCGCAAAATGCCACGGGCCCCCGACCCAAGGGGCCCCCGGCCCGGCAGGACCCTGGTCCGACAGGATCTCAGGCCCGACAGGGCCCCGGCTCGATAGGGCCTCAACCTTAAACCGAGAACCGAAAACCTTAAAAATTATGTCTAGTTCTAGAAATTATTTAAGAGGTAGGAGAAAAACGAAAGAGAAAGAGGGAGTCTGCAGCGATAAATAAAAAGTTGTCTTAAATAAGTCAGTACTTTCGGAACAAGCTAATGAGTCTCAGAAATGATCAAATGGACGAAACTAAAAATTCCATAATAGCAAATCCCGACGATAGAGAATATTCAGACCCAAAACAACCACAAGTACGAGCAAACATTAAATTGAACCATATTAAGGAGTGTAAGCCCGATAGTTCCTTCTTAAGAGACAATGACAATAAATAAACTAATAAACAAATGCCCCCCTTCTACATTTTGCTGACTACATTGTCTTGATAGCGTAATGGCTGGAGGACCTGCAATAGATATGGACGGTCTAGATTCAGCCTCACAGCGAATAGGTCTTAAAATTAACTCCGACTAAACTTTACGAATGATCCACAACCGCAGACCTGTCGCTGTATGTGGCCACCAGCTTACAGTTGTTTCTGATTTACTGAAACTAGGTAGAAACATCTTTGAGAAAGATGCTACAAGTCTTCTCGTCCAACCTTTGCCAAAAAGCTTGAAAACGATAGTTTTCAACCAGTATATGTATGTATGTAGTATAGAATATAGATCGGCAATGTGTCATTTTAAGCGCGACCAAAACTGATTTACGATTGTGTGCGTGAAGTTTACATGTGTGCTTGACATATAGTGGTGTACCATGCACTTCCGATACTATCATATCGATATCGATATAGCCGTCGACCTGTAGTTGTGAAATAAAATGTTATGGATATATGCAACATTTTATTATATATTAACAGAAACTTATTGATGTGTTTATTTCAATATAGATTGATACATTAAACACACAAATAAATAAAGATGAATTGTCATATTATTGAAAACATTTTGTTTGAGATGTTTTGTATGGGTCTTTATGTTCACCTGAACAAAATTATTTTTTTCATTGTGATGTATACCTGGTACATACACCTAATTAAACTGAGAACAAAAAACACTTTTATAAAATAAAACTATAATTTACAAAGTTTTAGCGTTTCGGTTTATTTTTTTCATTTTTAATTTCCCGTCACGAAGTTTCAATTACTTTACAGCTTTCGTAGTCACAGAGTGGACTCAGTCTGTAACAAAATCCGTGATTATTAGTTTTGTTTCAATGAGTAACATTCGCGTAAGTCTAAGAAACACATTTTTACTATATGTATACTAGAGTTAAAAAAATAAGCTTATTCAAGTCAATTAATTGACTTGTAACACATTGCGAAGTGTTGGACGCCTGCTAGGCCGCGTTGGATGTGTACGGAGGAGCTTGTAGGAAGTCGTTGGATGCAGGCAGCTTACAACAAACTGATGTAGACATTCTTGTGGAAGGTGTTCATTAGTCGCATTCCTGTGGCTGAAGAAAGAGATAGTTTAATAAACTATGAAGCTTTTCTCGATCACGTTACCTAAATTAATGTTTTTCCTATGAGAATTATAAATTTGAAACCTATACCTAATGTTATGATAAATGAATAATGTTGCTTCAAGGTTTGGACGATGATACTGTGCATAGAAGTATCGCATATTTTATAATAATATCGAATATGTTCTTGTTTTACTATTATAAATTGACAGCCTCTTGGGAGAGATTGAAACAGGTTCTTAATTCATAAATCACACACATGAAGTGTTATAATAATTATTCCACAAATATAAAAAATGAGAAAAAGTAAAGTAATAACTAATATTGTAGAATGAATACTATAATAATGGCCGGGCTAATATGGCCGAGATAACGCCAGGTAGAAGAAGAAGAAGAATGCACACTAGCACAACATACTATAGCTCCATAAAAATGTAGGGAAACATGTGTTGTCATCGACTATTTTATCGACAACCTTTTATTGATCGAACCTGTCAGTCAATCCCTAGCAACTTTTGGCTGAAATCATTGTAAATTCACGTATTTGATATTATTTTTTATACGCAATGAATGCTTTCAGCGTATTTATATAATAAAATACTATATTCTTTTCTACCGATATGTATACACGGATTTCTATTTAATTTTATAATATCGTCACAAAATAGGATTGTACAAAAGTGGCCGGTACCTGTGAAAACTTTAATTATTGCGGATTTTTACGCCTGCATGAACCACACCTTGGCACTGCACAATGCACTATAATAAACTACGTTTAATAAATATAACCAGCTACTGTAAAATTAAATAAATTATGAAAATAAGCGAATTTTGTTGCTCGCTTAGTTTGACATATTTCGACTCTGGGTCACTGCAGGCTACTTCTGTGTAAACGTATGGTCGCATCATGCATCTCGCTTTAACATATGAGTTAAATTATTCTATCTCTTTCACATTGCCGATCTATGTTTTATACTAAATCTATGATTGTATTTAATACAACTTAAGATTTTTTTCTAAATGAACCAATTATGTGAAGTTTATCGCTACTGTGTGATAGAAAGTAATGAAAATGGAATCCAAAAGCACTCGTTTATCGTTATTACAGAAACCTTTTTAGATTTCAGAAAATGAGTTATGTTCATAATCATGATGAGAAATATGAGGCCATGTCATTAAAATATTTTGTGATGTACTGTATCAGCCCATATAAGTCCCATTGCAGGGCACAGGCCTCCCCTACAATCGAAAATACGATTGAGAGTGATTAGACCATAATATAGTCCACCACGCTGGCCTAGTGCGGGTTGGCGGATTTTACATACCATAGAAAATCTTACAAATCGCTATGATATGGAGGTTTCCTCACGATGTTTTCATTCACTGTCATAGTGCGTGGTGATTGACTATCAATACACATGACTCTAAAAAGTCAGAAGAGCGCACTGGGATTCAAACTCGCGACCACCATGAACACGTTGGCGGCCGCTTCTGGTCCTTTTCCAACAGGCCAGCACGCAACTTTAAAAAATATTCATAAAAACGAAACTACAATATTCATTATTTTTACATCTACGAAGGGCCCTATTGATGATCTTTGCCACGGGCCCCCGATGGTGTAGTTACGCCACTGGGCTCAGAACAATGAGTGAAAGGGGGGTAGAAGGAAACATTAAGACCAAAAGTTGTAACGACACTTCAAAACATTTGACAATCGTTTTTATTTCTTTGCTCTTTATTAGAGAATCCTTTTTAGATTTCATGCAGTGATTTAAGTAAGGCGATGAGAAATATGAAGCCATGTCAATAGCCGCGTACTGACTGACCGAGCAGCCTCACGAGGCCTGCCGCGCGAAGCAAATGCTCGGCTAGTCGGGACGTGCCTCGCCCGAGGCAAACACACACGTTGCGCCGCTTTGCCCGAGCGTGCCGCGCCCGAGCCGAGCGTTTTCGGTTTTTTGTCCATGCTCAAAGGCGCCTCGGTACGTTTGCCGCGCTCAATCAAGACGGCTGTGTTTCGCCTCGCTTGTTCGTCGCAGGTTAGCGCCATGGATAAAGAACAGTGTCTTAAATTAATACAACTATACGGTGAATATAGAAAGACTTTGGGATGCGCAATGTCCCGATTATATTAATAGAGGATTAAGAGAAGATCCATGGAGAATAAGTTAGAAAATGAACATTCCAATAGCTGACTTGAAGAAAAAAAACTAATCTGTTTTGGTATAATAGTTTCATCCAAAAACGTTTAGGTTTCCGTTTTCTTTACTTTACAAGCCGTAAAATTATTTGAATGGCAGTGGTGGCGGTAGCTTTCCGAACGTACTGCCTCAAAACTTCTCTTGAGCAAAACTGGCTCGGCCATGCCCCGCGAAGCTGCCTCGATCCAAAAAATGTACACATCGTGGCTGCCTCGCGAGGCAACCGTCCCGCAGCAAACGTCTGAGGCTGCCGCGCGAGGCTAGTTAGTACGCGGCTATTAATGAAGATTCTGTATTGTACTGTATCAGCTCATATAAGTCCCGCTGCGCAGGGTGTACATTTGCCACGCTGACCTAGTGCGGGCTGGTAAATAAATAACACCCAACAGTCACATACATAGTCCTGACCCCACACTAAGATCGAGTCTTGTGTCGTGGGTATCAGGAACTACGAGAGACTTTTCGGTCGTACAAACACCCAGACCCGGAAGAAATATTTGTGGGCCGCACAAACATTTCTCTCGGTGCGGGGATCGAACCCGCAGCCTCTCGTTTCACAGGCGAGGCTGCCAATTGGACTTAACATACTATGTATAAAAATTCTTACAAATCGCAATGGTATGCAGGTTTCCTCACGATGTTTTATTTCACCGTCATAGTGCATGGTGATTGACTATATTAACTATCAATACACGCATGATTCTGAAAAGTCTGTATGTGCCCTCGGATTCGATCCCGAGACGACCATGCACACGTGGGCGGCCACGTCTGGTCCATTCACAAATAGGTCACCTTAAAAAAAGTTAAAAGATTCATAAAGGACCATAGTGTAGACGGAGAAACTAATAGACGAAGTCACATGTTCTATCCTTTTTACAAAAACGAAAGAGATTTATACATAACTTTAATGTAAGAAAGAGATAATATAAGAGAGAGATGCAAGCTTTTGTAACCTGTCCTTATCGGCGTAACCGCTTGACTCCAGGAAATTTGAAGTTTTGGAGGCAAATATTTACATTATTTGGGGTGGCCAGCGGTCCGACGGTTGATATTCCCTAAAACAAAAGTTATTAATAGGTTTAAATTACATATTAAAAAACAAACCTCAATAATTATATTTTATTTTTTAAACTTTTTCCTTATATATATTGAACTGTATGTGGATGCGCAGTAGATATTGTTTTTGAAATAAAACTATTATTTACGGATTCTATCGCGGATTTGGTTTAAGTTGTGCTTTTTTTAAATTCTCCACGCAACGTTTCGATTACTTTACAACTTTCGTGGTCACGGGGTGGACTAGATATTGTTTTGTTATTAGCTTTTATTACAATAGTTTATATTTTCAGAACTAACTATTTACTTAAATTATGTTTATGTTATACAGTGTTTTAATTAGTTCTGGTTGATGGCTGGCGACCCAGGTATGTATGTGCATTGTAGTTCGACTCAAAGTTAAAATATCGATATTTTAGCAACTATACTGGGTGGAATTTATGAGCATGTTGTGTTCATCGTCCTGGAATACATTTAGAAAGTGTCACAAATGTATATTCCATACTAGTAACAATGTTATTGTAATTTCTGTTGATGAACCTTAATAAATAAAAATAAAAATAAAGAATCGCTTATCGTCACGAAAAAAATTGTGCATGGCAAGTACATGATTTAGAACACTTTGGCATACTTATTTTAATTTTTGTATATTTTTGTGTATGTAGTGTAAAATTAATTTACCACTACTAGTTACTAATTTAGAATAAGTTATTCATAAAACAACGTTGTTTAGAGAAAGATGACATAAATGAAAAAAATCTTCATAAATACACATTATTGTTACCCTACTTTATACAATATGAACGTGACCGCCTTCGAACAGCCTCGTTCAATTGTAGAATGTTCGGGGTGCTGGGTGCGTGGTGAATAATACCAGTGATTAGAAAGTAGAAACAGTTTATTCGCACTGAGAAGTACGTTTTTATACAGTGACGTAATGTACACTTAATTACGACACGTAATTGCGGCACCGTCGTAATGTAGCTGCAGAGCGGCGTACTGGGGTCTCCCGGCAGCGATTCTGCTTGTTCTCTTCAATACTTGCTGACTACTTGCTGACTTGCTGACTACTTGCTGGCTTGCTGACTTCTTGATGTTTTCTTCTCTGTAGGCCGGAACCGAACTGATTTGCCCGACCCAGGGTGCCGATCTACCGGGTATCTCAAGACTGCTACCGAAAACGAAGCCGGGTGGTAGTTTTAGTGACTACAAACACAATGCAACCAAAAATTTCGAAAAGAAACGCGACAATTATTTTTTATGATTTTTTAAATATCGTCTTTTTTGGGTGGTAAATCCATAGTTTTTGCTAAAATAATACTTTAAACACTTTTATACCTTAGATTATTTATAAATAAAAGGGTATACACTATTATTTTAGGAAAAAATGTATTTACCACCCAAATATGGTCATAGGAAAAAAATAACAAAAAAAAATTTGTCGCTTTTTTTTGCAACTTTTTCTGTTGCATTGTGTCTGAAGTCGCTTAAACTACCACCCGGCTTCGTTTTCGGTAGCAGTCTTGATATACCCTGTATATTCCCAATTTTGGGCTAATCCCTAGGGTCGGGTCCGCGATCGTCACAGGCGCGCTCGGCCAATGGGAGCGCGCACTGCGGGGTGTCGCTGTAGCGACTTGCGGGGTGGTAGCTCGGTCGTGCGGGGAGTGCGGGGCCGCGAGGCAGGCGACTCCGCACCGAATTTGTGGGAGGCACCTAAGTTCGGCGGGCCTCGCACCCGACATCATGCTTAAATCAATATATATACTACGTTTTACAATGTTGTTTTAACTATGCAAAAGGTATATAATCTCTAGTATATAAAAACATGTAACACATAATATTGCACATAGCAATTTACACAATTAAATTATTTAAACATACATTCACAATCCTAAATGACTTATATATAAGCTTATTACTAGAGGGAACGTTTTACTTTATTTATTCAAGAACATAAGAACATTTACAAATCATTTATTTAGGAACATAATACAAACTAACTTATAACTATTAAAACTAGTCTTCGTCCTGCACATAACTATTAAAACTAGTCTTCGTCCTGCACATAACTATTAAAACTAGTCTTCGTCCTGCACACAATATGAATTCGAGTAGAAACTTCTAAATCTAAGTAATAAAATCTTTTGATCGCGCCGCCCTCACCGCCGCGAAGCGCCGCCGCAAGCGCAAGTACAAAGCGTGCCGCCGCGCCGCGCCACCCGCTCCCGCGCCGCCGACACCTTCTAGGGATCTTGCCACTTCCTCAGTCGTGCGAAATTCAGTACCGAGTGACGTTGTACGAAATTATTTTGGTTATTGGTTAGTTTCTTGCGGTCAAAATGAGTGATTACACGAACAGTGAGTATGTGACAATAATGACATGCTATGTTCGATCCAATGAAAACTTGGGTCATGCAAGAAGGATGTATGCAGATCCAGAACATCTGCAGTCTTTGCGTAGGAATGGTATCATGAATAATGAATCCACGAGTTCCCAGCACAAGAACTATTTTAACGACTTATCCGAGGCTACTCGATCATGGTAAGTTCAGACTTCCTAATCATGCAAGAATCCGTGACCTACGACAGCGAAGTCGTCTATTCTCGACATTATTAAAACGTTTAAATAAAAACATATGCAGCTTTTTCTAAGATAGTAGGTACGTTATGAAAATAATAATGTAAATCTTAACAACTTACCAACAACTACATTTACTTAAATGATCCTAACACACTAAAATTCTAAATAAATCAAAATGTCATATGGTAATATTTAGAGTAATAATACCGATAAATAGGCGCAAAGTAAGTTCAAGGTCACTGCGCGACAGTCAGCTGTTGTGTGGCGTGACTCATACAAGCGCGCGCCTGAGTATTGACATGTCGTTGTACTTTTAAGTGTAGGGTGATTTAGATAATATGTGTTTTGGAGATATCTTGTACTGATGTTGTTTATGGGGTTGTTTGTAGTTTTAAATGATAAATCTCGTATATAACGTTAATTTCACATACACAATACACTATTGAATTTTCCGGACGATAAGCGATTCCACCCAGTATTTTCTTAAAGAGCGGTCTAAGTTTCCCGATACCTTAGGAAAAACGTATCAACCTGGCCACACTCCCACAAATATCGCTATCTCATACTAGGTTACACGGTGGCTACCCCTGTTTCAAAGTTTCAAAGGTATTCTTGATTTTTAGTCTGTTATGCTTATCATCACCTGTCAGCTCAGCTGTGATCTGTGTTGTTTTTATTTTGCAATTTGCCGGTTTAAAACGATTTCATGAATAGAAATGGATTTTACACCAGAATTATCCGCCTTCCAAGGCGTTATTATATCTGCCGAAAATATTCATCCATTTTCTAGGTTAACTGCGAAAGGAGGTAGGTAAATTATTGTTTTTAAAATGTAAAATTTTACAATACGAGAACATAATTTATATAAATTGATTCCTTTAAATTTCAGGCAATGAAGATAAAATAAACTCTGTTATTAATATTATTATGAAATTCCTAAAAGATCAACGTTTCATAAACAATGGTGAAGGAGAAACCATGCTGCCACAACTGCGAAAATTTGCTTTATACATTATGTTAAATGGAGATTTGCAGACATTGGATCAATTGGTCGAAAAAGAAGAAATAGATTTGGTTATATGGACAATACCTACAATACCCAAATGTCTGATGTGTGAATTAATTTACAACTTGAATATGGAACAATTTCTGTATGAAGTTGTTGTGTTCAGCTATCCACCTCTGGGTCTGGAAGTAGCAGAAGCTTTCCTGAACCACTTAAAATATTTTGGTCCAACTGATTGTTTAGATCGGTTGAAGAAACTCTCAGTTGCATGCTACACCTTAATTTGTAGGTTACATTTATTTGAATTTGAGGGAAATTGTTATTTTAAAAACCTTACTAATGCCAAAAACAATTTTCAAAAGTGTATTAAATACCTCACTGAACCCCCCAACAGTGACCGATTGAATAGTTTACGAACAAATGATTTATATAAATACAAAGGAAAATGTCTTACTGCAGCACTCATGTTTGTATATGAATGCTTAAATCAATTCACAAGTAAACAAGAGTGTAAGCCTTGTGGCATTGATGATATATATTATTTGACACACCTAGACGAATGTGTCAAGAATGGAATTATCAGCTATAACATTAGCGATTGTTCCAAAGAAATATTGGAACTATTGCATGAATGTAATATTATGATGTTGGATGCATGTAAACAACTCATCATGGATGTAAGTGTGGATATATTCTGCGCTTGGAGTGAATTCGAGGAGAATGGCAAAAGTATGCAACAATCAATAGGAGAACTGTGCCATAAGCTACGCACAAAATTTCTGACCATTGAAAATCTTTCTGAACATCCTGTGGTTAGTATGATAGAACAAATAGCCAGGAAACCTGCAGATATAAAAGATTTGATCAATTCAACTGATGAGGTTACAATTAAGGAAAAAATAAAAAATAATAACAAAGATAGCCAAGTATGGCTGCATGCATTGATAGACAAAGACCAGCTCTGCAACTACATAGATTTGCTTGAGATTATAAGTGAAAATCTAGACAAATTTAGTGATGAAGAGTGCCACAAATTGTATGAAGTTTTAAAAAATAGTTCAGAAAATAAGGAATACACAGAATCATTAGCAGTGAAAGCCTTCCAATGTTGTAATATAATGGCGAAATATAAACTGCTTGATAAACAATTTATTAAAAATTGCTTCATTGATATGCAGGAAACATCAGAATTTACCATAATGATGACTGAAACATTCAACAAACTTGTCATTCAGCCAGAAGCAGATCTTTCCGACATTTTAACATTATTCTTGCAAAATCCTAAACAAGTTTATACTAAAATATTTAATTTAGCTCTTGAAAACTCGCAACAAGCAGAAATCATGTTAAGAGTTGTCAAATTATTAGAGAAATATTCAAATCATTTTTATGGGAATGAAACCGAACCCTGTATAATAAAAGTGGCCCAAAAAATATTTGAAATGGACTTGGAAACAGAGGAGAAACAAAACAATTTTATAATTTTTTTGCATGGCTTGAAGGATGCTAATATTATTCCTGGAACAAAGTTACTACTCTTACTCATAATGCCAAATATCCATAAAGCCCTCTTGAATAAAAGCATCAATATCTTAGATATTCAAATGAGACTGTTGAGTAATGCATATCGTCTTGAAGAGCTTGTGGAATACCGAGCGCCCATGCTTGCTATGCTGGCTCAGGTATTCGACGTTATTCGCTGGAAGATACATACATTCACTGCATTTGCCCCAGTGGCTCTAAAAAGTGCTATGATGTTACAGACACCATTAATGCAGAGCTACAATGACAATGTACCTGGTAATGAGTAAATTCTATTATAACATACTTAAAAAAATATTCATGATCATAATAATAAATAATTGTATTTCCAGATAATGAAGGAATATGGCTTCGGAGTAAACTGAAAAAAACAAATCCATTGAATATGTACTACTATAGACATTTGTGGAATCCACCAGGTAGCAATTTTTTGGAAATTATTAGTGGCAATAGTATTACCAAGGACACTAGCATTGAAGAGATCACAACATGGCTAATACAGGTATGCTCAATTCTTATTACTTGTTTTAACAGCTTTAATAGCGCAGTTGACGCCGGCTAATAGACGAGAGGCCCCGGGGTCGATCTCTGCACCAAGACAAATGTTTGTGAGACACACAAGTACTCGGGTCAGGTGGGGGAGGGGGGGGGGGGGAATGCAAGAGCGGATCCTGCCTTCAAAAAACGTTGTGGGCATGCCAACCCGAAAATTGACGAAGTGGGAGTCTGGGTATGAACTTGCTCATCAATTATAGTATAGTTATAGGTAATCATTATTATTATGCTGCCGATATTATGGCATTTGATATTATATTATCAATCTATCGATGTCAATATATATGGAAGTGTAACGTAATACGTTCGTTAGGGTTGTGGGCATGCCCATCGTGCCCACTACGGTGGATCTGCGCTTGGGGGAGTTACTTTATCAAATTATAGGAACTTCGAATCTTCGGACGCCGGAAAATGGAAGCTTTTTAACCGCTCCACTGTGATTCGCCTAGAACATGCTAGCTGGACAAAAGTCACTTCCAAGAATCAACTAATTAGTGGTCACTTATCGTAAACAACACCCCCAATGTCATAAAAACAAGTAGAAAGGGTGAAAAACATTTCACAGGGACGAGTTATTAAGTAATGAAGGTAAGTAATGTAATATTTGCATTAAGATAATTAGAGTAGTTGCATTTTTGCAGTACTTTAGATAACATCTCATTCAATTTGTGTGATATATAACTGTGATTTTTGTGATGGATACTACTGTCGAGGGTCAGTGCTTTTATATTTTACCACCCATAAGATTCTATTATGAGAAACTTTAGCCCATTACGACTTGGAATATATTATTAAAAAAAACTAATTTTTTTTCAAGTTCCGAAATTTTAATCGTATTTATCTTTTTGTATCCAAATGTATCCAGTCTAATTTTTTTACAGTATATAGTAGTGATACTCACCTTTCAAACTAGATATAATTTTCCACCGCATTCCCGCACTAAACGACTTTATTTCATTTTTCAGAATGTGTCTTCTACATTTCGAAAATTGAAATTTTTGAAGAATGGCGAAAACATGCCAAAGAAGAACGAAATGTTCGTTTATTGGAACATATAAGTCTTAAATTTGGTGTTAGTGATATAACCAGTGATTCGTTAAGGGCTATTAAACAAAAAATATCTAGTCACAGATCACTCCCAATAGATACCTAATGCAAGGCAGCGGTTGCGCCCAACACATATAAGATATCAGATAGATATAAACCGATGCCAAATGTCGCGTCATCAGTGTCGTCCAAGTAGTGGACCCGCGTATGGCGTTGCACGTTAGCGAAAATTACATTTTGGGAACTTAATATTACAGTTAATAATGATTTGTTCAATAAAATGGTGTGCATAAACTCAAAAAAATAAAGTATCTAAAAAAAACGCAATAAGTTTTCATCGATAACTAATATTCTTTAAATTAATTTGGTCCCGAGCGAGCTCAATTTATACTGGTTAATTTATCAATGTTAAACAGTCGAGTTCGGATGGAAAATCAGCCGTCTCTTTTCCGCATAGCAATAACCGTAATAAGGCATCTTTTTTTGGCGAAATCACGCGTTCTTCTAGTGTTTGACGCATGTTTATATATAATTTCCAGAAATATCGATATTGTAAAACAATAATGTAAATTGATTTTATTAAATGACAATGTCACAAAATATATATTGATTTAAATAAAAATTGCAAATTACCATAATTACGTTATTTTATGTAATTTGAAATAGTTAAATTTGTTAACAAGGTACTTTTACAATATTTCTTTATTTATCTTTGGCGTAATTAAATTTCCTTTTTTCGTATACGTTTTCAAATATAATGGGAGGGTATTTATCATAAGTTTTAGTATACTAAGTTTATTGAGAATCAGTAGCACAAGCTATTGTACTAATTTTAACATACGTTGTATATATCGTCTCAAAACATTCATAGTTCGTCAAGTGGGTTTCATCGTCACTTGTCGATATTACATTTACTACAGCCGCCGTCAGAATTCAAGAATCGGAATAAGTTATTGTAGCCCTTTAGGGCGTGAGGTTTAGTTATTTACTATTTCATATTTTTATCTAATCTTTTATATCAACACTTAATTTGGGTATTTCGCCATTATGGTATACAAAAATACACGGTGAATAATAGAAATAAAACCGTTACATACTAAAGTATAAATCTTAATCCTATTTTATTCGTAGTTGGCGGTTGCCGGTTGGTATATTATCAGATCAGGCCGGTGAAAAAAATATTATCAAACATTTAACAAGTTGGTAATTAAGTTATAGAAGCGATCAAAACACATGGACTTACTGGCAAATCGAACTATCGATACATTTTTTTATTTATCGACTTATGCCTCATCTCTCCAGTGAAGTCCACGTGACCGCGCTGCAACCCGCCCACCCCCCCCGCGCAGTTCCCTTCGTTGGCGTTTTCGGTTCAAAACAAAACTATCGTAATGCGGTATCTATTGGAAGTGATCTGTGTATCTAGTATATCGTCAAAATTAACCGAAAAATGGGCGGCATCATATAAGTCATTGGATCGGTTTTTAATTAATAATAAAGATTGGTTAGAAGGAGACAACATAAGTTTTACCATTTCTGTGCGTCGACCTTGCTCATCCAGGTCACCAGAAGAGAGTAGGCTTCAAGGTCGACCCAGAAAAGATTTCGACGACTCGTCTTATAAAACAAAAAAGCGCAGAGTTGAAGAATTGGTGCAAACTCGCAGTGCCGGCGAATTGACCTTAGCTGCGGAAGTTGCAAGCCGTAAGGCGGGTCAGAGAAAAGTTGCTTCTGGGATCAAAGAAGTAGCCACTCATCTGATAAAACTGATGCAAGTCAAAAAACGTGTGGTGGTAGACAATTGAATAGTGACGAAGCATTAGCCTACTATGTAGATTCGAAATGTACGAGTTATTCTTACAAACAAACGCGAAACTGGTCATTGAAGGCGGGACATCAAGTGTTTCCATCATATCATAGTTTATGTAAGTCAAAACAGTCTTGTTACCCTTCTGGAGAGTATATTTCTGTGACGGAAACTCGCGTCGATATGAAGCTTCAAGCGATTTTAAATAAAACTGCCGAACGCTTAGTAGCGGCGCAAAGTGACGTTATAAAAAATATGCATTCTAATTCATCATTCAAGCTAATTAGCAAATGGGGGTGTGACGGGAGTTCTGGCCACAGCACATATAAACAAAAATTTCAGGATGTAAAAATCCAAGGCCTTCATCGACACTTTACTGTCGACCAATTAAATTTATGTTTATGAAGGAGACTAACGAACTTACTGCAACAGAAACCAACAAAGTTTTGGAAGAAATATCTCATCTTATTCCAACTTTATGTAACATTGGAGATTCTCAAATTTTTGTTCAACACAACCTTTTACTAACTATGACTGACGGAAAAGTCTGCAACGCTTTAACTGAAACAAAATCGACACAAAAATGTTACATATGTGGTGCTACTCCCAAAATGATGAACAGTGAATTAGAAGGCTTAGTCAGCAGAGAGGAACATTACAGTTTTGGTTTGTCTACTTTACATACCTGGATTCGTTGTTTTGAATGTCTGTTGCATATTAGTTACCGTTTAAATATAAAAAGTGGCAGGTTCGAGGTGATATTGATAAAAATGAAGTTAAAGTACGTTCAGATGATATTAGAAAAAGATTTAAAGAGGAAATGGGGCTTATAGTAGATAAACCGAAACCGGGTTATGGGAATACAAATGATGGAAACACAGCGCGCCGATTCTTTTCCAATCCAGATTTGAGTGCAGCTATTACAGGATTAGATATTGATTTAATTAAAAAATTCGATATTTTGTTACGTACTTTATCTTCGGGTTACGAAATAAATATAAATAAACTTGAAAATTTTTGTTCAGAGACTAGGGCCCTCTATCTAAGTTTGTATTCGTGGTACTATATGCCTGTCACTGTGCATAAAATTCTTGTGCATAGTACAGAGGTTGTTAAATCTTGTATTGTGCCTATTGGGCAACTATCCGAAGAAGCTCAAGAGGCTCGAAATAAAGACTGTCGTAGATTCGGGAACATCATACTAGGAAACAGTCGCGCATTGCCACGAGTACAGATTTATTGAATATGCTTTTAATAACATCAGATCCTGTAATTAATTCACTCAGAGAACTACCCAGAAAGAAAAAGACTGTTTACCATCAGAAGTGCTAAATTTGGTAGTCCCGCCTTCAATACCAATACCTCGGGCATCAAGTAGTCTAACGCCATGTGACGTTGATGATTACTTGGTACCTGACTCGTCTGATTGTGAGAGTGATGATTCATCTGGTTAGGATTACATTTATTTGTTTTATATTTTATTTTTAACACTGTATACAATTTGTGTATAGGTGAACTTAATTTATCTATTAGTATATAATTTAAAATGTTATTAAATAATTATATATTTTTTATAACTAAGTCGTATTATGTACATATGCTTTCATTTTGTTTTTTATTAGGGTATATATTAATTTATTTTCTAAGCTGCCATTTTTATATTTAAATTTTTCATCGATTGTATTTGTGTTTTAATTACTATTATCCTAAAAGCCTCCTCTCTATTCCTAACCAGAACCACGCGTGCTGGCTTGCGCTGCCATGGCTTAACGGTCCACATCATCCCTCCTTCCTATAATCCTGGGTCAGTGTGAAGAGCCATCTTAGCAGGTCGGCATAATTGTGTCTATTGACATGGGACTGCCGTCTGATGCCAGTAGACACTCTGCCTGGGCGGTATTTGCGCTCACCATCAGGTGCAATGCGGCAACTACGCCGGGACAGAATAAAAAAAAAAAAAGAAAAAAAACAAAAAAAAAACAAAAAAAAACACATTTCTCCTTTAAAATATTACTGTCCGTAGCCAAAACAACCAACATACGCACTCAAATGTTTTTGTCCACCTAGCTTGTTCTAGACGAATCACTGTGCGCTCGTGCGAATGGGGCCTTAAAGACGAAGTAGTACATTTTGGGAATTAGGTACACAAAAGCATGGACTGCGATGTGCTCATGATTACCTCTTTAAAATGTAAACTTTGCATATAATATGTACACTTGTGACCTTTGAATTTACTATGTTCATGTTTTCTTTTCTTTATCACAAATATACTTACCGGTTGCACTTTATTTTTCAGATACTATGTTCATGCACTCAACAGGAGTGGTGTGATATATGGGACAGTTTATCATTGCTAGGGGACACGGTCACATTAACAGCGTTCCATGAGGCAATGCTAGCGATATCCACTGCAGAAAAAACTAATAGCACTTACAACACGTGGCTGTGCCTGTTGTACTGTTACAGAAATTTAATTTACATCATCAGGGTAAGTATTCATTATTATGAAGAGAAATTTACAGTTTCATCGTTTAATAAGACCAGTTAGCGTCATTGATTAAAAAACAAGATATTTATCAGCCCATTTGGAGTATTAATAAGATGGTCGTGAAAATCGTGCCACTCATTAGTCTTTTTCATACTTACATCGAAATAAATATGCTTATGTAAATATTAAATTAATAACATTTTAAAGATGTTCTCATAAGCGTTGTAAGAATTATTATCTTTTTTTACGAATCTTTCTGTCATAATACAACCGAAATCGTTGCGAGCCACGACTAAATTCAGTAACGCTCCTCTGGAGCTCTGCCCGCACTACTTATAAACACTTTTTGGCGCTCTTCGTCCTAAATAAAATATTTATATCAGTGGTTAGCGCCAGTGTTGATTCCAATAAATATAGTGAAGGGGTCCTCATTAATTTGTTTAATGTTGTTTGTTTTGCAGTACAAATTTTTAAAGAGCCTCTGACGGATGATCAAGTTGTAACAGTAATAAAAAAGATTGCAGTAATGCCCGTCATAAAAAAGGGACAGAGCGACGAAATTGAAGCACTGCTTTTGCCCTTATTTGCTTATTTAGCTGAAAAAAGGAATCAATATACATTCGATATAGCTACGTGTATCCAACTGAAGCAGAAGAATCTCGATAATCTGTTAGAAAAGCTATTTACCCACCGGCCAGCGTAACTTGGAATAAACTAGTATTGAAGTATACCTAAACAGTTTCATTAAACTTATGAATTGAATACATTTACTACGGGTATATACTTTGTGGGCTGTACTGAATAAAAAGTCATTTATATAAATGTATTTATTCATTTATTATAAATTGTTTTAATTTCACAGTATTAAAATAAGAAACTTATATTTTCAAATATATTAATTAGTATATGGATAATAGGATTAATAGGTAGTATGTAATATAATTTTCAATATAACGATAGACTCGCGTGGCGCCTACGTGGTTGCATATTATTCCGTTTTTGCCTGCCACAGTAAGAGCCAAGTGATTTGCATTTCTGACACAATTCTTCAGGATGCTGAACATTTTCCTTGTCGGTGCTAATATCCGAGGAACGCAGTTGTCTCTGGAAAAAAACATTCAATTACTCAAGTTCTTTTTTTTTATTATTTCAATGAATGGCGTCACTAAGGGTGAAGTGAAGTGTGAAGTCGCAATATGGCCACTGGTTACTCTCTCCTTTAAACCGAAACACAACAATGCATTCACATACTGTTTGGCGGGAGAAATAGTCATTGCGGTGGTACCTACCCAGGCGGCCTCTCACATATGAGAGATCTACCAACAGTAAAGTTCTAGGAAAGTAATGTTCCCATTTTGCAGCTAATTATTGAATAGTCTACAAAACTCAAGCCATTTAGCTATTACACATCCTAATTTTATTATTTTGGATAATTGTGCGTGATAGATTTCCTAGGGATTTTGGTTCAATTTTCAAACAATTCTCTTCAACGGCTGACGGGCCTGCGGGCGAGCGAGTGAGGGGCGGGCGAGCGTGGAGCAGCGGTTCGTTTCTTGTCTTCCTTTGGAGAGGTCCTCTTCTGGCGGGGCCCGGCGCGAAGCTGCCGATACGGCCAAACCGCCCCTCTTTTATATTCTTTCTCGGTCCACGCTCACCCCCCCTAGCCCCTCACCCTTCAGCACCCGTCATAATCTTTATTTCTCACTTATTTTTACATTTTCCTTACAATCATCTCAATTTCCACACAACAATGTGGGGCTCATCCCCACGCAACCCCTCACACCATGCGCCCATCCCTAAGGACTCCCGGGGCGTGAATGCGGCTGGGTTTTGGGTGCGGAGAGTTTTGTTCGACGTCACCCCGCCCCGCTTGTACCACGTGACCGAGGCGCCCCCCAGCCCTCTCACCCCCTCGGGAGCCGCACCGCGCATGCGCAGTAGGCACATAGTGTGAGGTTTGGGAAAATGAAACCACTTCAGGAATAATTATTTATTTTTAACTAGTTATTTCGTGTCGTGCACAATAATAGTTACCTGCTTGTGAGGATAAACAGATCGTTGGCAGCGTTTACACTTTTGATAGTTTCCTTGCCATGATAAGCGGCTAGACCAGGTCCGACCACAAATGCAGCGATATTCGCCGAAAAGAGCTTCTCCACTTGCAAATTGTTGTTCCTGCAATATAAAAAAACATAAATATATACATCCAACAGTCCTGAACCCGACCCTAATCGTAGAACGAGTATTAACCGGTCTTAGCTTTAATTAGCGTCATAAGCAGAGACTTCGATCCTGAACTTAACCATTAACTCATGCTTAAATGTTTTAATATATAAATTAAAAATATTAAACGAACATTAGATAACAGGCAATGCGTTATGGCCTGTTGGTGACGTACTAGACGCGACTACCGACACAATGGTCGCGGGTTCAAATCCCCGGGCACACCCCTGACTTTTCGGGAATCATGTATTCAATTACCATTTACCACGCACTTTAACGATGAAGGAATCGATCGTGAGGAAACCTGTATATCATAAGAGATTTTCAAGAAATTCTGTGGTACCTATGTAAAGTCCGCCAATCCTTAAAATAGTATTACTTACAGTGAAATTAATATTACGTTCTACATATAACGGATCATAACTTTAATGTTATTAAGCGTTAAATGTGACATTACTACTACTTATTTCCAGCGGCGTAGCTAGCATAGGTGGCACCCGGGGCGGATTTTGTAGGTGTCACCCCAAAACTCAGACACAATGTATAAAATAAAAAGTAATAATCGTTTACGTTTTATTAAAATAAGAGTATTACAAATAGTAGTATATTATGTAAAACAGTATGCCAAAATTAAAATTTCTTCCTTCTAGCTTTGACACTTGCGAACTCCGAAATCACGTCTTCAAAATTTATATTTTGTGTTGCTTCATGTTCTATTGTTAAAATACCAAGATTATTTAATCTGGTTTCAGTCATTGTAGACCGCAAGTAATTTTTTATTAATTTCAATTTGCTGAAACTTCTCTCACATGAAGCAACTGATGCACATATTGTTATAAATAACTTTAGTGCGACCGTTAGATTCGGAAGAGATTCTGTAAAATCCCATTCCACAATGAATTTTAAATAGTCCAGTGTCACCCAATTAGAGACAGTAATATTAGCCGCTTTTATATGTCTTCTCAATCTTGGTATTTCTAAAAGTAGTTCTGTTTCTGATACTTCATCGTAAAGGTTAGTAAATTTTGATATTGCAAATTTTAACTGTTCAGTGTTTGCCGAAAGCAAAGTCTTCGACTGTACAACCTCAAATAATGAAACTACGTCTTTAATGGACTTTACTCTTGTTTCGAGTTCAATATTGAATCTGTCAAGGCATTCTAACATGTCCTTTTGAAGTTCCGCTCTAAGTGTTAGTCCAGCATCTGTGGACGATGCTAACTCACCGGGCATGCGCTTCTTGCGACGAATTCGTCGTTCCATCGAAATGTTGTATTCTTCCGATTTTCGTACAGCAAAATCTATTGCCTCTTCTGCTAGATGCAACCGTTTCTCTCCAATGAATAGACGAAGTGCTTCTAGTTTTATGATTATTTCATCAACACATAATCCTTTGCTTTGCAATGCAATCTGAGCATAGTTCACTTCCCTTAGCACATCATTCCAGAAGAAAAGAAAACAAAGAAATGAGAAATTGCACACAGCAGGGATAAGATTTTGTGCACCACCTCTTGTTTCTAAATTTACGTCTTGGTCACATAGTTCCTCAATTGCAAATATTATTCCATCAAAATTTTCAGTCAATACTTTTACTGCACCATAATGAGCACTCCAGCGCGTTGTTGAAAGTCTTTTAACAGATGCTTTGCTGTGATTGAGGAGCACCTCCCAGCGGCTTGTGGAGGTTGAAAAAAAGTTAAATATTGTCTCCACTGCTCCGAAAAATGTAACACAAGTCACATTTTGTGCGAACGAATGCTGGCCGCATAAATTAATTGAATGACCAATGCAACCAATAAAAATTGCTTTATTGTTTTTTTCTTTTATAATAGCTTGCACTCCCCCGTGTATACCACTCATAACTGCAGCATTATCATAACCTTGAGAACGACACATCATAATATCTAAGCCATCGTTTTCAAGCTTCTTTAGTATTTCAGCGCTTAAATCAGCTGCTTTTTTTCCATGCAAGGGAAAAAATCCTAAGAATACTTCTTTGACTTCTACTTTTCTATTATTAATTTTTACATAACGAATTACTTCAGACATTTGATCGACATGTGAAACGTCAGGTGTGCTATCAAACATAATTCCGAAATATTTGGCCAGTTTAATTTCGTTGACAAGCTGACATTTAACGTGATTAGCTAAAACATTTATGAACTCATTTTGTATTTCGGGCGATAAATATGTTACTTTATGTGATTTTTCCTGCTCCAAATATAATATATGTTCTTTAAGTACAACATCATACTTTGAAAGCAGCTTAACTAGTTCTAAGAAATTACCTTTATTGGATGACCCTTGGGTTTCATCATGTCCACGAAATGCTAGGTTTTGTTTCGCCAAAAACAAAGTTATATCAAATAATCTAGATAACAGATTTTTCCACTTCTGTTTTTCCGTATTCATTAATTGCAAGGTTGCGTCATCTATTGTGGTGTGAGATTTTAATCTCATTTCCAAAGTTTTCCAATTTTCGAAATTTTCTAAATGTTCACATGAAGTTTCATGGTCCAATACTTTAGGATTTAGTTTCCACCATTTCTGAAATCCAGTTGTAAATGTTCTTTGTATGTTACTGACAGCAAATAAACGGCAGCAAAAACAGTACAGATTATTTGATATAGGAGAAAATACCATCCATGATCGTAGAATTTTTTCACCACTAGGCATCTCTTTATAAAACCATTCCTGTGAAAGATGACGAGAATCTCCTTTAATCTTTGAACCATGACGAGATACAGTAGGGAACGGTCCTTCTTTGTTCTGGAAATGTTCACTGCCCTTTTTTATTATGTCAATGCGAACATTATTGGGAACCGGTAAACTCCAATGTGAAATATCCCTCAAGTGTTGCACAGATTCTTCGAAGCTAATGCTGTCTCCAAAAGTAGCATTAACGGTGTCATTGTCATTATTTGATTTGGTTCCGTCGAGGAAATGGGTTGTCTTCAATGATTCTGTATTGTCGCTGTTGCTATCTGAATGTGAGTCTTCAAGATGTGAATCATTACTTTCGTCAACAGGAGACTCGGGTACTTTAATTGAACCTTGGCCGCTATCTGCTTTTGTGACATATTTGAAAAGAGATCCAGACATGCTCTGAATTTGATCCATTTTAGCCTTTTTGGCTTTTCTCTGTTGAAACCCGCTTTGTCTTTTCGAAGTATGAATTCCCCGAGGCATATTTCGTTCTGGGTATCCTAAAAAAGATTTTTTGTTTGTAAGTGATACGTTGATTTTATAAACAAATTGTAACGGTAAATAAACACCTAGGTACACGTTACGTAACTAGCTTTGTGAAATATATATTTATATAAATTAACAATCCTGCATCTGGGTGTAAATATGTATTTAAGTAGGTATTTTTAGAAAATACTAGTTAAATACTCCACCGTTAATTGTGATATCCTTAGGTGATATCCGTATAAATACTCGTGGTAGTGCTCGAGCTACTCATCTCGGAGCCGAATCAATGTACGTGAAGATGTATGATTATAATTACCTACTTTTTATCATTAATCTAAACTTAATATAATCCGTTTGGATCAGAAAATAATAATAAATAAGTATATTAATAAGTATATTAATAATTAATAAACATTATTACCTTAAGTCTCTAAAGTATGATCGTAAAACTTGTAGATCAAAATAATCTAAGATACTGCTACTAGATACTAAACGAATTAAAAAAGTTAGTATCACCTTTAATAAAAAATACTTCACTTACCTTGTTTATTTTCTTCAAGAATCGACTATTAACTAGGTTTATTTATTATAAATATAAGATACGAAAATTGTCGTTTATAATATCTAATAATTAAAAAACACTTTGCACTAGACGTTCACACGTTCACGCAAAAGAATATTGAAATGAATGCGGTCGAAAACAAAAGAATTTGTCTAATCCACAATACAAGTGACGAGCTCTATATCGAGGGAATCCCCTAAGTAGCGTTGGTTATACGCGAACAAGAAGCTTATACCCAAATGGAGATTGCATTCCGTATAAAACACTGAAGCACAAAAATTAGACCTTGAATGACGTCGCTGTTATCTTCTATCCTTTTCTTTAGAGTGACAATGAATGAAAATGACATTATGTTCATTCATTGTCACTCGATAGAAAAGGATAGAAGATAACAGCGACGTCATTTAAGGTCAAATTTTTGTGCTTCACTTTTATATACGGAATGCAATCTCCATTTGGGTATAAGCTTCTTGTACGCGAACGGAGTATTAAATTTTAGGGGAATCCCTGATCGATTGACAGTGTGCAACGCACAGTGCAACGTGCACCTCAGATGAATGAAACTATTATTCGGATCGACATGAAAATTTAGGATAATATTTTTGAGATGTTGTAGAAATTAAAAAGCCAAAAAAAAAACGATTTTTTGAACCCACGAAATCCCTTAATGACAAAATGGCTCACGAGTAAGGAGTACTACTATATGAAGTTTTTATTGCTCTGTCTAGTTATTCCTTAGTCTAAGGTGGGTACATTATTTGTATTTATATAGGTATCAATTTATTATGCTTGTGGTACAATACTGTACTTAGGTACCTCGATTATTTTATTAGTAGCGGTTATGGTCTCTGCCACAAATTTTTGATTTTATAGGTAGAAGTAGAAAGAACTATAACTGATGGTCAAAGTTGGGCTCGGGTGTCACCCCTGTTGGGGTGACACCCGGGGCGGACCGCCCTTGCCGCCCCCCCCTAGCTACGCCACTGCTTATTTCGATATTAAATAGCACAATGACAAACCAATCACCGCAACACAAACTAAACACAATTTGTCCCCAAACAAATCTTCTTACTTACAGGTATGTGCGGATTTATCGATGTTCTAGTTGTTTGACCAATCACACTATCATCATATATGCGGTAGACGTGTATGATTTTAGGCCGATTCTCTTCTTTTATGGTCTGTCAATAAAATAATACTAAAAGGATACAAAAACCTAATATAAACATACCACCACCTTAGTATGTGTTTGCAACATTCATTTGAATACCTACCTATAATCATTAAGCTACTGCTGCACCGGCGTCCTAACGTTACAGATTTGCAAATACGGTATAACTAATGAGTAATGGATAAGACATTTGGCTGGGATGGCAGTTTATCCGACAATCAAAAGGGTTTGTTAAGGTGTTATAGAAGAAAACTAATGAATGTAACCACTGGGCTCAATTCGTTAATTTCCCACAGATTATTTTAGATCTCGACAGGCAGAGTGCAGAACGTCTACGGATGAAATGAGTTGAAAAGTATGGATTGTAATGAAAGACGTCACACAGAGCCGTTGCACAGGGCCGCCTAATCAACGTCGCGCGCGAGGAACGACGCATTAGTCTCGTATTTGGCGAGAACTACCTATAAAACGCGATTTATGACGGCATTGGGGTTATAAAATTAGTATTAACGCAGGTGAAGTCGCAGCATTGTAATAAACTTGATGATAATAATAAGAACTAAGTATTTTAAACTTACCGGATATGAAAATGCTGTAGTCGTACGTTTGTAACTTTCTAAAGGAACAGAAGCCGAAAAAACATCTTTTCTGTGATTAATATACTGCTCATCTCCTGATAAATGTGACTGTAAGAAATATAGGTCATAATTTAACTTTTATAATGAATTAGGCACTTAAAAGTATACTTACTACTTTAAAATCAACACTTACACTTTTTGACGAGAAGCAACCCATTTTGTACCTATTTATTTAATTGAGGGGTCGTAATTTTTCTGGGTAGATACTTGTTACTCCTCTAATGCACGTTTTATAGCAATAAAATTCGTGCGAGGTATCGATAGCTGTTAATTCTAAACTGTAAACAATTGCTAACTACACTTTAATAAAATAGCTGACGAGGGTAATATCAATCGGGTTACCAATTACCATAATTAGTTTATATTTTGTAAAGTTTTACTACATAAACAAAAATATACTATGACGTTTTTAAAAAATATATTCAAAACTTAACAAGTAATTATATTATAATTGATTTTAATACTCGGAAACAAACATTATTAATTTTACATATTCAACCAATGCAAGTCATTAGGTATTAGGTGCGTTTATAATAATCTATGAACCTATTTATTTTCCGGGGTCTTCCCAGACATAGCTAATAGGCTACTTTTAATTCATACATCTACATACATGCTTGCTTATCGCGTTTCTTACCTACCTTTTCTTGAATGCCTCCGTGGCGCAGTTGGTTTGACGCATAGTATTATTCTACTCTAGGCTCGAAACCGGTTAAATTTCTAAACCGGTTTCGGACATTGACCCTCAATAAAACTCAATTTCGGTTAAAGGTTAATATAATACCGGTTACTATGGAAAACCGGTTTTCAAGAATTTAGGTTTTGGGAGCGATAATTTAACCGGTTAACACCAAGCTCAGTACCGAATACCTTCCGTCGTTCCTTATTTTTGCGTTTGCTCAGCTGCGTTCTATTTTATTCAGAAAGTTTTTAGTTTCATCGCGCACGCACGCTTGCTTATAATTACGTTGCTCATTTTGTGTTATCTATTATCAGCGTTTGCATTTTGAATTCACTATTTATTTTCTTACTATTGTTTATCTTTGACAGGAAGGTACCGTTTGAGTTTAGTTATTTTATATCCTGTGACTGATTGTTATCTTTTTTTAACATTTTATGAATACTGTTGATTTGATTTTAAAATTTATAAGATTTAAAATTTTATTCAACTAAAAGTTTTGTCAACTTTTTGAACGTCCGAATCATGTTTTTTAATGGGTATCTTTATTCAATCCTAAGCCTGAAACTAATCTAACTAGTCACTTTTATCTAAGTGGCAAAATACTTCAATATATAGATATTGACAATATCTTATGTTATTATGACTAGTAGAGATAGGTGTAGATACCTATCTATACATATGATAAAATTGGAGTGTCTGTTTGTTCCGGCTAATCTTTGAAATGGCTGGACCCATTTTGACGGGGCTTTTATTGTCAGGTAGCTGATATAATAAGTTGTAACTTAGGGCACATTTATTGAAAAAAATATATTTTATTTTAGAAATATAAAGTAATGTTGCAATGCCGAAGTACTGTACAGTACCGTGCGCAGTTCACGCGCATGCCGCCACTTGGCCGTCACGTCGGGCGTCTCCCACCACTGGGCCGTCACGTCGGGCGCCTCCCACCACTACTCCTACCAACGAATCAAATAAAAATAAATAAAATAAACTTTATTTCTGAACCAAGAATGTAATAATAAAAATGTTGCTATAATAACTGAAGTAGTTGTAACTGTATCGCAGTTGTTAGGCCCTCCTTATAATATTAGCTTTCGTAGCTATCATAAAATCCATCCATCCATCAGCCAAAGGAAGTCCACTGCTGAACATAGGCCTCCCCTAATGATTTCCACAGAGACTTGTTGGAGGCAGCCTGCATCCAGCGACGTCCCGCGACCTTTACCAGGTCGTCTGACCACCTTGTGGGTGGACGTCCCACGCTGCGCTTTCCGCTACGTGGCCTCCATTCGAGCACTTTGCGACCCCATCGGTCATCAGATCTCCGCGCTATGTGCCCTGCCCATTGCCACTTCAACTTGCTAATCCGGTGGGCTATGTCGGTTATTTTAGTTCTCCTACGGATCTCCTCATTTCTGCATAGCCCTCTCCATAGCTCGTTGAGTGACTTTGAGCTTCCTAATAAGGCCCATAGTGAGAGGCCACGTCTCGGTGCCGTAAGTCATCACTGGCAACACACAACTATCGAAGACTCGATTTAAGGCACTGAGGTATTTTGGACAAGAAGACGTCGCGTAGTTTCCCGAACGCTGCCCAACCGAGTTTTATTCGACGATTGACCTCTCTCTCGAAGTTGGCCCTGCCTAACCGGACCACTTGTGCTAAATAGACATATTCGTCAACAACTTCAAGAGTCGAGCCCCCAACACCGATAGGGGTGGGCACAACATGGACATTCGACATGATCTTCGTTTTGTCCATGTTCATTTTAAGACCCACCTGTTGGGAGACTCGATTGAGGTCTTCGAGCATAGTGCTAAGGTCTTCCAGCGATTCTGCCAAGACTACAATATCGTCGGCAAACCGAAGGTGAGTGATATACTCGCCGTTGATGTTGATGCCGAATCCTTTCCACTGCAAGAGCTTGAAGGCATCTTCCAGCGCGGCAGTGAACAGTTTCGGAGCTATGACATCTCCCTGTCTCACGCCTCTCTGTAGTGGAATAGCCTTCGTACTCTGATCTTGTACTCGGACCGACATGGTGGCGTTGTTGTATATACACTTCAACACTTCGAAGTACCGATAGTCGATATGGCACCGCTGGAGAGACTGTAGCACAGCCCAAGTCTCAATCGAATCAAAGGCTTTCTCATAGTTCACAAACGCTAAACAAAGCGGCAAGTTATATTCCTCGGTTTTTTGTATAACTTGCCGAAGCGTATGGAAATGGTCTATGGTACTAAAGCCTTTTCGGAAACCGGCTTGTTCGGGAGGCTGGAAGTCATCAAACCTGCGTTCGAGACGATTTGTGATGACCCTCGAAAACAACTTATAGACATGGCACAGGAGCGAGATGGGCCTGTAATTCTTGAGCAAAGTTTTATCACCTTTTTTGAAGAACAGTACCACCACGCTCCTGCTCCATGCATCTGGCGTTGAGCCCTCGAGGAGAACGGAATTGAAGAGCCTCTGAAGGACTTTCAGTATCGGCGTTCCGCCCGCTTTCAGAAGCTCTGAAGTTATTCCGTCCTCGCCCGGCGCCTTGTTGTTTTTAAGTTGCTTCAGGGCCATCTCAATCTCACACAGGCTGATATCCGGGATATCATCGCTAAAGTGTCGGATCAACTCAGCTCTCGGGTCTTCGGCCGAGCTAACAGCAGGTTTGGCCACCGAGGTGTAAAGCTGTCCGTAGAACCTCTCGATCTCCCTTAATACCTCTGCCCTCGTCGAAACCACGCGGCCGTCTTCCGTCTTCAGCCTAGACAACTGGCTTTGCCATTGGGCAAAGCCACGGAAGACAAGTCTCTTGCAAACACTTTGGAGCCTCCGTTCCGCTCAATTGTCTCCTTAATGCTCACAGTATTGTGAGCACGGACATTGTGTCGCAAGGACTTCCAGATCTGTCTATTGAGTCGCCGATATGCTTCGGCGTCAACGGAAGACTGCAGCGCTAAAGATCGACGTTCGGCCATGAGGTCAAGAGTGTGGATCGAGAGTTTTGTGGTCTATCTCTACGGCGAGGTCTAAAATACTTAGATCCCACCGTATGGACAGCTTCTACCAAACCGCTGTTTAGCTCGTCCACTGCAAGGTTTTCTCCTAGACAATCAAAGCGATTTGTCAGCTCGAGTTAAAAGCTCTCGGGGTTTTGGATATGTGCGCGAGTAGGTCGGAGCGTAGATTTCATCAAGCGACGCCTTTCCGATTGGACATTGATATTCAGTGTGCCCCTAACCATTCGGTGATCACTGCCGGTTTTCACCCTGTTGATCACAGAGACATCTCTGAATATCCGTCTATTCGTCGTCAAGATGAAATCTATCTCGTTTCTCGTAGAACCGTCAGGACTCAGCCAGGTCCATTTCCTGTGAGGCGGCTTCTGGAAAAAAGAGTTCATCGCAAAGAGTCCCTCTTTCTCCAGAAATTCGGCCAGACTCTGACCCCTGGAGTTCCGTTGCCCATGTCCAAATTGCCCCACGTTCAACTCTGCATCGCTTCCCTTGCCCAACTTTGCGTTGAAGTTTCCCATAACAACATTGAAGTAGGTTTTGGAATTCGACACACTTTCGATGGATACGGTGTTGTTGATGACAGACTTGTGGACGAGAAATCCGACACCTCCTCGGGACTGTTGGTCGTCCCCCCGGTAGAAGAGCAGGTTACCAGACTTCAGGATTATCGTATCCTCCCCGATTCTTCGGACTTCCGATAAACCCAGAATGTCCCAGTGTAACCTGATCAATTCTTCTTCCAGTTCGACAATCTTCTCGTCTGTCCTTAATATGCGTATGTTGTGTGTTACCAGGGCCAGTCGTCGTCGGGGGTGGTAGCCGGGGCCAACCCGGGGATTCTTAGCACCCCCTGCCCCACCGTAACCATGACCGCTACCATAGCCAGGAATAGTGGGGCTGCCGGGGACTGGGGGCCTGGTCTCAATTGGTGTCGTCATTATGGGGGTATTTGCCAATACTCGCCACGCTTGTCAGGCGGGTTGGCGAGCGCAGTAGGGGACTGGCGTTAATGACGCTGCTGCCCGCCATTAACCGGGGAAAGGAAATAGGATTTGTGGGTAGAGGATGTTATAGAAAAGGAGAGTATGGCCTGAAGGAGTGGATACTGCAGTCACGGACGGGAAGTTAAGGTGACTGCAGTAGCTCGGGGGCCGAGGTCGCGTACTCGTAGCACCTATACTAGGACAGGCCATGACCCTAGTGGTCATGGCATAGGAGCATCCCTGACCATATCATAAAATATGACAGTTAAATTAACATGATAAAAAAGAGGTAAAAAATATTATTTAACAACAGTAGATAATACTAAGAATAATAATACCATCGGTCAACAGTTGTTTCAAAACTTGAGTTATGTCATTCGATGTGAATTTTTGAAATTTGAAATTTTCATATCCAAAGAACGAATAAATTATATTTTTTTTTCTCCTCATCACAACAGTTGAACAGTAACCGATCCACAACTTTAAATTAAGTATTAAACAATTTTAATTCAAATTGTTTAGTCCTCAAAACGGAGTTGCGTTTATATTCACAGTTCTATTGAATACTTCTAATACAATAGACGAGAAACGAGCCCGCACGCGGTATCTTGACATAAACACAAAACATGTCACAACACGAATCTACCCGAACCGCACACGGCACACGTTTGACCTTGCATCGTGCGTTGCGCATAGATTTAGTATAAAACATAGATCGGCAATGTGAAAGAGATAGAATAATTTAACTCATATGTTAAAGCGAGATGCATGATGCGACCATACGTTTACACAGGAGTAGCCTGCAGTGACCCAGAGTCAAAATATGTCAAACTAAGCGAGCAACAAAATTCGCTTATTTTCATAATTTATTTAATTTTACAGTACTTGGTTATATTTATTAAACGTAGTTTATTATAGTGAATTGTACAGTGCCAAGGTGTGGTTCATGCAGGCGTAAAAATCCGAAATAATCACAGTTTTTACAGGTACCGGTCACTTTTGCACAATACTATTTTGTGACGATATTATAGAATTAAATGGAAATCCGTGTATACATATCGATAGAAAAGAATATAGTATTTCATTATATAAATGTGCTGAAAGCATCCATTGCGTATAAAAAATAATATCAAATACGTGAATTTACAATAATTTCAACCAAAAGTTGCTAGGGATTGACTGACAGGTTCGATCAATAACAGGTTGTCGATAAATAGTCGATGACAACACATGTTTCCTTACATTTTTATAGAACAATAGTATGTTGTGGTAGTGTGCATTCTACTTCTACCTGGCGTTATCCCGGCCATATTTATTATAGTATTTATTCTACAATATTAGTTATTACTTTACTTTTTCTCATTTTTTATATTTGTAGAATAATTATTATGACACTTCGTGTGTGTGATTTTTGAATTTAGAGCCTGTTTCAATGTCTGCCAAGAGGCTGTCAATCTATAATAGTAAAACAAGAACATATTAGATATTATTATAAAATATGCGATACTTCTATGCACAATATAATTGTCCAAACCTTGAAGCAAAATTATTCATTTATTATAACATTAGGTATAGGTTTAAAATTTAAAATTCTCATAGGAAAAACATTAGTTTAGGTGACGTAATTGAGAAAAGCTTCATAGTTTATTGAACTTTCTCTTTCTTCAGTCTCAGTTCTCTGCATCCAACGACTTCCTACAAGCTTAACCAGGTCCTCCGTCCACCTTCAACGCGGCCTAGCAGGCGTCCAACACTTCCTAATGTGTTAAATTAAATTGACTTAAATAAGCATATTTTTTTAACTCTAGTATACATATAGTAAAAATGTTTTCTTAGTTTCTTAGATTTACGCGAATGTTACTCATTGAAACAAAACTAATAATCTCGGATTTTGTTGCAGACTGAATCCACCCTGTGACTACGAAAGCTGTAAAGTAATCGAAACTTCGCGACGGGAAGTTAAAAATGAAAAAAATAAACCGATAACGCTATAACTTTGTAAATAATAGTTTTATTTCATAAATGTGTATTTTGTTCCCAGTTTAATTAGGTGTATGTACTATGTATACATCACAACGAAAAAATAATTTTGATCAGGGGAATGTAAAGACCCATACAAAACATCTCAAACAAAATGTTTTCAAATAATATGACAATTTATCTTTATTTATTTGTGTGTTTATGTATCTGTATTGAAATAAACACATCAATAAGTTTCTGTTAATATATAATAAAATGTCGCATATATCCATAAATTTTATTTCACAAATACAGGCCGACAGCTATATCGATATGATAGTATCGAAAGTGGTTGGTACACCATTATATGTCAAGCACACATGTAAACTTCACGCACACAATCGTAAATCAGTTTTGGTCGCGCTCAAAATGACACATTGCCGATCTATGTTCTATACTACATCTATGGCGTTGCGTATTACTTGTTTTGGAATTAACCGGTTAATACCGATACTAAACCGTTCATGCGGAAGTAACCGGTAACCTTTATCGTTTGGGTTAGTTTGAAACCGTTCATTATTTTAACCGGTAAACGTAGGAGCGATATAATTTACCGGTATTTTATCAGAATTAACCGCTCTCTTTAAACCGGTTCCGAGCCCTGTAAAACGCCATCTAATAAACGAGAGGTCTCGGGTTCGATACCGAGGCAATCAATTTGATCATATGCTTTGATTTTTTTTGTGCACTTTTATTGCATTTTATTTTCTATTGTGTATAACAATTAACATGTAATTATATATATATATATATATATATATATATATATATATATGTAAGATGTAATTATATATATATATAATTACATCTTACATATATATATATAAGTTGAAATAAAACATCCGTGCGAAATAATGGATGGAGTGGATTTTTTAAATTTTCTCTTGAAAGGCTGTATTTTGAGAACCATCGCGGGTAGGAATCTGTATTTTCTGTCATAGCTTGGCTTCGGCCCCGAGGCAGCTTATTGTGTTGTGAATAATATACGAGCAGTGGCACGCATGCCTGTAAATTGGTGGCACGTCACGTGCCTTGGTTCAAACACTAGGTCAGGCGTCCTTATTGTGTATGTTCACCGATTTGGTATTTTTTGTGTTGCTCGGGATACGAGTAGAATTTGTGCCCGGTATGGCGATAGGCAGAAGGCTCACTATCCATCAAATCTTGGGCCAGAAATGAGAACGATGAATTGCCCACCTCTGCCTTTCAGAATACAAGCCCGAGCTTTTGATTTACATATAGATTTTGTACGTATGTATCCGTATTAAACGATATGTATAAATGAACCTACCTTCTTAGACATTTCAAATTATTATAATTTTTTTGTAGCTCTATTGACTATTCTAACGGCTTCTGCTTTTATAAATGTCATAATCATTCAAATTAATAGTTGTTTGGTATCAATACATAATGTTTATTTCTTTAATATCTTTTTGTAGTTGTGATGAACCTGAACAAAAATCTAATTTAGATGACAATGGATTTCCGAGTGGTGATCAAATTTGGGGAATGGTTGGCACCATATTTGCTTCAGTTGCTTGTTGGATATTATATACAAAGGTTATAACATAATAACACCTTTTATAAAATAATAGCCGAGTACACTGGCTGATGGCCGTAGCGGCAAATAAATCTATTTATGTCGTTATATTTACAAAGATGGTATGGAGTAAAGTAATATTAACCTATTTGTAAAAGTTGTTATACATTATTGTATAACGAATCAATATAAGTAATTTTTTGTTTGGTATTATGTGTAATATAATGGCCGAAACTGCGTTAAGCGGGCACTCGCGCGGTTTCATACAAAAGTGCTCCGTCGCGGGGAGCCGCGCGGGCGTCCGGCACGGGGACGCGCGTCCCGCACCCGCGCGGCTGGGGCCCGTCTCCGGGCGTCGGAACCCGTCGCGGGGGCACGCACGGTACAGTGCGCGGTGTCCGCCAGCGGTAACATGACGGTGATGACATACGGCACCGAGACGTGGCCTCTCACTTTGGGCCTCATTAGAAGGCTCAAAGTCACTCAATGAGCGATGGAGAGCGCTATGCTCGGTATTTCCCTACGAGATCGACTCAGAAATGAGGAGATCCGTAGGAGAACAAAGGTTACCGACATAGCCCAAAGGATTAGCAAGTTGAAGTGGCAGTGGGCCGGGCACATAGCTCGCAGAACCGATGGCCGTTGGGGCCGAAAGGTTCTAGAGTGGAGGCCACGTACAGGCAAGTGAAATGTCAGACGCCCGCCTACAAGGTGGACGGACGACCTGGCTAAGTTTGCAGGAAGTCGCTGGATGCAGGCCGCTTCCAACAGGTCGACGTGGAGATCGTGGGGGTGGCTGATGTTCAGCAGTGGGCTTCCTGTGGCTGAGATGATGATGATGATGAATATACTTGAGCAAAATAAAGATTTTTTACTTACCGCAATGTTTTGCGGTGAGTTTGCACCACATAAAACGTTCCAATTACTTCTAAAAGGAACTTTAAAATCACCGCTGCGAATTAAATTTAATAGTATCACTATAAGAAAAAAGAATCGGTTGTTATCTCGGTTTAATTTTGGAAAGGAATTTTTCCTTTCTGGAACATATTAAGAACGTCGAGGAAAAGTCGAAAAGGAACTTTTTTGCTTTGACAAGAATATCGAAATCAACGTGGGGGCTATCTTTCAATACACTAAAAATCATCTATGGAGCAACTTACTTAGGATGTATTTGTTATGGATCTCCCGTATGGGCTGATAGGGCTACTATCGGTGCTGTGCGAAGAAAACTGCTCCAGAGCCAACGTTTGGCGTTGATATTCTTGTGCAAGGCATATAGAACTGTTAGTACCGAAGCTTTGCCTGTCCTGGCGGGTGTACTTCCAGTCGATCTGGAGGTGCAACGTCGCGCCGCCATGTATTACTCTACTAGGGAGAATATGGATAAAAGATTTTTAACTGCACGTGAACTCTTAAAAGTCGACAGATTATTTAAACCGCTTCCTATGGTATATAGCGAACTATTAGATGAATGGCAAAATAGATGGGAGGTATCTTTGAAGGGACGGCATTTATACCAATATTTTCCTTGCGTGCGTGATCGTTTGACGAAGACATGGCTAGATGTCGATTATTGCGTATCACAGTTCCTCACGGGCCATGGTAACTTTAAGTCTAAACTATACTCTTTTATGCTTGTGGAATCGCCTGCGTGCCCATGTTCAACAGCAAATTGCGAATATGAACAATCCGCGCATCATATACTTTGGGAGTGTAGTCTTTGGCAGAATGAGCGTAAAACCATGCTGGATAGTATGCAAATATCATCTGGAGTTGTATACTACACGGACCTTGTAGAGACTAGGACGAATTTCCGTGCTTTCCGGCGTTTTTGCCATACCTATTACTGGAATCAAGTGTAACAGCTCACATATTAGGTCCCATTTAAATGTAATAAGGATTTGATCCGTGGTGCTTTACAGCTGGCTTCTCCGGCTGTAAAAGTCTTTTTGCGAGGTTATTTACCTCTTTATTTCATTGTTTTGTCACCCGCTTTGCACGGAGGGAAGTGGACAATAATTTATTTCCAACTCCTCCTATTAATTAAACTTTCTGATTAATTTCGTTGCGGGTTAAAGACAAGTTAGACATTCCCGGAGACTCGCCGAGCTTCAATGCTCGGTGTCATTACATTGCGTGCCACTGTTGATCCTGGCTTACAGGAGTTGCAGTGGTGGGTGTGAGGGCGGGACAGTCTCCTTACCGCAATGTTATTGCCAGCCTTTCCATTGGTGATATGACTGATACAGATTTTACTCTTAAATTGTTGACCTTCAAATATGGTTCCAGTTTCGAAAATAATTCGTCATAGACCGGTATCGAAACTTTAAAATATTTGTAAAATGAGTTTTCATTTTCTCTTAATTTACTGAACTTTACAACAAATTCTCCGCACAGCAACCTAGATTCAATAAACGGGCTTACTGGCTGTCGTTTGTTTTTTGCTAGTCGTCGTTTTGCTATGTAATAATATATTAAGTTCTCCATCGACACGACTGTACATGCACAATTTAAAATCAAACCAGCGACACTGCGTAAATCCGGTCTCCGCGACGGGTACCCGCGACGGAGACCGTCGCGTTAGATCACGGAGCCCGCCCGCGTATCCACGCGAGGAGACGCGCGACGGTTGCCCGTCGCGGGCGCCTGCTTAACGCAGTGTTCAGCCATAAAGTGCGTGATAGCCTGTTGGTAAACGGACTAGACGCGACTGCCAACATGTACACGGTGGTCGCGGGTTCGAATCCCAGGGCACACCTCTGACTTTTCGGAGTCATGTGTGTATTGATAGTCAATCATCACGCACTAAAACGGTGAAGGAAAACATCGCGAGGAAACCTGCATACCATAGCGATTTATAAAATTTCTATGGTATGTAAGTCCGCCAACCCGCACTAGGCCAGCGTGGTGGACTATATGGCCTAACCACTCCAATCGTTCTCTCGATTGTAGAGGAGGCCCGTGCCCTGCAGTGGCACGTATATGGGCTGATACAGCATTATGTGTAATATTATGCGAATCGGAATAAGATCCCGTACAAGTAAAAAAACATTGGGTTGTAGTGTTCTCATTCAGCTCTTACTATAACAGTGCGTAGTTATAAATTATTTAATATTGTATACACATAATATGGTATCTGATAAGTCCTAGATGTGTCTTGGGATTCGAGCCCCCACCGTCTCGGCAAATAGCATTCGATACTGAATTAAAATGAAAAATAAAACGCATTTGTATAAATCATAGATACATACATACATCAACTCACGCCGTTTATCCCAGAAGGGGTAAGCAGAGGTGCCAGGGGCGAGCTCATAGCCATATCGGACACAAATTCATGAGTCCGGCTGATAATAAATTGATAAATCCAATATCACTGCCCGACCCGGGATTCGAACCCGAAGCCTCAGCTTTGTAACCATACCGTAGTACCACTACGCCAGCGAGACAGAACATAGATTTTAGAAATATTATGTTATATGTAAGCCGTAAACTTGTGTTTGTTGAGGTGTCTACGAATATCTGAATCATTTACCAACAGATAAAAATAAACAAGAGAAAGATAGCAGAGCATCGACACCGAAAACAATCAAGAATTACGTCACAATCATTTAGGGGACCAACTAACTATGAGTAATAAATAATAAAATTACATTTACTTTTAATAAAAATATATTTTCCATTTATCCCAATATTATGTAATGTCTTTAAAATATAACTATAGAATTTATAACTTTATAACAATTTTCTAATAAAATGGTTCAGTAATATAGGTTTTTATTTTAATAATAATTAATAAGGCACAATTCATTGAGTTAAACCTAAACATACATTGAACATTCTTATGACACCTAATAAATATAATTATGGCTAGTATGTATTGTTTAATAAATACATAGTATCTGGTGAAAATATCTTCTTACAATCTTGTAGTAAGTATTTGTATTCATCTTCAACTTTGCCCCGCTTCAACAAGTATACCAGGATGTACTGATAGGGATACGGGCACGTTGTGGCGTGCAAAAAACCGGAGTTTCACTCTTTCTATAATCTTCATGTCAACAAAACAGTAGTCTGCAGTGCAACAGCTGCCCGGTGTTCTGGAATACACAGTAATAAGTCACCTTTTTGCTTTCAAATCACCCTGTTCATCTCATCAAAAAACCGTTCAATATTGCCCCCACTCACCCTAACTAATTTTACAAGGTGTCAATCTGGCGCCCTACTATATTAATCCGAAACGAAGTTCGAAACTTCGGTTGATCGTAGTTTATATACGATACGAATGTACCTACATATACTGATGGTTGTTATTAACTTATGGTCGTAACCATAGACTTATGGATACGATGTACGTTATACAAATTCGAACTTTTACTGAGTAGATACATTCGTATCGTATAAAAAACTTCGATGGTCTGAAGTTTCAAACTTCGTTTCGGATGAATATAGTAGGGCCCCTGAGTTATTTGTAGACATTATTTAATTGATGGACTAATCATTTTCATGATAATGTTAGAATAATGAATTAAGAAAGTAATTAATGAATAATTTACCGTGGATCATAAGTGACAGGTTTGGCTTTGAGTGTTTTAAAATCATTTGATAATATTGTCGATATTTCTTCTTCATAATAAGAACAATCTGTTTCCCTTCAAAAGGAAACTTGGCGCTGAGCGCCTGTAGCTCTAAATGCCAGTAAACCGCTGCTCGGGCCACTTCGACACTGGTGTGGTCGATTTCTAAGATTTTCGGATGCTTCATCCATTCATAAAGACTTTCCTGGGAACAGATGAAAAGGTTTTAAGCATTGATTTAATATTTTGTACCTTAACTGACTTCAAAAAAGGAGGAGGTTCTCAATTCGGCTGTATGTTTTTTTATGGTTATACCTCATAACTCTCTACTGAGTAAACCAACTTTGATTATTCTTTCTTTGATTGAAAGCTGGTGCTTGTCTTTTGGTCCCATAAAATACAGTGAAGGTCTGATGAATATCTTAGGAACTGGAGAGTAGAACTCTTCAAAATGTTGTAGGGTTCCAATAGTTCTTTTTGCATTGGATTCAATATAAAATTATTTAGAAACACTAATAGGATGCATATCTGGTTTAATTTTACATTTTTTGAGTTCCCGACGTTTCGATTACTTTACAGCTTTCGTGGTCACGGGGCGGACTGAGGTATTAGACGTCCGCTGTGACTGTTACAATTCCGTAACCCGTGAAACGTCGGTAACTCAAAAAATGTAAAATTAAACCAAATCCGCGATAAAATCCGTAAATAATAGTTTTATTTCAATGTGTAACATTCGCGTAAATCTAAGAAACCATTAGGATGCATATCATTAATTTTTGGAATAAAAAAATAAAACCATCAAATCAAAATACATATAGGCATAACATGTAGAAAGGGGGACCCTCAAGTAAGAAGTACATAATTATTTGATTTGTTGGGTAATGGGTATTCAAATCAATAACCAATTTAATCAACATTTACAGGTTTACAGGTACAATGAAATAGATATTATGTTTTACTTTGCAGTGGTAATTTTATTGTAATTTTTTACTTTATGGAGTTTTTTTGCTTGAAAGTCGGTGTTTATTTTTTGGTTCACTTTGCTGGCCTACTTATTTGAAAACTTGCATGATCACTATGGCGAGTTTTAATGTTTTTGGCAATAATCCCATCAGTATGTTTGCTAGTAATTTCATTAACCTAACTGTAACGGCAAAGCTACATATATATAATAAAGCTAGCTACATCACATTTGTTTCCTGTAAAATAGTGTTACCACCCACCAGTTAAGTCAAACCATTTGATTTGACTGATTTGGTTATACTGGTGTTAGGCCTTTCGTATGTAAGAGGCCGCCTGGGTACGTACCACCGCAATATCTATTTTTCCCAACAAGTAGTGTTAACGCACCATTGTGATGCGATTTAAAAGACATTGTAGTCAATGTAACCACTGGACATATTGAGACTCAATGCTTTATATCTTAGGATGGCGAGCGCGTTGGAATGCCAAGCATTGCTACTGTCCATAAGGGGTTGTATCAATTACCATCAGTCGAATGTCATGCTCGTCTAGCCATTCATAGCAATTTAAGAAAGAAGTCAACAGCTAAGCTCTATAACACTAAAACTATTGTTTATGGTGATCACAATCCAAGCTAGTAAGAGTATCATACCGAAATAACACTAAGAACAATTAATAAGGATGTTTCAATTATTTTACCTGCATGAATTTCTTGCAACGGAAACTATCATAGATAAAGTTAACGCTTAGTAACCATTTTCCAGTAGCTAGGGCGCACACCATCATTCCAGTGAATGTGTCATTTGGCAACACTGATATGAAGTGTGTTGCTAACATTTCCATCTTGGTATTTTCTGCAACTACACCGCCCAACTCATTTATCATTGCTGTTATCCGATCACGGTCCTGAAATGATATAAAAAAACATTTCTTATTAAATCTGAAGAAGTGGGTTTAAAAAACCATAATTAAGAGTTCAAATATTTATTTTTCTTCCATTTTCAATGTTTATCGAGTGTATTAAGGATATAAAAAATATTTATCCAGAACCAAGGAGGATTTAAGTGTACAAAGGGATAGTGATATATCATAATTCAAAATATCAGCCTTCCATGGGATGCGGATTTGGCGGTTATGTAATGGAACATCCAAGTAAAACATTCTCAAAAATTGATTTTGGAGTATCTAGCATCTTTCACGAAAAGCTGAAATTTAGTCTTAAGTTACTCACTTTTACAAACTCTGAGAGCATAAATACTTTCTTGTCACATGCACATATTAAATTTTGCTTTAATTTCCATGATTCTTCAGATGTACCACTGGGAGAGCTGTAGTCACTGTCTAAAACCGAAAAAAAAAATTAAATTGTAACAAGTAATTGATATGAGCGGCAGTTATATTAAGAAGAATAGAATAAGGATTTGAATACGGAACGGAGTTGTCAACAGCTGATATGAAGGATGGCTGAGTCTGGAGAGAATTCCGCTGTGATTATTTAAGAGTAGACATTGTAATTTATAACCATTTAAATATGCGTTTAGAGAGCCTTAAGATAATATACATTTTTATTACCCCCGTATTATTTTGATTTATTATAAAATAACACAAAAAAAAATCTTTTACAGCCTCTGTGGCGCAGTTGATTGTAAAACAAGAAACCGCGGGTTCGATCCCCGCAACGAGAGAAATGTTTATGCGGCCCACAAATATTTTTTTCAGGTTTGGGTGTTTGTAAGACCGAAAGTATCTCATATTTTCTGATACCCATTACACAAGACTTGATCTTAGTGTGGGGTGAGGACTATGTATGTGCCTGTTGGGTGTTATTAAGAATAGATAAGGAGACTTAATTACAGTTACTTCTTAATCTTCCAATTGATTAAAATATTTTAGATATTTATATACCATAAGAATGAAATCTAAAATAATCACCTGACACTTCAGGCAGGCTTGCCTTTATTTTGGTGGATACTTGAAGCTTGCCCTGAATTGGACTGTAGGCTGTGGCTTTCTTTTTCAACTTATAATTCTGAATGTATTTCTGGAATGGTAAATGTATTGAAGTTTTTGCTTTTCCATTTTCAATGAATTTCCGAAAACTGACTTTTTTGGTGTACTCTGTCTGCTGAAAGTCCTGCAATTAACAATTTTAGTATAACATTGAGAAAAGCAACACATTTTTCTGATCAATCCACATCCAATAAACATAGTAATGCAATGTTTCTATTGATAAGATGTGACCCAGATATTGCTTGGCCAAGTGTCAAAGAAATAATATATCATGTTTTGTACATACACAGTTCAATAGAAGCCAAAAATGAAGGGTAGTATTCTACTTCTGGAACAAGGAAGCATCTGTAACCCAAGCATATTTACATTTAGTTTATGATAAAGTGGAGATATTTTAATTTATATGTTAGTCTTCCCAAGCACTTTAAGAGCATGCAGTAATTTTGGATAAACTCACTCATTCCCCAATTTGGAAAAAAAATGTTTTTAACGGGCTTGATGTTGGAGTTTCCTTTTTATCAAACGGTTTGCAATCTATCTCTTGATAAATATCTTCCACAGACCAACCTATCTGACGACGCACTGGTTTTGGTTTTGTCGTACCATATATTGGAAAGTCAATACAATCCAACCCAGGGCTAGGAATGTCATCTTGAGTGTTATTTAACGTAAAGTGTGTCACTTTCAAATGTTCTAAGTATGCTAATTTTTCTGTATACATTTCATGGCACACTGGGCAAACAAAGTGATGCAATTTCACATTAGTTGTACATTTGTTAAGGTGGCTTACATAACTGTCATACTGATCATATTTCTCATCACAAAGTACACATGAAACATTAACATATGTTGACTTTATAGATGATGATCCAGACGGAATTTTCTCTTGACTTATATCAGCAGCAACCAAAGTTTCATTGCTGCTGGTGGTCTGTTGAAGGGCATTGCGCTCGATAGTACACACAGTGTGGCATCTGTGAGGGTCCACAGAGCTGTACGATTGACTACAAGCAGTACACTTAACTGAATCTACATCACTGTCTGTCTCATCACTTATTTCATGACCGTTACCACAATGTACTTCAGTATTAGCATTATTGTCAAAGCTTTCATTCTTTTCATCTTCTCTTGGATCATATTCAGTGTGAACATGGAATTCTTTACTGAAGAAATCATCATAGTTCGAAATGGGCGCCTTATTGACATCAGTATCTGCTCATAATTTTAAAGACATTAAAATAGTACAATAGGAGATAAAAATAATCTTGCATTTTGCCCACTTACCTGGAGATTTTCGGAGCAAAAGATCGATTCTTTCACACTGTTGTTTAAATAATAAGCTGTGCTTAAGTTTTCGATACACGACGTACAGACGCGGTCTGATAAACCATCCCCTTCAAATATCTGAAAACATTTGTTATTACAGAACGTGCAAACAAGCAATAAAGACATGTGCGATACATGTATAAGAACATACTTCACTACTTACCCGGACATTAGCAAAAGACATGACCATTTCTGACAATTTAATAGTATCATCTTGATCAAATATTGAACAAAAGTCACCCAACTTCAAGCAAAGTCTACATTTTTGAAATAATGAAGTCATTTTCGTTAATTCTTACTATAATGCCAATACCATGCTGCAGCAAGTTATTGCATTAGAAATCGTCGCAACGCTCACGATAACACTTACATTATGGTGCCTCACAAATTGCAAGTCATAAATCGTTTGAGCATTAATAACATGAACATGATATGCCTTTAGTTGATTAAAAGTGATCACAGACCAAGTAGTACAAAGTGATTAAAAGTAAACAAACCACAAAACAAGCGTTTTTTTCAAAATGAATTGACAGGACGCCAAAGAGATTTTTTTTTAAATCCTTCTCCCGTTTGTTGGAAAGGCAAAGGGTTCTTGCCCATACAGCCTCGTCATTTGTAGGACGCCAAAGAGAATTTAAAGCTGAAAACACATTGTAGGTTTTCGTCTTACGCATAGAGTAAAGAAGCGGCCATAAATACTAGAGCAACGCGTCTTACAGCGATCTGAACAATGGATTCTTTTGTTGTGTGCACACTATCGAAATTCGAGGGCATGACCTTCAAAAACAAAAACGTCTGAAACATACAGCGCAACTAACATAAATTGACAAGTGGTGAATTTAGGAACTAGAAATGAAAGTAAAAAATATCTTCAACGCTTTCATTAAAAATATTCTTTCATAATTTATACAATGTACATTTATACTAGTAGTCCAATAGTAGTAATGATAATAATGTTCAATGTAATGAAATTTGAAGAGAGAAAAAAATAATGGTTTCTCCGTGCACCACAGCGCTTTTGAGTGATTTGCGATTGTGGACAAACTTGAGTTTACACAACAATAGGTTTTGTAAATATGGCTACCAGCTTTTTAAGCCAAACTAATATAACATTTCTTAAAACTTACAATTAAATTAGAATTTATAATACGTACAAGGTATAATTTTCTTTATTCAATCTGCATACAAATTAAAATTGTTGAATACAAATTGGACATTTCTAATTATTTACATGAGGTGTAGCTGGGAATCTAACTTGACTTAATAGAAATAAAGACCGCAGTTCTTTGACCAGTTGTTTGTAAATACTAGACTGGACGTAATTGACAGCCTCCGTGACGCAGTTGGTTAGACGCCGCCTGTGAAACGAGAGGCCACGGGTTCGATCCCCGCACCGAGACAAATGTTTGTGAGGCCCACAAGTATTTGTCTCAGGTCTGGATGTTTGTGAGACCGAAAAGTCTCTCGTAGTTCCCGATACCCACGACACAACACTTAATTGATCTTAATGTGGGGTCAAGACTATGTATGTGATTGTTGAGTGTATTTATTTATTTAATTATCAGTAATTAGCCAAAAGTTCGTCTGTGCGTTCATTTAAAAAATGGAAGAAAAACGATTAGAGTATGTGCGTAATAGAGAAATTATTTATAATGTTAAATGTAAAGAATACAAATATGCTCACTTAAAGTAAGAAGTATGGGAACAAATAGGTACTGAACTGAAGATAACCGAGTAATTTTTTATACAATCAAATATTAAGTTATTGATGTTAAAATTTCAAAATACACGCGCTGTTTTAGGAATTATAATAGGAAAAAGTTTACTTTGTTATTTGTCTTCAGGTAGTCTCTTTTTTGTTTTCTTTTAAAATGACACTGGTAGTAGAAATATATAAAAAAAGACAACAGGAACAAGACGTGTGCTCGAAACACGATCTTGCCTACTTTGGAATTCACACATTTTATACATAAGTATTTCTAATATGTGTACACGGCATTGTTGCTTAACATTTTTCCACAGTAAATTTATTCTCAATGTGTAATCTATGTTTGCGTACAGAATTTAATCAATCATAGTATTGTATAATTGATTGATGTGTGATTTAATATTAATTGAATCATTGATTTTGACAATAAAACAGTTGCAAACTCGAATGTTCTAGTACCACAGGTTATCACAGACTTAGCCACTCAAACGTCCCGACCCCCAATTTTGACGTAAGCTGTCATTTTTATAGGAAAATACACTAGTAATGAAAAAGCGTCCTAAATTCAAAATATATTATAAAAAGCGTTATGAAAAAAATATATATAATGCTTGAATAAAGTACCTTTAATGTAACATTGGCCAAAAAGACATTAGCAATAGGCATATTTAAAAAAAAAAACAGGCAAATCGTGTGTTGTTTAAGAACAACGACGAGTGGTGCGCAGGATTTTTTTTAAATGTAAATATTGATTTATAACTCTCTTATTGTTGTTATATAGTTTATTAAAAGATACCTTTACATTAATAATTATCAATTATCTAAAAATAAGCCATATTCGACGCGTGATTCGAAGTTTTTTAGACACGAAAGTAAATCACGGTCGTTGTTTGTCGGTTTTCATTAAATATTTCTGTGTTAATTCTATGAAAAAATGATAAATAAAGTGTTAGAGAGAAAAAACATATCATAAAGAATAAATAGGTGCCATTTGATGATTGAAAATATATCAAAACAATTCAATATTTTAATTGATTTCCAGTATTCCGTAGAAAGTCGCGCGCCATTTTTTGTAAGATCAGAGTTTGCGTTCCAAAGTTTTTGTTCAAACTAGAATGTGTGGTATGTTTGATGTTGGATGTGATTGTTATAAATTAAGTATGATGAAGCCAATTATATGGTGATTTAAATTTTCAATATCAAAGAATTAATTTATTAATTCAGTTTAAATATTTCAATATTTCCTCTCCAAATATGCATCCAAAGCGTGGAAAGACGAGTTGGATACATTCGAGCCAAAATCACAAGAGCTCGCCGAGGACAGGGTCAAATGGAATGATAAAGGGGAAGCCTTTGCCCAGCAGTGGGACACAATCTAGGCTATTAATATATATATATATACGGAATGGAAGCCGCCATCAGGCGCAGGACCGCAAACCGTTACGTACATTACGATAAAGTGTAGATGCGCGACTGCGAATAATCCGAACATTGAAATGATCTACTATTAAGCCAAAAACAAATTATAAGACTGCCGGACGCGGCTGAAGAGTGGTACAATATTCAGGGTCTCTTGGACGCGGCGCGGCAGAATCTTCAATTTTCTAAATATCTTCAGCTGCGTTCATCAACCGCATCTTATAAATTGTACCCGGCTTTACTAACGTAGTTATTCTGATACAAAACTAGTATTACAATTGGACAAAAATAATAAAATACATTTTAAATTTTAGGTCATCAATGGAAAAGCAAGAATGCTCGTGAGTGTTTTATTTTTTATTTCAGTGATAGAGTGCATGCATAGTTTGTGTCAATTAAACAAATAAAAAACCATCACTAGTGCTAAGAGTTAACTTGAACTTTACATTGAGCGGGCAGTGCGGAAATGGGAGAGACCGAGGCCCGGGCAGAGGCAGAGGCAGAGGCCGAGGCAGAGGCAGAGGCACTGTGCCGGGCTACTATGCCGGGCCAAATAAAAAAAAATGCTAAATAAATCGTACAAATCTTTAATTATTAGTTTATAGATTTTAAATTGTCTGTATTTATTCCTAAATATTTATTCATTGATTGAAATAATAATAATTGTTTATTTTTATTTTGTTTTAATTTTCAACCACCACTTACCTACCCTTATTCGTAATTTTTAAATACTATTACAATTTTTGATTGTAATGGATTACGCTATACCTACCAGTACCTTTACCTATACAAATCTCGTCGTAATTAAGGATATTTTCTTAAAAATCTACCATAAACTATAATTTGGTTTCTAACCAAACACTATAAAAAAGGATAACAGCTTTGCATGTCTCGATCGCTAAAATTTCATTAATGCAAAATCAATAAATACATTAAAAAACTAGGTATAACAGTGTTAACATTTGATAGGACTAAGTCATTTATATTCCATTCATGTTATTACACGTAGATAGTAACTTATTTATTGGTCCCCGCGCTGTTTTAAACCGGCTAACATCTGTATCAAATATCGTCTGGACAAGAACTTACATGGGCGGCCATCTTTCAAGCTTTTTTTCACCAGTGTTGCCAACTTAGTGGATTTTCCACAAAATCTGGTAGTTTGGTCCTGGTTGGGAAACATTGCTTTTAGTGGATTTTAAATGGTTTGGGGGCTGGCGAAAATTATTGAAAAGCTGCCATTATCAAATCCGACACATCATTGTTTATTGAAAATATGATGTCATATATTGTAATCAAATATCCAAAAATAGACTAGGATGAATATCCGTGCTTTCCGGCGTTTTTGCCATACCTATTACTGGAATCAAGTATAACAGCTCACACAATAGGTCCCATTTAAATGTAATAATGAATTCCGTGGTGCTTTACAGCTGGCTTCTCCGGCTGTAAAAGTCTTTTTGGGAGGTCATTTACCTCTTTAGTTCAATGTTTTGTCACCCGCTTTGCACGGAGGGGAGTGGACATTATTTATTTCTAGCTCCTCCTATTAATTTAACTTTCTGATTCATTTCGTTGCGGGTTAAAGACAAGTTAGACATTCCCGGAGACTCGCCGTATTAGCTTCAATGCTTGATGTCATTACATTGCGTGCCACTGTTGATCTTGGCTTGCAGGAGTTGCAGTGCCGGGTGTGAGGGCGGGACAGTCTCCTAAATATCCAAAAATGTAATAAAATAAATAAATAAATACACCCAACAGTCACATTTATAGTCTCGACCCCACACAAATAACTAGTCTTGTGTCGTGGGTATCAGGAACTACAACAGACTTTTCGGTCTCACTAATAGCCAGACCCGAAACAAATACCTCTACTTCACACAGATATTTGTTTCGGTGCGGAAATCGAACCCGAACAATATTATGTTAATATATTAATTAGGGTATTAATTAGGAAATAGGAATATTAATAATTAGGATTAATGTTTAAAAAATGTTGCAAAAAAAAAAACTGAAACATAAACTGAAAATATGACTTCCTGACATCTATTGGCGAATAATGATGTGTTAAGCCATTCTATGCATGCCCAGCATTAATTGTGTAACAGCGCCATCTACCGATAAATATAAAGGTACCCAGCGTTAATTGTGTAACAGCGCCTGTCTGCGCCCCGGGCCGCCATGTTGTTTACAATAAATGCGTCGATAGATTTACTTGTATTTTCTATTAGTGAATTTGCAAATGTAATGACCAGAAAGGATTGCTTTGTGCAGTGATTAATGTGCAGTGAATACGTGTATTAAACGTGCAGTGTAAGTGACGTCAAGGAAACAATTTAATATTTGGAAAATAATGCTCGTAACTTATGAGAAATCATTACTCAATTCAATAATCAAAAATGTAAATATTCTCTCCAAATATTTGTTTGATTTCTATGAATGTAACAAGCACACACAGTAGACACTTCGTAATCTTATAAATACATGTATTGTTGTTGCATCCTAATTAATTCAATTGAAAATGTTTATTATTATCTAAATTAATGTTTGTTCGATTTCGTTTTTTGTGTTTATTTACTACCCCTTCAAATTAGTTTCATATAAATATTTAAATGAATAATGTTTAATGTCAATGTACAAAATGTCAGAATTTCAATAATATCTAATTTTATTTATGATGAAAGATTTCTATTACTTATAACATAGTACACATGCTTATGTAAATATAATCCAATATAAGAGGCTTTACATTTTTTCGTATCTTTGGTACCTCCCATTCAGGTACGCCCAGTTGGGAACCTTGGTAAAATTGTAGCTACGTAAGGCAAAAGTGTACTTTATTTCAACTTAAAATATCATATTTGTAATAAACACATTTGTATATTTCGACGAATACTTTTGAATGTATAAATGAAATAAAATAAATAGTTGTTTATATCATTTGCAGGGTTTTATTTCTAATCTACACAAATACTAATATCTGAATTTGAAAAAAGTTACATCAATTGCATTATTTTGCTAATTTTTGTTATATCACACTAAAATGAACCCTAATTCAATGACAGTAGGTTACTTTTTGCTTGAAGCCGCGCCTGGCGTTTCCGACTGTCTAACCGTCTACAGTCATGACAAACGACAGTCTAGGCCCTAGGGGTTAAGCGAGTCGGCCGTCTGTAGTACTACTTGGTCTGTGGATACATTATTTTGCAGCGCCGTTGTCATTAAATTCCTGGCAAACATAATGTTAGTGTGCTTGCAAATACGTGCTATTTATAAAATATTAGGCGTTTTTATATTATGATATTTTGTTTATTCTTTTATTTACTATTAATTAAAGTCATCTAAAACGTACGAATGTTTTATTAAAATATCTGTGTATGGCAAGTAAAGCACTGCATTTCTGCCTACAAGGAGCGCACGCCCCTTACATACATAGTCTATAAAATCATATTTCATCATTTCACCAGTATGTAATTTGTATTTAAATATGATTTCTAAAACACATAATTAAACAAAAAAAAATACCGATCAAAGTTCATCGATCATCCGGGTGTTATTTTCATACATCTCGTTCTTACTTGGCAACATTAAATCGTAACCCGGAACTCGGGAGTCACTAAGCAATAATGGCAAAACGCAAACGTAACAAAAATTGGTTATGTGATTATGGGTATATTTTTTGTTTTTTTATAAGATAAGAATAACTTTAAGTACTAAAATATGGATATCAAAAGAAAGCTTATAGTATATACTTTATTTACAAATGGATTTTATTGGTATGTAATATGATTGAATGGGTGAAAACATGATTTGAAAATGAAAAACCATTGAAATTCGATCTGTATAGAATTTTTATTATTTGTTTACAACACATTTGAATTATATTTGTAAAATAATTGTCACATCTAATAATTCTGCATAGTTTAAGATACTTAAAGGTATTTTTTATTTCCCTGTAGCTAGAATAGGTACTAGGATATAATGCTTTATGTTTATGAATATTGAAAACGCGGGAATCGGAAGATTTCTGTCAAAATAAGTGACAGTGACGTGGACGTGTGAGTGGTTAGGACTGTTTATAACTCAGACTAAGTACTCTCTAGACGTAGCCATGCCGTGGCCGCACAAGAGACAGATATATAATTCTTCAGTGTGACCATGTTCGGAAAAATTCCTACTTTAGGTGGATACTAAGACAGGCTAACATCAGCGTTGCCAACCGTACCATTTAAATCGTATTTATACGATGTTTTTACGGTTGGTACACCGTATGATGTACGATCACTACCACGGGTAGGTGAGGTTGGCTTGGAGCCCATGAGGTGCAAAATATTTAAATTAAGAGGCAATGTTTGTTCTATATTTTTTTTATGGATGTTACATAATTAATACACATATTACTTTTTTTTTTATTTTTTATTTATTTTATTTTGGACAACAAACAGTCGTGTACATCAACAAAAAATAAAGATTATATGTTTACAACTTACAGACTTTGAGTGCCAACACTTAAATTATAAAGCTAGATATTACATTACAAATAAAAAGGATCACAATATAAACTATGCACACATATCGTTAGTGTACTTTTAAGATCATATTTAAGATACATAGCGTTTAAGCGTCTAGAACAAAATTCTTATAATTTACTCAAGAAGAACTCTTTTAATTTTCTTTTAAATTGTGCCAATGAAGTGTTAAACATATCAATATGAGATATTTGTTTATTATAAACGGTCAAACCACGATAGAAAAGTGTATTGGAGGTATAGTTGGTACTGCAACACGGAACTACAAACAAATTATTAATTTTACGCATTGATCTGGTGGGTACTTTGAACTTTATTTGTTCAAGCAAGTTAGGGGAATCAATAATATTGTTAACAATTTTGTATAAAACCATTATGTCCTGAGATTGACGCCTGAGTGACAAGGATAGCATTTTATATTTTACCAATGAATTATTATAAGAAACAAACTGAGATCCAATCCTATATTCAAGAGACCTAATAAATGTTTTTTGTATTCTTTCAATTCTATTAATATGACATGAATAATATGGGCTCCATATGACTGAGCCAAAGTCCAATATGGATCTTACTAAACTGTAATATAGGATTTTGTAAGTACTAACATTTTTGAAAGGTTTGCACACCCTAAGAAGAAATCCAAGTTGTCTGTACGCCTTTTTAATAATATGATCATAATGGTATTTAAAAGATAATTTATCATCCAAGATAATTCCAAGGTCACGAATATGTGGCAAGTATATGATTATTTAAAGTGTATGTATATTCTACACGATTACGTTTACGAGTATAACTCATAGCATAACATTTATCTTGATTCAAGAATAGCTGATTTTGAAAGCAGTAGCTAACTAAGTTCTTTATGTCCTCTTGAAGCCGAATACAATCAGTTTCATCTCTTATAACTCTAAAAATCTTTGCATCGTCTGCATAAAGAAGAACGGTGCTATTAGATAGGTAGTTTTCAATATCATTTATATACAAAATGAAAAATAAGGGCCCCAGATGGGAGCCCTGCGGCACACCAGAGGGTACATTCAGAAAGTCAGAGAGAAAACCTTTAATACAAACGGCCTGAGATCTGTTACTTATATATGATTTCACCCAGCGTAGCAAATCGCCTTGTATTCCAGCTTTACAAAGTTTATTAATGAGCATACTGTGATTAATTTTGTCAAAGGCTTTGGAGAAGTCTGAATAAATTACGTCTACTTGATGTTTATTAGCCATGGATTTCAACAAAAAATTTACAAAAGTTACCAAATTAGTGTCCACTGATCGTCCACGTATGAAGCCATGTTGAGACGGTGTAATAAAATTTTTTACTAAAAAGGACAACTGGCCAGCCACTATTTTCTCTAATATTTTACCAATAACACATAGTTTCGAAATCGGTCGATATTGAGTAATATCGCTAGTTTTATCAGTTTTAGGGATGGGAGTAATCAAAGACTTTTTCCATATATCTGGGAAATGTCCAGTGTTTAAAGATAGGGAAAAAATATGTGTGATGGGAATGTATAATTTATCTGCACATTTAGATATAAACAAAGGATGGATACCATCATACCCGGCTCCCTTTCTGACATCAACACTTTTTAATTCCTTTAATACCAAACTTGGAGTTATATGTATATTGTTATTTTGTCTTCGTTCATTGAAAGCAATCTAGATCTTCGACTATTTATTTTCCTACAAATAGACACTATGTTGCAATTTAAAATATTGATAGATTCTAACGGTATACAATTTTCTGTAGTGACATTTTTTAATTCACCATGAATCAATAACCGTTTATAGGCCGACATAAATTGTAAAGCAGTGGGATTGTTATTAAATCCACCTTTAGATCGTATGGCACCAAAAAAATATCTCCAAATGATCTTGGCTCATTTTATAGGTGGACAAATATCTGAGTGGTGCATTTTTGACATTTATAAACTCATTATAAATAACTCTTAATGACATCACACAAATTAAAAACCCAAGAAAGCCTGTTTTCCTCTGAGACGTTACCACAGTTTGGCCTTGTGGAAATTTTAGGGTGCTTATATATTTTTCAAAATCTTTTAATTTTGCGTCAATTACTGCAAAATTTTGCTGAGATAATGGTTTTTTGAATCCGTATGCACTCAATCGGCGGCTGTTCAATATATCAAATATATCGTTAAAATATTGAATGAATTCTATAGTTGCCCCACACTTCGAAAAACCATCTATCTTAAGATCATCTTTACAATATTCGAGAGCCAAAGCGACTGATCTACTAAGGGTTTGAGCAGCGAGATGTACCTTCATAATTTGTTTTTTAAAATTAATATGTGAATTAGTAATTTTATTCGCTAGACGCAACCCCTCATTTTCTTGAAGATTATGCAGTTTTTCAATATATTCCCAGGAAATTAATTGATTATCTGAATTAAGAATTTGTTTTTTATCCGCAAGTGTATTCCTAACAAGTTTGAGCATATGACACGCATCTGGACATATAACAATATTTAGACCTTCAATATTGATTTTTGGTTGAATATAATCCACGTTGTCAAACTTCGCACCTAAATATTTCGCCATAGTTAAGTTAGAAGGGCAGCCATCGAATGTTACAGATACAATTTTTAATCCACATTCATTTAATAAATGCACACAATTCTGTAACAGCGCGCTACGTTGCTCACCATTGACACCATTTGTTAGAAAATAACCTACAGGTATTTTCCAACTGCCGTTTAAAGATGTCACCATAAATACTAGAGCATCTTTCGCTAATGGTATATTGTCTGCATCTAAATTTTGCCCTATATTAACATAGCCAACCGTTTGTTTACCATTCCACTGAAGATGCTTTCGGATAGACATTTTGAACGAGACCGCCTTCGAACAGCCTCGTTCAATTGTAGAATATGTTCGGGGGTGCTGGCTGCGTGGTAAATAATACCAGTGATTAGAAAGTAGAAACTTTATTCGCACTGAGAAGTACGTTTTACAAGTGACGTAATTGCGGCGTAATTACGACACGTAACTGCGGCACCGTCGTGATGTAGCTGCAGAGCTTCGTTCTGGTATCTCCCGGCAGCGATTCTGCTTATTCTTCACTACTTGCTGACTACTTGCTGACTTGCTGACTACTTGCTGACTTGCTGACTTCTTGATGTTTTCTTCACTGTAGGCCGGAACCGAACTGATTTGCCCGACCCAGGGTGCCGATCTATATTCCCAATTTTGGGCTAATCCCTAGGGTCGGGTCCGCGATCGTCACAGGCGCGCTCGGCCAGTGGGAGCGCGCGCTGCGGGGTGTCGCTGTAGCGACTTGCGGGGCGGTAGCTCGGTCATGCGGGGAGTGCGAGGTGTAACTCCGCACCGAATTTGTGGGAGGCACCTAAGTTCGGCGGACCTCGCACCCGACATCATGCTTAAATCAGTATATATACTAGGTTTTAACAATTTCGGTCTAACTACTCAAACATTATACAATCTCTAATACATAAAAACTCTAGTATATAAACTCTAGTATATAGCGTAACAATATTACACATAACAAATTAAATTATTAAACTATTTAAACGAGAGATATACATTTACAATTCTGAACGATATAAGTTAACCCATAATATTGCACATCCCGCCCAGTGGTCAAGGGGCGCCAGAATTCCACCACGGTATCCCCTGCCTGTCGTAAGAGGCGACTAAAAGGGGTCATCGGGGTCGCTAAGCACACAGCGGGGGCTGTGTGCTCACGTCGGGAGTGACCCCGAGATGGGCGGCAGAACGTGTGGCCTCGTGTCTGTCGTGGACGCCCATCTCACCATGGGCGTCCGAAATAGGGAAAGAGGGGGCATCTGCGCCCTCCCAACATGTGAGGAGCCATATTTGGCAGTGCGCCGGGTGACACGGCGAGTTAAATGGGCGCCATTCACCTGTCCACATCGCCTGTCACCCATAACGCGCGTGATGGCCACCGAGAGGTTTTAGTCGGTATGCCGGCAAAAGATCTTTTTAGATCTCGGTAGGGACCCAGCCTGATAACAGGCTGGAAGGCCGGAGACCCCGACACGCCCCTTCCGATCTCCCCCGAGTGTCGGAAGGAAGGCTAAAGGAGCTTTACTCTCGTTAAAAAAAAAAAAAAAAAAAAAATATTGCACATTAGGCTAACACATGAAATTGCACATAACAAGTTATATACTCAAAACTATACATTTACAGTTCTACACGGCTTATATGTGTAAGCTTATTTCTAAGGGAGTTCTTTTTCCTTTATTTATTTACACAACAACATTTTCATAAGAGTATTAACACAAACAAACTTATAACTATTTATAGAGCCACAAAGTTATCTGACCCGGTGAGAGAGTCACTGTAATCGAATTTGGTGTTGCCATTAAAAATAGATATTGCAATAAAAGGGGTAAAGTAAGATTTTCAATCCAATCAATAGTGTCGAGAAAATGACCAGTTTCATCTGCATATTATTTTTCCTTCACACGATTTCTAACAAATCGCTCCCCAAAACCCTTAAAAAAGTGTATCTGTATTCTCCTCCACAATCGAGAGTACGATTGCGGGGGGTTAGGCCATATCACAGGCCATATAGCCCACCACGCTGGCCTCATACGGGTTGGTGGACTTACATACCATAGAAATTCTAATAAATCGCTATGGTATGCAGGTTTCCTCACGATATTTTCCTTCACCGTTATAGCGCGTTTTTATCAATACAAGCATGGCTCCGAAAAGTCAGAAGTGTGACCTGAGATTCCAACCCGCAACCAGCGTGAACAAGTTGGCTGCCGCGTCTGGTCCATTTACCAACAGGCCGCCACGCACGTAACGTAAAATGAGACGAGTAAGATACATTTTAGTTTATGATATGTACTTACATATTATATTCTACTAGTACGTACATAATTCTGTTTTCGTGGAATTTATTTTATAAAGCTGACAACACAAACCTTTGGTGGCAGCTACGCGTTAATAAAATTTTTCGAAGGGTATTATTGATGTCGGAAGACGCTTTTCATCCTACGTAAAATTTAATACCTGAAGTATAACGTTCCTAGCATCACTTTTAAAGCTTTCGGAATTTTTCACTAGTTTTAAATAATGTAGGAAAAATAAATACACTGAGTAAACAACCAATGGCGGATATGTCAGCGACTGGCAGCTAGATTGACAATTTCAAATGACGTTTTGTTTCCAGTTTTGGCCACCGGGCCAGATAACTTTGTGGCTCTATACTAATCTAGTCTTCGTCCTGCACACATTTCATCCAAACTAACACAACAAAGAATTTTTTCAGTAGATTTGGACACGAGTAATTTAAGTGCATCAAAGCTTCACGTGTGAATCCTGGTTCGCAATCAATGCACGTATACCACTTGTATAAAGTTTTCGGATGAGGCAAGCAAGTGTCAAATTGTTTGCGGACAAACAAATAAGCCTTCGGACTAATAAAATGCAACGAAATAGCAAATTTTCTTAAACTTGCCGAATATTTCCTCGGGCAATTTTCTTTAAACAAATATCTTTTAAGAAAATCTGCATTTTCAGTGCCTATATTTGACAGTAAATCAATATCTTCAGAAGTGACAAGCATTTTGGATTTTAAGACTGCGATAATATTTTCTAAAAGGGCTGTTTTTTTTTTGTAATCGTCTTTTGCTCTCTCGTAGTGCAAGTAATTTTTTGAGTCGATTAGCCGATTTTTTTTCTCCTTTTCCAATTTTTCTTTTAAATGTTTTTCTTTCCTGGTATTTGATGTTTGATGCTGAACAGGAGGAATCTGGGCATGGATATCTTCATATTTATTTGACTCCTAAAAATATTTAAAAATTATGTGACGCACGATAAAACAAATATTGTGGATTTTTATTAAATTATCTATTAGATATGTTTTAGTTCAAGTGTATACAGGGTATATCAAGACTGCTACCGAAAACGAAGCCGGGTGGTAGTTTAAGCGACTTCAGACACCATGCAACAGAAAAAGTTGCAAAATAAAGCGACAACTTTTTTTTGTTATTTTTTTCCTATCGCAATATTTGGGCGGTAAATACATTTTTTTCCTAAATTAATAGTGTATACCCTTTTATTTATAAATACTCTAAGGTATAAAAGAGTTTAAATTATTATTTTAGCAAAAACTATGGATTTACCACCCAAAAATGACGATATTTAAAAAATCATAAAAAATAATTGTCGCGTTTCTTTGCGAAAATTTTAGTTGCATTGTGTTTGTAGTCACTAAAACTACCACCCGGCTTCGTTTCGGTAGCAGTCTTGATATACCCGGTATATATAAATATATGTATATTAACTGAAACAATAGCAAATATCCATAATTATCTACAGTGGAAATTGCTTATTATTTATTATTAGGTCAAAAGTATGGCATTTGTAAAACTACTACTACTTACTGGTAGTAGGTCTCTCATATGTGAGAGGCCATCTGGGTAGGTACCACCGCAATGTCTATTTTTCCCGTGAAACAACACTGCGTTAATGCACTGTTGTGTTTCGGATTGAAGGACATTGTAGCCAGAGTAACTACTGGACATATTGAGACTTAACATCTTATGTCTCAGGATGGTGAGCGCAGTGGAATGTTGCTACTGTTTATGAGCGGTCGTATCGCTTACCATCTGGCGAACGGCTTGCTCGTCTCGCCATTCATTGCAATAAAAAAAAAACTGAAATTTAAGTGCTTGGTAGTCTGTTGGTAAACGGACCAGAGGCGGCTTCCAACATATTTACGGTGGTCGCCGATTGGAATTCCATATCCATATATGTCCCACTGCAGGGCACAGCCCATGCCAGCTCATGCTGATACACATACAGAAATCTATGAAATTAAAAATATATTTGACCAACGTAATTACTAAGCAAAAAATAGGCACAATTTGTACCAAAATTAAATTTTAATTCAACCTATTCTCGTAAAAATTTGTGCTAAAGAAATTGTCTAAATTCATTTAAATATTATATTTTATATAATGCATACCAAACATTGCCTCTTAATTTTGATATTTTGCACTTCTTGCAAAACATTAGTTGTGCTTTTGCTCTCCGATATTAGTACATGCTCTTGTCTGGTACTAGTAGATGGCTGTATCTTTGAAAGAAACATCCAATTTAATTAAAATGTAACATGCAAGGAGGTAAAGCAGCCTAGTCGAGGACAGACTGGACTTAGACTCTAAAATCATTGTGGTTTATTACAAATAGTATAATATGAATAAAAGGTTCAAGATGGCCATCAAAGACCCATTAAATTTCTACTATGAATTTAGGTTATTCGATCAAAGAGTACCTCAGATATCTATTTGAAAACCAATCGGACCAATAGCAAAAAAGTGCAAAATGGCGGCTACGAATTTCAATTCTTACTCCGAACTTAAGTTATTCGAACAAAGGGTGCCTCTGATATCGATTTCGTGACCAATCGCATCAATAACAAACATGTTCAAAATGGCGGCCACAAATTACGATTCTGACTCTGAATATCAAAGGATGCCTCGCAAATAACCAATTTTAAAGTTTTTTCAAAAATATTTTTTTTTATTATTCTGGATAAGGTAATGTCATATACTTTTTAAATTATTGCGTTGTCATCGGTCTTGGATAAGTATGAAAATTTCAAGTCATTCCGACGTTTTGAAGTGCCCAAAAATCGACTTCACAGATTCTGTTAAGTATATACACACTTAAATACAGGCGAATTTAATAAAAGGGTGTTAAAAATAATGATCAACTACTTACATTAACATATTTTATTGGGACTACATTTGGTTTTATTAATTCGTTCTTCTTTTTATAATGAAAAGAATCTACTTCAAAATGTATTGAGCACATTTTAGAATACTTTGTTGGGTGCCAATTTTGGCGTCCAGTAGCTTCCACCCATTTAAGTCTAATTTCACTGTTAGCAGGAAACCTAAAATAAGAAGTGAATTCTACGTATGCAAGCTATAATATGCAAGTATTATCTAGGGTAAATCAATTTTCATAACAAGGTAACACTAAACTTTTAAGAAATTAAGGTTATTTAATATTATTTGTAGAAATTCTAAAGGTAAACGATATTTCTCAAAGAAAAACAATTTGAATTGACTTTAAAATACAACATTATTGTGCAATAAACGACAATATAATTATAATGTAACATAAACGAATAACTTACGAGTGAAATGTTATTCCGCAAATTTGTCGTTCACTGCAGCTTTTGCAGCCTAAAATACTACAACCCACCATTGCACATACACTTTAGTTACTAATACTTGTATAAATAGCTGCTTTACACTATTCAAAACTATTAAAATATCGAAAAACCTGATTAATGTATATTTATTTGTCAAGAAGTGCGATTTGACAAATAAAAAAACCGGCCACGGTGACAAGGACAATGAAAAAAACTCTCTGTCTCTTTTACGCACACTAATTTTTCACTTGCGGTCTCACTCTTATTTCTCACGTTCCAGTTCATGGCTACGTCCTCAGCGCAGTCCTATTTTTAAACTAGACTCCTCGCCCGGTAAGTCTGCGCGCGGAGAAAATTAGAACTGATGATGACGTCATGGAATGTTGCCGACTTAGTGGATTTACCCATAGATTTATCATTAATTATCAATATTTCATTTTTAATGCACTGTTACCGGGAAATGCATTCTTATATTGAGAGCTTTTCTATAACATTATGTACTATTCATAGACATTAAAAAAAAATATTAAGCATGCTCTGAAAATGCACGCTTGTAATGACACCGTGCGGATAGAATTCGAACTAAAGACGACGCCATGTTGTCGTATACGTTAGGAGTTAGAGAGTGGTGCGTGCTGTGTTTTATATTCGTTTAGAGCTTTTTGTAGTGATTATTATCATGCCAAAAGTTATTAAAAGTGCTGGTAGGGATGTTATCTTTAAAGTGAAACGTTCTTGTGAAGAAGAACGGGACAATAAAGGTCCTATGGTACCTTTTTCCCAAGTAAGGGCCCACGTTGCTTACTTGACAGGTAAATATCAGGGTTACCACTTGCCGTATTATTCAATTTAGTAATCAAATGTTATTTTTTCATGTTATTATTCAATAGTAACCAATTGTGCAGTGCTACTGTATGTATGACAGGTATATTTTTGACAAATTGAAGATTACTTATTTGTAAGTTATAATTTTAATCATTTAACATTTTAGGTGTTTTCGAACGGACTGTTACCAAAATTACCCGCGAAGGTAATGAAGCTACTGCGTCAACGTCTAAAATTGAGACTCCCGGAAAAAACAGAAAGCGCATGAGGGGTATTATGGAAGTAGACGATTTCAATAAGTGTGCCATAAGACATACGATTCATTCTTTTTACGTTGTGAAGAAAGAAATGCCGACAATAACAAAACTTTGGCTGGAATTAAAAGCTGATATTGATTTTAAATACAGCAGGACGTCATTGAGACGGATATTAAAATCTATGGGCTACAAATACCAAAAGTGTCAATCAAAGCGCAAAGTTTTAATGGAACGCAATGATATAGCAGCTTGGAGGGCAAAATATATTTTAAGGATGCGAAAGAATCGTTTTGAAGAAAACCGCCCGGTCGTATACCTCGACGAAACATACATCCACGCTTCGTATCACGTCCAAAAATGTTGGCAATCGAAAGAGCAGCCAGGGATTCATGCATCTGACAGCACTGGTACAAGATGGATAATTGCTCATGCTGGTGGGAAAGGAGGATTTATAAATGATGGCTTACTATTATTTAAATCAAAATCCAAATCAAGCGACTATCATGATGACATGAACGCCTCCAACTTTTTGCGTTGGCTAAAAGAGAAAATTATACCAAATTTACAACTAAACTGTATTGTCGTTATGGACAACGCTCCATATCATTGCACACAAGTAAATAAAGCACCTACAACGGGAACTTTAAAAATCGACATGCAGGAATGGCTTGGTAAAAATAATATTCCATTCGAAGATTGTTGGACGAAACCTCAGTTATATGAATTAATAAAGAGACACAAAGGCGATCCAGTATATGAAGTTGAAAAAATATTAAATGAAAATGGACATGAAGTGGTTAGATTACCACCCTACCATTGCGATCTTAACCCAATCGAAAAAATTTGGGCAATTGTGAAAAGGCGTATAGCAGAAAATAATTGTAATCGAGAATCAAATGAAATAGCTTCCATCACGGAAGCAGCTTTTAAAACTATAACCTCAGAAGAATGGGTCAATGTCTGCAATCATGTAGAAAAAATTGAAGATAAATATTTTCAATCTGACAGGCTATTAGACGTTGAAATGGAAAAATTTCTAATTGGCGTCAATAGTGATACAGATTCTTCCAGCTCTTCCGATGAAGAGCTGGAAGAATCGGCCGAAGAGTCTGAAACCATGGAAGGTATTGACCCATTAGAGGATCACAATTACGTGAAGTTTAAAATATGTAAAAGATACGCAATTAAAGACTTGCAACAATATTTCTGGGTGTTTTATTATGTCTATATATTTACTATGTAATAGAATAAGTAGTTTCGTATTTAACTCATATCAAACCTAAATGTTTATGTTTGTGGGCATTATACAGGGTATATCAAGACTGCTACCGAAAACGAAGCCGGGTAGTAGTTTAAGCGACTTCAGACACAATGCAACAGAAAAAGTTGCAAAAAAAAAGCGACAATTTTTTTTTGTTATTTTTTTCCTATTGCCATTACATTTTTTCCTAAAATAATAGTATATACCCTTTTATTTATAAATACTCTAAGGTATAAAAGTGTTTAAATTATTATTTTAGCAAAAACTGTGGATTTACCACCCAAAAATGACGATATTTAAAAAATCATAAAAAAAAATTGTCACGTTTCTAGGCGAAATTTTTAATTGCATTGTGTTTGTAGCCACTAAAACTACCACCCGGCTTCATTTTCGGTAGCAGTCTTGAGATACCCGGTATTTAAAGCCCATTATTATTTTACGCATGAACAATAATTAATATTATATTTTGAAAGGTAAAATTACATTGCAAAAGTATTATAATTAATTAATTTTAAAATTTAATCATCTTCAAATATAAACATAATTTATATTTTCCATTCCGTGTCAATTAAAAAAAGTACGCTTGATTAACAGTTTAATGTACACTATATTTACTATGAAAAAAATATTTAATCTTTGTTAATCACACTATAAAAATATTTAAGACTCGGACATAAAAAAATGGTGGCCCAAAGTAATTCTTACTTACCCATAACGAACTAGAATTAATATTTGACGTTTTATTAAAACAAGGTTATTCCACTATAAAATTCCAAAACTTTTTATCATTCTTTTAATATATGACGATACAAATCCATATATATATTTAAAAACTCACATATTGCTATTGCGAAATAACAAAGTTACCCCAATTGACTATAGGTACCACAATTCCCATTTTTTGTGGAGTTTTTAATTTATTTGAGGCTTGCCACATTAACAGCGCCCTCCGTTGCGCGCAGACTTATCTGGCGAGGAGTTTAGATTTACGTCCATGGCTAAATGTCAATTGTCACCAAGTTGTCACTGTCAACTTGATAAGTGTCAGCAAATAGCGAAATACTGTTTACAAATTTACGTTTATCTATTAACGAAATATTTTGTTGCTAAATACGTGTTAGCATTTAGCAAGAAATTCTAATAAATCTTTGCCGATATACAATGCAAACACAACCGGAATTCCGAGTAGATCCAAATTTAATTAAGAAACAGTTTCCTCGATTTGATCGTCCCAAAATTATTGGTTACCTACATCGGAATAGAAAATCTTAAATTTGCCAAAATAATTGAAGATAAAAATGTTCAGTATGATTTAAATGTTCTTTACGACAAAGCAAAACGAAAACCCTGTGACCGGGATGTGAAACTAACTGCATTACTACAATTTTTGATAGAAAACAAGACCAGGTTAGATTTTCCATATCCAACCAATTTAGACGATTCATTAATGTGTTGCTATCGCGGTTTGCTGACTTGCGTGGCTTGTACTCCTTACGAAAACAATGAAGGATGGAAAATTGTGGTGCTACTCTACAAGGGGAATATATTCCTATGTGCAAGAGACACAGAAGAAATGACATTCAGGAAACAAAATATGACTGAAAAGGAGAAACGATTCACATCATGGGGACATAAATTTGAACAATATATGCTTAGTGGTGAGAAATATTTTGCAAGCAACTAAACATTGATTTTCATCCTATTTAATATCTGCTCCACCAATTAATGTTTACTCTTCTTACCAATACTTAAGTACTTATGCCATAAAAAATATATTTTGATAACATTTATTTGCAGATACACCCACAACAAACCCAAATCCTAATGTTCCTGTGGATGAAACAGAAGAATTTTCTTTAGTTTTTAAAGGACGATTGAACCGCCACACAATTATATATGGAGCTGAAATGGATGGAATAAGATGTGATAAGAAGACTGTGCCACCTCCACCAACATCAGAAGAAGGTCCTGAAGCAATTATTGACTATCTAACCAACCAAGAATTCATAGAACTCAAAACTAATAGACACATTGAGTACAAGAAACAGGACAGAAGTTTTAGGTTGGTATCTGAAAATAATATGTACAAGATAATTTCCATTAATATTTATTTAAAAATAATAAAATATTAATAATGGTTTAAAAAAAACTTACTTTAGTTGTACTTGAGTTAAGAGTAATAAGTAAGTACAAAATTCAAATTCCAAAATTCCCTAACATATTTACAGGCCAAAGTAATAAAAGTATGTTAAAATATACAAGAGAATACAAGAGATTATATTTAAAAACTCAAAACTTTATTACATTTTTTTAGCACCACTAATTCAGTTGTTTGGCCTATCTTGTTTAAATAAGTTTCCTCTCATTAATCTCACGAGTTTGGTCTTCAGATTGTTAAATTGGATGTTAAATTTTGATTTATTATAATGTTGACTAACCACACTTTAGTTTATAATAACTAATAAGGGTAGCTTGATAAATATTAAATTTTTATAATTCAAAATTTTTGGGCTTATTTCAGGCGGTATAAATGCAAAAAATGGTGGTGTCAGTCATTCTTGGCAGGGGTGGATACAATTTTGTGTGGATTTAGAAATGATGATGGCATTGTTGAAGAATTAAAATCGTATTCAGTAAGAGATATCAAAAAATGTCTGAGGTCTGTGTATATTATTATTTCCGTCATAATTTTTTGGAAGTAATTAGCAATTAGATGAATCAGGAATTAAACTATACATGTTTGCTAATCTTTCAAATTCATATGGATGGCACGGGGTAGGTGATGACAGTATTACATGGGATAAAAACTAAATACTACACACAATTATTTTTTATTTGTACTTGCATTTTGCATATTAATAAATGTGGATTAAAAAATTGTATTTGGTTTACTATATCATATAATTAATTGGTGTCCTTCTTAGGCACTCAAAATTCATTATTTTTATCTCCTGTCCCGACTTTTCAAAACTTAGACCTGGCAACACTATGTCAGAGCCATACACAAAATAATAACCTCCGCCATCCACTCATGTTTTATTACCTTATTCGTGAACTTAAGGTGAAAACACATTGTAGGTTTTCGTCTTACGCATAGAGTAAAGAAGCGGCCATAAATACTAGAGCAACGCGTCTTAGAGCGATCTGAACAATGGATTCTTTTGTTGTGTGCACATTATAGGTCATACGCTTAAGACGTGACCACAGACTACATAGAAAGAACCTTGTACGTTCCATTGTTCTGATTGGTCAGTTGGCCACATACTTACCGCTCTTTACTCTATGTGTAAGACGAAAACCTATAATGTGTTTTGAGCTTTACTGTAATAGTTCGATTTTTTTTTAGCAACACTGGGATCCCTCTGTATGCTTAAACTTTTTGGACGGTTTCTTCATATACCTCAAACGAGTATTAGCAAGAAAAATCAAACAAAAATATGGAGATAAAGCAGTTCATAATATACAAGCTTTACCATTGATAAGTTTCCTGCTAGAATGGACACCTGGATCAGCAATACAGGTGAACGAAAATTATAGTCATGACGACGACCCCATATTAACTGAACAATATATGAAAGCCTACAGTCAAATTGTTAAATAGCGAATACCTAAACAATTGGAGTAATTTTGCATACTGAACTCAAACAAAATACCTCGGAAACATTTGGAGCTATTGATTTTTAGTTTTAATTATCACATAAGCGAAAATCATTTAAATCATGTTAAGGGGACTAAAAACGTTCATAAGGTTTCCTATTAATAATATTACATATTATAAATACTCTTTCCAATTGGTGTTGGTAGCAGAAATGAATGATTCAAAAGATCTTGTGTGACAGACTATTTGAATAAAGAATATTTTGATTGATTGATTGATCAATTAGCAGAAAAAAAAGTGATTTCACTAACTTTACAGTAATATCAAACGTCCAGCCGACATACACCCGTCATTTTTTACACAAGGGTATCGGCCATTTTAAATTTAATGACATGCTAATATAAATCCGTCTATGAATTACGTTTTTGAGTCAGCTCAAATTAACATTGAAAATAAGGGGGTATATGTATTATAATTTATAGTGTTAATTATTGTATAATATAGGTTTGTAAGTGAGTTTATAAATTATACAATATCGTAAAACTAGTATACCATTTATTATCACTGCATAGCAAATGGTGTAAATCAACATCCATAAAAGACTAATCAACAACATGGATCTTTACTTAATGTATAATATTATTTTCTAAAACTAATGTATAATAGTAGATTAATTAAAAAAATTTGAAAATGAAAACAATAATTAACAGAACAATGTGCTTGTAAGAAAAATAAACAAGTGTCATGTATTAATACGCCTACACGTTTCAATATTATATTTACAAATAATTATGGGAAATCTCCCATAACTTGATAGAGAATATTTAGAGAAACCATCAAGGGGTGCAGTTTTACACTCAAGCGCACATATGTTCATGTAACATGGGTTATTAATTTTTTTACGATTCAATAAAAGAAGTTAAACTAATTAAATTAAGATTTAATAATTAATGACAATAAGAAGCGGTAATTAAAAAACTTGCAATACTACCATATCAAGTTCGCCAATTGCAAGGTTCGAGTAAAGGTGAAATCATACTATAGTATTTCGTTTTACGCATAGAGTAAAGCTGTTAACTGACCAATCAGGACAATGGAACATACAAGGTCACGTCTTATGCGTACGACTGATAATGTGCATACAGCAAAAGAATCCATTGTTCAGATCGGTCTAAGACGCGTTTCTCTAGGATTTATGGCCGCTTCTTTATTCTATGCGTAATACGGAATACTATAGTATGATTTCACCTTTAAGTATTGTTTTACTTTGATTATTTTGTACTAAAAAAAAAACAAAAGGTGATATTCTACATATTTTTAGTTTAAACGATTGCAATTGATCAATGGTGTTAAACATAGATTGTGCTAAATATATTAACCCTGATCGTTTCCAATTGATATTCAATACGCTACAATATTTTGTATTTAAAAAAAAATCTTTGCATAATAGCGTTGCATACCATTAAAAACATACATAAATGGGATTTCCAATCTTTTTCATAATCATTTAAATGTCAAAACTATAAATTAAATTGAATAAAATGGAAGAATATGTTAAGATGAATAATTGCATATTCAATTAAGAATCTCGACGGAAATGGTCGAATGATAAGAAAAGCGAAAATTACATTCATAATGAATGATATAATCACAAAACAATTAAAAATATTGATTAAGAACAAAGCATAACACTGCATTTTATTCATTACTGTTTTATAATTACATTTTTAAATACGTGAATAGAAGTGAACTTACTGTCAGAAAGAATAAGTGATTAAAGGACGGTGTATATCTGAAAATGGTGTAAAAGTAAGTCAATGATCATCGGTAATTGCATTAAACGATTTAAAATAATCATTAATTACAATTTACATGAGCCTAAATTAATGACAATACATATACGTAATATAACATGACATCTATATCATTTAGCATTATTAGACGTTTATACAATTCAGATGTTTGTTATTTTCGAGAGAAACAACAAGGAATGAAAATTAACATTTAAAGTATTTACAAGGTCATTATTATACTGTCTTAACGTTAGAGACGTGCCTTAACAAAATGTACAACTTAGGAGTAATTAGGTACTAGACGATTTTGGTAATTGTACCAAATTGGAATAACACTGATCTGATCATCGAGGTTTTCGTCGCGTATTCTGGTACCTCGTGACAAAATGATCATAGCGAGTAATATGCTTGTGTTGAAATTATCTACAAAATTTAACAGTCTTCGGTTTCACTTACATACACCTAGGTATATCCCTGTCGAATCAGTGTATTTGTACTAGCGTTTTAAAGATCCACTACTATGTTGTCAAAAGGTCATCGTTACATTAGGTATTCAGGCACAGGTTGAGGAAATCTACCTGATATACAGTATCATAAGATTATATTTGTGAAAACAGAAATGTATAAAAAATATTAGGCCATTAAAAAAACAACCACATACAGAAGCCGGCGTTAATACTATTAAGTATATCGATTTACAATATTTTAAAGCCCAAGAAGGATATTATCGGCTGTAACTCGATGTATTGGCAGTATAAAGTGCACAATATGTAAGAATAGATAGCGTGGCCGTTCTCTTACTCTAAATTAGAAATCTACAATCCCATAACAACTATTAACATATTACATAAAAACAAATTGATGCCAATGACACAAAAGGGCCGGCTTCAGCGTCAATGTCGCAACATAATATTTATTTGTAATTTCATTAGCCTTATAAGCTCCACGCAGCCGTAATGGCAGGTCCAAAGTTTCAAACCGCATCTCATGCGGTTAATGTAAATTTAGTATATCAGTAAAACTCCTATGTGATAATAAAATATATTAAATCTTTGTGCTAACTTACAATAAATTCATTTTTCATAAACTATATATACTATTTATATCATTTTATCTTATGAAAACCAATTCTAATTTACTAAGCGCGCTTGGCACGCTGCATTGGTCTGGTTAAATACTATCACTACGCTATATTGAATTTGTTGCTGGTATTGGTTAGCTAGTGTATCACTATGGATCTTTATCTCACTAAGTATTAAAAAAAATATATATTATCAAAATTTCGATGTTTCTTTGTGTTTCGCGATGAGCGTAGATATTGTCACGAAACACAAATTAATTATTTTTAAATGATACCGTATTAACGTAAAGTATTTTTTTTTACGTCGTAACATTTCTACTATTCTCATTATGAAATGATTTTATAAAAATGCGGGCTTTAAAATTGTGACTATGAAGCGCCATCCATGACTGCTAAGGTAATCGAAGGACAAATATATAATTTGTCAATTTAGCCTTATTATTATTTAACTGTTTACATTCAGCAAATGTTTGCGAATTATAAATTGATTTGAAAAATGTATTTTTAAACTCGCTTTGTATTCCATCATAGTACTTTCCGTTTTATGCTAATTGACATTGAAAGTCTATTTTAATAATATAATACACCATCATTGTAAAATATTATATGGTCCAAATAGTCAATCTTTAAAATTGAAAAAATAAAATAAATATATTGCCAGGTGTCACAGCATTTTCATGTCGCACCTAAAATTTTAACAAAAACCATCAATTACATAAATTATATTACTAGCACCAATATGCAACAAACAAGTTGAATTCCAATTTCAAACAAAACATTTTATATGGTTATGTATAGCCGATAGAAGACTCTATTTTATAATTCACGGTAAGTATAACAGTCCAGTTCTTGAGATAAAAATATTTTTTTTATAGCCATACAAGTGATAAACAAGTCACTCGACTGTCACTGTGCTGTCTAAATATGTATGTGTGAGTAAAATTAGTAATTGCCTTCACTGAAGGCATACAATAAGATTGTACTCTGTAGAGATAACCATTACTTCGGTATCCATACAAATCAATAGAAATAATCAATATACTAAATATGTACAACTGACACAGAATGGCCGACTAGAGATCGACATACGGAGTTCCTTCCATTTTGTCGAGATCAGCTAGCAAGGTGGGCGTCAGTGAATCTCCTAGGATGTCTTCGCGCAGCATGTCATGAAGCGGGGAAGTCAACCCTTGGTCATTATCCACAACACTTTCATGGACCTGAGCTGAGCCACATACAGAATTACCGTTGATAAGAAAATCTCTATTGCTGTAACTAAAAACACTTCTGTCCTCCGCGAACTGAGGAGTTGAGGGAACGGATTTTGACGTGATGCCGTTGGATACCGCAGGGTAGCTTTCTGCTGCGAACAATTCTCTCGAACGACGAGAATCGATTTGTAGATTAGGAGCAGTGCGTTTAAACGGTAACGGCGTGCTCGGCACAGAGCGCGATGTATAAAACTTGTTCCTCTCGGTTACGTCTGATAAATCGAACTCAATACTGTTCGTCCGCTTGAGGAAATCTTCAACATTGTCCGGTCCCGGAGTATCATTGACAAACGTTTGATTAAAGTGATTACTGCGGTCTAGCAAATCTTCGCTAGTTGGGATCAACGACGACAATTGATCGGGTATAATCTGTTGCCCTGGAAGAGGGTCACAACCGTTGCTTAAGGTATCATTAGAGTTTAGGAGACTTTGCGTCGTATCTGTATTAAGTACGTCATTGCTGCTATCTATTGCATTGTAAATTTTGTCTAATGTTTCTCGATTGAGACCAGCTTTCGATATATCACATGTGTCAGCAAGGGACGTAAAATCACAAAACTCGTGGGGAACAGGTGTCGGCGGAACTGATCCTACTGGTGTGTTGTTATAACTCATTAATCCCATGTTGCTTATACCCTGTTTCAGTGGCACAGACTGAGATCTAAACGCATCATGTCCAGGTCTGTAAGTTACAAGCGGATCCGGGAAAAATTTACTCACTTCGCTAGATAAGGGGTCGGCGGACAAAGGCTGGTCTCCGTTAATGTGCTCACGGAATGGCGCATTCGGTAAGAAATTTAAACCAAGGTTATTGTTACCGTTAGGAATTCCGGAATTACATTGATAAACGTGATTTTTGAATTGTGATGAAGTGATATTGGGTGAGGGCGGTGCCGACATTGGTTGACAGTATTTTCCGGGGTCGCAAATAGGGCCCTTGGGTATGAATTTCTGATCGTTTGGTATTGCGAATTGCTTGGAACACGGATCGTTCATGCCGAGCGATAAAGGATTACGCCTTTTCCTGCCATTATGCTTAGGTATCGGTCGAGGGCAGAGGCGAGAACGTGGTACTGGAGTATTTCGTGGGCTTACAAATGGACTAGCAGCGGTGCTGTGAGAAATTGGCGATGTCTGCAATGAGCCTCCCATTATTACTTGTTTGTTTACTTTAGAAGGACTTTGTCCTCTTTGGTTATATCCCAATGGAGATTTTGAATGGAAATTTCTAGGAGAATGGCAACCATCAGAAATAGGTACGAAGTCATATTGCTGGGTTCTGGTGGTAGGGCTCTGAGGATCATTATTATAATGACCATTATAAAGATGTGGGCCACCAACGTTCGTAATTTGACTAGGTGTTGTAACGTTAGTAAAGGGCAAAGATGTGCCGTTTTCATTTGGTATAGCATTGCAGAGTTTTGATATATTATTTTCACTACTATTCCTTAAAGTAGGGCCGTTTAAGTCGTTCTCAGTCGCCACAACGGGTTTAAAAGCTCCTTCAGACACTACGGTCTTGATACTTTGACTATGTAAATTTTCTAGAGGAGTTTGGTTGTCTTGACTTATTTGGGAATTGGACCCACTTTGATTTTTTAAGTTTTTAGCTAACAATTCGCGCAACTGAGATATTTTTTCATTTTTACCCTGGCTATGTTCGTCTTGTGGCTCCGTGCATGCCTCTAAAAAAGCAGTCGCAGTGTCGGGAGCGGTGGCAACCGCCGGCGCCTCCTGTTGCGCCGCCCTCTGATGAAAATATTGAAGCAATTCTTCTTCGTGCTCCTGACTGTTGCCCTCGTTCAAGTAATCGTCCAAATCATGTTTATCTATGTTACAAATGCTAATTACACGCTCTCTGTTGAGAATTTCAGAATGCTTTTCTTCACAAATCATTCCTGTTTTAATATTGATTCCGTCCAGACCGCAACACGAACCGGGTGTCGTGGGTCGCTCGGGCGATCCCACCCGATCCGGCGAGGGTCCCTTCGTTCGGCTACTTTTTCGTAGTTTGATGCGTTCGGACTCGGACGTCGGAGCCTTCACCGACCGCGTGGGACTCGCCGCCTCCTGTTCCTCCCGGGCCAGCGCCGCGGCGTTGCTTGTGGACCGGATCGTTAAGTTTTTTGGATCCTCTAAAAAAGCAACATCGGAACGAACAGGGAGTTCCGCGACCGGCACGGAGGTGGAAGCGGCGTCCGCGCCGGCGAACGCTTGCCGCGCGGCAGCCAGCTTGCCGCCGAGGATCTCGGCCGCTCTCATTTTCTTAGGGAGGTACTCAGTGCGCGGAAACTCTTCAGTGGGCTGGGTCGCGGGACGAGGGTCCGCTTGCAAGGAGCGCGGAGAACTGGCCTGCGTCTCGCTCTGGTATGTCTCGAGGATCTGCTTCTTGCCGGGCAGCGCGAGGCGCGCGGGCGGCGGCTCGGGCGGGCGGCGCCGCTGCCAGTCCGTGCGCTCCGTGGACAGGTCGAGCGACGCGTCGCTGCTCAGGTTGATAGGCAGGTTGTGCGCCGCGTCGGGCGGCAGGCTGAGGTCGCGGGGCGCGTAGGGCGGCTCGAACACGTAGGGCTCGGGCCGGTACTCGTGCACGGACATGGCGGGGTGCGGCGCGGGGTGCGGCGCGGGGGGCGCGAGCGGCGGGTGCGGGGGGTGCGACGGGTGCGGGGGGTGCGCGCGCGGCGGCGCCGAGTACGGCGGGAAGGGTTGGCGGACCTCGTAGGCGGGCACGTACGCCGGTTGGTAGCCGTAGCTCGTCTCGCCCGCGATCTCACTCTCGTGCTTGAGCTGCGGGTGATGGCTCACGAATGAAGTGGAGGGCGGAGATTCCCCGGCCGACTCGAGGCTTTTGTTCTTTTTTGGACGCCCAGGTGTTCCGTGAGCCTGTAAACAACAAAATTGTGAATGATGTATAGGTACACTATTATTGTCTGTTTTCTTCAGTTAACTATTAGGATTTAAGTCATACCTGCATTTTACGTTTCAAGTGCTTTATTAATTGTCGACTTGTGGCGTCATCCGATGTTCCTGAAATTTAAGGGTAAGCTTATAGTTCGAGTTTGGAATGAGCGGCCAATGGGGATGGGTGAATTTGTACTTTCAGTGTGACATGTATCAAAAAATAAGATTTTCCCTTCCTAACTTTTTCATAAATTCAAACGTAACCATTATTCAAATCCAAATCTGTCGCGTATGTTATTAAAAGTATATCCAGATAGCGATCGAAAAGGAAGCCAATGCAATTAAATATTCTATACTAGATTGCCCTATTTTCTTATCTTTTTCTTATATCCACCAAGTGCGTGGTGGCCTGTTGGTAAAACGGACTAGACGCGACTGCCAACATGTTCATTGTTCACGGTGGTCGCGGGTTCGAATCCCAGGGCACACCTCTGACTTTTCGGAGTCATGTGTGTATTGATAGTCAATCACCACGCACTAAAAACGGTGAAGGAAAACATCGTGAGGAAACCTGCATACCATAGCGATTTATAAAAAATTATATGGTATGTAAGTCCGCCAACCCGCACTAGGCCAGCGTGGTGGACTATATGGCCTAACCACTCTCAATCGTACTCTCGATTGTAGAGGAGGCCCGTGCCCTACAGTGGGACGTATATGGGCTGATACAGACATACAGATATCCATCCAAAGATTGTCTGTAAGAATTCGCCTAAGGCGATAAGACCGCCAACCGTACTCTTTAAATTTATTTGTAAAATATTGTATGCTTTTAGTTCTTTGTCTTTGTCTTCTAGGATTAAGAAGTGAAGGACTCAGGCCATCACGTAAAGTGGATGAGAATTGCGTGTATAATCTGGTAGGTTAGTAGAGCATGTAGGTATATGTAGTGCAGTTGTACCGTGTGGCGGCGCGAGCGGCGGCGGCGACGCGCTGTGCGGGCCGCCCGGCGCCGACATCACGTGCCGAGACAACTCGGAGATGTTCGCGAACTTCACGCCTGCAACACCACACAATTACCCATATAAGTATTCAGTACTACCTAGCATACCGGATATATCAAGACTGTTACCGAAAACGACTGTTACCGAGAACCGGATGGTAGTTTTAGTGACTAGCAGTCTTGATATACCCTGTATATTCGGCGCCAAATATTAATAATTCACATCAACTAGATACTCAGACTCTCTGACAGCCCCCGTGGCGCTGTGTTAGACGTCGCCTATGGAACGAGAGGCCGCGGGTTCGATCCCCGCACCGAGTGAAATATTTGTGCGGCCCACAAATATTTCTTTCGGGTCTGGGTGTTTGTGCGACCGTAAAGTCTCTCATAGTACCTGATATATGAGAGATACCCACGACACAACACTTGATCTTAGTGTGGGGTCAGGACTAATTATGTAATTGTTAGGTGTTATTTACTCCTTGCTCAACTCCTGCTGTAAGCCAGCATCAACAGTGATATGCATGTTAATGAAACTGAGCACTGAAGCTCAGTGAGTCTCCAGGAATATCGAAGTTACTTAGTCTTTAGCCCGCAACGAAATCAATCAGAAAGTGAAATTAATCGGAGATGTAACAAAGCATGTGATATAACAATGACCTTAAAAGGTAAATAACGTCGCATAAAGACTATTGCAGCCAGAGAAGTCAGATGTAAAGCACTACGGATACAATAATTATTACACTAAAATGTATTATTTTCAGCTCTAGGAAAAGTCCACTGCTGCAGTCGGACCATCCTCAAAATATGATACATTTATTGTTAGATATAATTCTTTGTAGCTTTTTACTTCGTTAGTATATTTTGAGTTAGGCTTTATTTCATATCCTTAAAACTAATACACGAATAAACTTGTACCGGAACTGAAAATCATACCTAATTTGGTTTCAGCCCAGTCGCAAATAATTCTCTCTGTTTCCCTGGTTGACGTCGTTGATTCCTGAAAAGTCAGTGATATTCTATAGTGAATGTAAGAGCATATAAAATATTAGCGGCCCAACTCGGGTGCAGATACTTTTTGACTCCATTCCACATCAGATATATTTCGTGTACTAACTGATTTATAATAAACCTACAAAAACCTATAAAAACCTATTTTGTACCAAAGCACGCACAGCAAGACAACTATTAGCTAAAATCTTTATTGATAAACCTTTTTTGATGAAGTGCGTGGTGGCCTGTTGGTAAACGGACTAGACGCGACTGCCAACATGTTCACGGTGGTCGCGGGTTCGAATACCAGGGCACACCTCTGACTTTTCGGAGTCATGTGTGTATTGATAGTCAATCACCACGCACTAAAACGGTGAAGGAAAACATCGTGAGGAAACCTGCATACCATAGCGATTTATAAAATTTCTATGGTGTGTAAGTCCGCCAACCCGCACTAGGCCAGCGTGGTGGACTATATGGCCTAACCACTCTCAATCGTACTCTCGATTGTAGAGGAGGCCCGTGCCCTGCAGTGGGACGTATATGGGCTGATAGTTGATACAGATTATAGTTAACGGCATTTACTCACAGCTGTACTCAATACCTACACTATATAGTTATTTGTTCAGCTTCAATATTTTTTGTGATAATTGGATTTTTTATTTTAACTTTTTATTACATATACTTGTTCTTTTTATATATTTTTTTTTCTTAACCTTATTTATATTGTTTAATTTTATTTCTTTTTTCAATTATGTCGACATTAGTTTATTATTTATATGTGGTGGCTTGTCATTAGCAATTAGACAACTTATTTATTTATTTAATCCTTTTTTGCACTGTACAGAAATACTAAAAAAGATACTACACAATAAAAATAAGAGTACAAGTGGCGGCCTTATCACACTAGGTAATTTCTTACAGGCAACCATGACCACTCAACTTAGTTGAGTAAATTAATATAATGTAATTAAACTGTAAGGAACCTAAAAAAAAAAAAATTAATACTCAACATAACTACCTTCCTCTACTGCTTTTTTCATCCAATCCTGTGCCATTAATTTTTTTTTAGAAACAATCCCTTCATACGTAATTGTAGCGTAATTTCAACCATTCATAGATCTCACCCAATAGAAACGCACATTAAATTATAGTTTAAAAAACACGCTTGCATAAAAGATCCAACTAAAAAATTAAAAAATAATTGAAAATGAGTTTAAGATTCGAAAGAAAATGGAGTAAAAATACATACATTTTATTGTTACAAAGCGTGGGGTGTTTACAACAATTACTTATCCTACAAAACCCTACTACTGGACATATTGAGACTTAAAATCTTATGTCTTTATAATTCAAGATGTTGTTTGGTTCTGCTACTGTTTATGAGCGGTCGTATCGCATATCATCAAGCGAACGGCATGTTAGTCTTGCCATTTAGTGCAATAAAAAAATTGAATGTTTGGTCTTCTTTGCTCAAACTTAATTCAAGTCATTCATCAAGTGTGGATAAGCTAATATGGAAGGACGGTCATTGCTCTTATTACCGTATTTTATACGCATCTACCACACATCATAAAAAACATTTAGCAAACAGAAGTAAAATTATCATGTATTAAATTATATTAAATTACTTATACAGGGTGTATCAAGACTGCTACCGAAAACGAAGCCGGGTGGCAGTTTAAGCGACTTCAGACACAATGCAACAGAAAAAGTTGAAAAAAAAAGCGACAATTTTTTTTCTCTTATTTTTTCCTATGGCCATATTTGGGTGGTAAATACATTTTTTCCTAAAATAATAGTTTATACCCTTTTATTTATAAATACTCTAAGGTATAAAAGAGTTTAAATTATTATTTTAGCAAAAACTATGGATTTACCACCCAAAAATTACGATATTAAAAAAATCATAAAAAATAATTGTCGCGTTTCTTTGCGAAATTTTTGATTGCATTGTGTTTGTAGTCACTAAAACTACCACCCGGCTTCGTTTTCGGTAGCAGTCTTGAGATACCCGGTATATATGTAATGTAAAATAATTACATAATGTTGAAATTTTTCATTATATTAATTTGGCAGAATGTACTGCATACTATATAGGATTATAAATAATTTATGTGTAGGTACATTTTACAGCAACTCACTCACCTTCGGTGATTCGCCTAAATCTGGTAACTGCGGCACTTCTAACTTGATCTTTTTTCGAAGACCTGCGTAGCAGTACCTGAAATAGTAGTTGAAATATGAAACTACGATTTCACATGCAAAATATTACTCTGAAATTGTGGTAAAACAAGTGTACCAAGTTTTGTATCCTAAAAAATGAAAATGTCATCCAGTAAAAAAAAGAATATCTTAATTATAAAAAACTAGCTGTGCCCGCGACTTCGTCTGCGTGGAATTTAACAAAAAAGTTAATTAGTTTATTTAGTTTATTTTTTTTGGTTTTTGCATTTGTATTTTAATTATCAACCTTTGTTACGAAACCATACCGCGATCTAATTCTATCGGTGGCGCCATCTCTTAGCGAGCGGCGGTAAACTCCCGTTATTTTCAGTTTTAGTAATAGTTTTATTGAAAAATTTCTTTATATACAATGTTTTGTAAATGTGATATTGATTCATTGATGGGAAAAGTGGTGGGAGGCGCCCGACGTGACGGCCCAGTGGTGGCATGCGCGTGAGCTGCGCGCGGGCATTCCAACATTACTTTATTTTTCTAAAATAAAAGATTTTTTCTAAAATAAATGTAGCCTAAGTTACTCCTTGTTAAATCAGCTACCTGACAAAAAAAAGTCCCGTCAAAATCGGTCCAGCCATTTCAGAGATTAGCCGGAACAAACAGACAGACAGACAAAATTTTTTTAAAGATCATTTTCGGCACAGGTATCGTGTATATAACGATATGTAGCAGGACATTTTTTTTATTTTCACTTTTAAAACAGACACTTCAATTTTATTTATATGTATAGATGTATAGATATGTATAGATATAAGCATATTTAATAAGCGACATTTAAACACATTATAACAAACTTATAACGCATTTTTTGTACTTCAATATTTTAATGAATGTTTCCAGAAACTCAGCAATACTTTGAAATATAACTTTTGATATAATTTAAAATTAACACTAACGTGTAGGTAAAGCGTTAGATTCACATTTTTTTGAAATCTTATTTACTAAAGACCAGCTTTTCCCCTTAAAAAAAACTCTTTTACCACCTTTATTACAAATTCCATAATAATATTATGTTTTGCTAAAAAGCAATAAACATTTTGAGTAAATAATTTATTAAATATCTACCTTTCTTGTACGCATACGAAGGCATTTCTTTTACATATACAGAGTGATATTGACATAATATGGTATTTAATTTAAAACACATGTTCCTTAATCCCCCTAGGTACTATTGTGCCAAATTTGAATAAAACTGCCCGATAGTTTTGTCAACAATCACGATTTTAGGTTTCAAGGCTTTTGATCAACCCCTATAGATACTGGGTTTTTTTGGTTCACATAAGTTCCTTAACCGAACTGAAGTTCATCTAAGCGGTAAAAATACTCTTATCTACATGGGGAGTCCAAAAATGGTGAAAACGAATATCACGATTTATGACAAAAAGTCTTCTCATATTGCTTTCAAATTATATACAATGTCACCTGGGGTGATGAGAAACATGTGGGTTAATTTAAGTAACATGTGTCAATATCACCCTGTATAAAGCATAGAAAATAAATAAATACACACATGTATCTATGTAACAGGACTGTGTATGTGAATACGAATCTAATCGATTCTTGTATCGTGGGTATCAGAAACTACAAGATAATTTTTGGTCTTACAAACACCCTAAACAAATACCAGTGGATTACACAAAAAATGTTTCGGTGCGGGGATCGAACCCGCGGCCACGCGTTTCATAGGTGTCAACCAACTGCGCCACGGAGGCTGTCAATAAAATTTTACATAAATACATTTTATGTCATAAAGTTTCATAGTGGATATCATTTTGAAACCTTTTGTATATGAACAGACATTCATAATGATTCTTATCTTGTTATGAAAGAGGGTACATGCTAGCGCCCCTATCGTGTGGTATGCAGCTGAATTACACAATAGCTGCGTTTAATGATGAACTGTTGAAACAAAATCACAGTGACCCGGAACAATCTATTATCAGTTGCATTAACACTATTATCAAACTACTCCGTACGTCACAGATAACGACGAGCGAAGACTCTTAAAATAAACCCGATAAGAACAAACGCTGGCAAAATTCTATCAGGATTAATCAAAAACTGATAAACACACCATGCGTTTTTTTAATTCAAATATTATTATTTAACTTTACGAAACTTTTGATATTTATTTTTAATCATGTTACTTTGGAACTTACGCGTTTTTTACATAGGGATCGGCAAACGAGATCTGAACAACTTGGTGACAAATGATAAAATCGTTGACAATAAACAAATAAATTCACTCAATAGTCACATACAACAGGACAATGACCTTCACCCTACACTAACATAACACTTGAATCAGAAAATACGGGAAACTTTGCCGACACACTAACACCCAGAACGGAAACAAATTATTGTGGATGTGTAATATTTGCTATGAAGCAGGTATTGAACCTGTGACCTCACAGTTTGCTACTGGCGGTTAATAAACTTAAACACTCAACAACTAGTCGGTTTCAAATATATCACTGAAAAGACAAATATAAAGCCTTAAAGGTGTAGCTATATCTTTTCGATTCAATAACATCCCAGCTACATGTTCTTTTCCTGATTTCTGCAAAACCGTTTTAAACTATTTCACTGGCTAGGAACCAAATTATACGTGTAACTTATATTTTTGAAGATAAATCCTTAGATACTAAGATTATAATTGCGAAAGTTTGTTTGGATGTGTGGATGTTTGTTGCTCTTTCACGAACAAATGGCTGGACCGATTTTGATTAAATTTGGTACCTATAGGTATGTACACCCTGAATTAACACATAGGTTACGTTTTAACTCGAAAAATGTAGTGTTCCCGTGATTTAAAGAATTCAAATATACATATTAAGAGCGTTTATACCCTGCACGCGCTTTTTGGCTTAAAAACAGGACTTTTCAAATGAGTTAATAGCCACCAATAAACAATTTAAAGGAAAAATAATTATTACTAATTTTAGAAAAGGTTGTCATCTAGGGATTTTGGTGGAAAACATTATAGATTGATGGATAATTTGTGAGTACTATACGGATTACTGAACACAAGTTTCGTTATTTAGGCTTTAAATGGCAATTTAGAAGCTTAAGATATCCGAAACCACTAAATATAAGATGAAAATAAAAATATTATCAGACTAATAAGACCCTTATGGAGGGATTTTGCTGAGAAAAATTATCTTTTTGTGTTTAGTTCCTGAAAAATTAAAATTTAAACAATGCGAAATTATTCAGATACTCTTGTCAAGAACATATTTTTTTTCACCAACTTATCGTACATAATTTTTTATAGCAATTGCATATTACAATAGAAGAACATCTTATCAATAAATTACCATTTTTATATTTCAACAAAATTAGTTTTCATGTTTTCTACAAATATTTTAAAAACCACTATAAAACACGCTGTCCGACGTGGATCAAATCAGACCGCCGCAAGGCCTTCTAGAGGGAGGACGTATCGCTCGTCGCTCCGGCCTGGCTGCAGTCGATTATGCCGCGCGTAGTAAAAATAGCCACGCGCGGAATGCGATTACCACATCTTAGTACTTTGGTAGTAAAATATTTAATTATTTTTATTACCTACAATGATTTTGTAGTGAGTATAAATTATGTTTCAGGTAATATAATGGGATGTAATTCCGAGGCTAAATTATGTTATGTATTGTAATATAAAATTAAATATATTTCGTAATTGTAAGGGGTTGTAAGGCCCCTAACACTATTTATGTGTTCGAACACGAAATGATTAATAAAACGTCCGTAGTGTATACTGATTGAACACTGATTTGAATGCAACTTAACAATGTAATAATAACGAAAATATGATTAGTATCCAAAATTTGTATTATTCTTTGCTTGCACAGTAATATTTGTCTACTTATAATGCAAATAAAATATTTTTATGATATTATATTACAGTTACATTTCAATTGAATATTTGAAGCGCACGGATCAAAGTTGTTTGAGCCGATTGTATAGCGAGCCGACGCAGCAGCTCTACGCACACAGCTTTGGTCGCTTATGTGTGCGTGAAATTAACGAAGAAATACCTATAGTTGACTTTGCGCGCAAGGTGTATACGCTCTTAACTACTTTTCAAACTCGAATGGATGGCACGGACATGAGGACAGGATTGCATGCTTCTCGTCATGGGACAGAATGAGACGGAATATAACGGGACCGAACGTAAAAAACGGCGATCATATTAACTTTAAATATAATACAGTTCTATAAAATATGTTCCAGATTGTTATAACTGAGCAATTATAAAGTTTTTATGTCGATTTTCTTTATAGCTCAGAAGAAATCTATTAACCCCAATGAAAGACATATTTAAAATTATAGATACAAAAAACAAATTTGCTCTAAGATACCAGCGACTAATTCGTAATTAAAAAAACGAATTTGTGTACAAAAAATTACAATGTTTACAAAATCAAAGCAAACGAATTTAAACTTTATTGTCAGATTACAAAATCCATTTTCGTGTAGTATCTTTCATCCAATTCCAGACGGCTGGCCGGCATGTCACTACGTTGTTTCTTATCTTTGTAAAGCTATTGAGCTACAGCAGTCGTCACAATCCTAATTCAACCTTATCTTTACAAATACTAAGATATGTTATTCATTTGAGTGAGCTAACGTATCAGTAGCTCTTGGAAGGATATATTCAATTTTACCCACATTTAGATCAATGGCGGGAGTTAATCAACTCAATCCACAATCTTTGGTGATCGTAAGTTTAAGTACTTATTTATGTGCAGATGGCGCCAATCGCTAAATTGCCATTGTGTCTAAAATATTTTATATGTATTATTATGAAATGTCAGTGAACAATATAGTAGCATAGGCTGTCGATAAAACCATTTTTAACCAATAATAATAATAAAAACACAACGGTTAATATGCAATAATATATTATGAAAATTGTGTAATACATCAATGTCCAATCATTTCATAAAATATATTTCAATGAATCATCATGGCATATTATCATCAATGATAACTAGTAATCTTTTATCTTATAAAATTACATTCACTTTAATGATATCTATTTCGTGGTTTATCGACAGTGTATATGCTCCATTACATTTTTTTCCCGAAAGGGGTAGGCAGAGGTGCTACCAGGAAACCCACGTTTCAGCTGGGGGGTCCCATCCCACAACGCGATAGTGTGAGAGTGGGCTTATCGCCATATAGGGCACAAAATCCTGACTCGAGGCTGATAATGAATTTTCCGAACTGGGGGGTGGTTACTCTATAAAAACGATACGAACTTCGAATGTTCGGACGCCGTACGTAAAACTTCACTAACGTGCCTAGATACTCCACAAAATGTTGGATTCGGAGAAAATGATAATAGAGACTAACACACACATGACTCCGAAAAGTCAGAGGTCGTGGGTCATGAGGAACATGTGGGCAGCCGCGTCTCAGCAGTCCGTTTACCAACAGGCCACCACATATACAAAATTATTGTAAAATGATTAAATTGTTAAATTATTGCCTTTTATTAAAATTATTATTACATTATTTATTGATGGTTGTTCGTTGACAGTATGCTTGTTATTAGCTGATAATTCAGTATTTTTAAAATTAAAATACAACTGGATTAAAACTGCTCGATTATTTTTATATTTTTACCGATTATGCGTATACAAATGCGTTTGCATAGTCTCAACTCTACACGTGGAAGACCTAACGACGTGACTTTGTAATGACGTCTAGTAAAAAAGTATGTTGTTTAAAATGGTTATTTTGCTTTATTTAAAGGATTTAAATTTAAATTTAGTTATTATGGATTGTAAATCCTGTGATAAAATAAGAATAGCTTCATAATTCCATGGTTTTACGGAAAGTTTTATCGAAATTGTGTGAGTTACATCTGCACAAAGTTATTTATGATAAAAGTATGAAATGTCAAATGGAACTTTTTGATTTAGAAATAGTATAGTCTTAGATTATATACTCGTCTAGATTGAACAATGTCAACAAACGATGCGCTAAAAGTGTCCTCACTTTCGTTGATATGTGTGAGTACCGGTCGTGTAATTATTGTAATCCAACTGTCAAGGTGTGTGTGTTTAGGGATGCCTACTCCAGATTATTAACTTAACTTTTCCCCATTATTTGATATACAAAATAGGTAAAATAAAATATTTTTTCTTTATTTAAAGTAATCATACTATTAATTATATTTATAACGCATTTTAGTAAAAACAATAAAGATCTAAACCCATCTCCTAGTGTTTGTTTCCGAATAGAATTAACTCTTTGGATTTATTGCCTGGGCTGTTATCTGATTTCTGTATTTATGTAAAATATAAATCATCATAAGTAAAATGTTCGGAACACACAACTGAAGTCATGTGAGGCTACGAATGGTCTTCTTTTCGTTTCCGCTGTGTAATGTCTCTCCAGCAATTTGCTAGTACGGAATCCGTAGGAAGTCTAAAAATATTATTAGGACCTTAAATAAGTTCTCGCTGTTTCTTCAAAGATGACAATAGTAGTACCCCGTTTGTGAAATTTTGAATGGTAATACACATGCAAGGCAAAGAATTAATAAAATTACTATGAAGTGCATGTCGTCGTGCGTTTCATTAATATCGTGTAGGTAAGTATTATTTAATTTATTACTTAATTAATTTTATTCATTTATTACTCATTAATAAATTATGCCATTCTTCTTGTTGTTATTCTGATCGAAATATTATGTAATGATATTTGTGTTTTATAGTTTCTCCCATAGTTTCAACAAATCTTCCTAGTAATAAATTGACAACACTGCCCTCATTGGGCATCTCTTCTCGATCTCACTCATCTTCAAAATAATGAATTAAGTTCATGTTTTCTTCAAATAATAGTTGTTTAACAATAATGTTACCGATAGAAAGTGATATTGGTATTATTATACAGTTTTCCCACACAATTGCGATACAATTCAACAGCACAAACCGGCATAATTAATTATTTTTCGGGAGCACGTTATCCATATGTAGTTCAAATGACACTGACGTACGTGAGAAGCGAGTCTACCAAATTTGGTAGACTTTTTTTGAGCCGTGCGGTGAGGTGTGATGTGTCATCTAGACGAGTATATAATCTAAGTAGTATAGTATTGATTTTTAGAAGTGGAAATCTTATATCTTATTACGGACGTCGAACATCCGAACATTTGAAGTTCGTATCGTTTTTATAGAGTAGCCCCCCGACATTCAAGTGTACCATCGAGACAGCTCCATGTTCAATTATTATTAGATTATGTCTAAAGGAAGAAAAATAATTGGCGATCACTATACTTCGTATATTATCAATACTTTCATGCATTAAGCGTTTCACCATTATTATAAAGGGTGGCACGTGTACGCAGATAACACAAGCGCGTCAATGAATACTATAACAAAACTAATGTGAGTATTGTTGGTTGTCATTTTAGTACTTTAGTCGAAAACTATAGACGATATTCATAAACAATTTGTTTCATTTCAGGGCACGGGCCTCCCCTACAATCGAGTGTACGATTGAGAATGGTTAGGCCATTATAGTCCACCATGCTGGCCTAATGCGGGTTGGCGGTCTTTGCATACCATATTAATTCTTGTAAATAGCTAATCATAGCAATATCAATATCAAGTGAGGAAACCTGCATTGATATGCAGATTTCCTCACGATGTTTTTGTCCACCGTTTTAGCGCGTAATGATTGACTATCAATACACACATGAATCCTAAAAGTCAGAGGTGTGCCCTAGGATTCGAAAAAACTGCTTTACAACTAAATACTACTTTATCAATACAATATTCCTATAATATACTTTAATGAAAATAAGTCTATAGATCTCTCTTCTATCTATTGTGCTTTTCGATAATTAATTGAAGCGACTAAACCAACCGATACATTTTCGTAAAAATCATACGCTACTGCAAAAACGGAAACAGATTATTAAATGTTATTTTTGTAAAAGGTGGAGTTTTACTATCTATTAACAGTATCTATAAATCAGTAAGTAATATTATATCGGAATTATCGATTATCAAATATTATGATTACATTTTTAGCATGACTTCTACATTTCACTTATCGTGTATGAAATACTATTATTCACATGATGCTTTTGGATTTCATAAAAATGGTTACGGTCAGATATTAATATACAATAGTATATATAAAAATATAAAATATAAAAATATAACAAATCAATAAAAATATACTTTTAAAACATATTTTTTCTAATAAAGTTTATAAACATGGTTATACACAACGAGCGACCTAGTCCGGATCTGCCCGTGTACAGGTACACTTCTGTGAAAATATTTTATCGCCTATGCTCATTAATGTAGGATTCTAATGGTGAAAGAAATGTTCAAATCGAACCGGTAGCTCCCGAACCTATTATTTAAAAATAAAATAAATACACCCAATAGTCACATACATAGTCCTGACCCCACACTAAGATCAAGTCTTGTGTTGTGGGTATCGGAAGCTACGAGATAATTTTTGGTCTTAGAAACCCCACACCCTAAACAAATACCAGTGGATTACACGAAATATGTTTCGGTGCGGGATCGAACCCGCGGCCTCTCACTTCACAGCCTAACCAACTGCGCCACGGAGGCTGTCAAATTATTCAATGCAAACAATCAAATATTTCTCCTTTATAATATTAGTTTATATAAATCTTTTAAAATTATCTGTTTATATATTTAATTATTATCAGCCACGTCTAGTCCGTTTACCAACAGGCCACCACGCACTATACATATCTACATATCGTACATTCATTCGTACATTCATATCGTATATAAACTTCGATCGTCCGAAGTTTCAAACTTCGTTTCGGATTAATATAGTAGCGCCCTATGTCAGTAACTACTATCTCTAATTAGAAAATAATGTTTGAGTTCAAAGGCGGTACATAAGATACATAAACACATTTTTCCCAGAAGGCGCAGACAGAGGAGCTGCGAGGAGACCCTCGTTTAGCCTTCCGTCCCACGATGTGATTGCGGGCGACCCTATCGCCTTATAGGTCACAAATTCTTGATTTTGGACGATTAATTAAACCTCAGCGTTGTAATCGTAGCGTAGTACAACTTGGGCAACGACACGAACAAAACTCGAATAGTTTAAAGGTTAGAATACAATGTTACCTGGAGTTGCCTCTCGTGCCGAGTCGTCGCGGGCGCACACTCGGATACACTTGCTTCATTACCTTGCCGAAATCAGCAGTGGATAGCGGCTTCATGTTGCTACTCATGCAGTGTGCTCTGCGAATATATAACATTATCAAAACTACAGTCATCGTAGGACCTGTTTATTGCCTATACTGTATCAGCCCAAATACGTCCCACTCCAAGGCACGGGCCTCTTCCACAATCCAGAATACGATTGGGAGTGGTTAAAGCATATAGTCCACCACGCTGACAGTGTGGTTTGGCGGTCTTTACATGCCACAAAAATTGATACAAATCGCTATGATATTCAGGGTTCCTCTTGATGTTTAATTGCCTGTATGACAAATAAACGAATTTCATTTCATTTAATTTCAAACTAGCAACAATATGTGAAGTAGCAATTTTTTTAACTCATTATTTTCAATCTTTAAGTATATACATTTTAGTAAATAAATAATAATAATAATAATAAATAATACCCAACAGTCACATACCCAACAACATACATAGTCCTAACCCCACAGTAAGATCGAGTCTTGTGTCGTGGATATCCCTGATATAGTTCCTGAACTACGAGTGACTTTTCGGTCTCACAAACACCCAGACCCTGAAGAAATATTTGTGGGCCGCACAAACATTTCTCTCGGTGCGGGGATCGAACCCGCGGCCACTCGTTCCACAGGCGGCGTCTAACCAACTGCGCCACGGAGGCTGTCAAATGTATCTTTTAAAGAAGAAATTGACAGCAAATTTGATATAGTTACTTTATAAAAGCAAATTCCCTTTCACAACATCCTGTTAGTGTGCCACTGAACTAGTTACTCACAAAAGATGTAACAAACACAATCATAACATCTCAATTTATAATATGCATTCATAAATGTTTAATAAAAGACACTTCCTCTAGATAAAAATTCAATAATTCATGGCGGTTCATTCAGTTGAAGATTTTTCTTTGAATTATATTCATTGATTTGTAAATTTATAGTGTGAGAAAACTGTGTACTTACATATATTCATCATAAACATCTTGTTTAGGCAACGAGACATCTGGGTCAACTTCTAAATGTGTCTGTATCCATGTTACAGTCTGCTGAAGTTCAGCCCTGGAATACAAATGCTTTCTATATATAAATCAATTAATAGCATCTTGTTGTTAATGTTATATTTTAAGTATGTATAATATATGATTAAGGCATATTTGAGCAAAATATTGTTCTTTTAGTTTATATTAAAATATTTAAATATTGATTTATAAAATCCTTCATTATGTTAGATTGAGAAGACAGTTGTTAAATAAGAAGCTGCATATTCAATCTGCACATTGAATATGATAATTTATGATTCAATTGCCCTTTCTGATACAAAAACATATGACTTGTCTCTCTTTAGAGTCGTCCTGACCTATGTATGTAACATTTTAGTGTATTTATGGTTTATATTGATTCAAAATTAAGTGTCGGCGTATAAAATTATTTTTTACGTCGAGAAGAAAACGTAAAAATTAAAGTTCGTGATAAAATTCGTAAATAATAGTTTTATTTCCAGTAAAAATGGTTTTAAATTTACCTAGAGCCCAATGGATTAATAGGTTGTTTGAGAGGATCATGTGGGGGCACACCAGTTGGCAGGCGCAGGTACAGTAGCAATCTTTCAGCACCACTCAGAGCTTCAACTGCTTCCAGAAGCTGTGCAACTCTCTGTCGACCCTCTTGACTGAAAATGTGTTATTGACTAACATAAAAGTGCAACAAAATGTTAACTATTATGACATTTGTAAAATGGATTCTTAAAATAAAATTGACTATCAATTCAAATATCATAAAATATATGTTTTAATAAAATATTGAAGTAATACAATTTAATGCTGTATACTGGTGGTATAAATATACTGGTGAAGTAGGATGTAGGATTAATGAAGCCCTGGGCGAGACTTCTAAGGCCCCCTATAAGTACTATCCAGATCCAAGCGAAAGACTGTAGATCATAGATAATTTTTCATTTTGATCATTCACTAAAGGTTACACCAAATCCCGGCATTTGGTGCCCTTTTGCACTGGGTCCCTACCCTAACACCAGGACTGTACTGGTGACAACCTCCATGTCACAGATGGCTAGACGATGGATATAACCCTTACTGAGACTACAATATTTGTTTGATCCACTGGTAATGTTTCAGGTTTGGGTGTTAATAGGATGGAAAAGTCTTTTTCAGTTAATGATACCTACAACACAAGCCTCTATGTTAGTGTGGGGTGAGAATTGTGTATGTAACTGTTGGAATGTATTTATTTATTTAATAAAGCATCCATTTGGCCAGAAAATTCTGAAATCTTTTAGGTGAAGCCATTGATATATTTGTATATCAATGGGTAAAGCTCCCAGATAAATAATAAAAAAAAAAATTCTTTGTAATAAGAATAAGTGTACATAAAAATACTATTTAATCATCTCACATAGATGTTAATTGCTTATGATAACATAAAAATTAAGTCAATAATTTTAAATGTGTAAGTAACACTATAATACATTTGAAAGTAACAATTTAAATTCAAATTATTAATGGTATATCAATGAACAATATTATTATCCTGTTTGTAGTCATTATTTAAATTAGAAATGTTGGACATAAAAAAAATTAAACAAATGGGTTATTACACGCTTTATATTAGCTTCACTTGTATGTTTGTAACCAACTCCTCAAGACGCGATTTTGACCCACTTTAAACGGACAGATTTCATTCAAATTTTGCACACCTGTCAAAGACCGATGACAATACAAGAAACCAAACTAAAAAGTAGAAAATAAATAATAGTTTAAAAAAATCTAAAATATTTTTTTTTGTAAAAAAAGCGTGGGTTGCTTTTTAAGATATAATCAAAATGATAATCCTTCTACTTATATCTGTCGATAAAATAATTATATCTGTTGAAAACATGCACCCCACACTTTTTTTACAATAAAAAATATTTTTTTCTTATTAATTTTTTACACTATCCTTAATTCAGTATTATTAAAATTTATTTTCTATTTTTTAGTTGGGTTTTCTATATAAAGTGTGTTTTTTTAGTTATTTTAAACTATTATTTTTTTGATAACTCAGTGCTATTGAATAAATTTTATGGAATAGTTGTATGTAAGGCACAAATAAATTAATTCATAAAGCATCAATATTTTTTTTTTCAACTTTATTATTATTAATTTTTGAGTTAATAAGAACCATAAACTTAATTATTTTCCTGTTGGTCACTAATGAATAAAATTAAAATTATTGTTGTAGGTCTAATTACATTAAATAACTTGATAAATCTATGCTATTTATTTCTATTTGATTACATGTTTTTTTGTTTGTAACATCTATAAAAATCTATATATTTGGTATTAGTTTTATTGTTTAAGAATTTATAAATAAGAAAAAATATCATTAAAAAAAACATGATAATTTTTTGTCATGAACTGTAGAAAAAATAGTTTTTTTCAACAACTGTACAACAATAGTGGGATTAATGTTGATATTTTATTTTCTAACATACCATTTGATGATTTCACTGTGAGTTCAGGGTAATAAGAAACATATTTTAGTATGCTTAAAAATGATATTATATTTATCAAAGTGTAATTTATACTGTCTAATCATAAGGAATAGATTCTTGACACCTTTGTGAAAAATATCAATGGTTTATGATGACATCAATATTATTTTGGCAGTTTGTTTGAGAATATATTATGTTCCAAAATTATTATATTATTATATTCAAGCACTAACATACAGTATCCAATTAAAAAATATATATCATAAATGAAAATGTGTTCGTGTTTCAAGTTAAGGAAATATTAAAGACAAAATGCCAGTATACAAATGGTTGAGGTTTCATGTTGTTGCTTTATAATGATGCTAATCCATATTATTAAATATTTAGAAATAGACAGCAAACATAATAAATTGTTATTCTCAGTATGGATAATTTTTGAACAGCTGTTTTATCTGTGAATATCTGATATGATAACAAAACTGTCATCATCACCTTTCACTTGCCCATGCATTATGTATTATTGTGGGAATAGAAGAGAACGGCAATAGTGAATTATCAGGCAACTAGAGTTTTATCAGTATTACCTCAGGGTACTCTCGACGATTTGTTGCATGGAAGCTATTTTGTTAGAATCCATTTTGGACTCTTTGCCCTTTGCAGGCTCGGTGCTGGCGCCTGCGGCGCCCGAAGATCCCGGAGCGTTGCTTGTAACGGCGACACTTTCTTTATCGTAAGACGCAGTTTGCCTATGTTTTGGATGATTGACATTTTCCCGATGAAGTTTCGCGTCATCCACTAGTTCTTTCTCAGATTTAACATTTTTCGCACTATCGTCAGATGCCCACGGCTGAAATGGACTTGTGCTATCCATTCTAACCCAGGCAGGTTATAAAATTAGTGTTATTCGATTTCATATTGAAACTTTTTCTAATCAGAATTAAAAAATGCGTAACAAAACTCCATTTTCTTGACATTTGATCAGCTGTGAGGTGAGGTGGAGTGAAGAGGGAGGAGGTAGGGTAGATTAAAAAATATATTTATTTTTTCTATTTCTGGTTATGTACAGTAATACAGTCAATTGAGGTAACTTTGTTTATTGCCATTTATTGCACTATTCATATTTCATACAATCGAATTAATTCTTTACATACTCGTAAATACCTAGTCCTAATCCCAAATTGAGGTCAATCAAGTTTTGTGTCGTGGGTATCAGAAACTACAAGAGAATTTTCGTTCTCACAATCACTCAAATCCGAGACAAATACTCTTTATAATAGTTTCAATTCCTTTATAACAATGTACAATTCTACCATATTTTATTTAATAATTTTAAAATAAATCAAACAGCAATATCACAGACTGGAACAAAGTTACTCCAGTTTATTTAAATAACCTACAACTTGAGCTCGAATTGTCCCAAAAGATACTTGTCCGTGATGTAAACTTTCAATTAAAAATAATTAAGCGTATTTGACGGCCTACTGCGGCCTCTACTACTGAAGACATATTTTATCTTATATATTATATCAAGAATAGTCCACAAGTACTATACTTAAGAAACAAGAAATACTTTCGACTTGGCAGCATGGTCTTGGATCTTAGCCGGTTCCTTACGGAACGAAAAGAACAAAAAAAAAAAAAAAAAAAAAAAAAAAAAAAAACTACTGCGGCCTACGATTGTTGTCAAATGTCAATGTTTTTTGATTTTTCCAATTTTGGCCAATTTTCATGAAGTTCACATGAAAAGCGTATTGAAATTGTATACAGTTCGAAACATTAAAACACCTCCTCAAGTGCCGGCATTTGCTACTTAATAAATATTTGATAAAGCATTCCAAACCATCTATAATCTTACATGCGATTTATTGAGATGTCCGAGTATTGGCCCTTGTTTACCAAGAATAATGTATTCTGTAAAGACTAAACTATGTTATTTTTGAGTGAGACAAGTAATTTAATGCATGTGTTTTCAAAAGACTGTGTGATATATGAAGCAGTTTCACAATGTTCGCGTACGAACGTTTTTGTCTGTGGTTGGGACACCTGAAATTGTCTCGAGTGATCTTGTTAGTTACCGTAATATTATTCGTAGTGCCTTTGTTTACGCACTACTATCTATCTAAGGTAATTTTCACGCAATTATTTTTTTTAATATTTCCGAATAAATTTGTATGGTACCTTACATAATCTTGGTGCATAAAACAGTTTTATGACATATGTAAACTTGTGTGTTTACAATAACAACTTTGAACAACGACAGACGTCCCAAATATTTTTCACACATTCAAAGGCTTATTTTATTTTTGAATCTACATTAAAAAAATAAAACATTCCACCCTTTCTTACACACTGACATGAGGTTGCACACAGTCCAATAGCAACTCTATGCTCTAACACATAAAATGTTCCAGTAACACTTTGGTAAAATTTATTTGAATATAAAATTCGCAGATAAATAAAAAACTGAATACTACTAATCCAATCCCAAGCTTTTAAATATAAAGTTATTTTTAATTAAAATTTAACATGATCTAAATAGGGAAAAAAAGACACATTAAAAAAATATAAATAAAATTTAAAAAATAGACAAAATACCATGTTTGAATAAAGAAGTCCAGAAGAGATCATTGAAATATAAAATAATATTAAGTTAACATTTTATTCACTACAATTTAACATGTTACAAATGGGCTTCTGCCCGCGAAATTTCATATTCATGAAGCTAGGTAATATATATTTTATGAAGCTGGCTAGTAATAATAAGAGGATAATAAGAGGTCCTTTTTTGAGTCCCAAAATTGTTACACATGACCATGTGCAGGGCAATTAAAATTATTATTCACATTTGTATTTCTTCATATTTTACTTAAGGTATATTATTTATTGTTATTTATTAAATGCTATATCTTCTTCAGAATGATCATCTAAATATACTTATTTACATCCATAATATGTATGATATATGAGTAGCCCTGGTTGAGGTTTTAACAGATTGTTTATGGTAACATAGTACCTACAAGTGCTACTTAAGTATTATGAAATAGGTAGCACTTCAGGAGTATGAAAGGTGTAAATATGCTGGGTATAAAACACATGTTTTATGTGTGCTCCAGTAATGTATTAACAAAAATAAAGTTACTTTTCCATTTAATGTAAAAAATCGCAATATTGGTTTCCCAAGATTCTTATGATTTCAATTTAACAATGCTATTAAAGAATTAATTACAATGTCTTTTTTTCATTTACAGAATGATAGCAGCTATTTAACTTATTTTTTGTTTAATTATGTTACAGTATGAATCAATGTCAGGAACAAAAGGTGGCAACTCCATGCGCCACACTCTTGAGGTACTCGGTGATATCTCCACTACAAATGTTGCAGACCTAAAGCTAAGAATTGAAGAAATGATTCGAATTAAGGTACTGTCCATCATATTATAAATTAATTTCGTGTAACAAATAATTATTTTGAGTTTTATTAAAACAAATTTAAGAATTTCATTGTGAAATTCCATTATAAATCAAAGCCATAATATTTAATTTAAAAATCTAGTTGTTTGCCAATGCACTATGAAAGCGTCGTATTGCAGGCGTCGGTTTCTACAGAGCTGCGAGAATTAGAGGCTCGGCGAGGGCGGCTGCAGCGCGAGGCGGCCGCGGCCAGCGCCAAGTCCGACAGCGCCAAGGCGGAGTACGCGCGCGCCGCCGCCGAGCTGCAGCGCCTGCGAGTGTCCGCCGACCAAGCGCGCCTCGCGCAACTCGAGGCCATCCGCCGAGACTCGCCGGAACTCGCCCCTCCCGTCCAAATACTCCCCTCCGCTCCACCCTCATACGTGCCTCCCGTAAGTCCTTCGTCTGAAGTGAATTGCCGTATGTTCTCCTGTTTCGACCACTCCCGGTGCTCCCTGACGTCTGGATTTCCCGTTTATTTGTACGATCCCGACGTTTACGCCCCCTTGGCGAGCGCCGAAGTCGACGGCTTCTTGAGGACCACTCTACGACAGACGTTAGGTTACAATGCACATCTGACGAACGATCCCAACGAGGCGTGCGTGTACCTCGTCATCGTCGGGGAAGCTTTTCCTTTTGACAAAAATCCTTCGTAAGTTTGAGCCGCGGATTTGAAATTTTTGAACTGCGCACGTTTCTACGTTTTAAACCGTTCGATCGTTTTTAGATCCACGACAGACGCACACAAGCTGTTGTTGAATGAGACCGCCGTCAAAAGCTTGCCGTACTGGGGTGGAGACGGTCGCAATCACGTGTTGATAAACTTGGCGCGTCGCGATCTGTCGGTGGGCGCGGGCGACGCGTTCGTGGGCGCGGGCACGGGGCGCGCGCTGGTGGCGCAGTCCAGCTTCACGCACGCGCAGTTCCGGCCCGGCTTCGACGTGGTCACGCCGCCCGCGCTCGGCCCGCCCGGCGGCGACGTGTGGCCCGACTGCGCGCCGATCGCGCCCGCGCGACGTAAATACTTGCTCAGGTATTTACATTCCGTCTCACATCGGCCTACACGCCATCCGTTCGTTCCTGATGTGATATGGGTTTAAAATATTAAGCGATTTCCCTGACGATGTGTAGGTATGAATTCATAAGCAACATTCAGTTTTCAGGGATCACAACCGACACCGAGGGGTCCCGACGTCGACCAGGATGAGCCGTTGATAGAACTCTTGCAAAAAATGGCGAACTCGGCACCGGCGTCTGATTCGTTTTTCCTACAGTTTGAATGTGACCCGCCGGTCGAGAATCGAGTGACGCTGCCTATCGGAGACTGGGCGCTCTGCGGCACGGACAGATCCAGACGAGCCCTATTACGTGATTCTACTTTCGTTCTGATCCTCGCACCGGCGGACCGTAGGTATACGACGACCGCGCTGTTGCAAGCGAGACTGTACGAGGCTCTTAGATCTGGAGCGATTCCGGTGGTGCTGGGTGGCGACAGGATCCGTCTGCCCTACGACGAGGTGTTGGACTGGCGGCGGGCGGTGATCTCCTTGCCGAGATCGCGGGTCACGGAGTTACATTTCTTGATGCGCGCTTTGGCCGACGCGGACCTCCTCACTTTCAGGCGACAAGGTAGAGTCCTGTGGGAACGCTACTTGAGTTCAGTGCAGGCGACGGTCGATTCCCTCCTAGCGGTGATTCGGAGTCGGTTGCTGATTCCTCCGAAACCCGCCGCTTCGACGATCGGCGCGCCCGCCTTTAACGAGTCGTACTTTCCTCCGAGACTGGACCCGCCCGCCGTGGACGCGGAGCCCGAGGAGACGCTGGGCCCGCTCGAGGCGCCCTACAACAGTCCGGCCTACCGGCGCAACTACTCGGTGGGGCTGGTGCACGGCTACGAGGCGTGGAACGAGTGGGGCGAGCCGTTCGCGCTGTACCCGCAGCTGCCGTGGGACCCGGCGGTGACGTCGGAGGCGCGGTTCCTGGGCTCGGCGGCGGGCTTCCGGCCCGTGGGCGCGGGCGCGGGCGGCGCGGGCCGCGAGTTCAGCGAGGCGCTGGGCGGCGACCGGCCGCGGGAACAGTTCACCATCGTCATACTCACCTACGAACGAGAAGCCGTGCTGGCCGCCGCTCTGGCGCGGCTGCGAGGCCTGCCTTACCTGAACAAGGTAACTCACTATTCTGATTATAATGTGTGTGTGTGTGATAAAATATACAATAAAATTGTCTAATATATTGTACGATAACATTAAAAGGCGCGTTAGGCAATCTGCAATATTAACCCTGCATGATCAATTATATTGCGCTAATTACGATATGTTTAGGCGGTAGTGAGATGATGACGATGATGTGTGTGTGTGCGTGCGAGGTGGTGGTGGTGTGGAACGGTCCGTCCCCGCCGGCGAGCGTGTCGTCGTGGCCGGAGAGCGGCGCGCCGGTGGCGGTGGTGCGCGCGGCTCGCAACTCGCTCAACAACCGCTTCGTGCCGTACTCGCTCGTCGACACGGAGGCCGTGCTGTGCGTAGACGACGACGCGCATCTGCGACACGACGAGATCGTCTTCGCGTTCAGGTACAGAAACTTCTAATGTGCCGACAAAATAATCATTGAAATACATTGAGATAATATACTAGAGGGGACACTGCAAACAAATTTTTTGTAACAAAATAAAGAGTACATTCTATTTCTGTCTCTGTCACGCCTACGAAGTAACATTATTTTCCCTCTCGCTTCACTGTGTACCCGTGTGCACGCACAATACGCAGGGATTTTGTTCCCGATGTCCGCTCTAGTATAATACCTCAATGTTGAAATATAACTATTATTTACGAATTTTATCGCGGATTTGGTTTAATTGATCAGCTCCAAGTTCCCGCAAAAGAACACCGTTTTCTACTCAGGATGTTTCGCGAGGCTAGTGAAATTAAAAACCATACAAATTTCAATAGAGAGGAACATAAGTTTGTATTTTGTCATATAAATTTGTCATTTAAATATGACATAAACATGGTTGAATACCCGATTAGTAAAGCCTATAGTGCGGTTGAATATACATTTTATTTTCCAAGTATTGCAATTAATGTTTATTATAATTATTGCACATGGCAGAGTGTGGCGTGAGCATCGAGACCGCATCGTGGGGTTCCCGGGCCGCTACCACGCCTGGGATTTGAACTTCAACAATGGATTTCTCTACAATTCTAATTACAGGTGATACTGATATATGATTTTACAATTTCCCACGTGATATTAGCGAACTGCGAACATATCTTTATTTAAATACCGACAAACAACTAGGTCAATTTCTAAGGAATTCCAAAAGTCGTCTTCTTATGCAATAAAACGCAACACCGACAGCTGTAATAATACAATACACGTGTTTTTATTTTCAAAATCATCGGATTCGTTTCATCGCAACGATAATAGATTTTTCAAAAATCCAAGTATCCAATACTTGTTGTACATCAAAATCGGGCTTGTGACTCCTTTGAGCATTTGTCGTTATTCCTCATAGTTTCGGATTTGGGTATCCATGGCTTCGATCAAATATACACTAGATTATAAATAACGGCCTAAAAACGGTAAGAGAAATAAGAACACAAATAAGCGTGTTCTTATTTAATTTTCTATGGTACAAACCATAATAAACCCTAATTTAAAGGAATAAGGTTTATTGTTACCTGAAGTTGATTATAATTAGAATTTTTGCTACATCTCGTAGTTCGAAATTCAAATGTCTAAGGCTGAGTTGCACAAACTAACTTTTCCAATACATTTACCTTTGAAAATGTCATCGCCATACATTTGAGACGTATTTGACCTTGCTAATGTATGGAATTGACATTTCCAAGATCAAAGGTATTGGCAAAGTCAGTTTGTGCAACTGAGCCTGAATATAAGCAACCTCGGCCACTTTTGGCGTGTGATTTTGAGCGGGGTACTAAATACAAGATATTTAGTATATCGCACCTTTAGAATTAAAAAGACCTAACTTAAAAAATATTATTTTTTTGAGAAACGTTCATTAAAGATTTATAACATTTTTTTTTGTACTTATGGAAGATACATCTAGAAGACCGATTCACAATATCTTTCTGCCTTCCATGCGTCAATAGGTCCTTTAATAACGGGTCGATAGTTCATTTTGAGCCAAAATATGATTAAAAGCCGAAATCTATTTTTTTTATTATGTCACATTAATTCTAAAGGTGCGATATATTTGATTGAAAATCCACGGTCAGTCGAAACAGCCTGTATGATGTGTATGTTGGTATGTAGTTGCGAGTTGAGCATGGTACTGACTGGCGCGGCGTTCATCCACCGCTACTACCTGTGGGCGTACTGGCGCAGCCTGCCCGCCGCCGTGCGCGACTACGTGGACGAGTACATGAACTGCGAGGACATCGCCATGAACTTCCTGGTCGCTCACATCACCAGGAAACCGCCAGTCAAGGTACGCTTCATTGCACTGTAATATTTGGAGTTTATTGCAGTGTTGGAATAAATAGTAATAGCAATCGCAAATAGCATGTGAAGTCGATAATAACATTTCACAAGTAGTTTTACTGTTAGTTAGTTCACGTTTTACTGGTGTCTCATATGTGAGAGGCTGCCTTGGTAGGTACCATCGCAATGTCTATTTCTCCCGGCAAACAGCAGTTTAAATGTACTGTTGTGTTTCGATATGAAGGACATTTTAGCCAGAGTAACTACTGGACATACAGGGTATATCAAGGCTGCTACCGAAAACGAAGCTGAGTGGTAGTTTTAGTGACTTCAGACACAATACAACTAAATTATCTGCAAAAACTAGTGACGAAGTTTTTTTTGTTATTTTGTTTCTATCGTCGTATTAGGGTGATAAATACATAGTTTTTTCTTAAATTATAGTGTACAACCTTTTATTTTTTAAGACCCTACGGTACGCAAGGTTCTGCTACTGCTTATGAGCTGTATCGCTTACCATCAGGCAAAGGGCTTGCTCGTCTCGCCATTCATTGTAATAAATAAATGCTAGTTGTATGCAATACTGTAAATTATTTATCAAGGTCCTAAATAACCTTCTTACATTACAGGTAACGTCGAGATGGACTTTCCGCTGTCCCGGGTGTCCAGTCACGTTGTCAGCGGATGAAACTCATTTCCACGAGAGACATAAATGCATACAGTTCTTCTCTCAGGTGAGTTAGGGTAAAATTGGGTGTAGTTTATAAGGAGCAACTGGAATATAAGAAAAAATAAAACTAAATTTTAGATGTATCTTTCAATGAGAAAAAATTATTTGTTTTATGTTTGTTAATGTTTAAAATAGAAAAGAATATAAATGTTATTCTGCCTATAAAACTGAAACACAACGCCAATCACAGCGCATTACAAACGTATTACGTCAATTCATAGGTTTAGAAACATGGTAAGGCGTAATTTTGTCGTAGTTTGCCATTAATTTAACCATGCATTACGTTAAGCGCTCAGTATATATTTTATATACAAATATGTGTTTAAAATATGCAATGCAAAATACTATACCATTACTCGACTAACGCCCGAATACTGGAACGCCATTCAAATAATAAGATGCTCTTAACAGCGCACGGCTCATTTAGCCAGTACATTTAAGCGGTATTAACGTAGTTAAGCGCAATTTATATTTAAGTTGCGTTCCAGTATTCGGGCGTTAAACTGGTGAAGTTAATAGCAATGCATGTTAATGATCGACAGGTGATGGGCTACACTCCGCTGCTGTCCACGCAGTTCCGCGCAGACTCTGTGCTCTTCAAAACACGGATACCTCACGACAAACAGAAATGTTTCAAGTTTATATAAATCTACAATATATCTAGCTGAATTATTAGAAATAACACACATTACCCTCTATGAGGGTCGTTGTATTCCGTTCTCATTAATATGGCAAATGTAAATACTCGATTATGATTTGCCTTGTACAATTAACTTGACCATTCTACGCAAATGTTGAATATTGTCTATGCATTGCAAAGTGACAATTATAACATAAAAAATATATAAAAATATATATTGCGTATGCCGTCGCTGTTATTTTTTTTTTAATAAATTAATTCTTTCATACTCAAACATAAAATGGCTAATTGTTTCTTAGTATAGATATAATTATAATAATGAATAATAAATTTACCCAACAGTCACATACATATTTTTCACCCCACACTCAGATCGAGTCTTGTGTCGTGGGTATCAGGAACTACGAGAGACTTTTCGGTCTCACAAACACCCAGACTCGAAACAAATACCTGTGGTTCACACAATTATTTGTTTCTCTCGTTTGATAGCCGGCGTCTAACCAACAGCGCCACGGAGGGTCTCAATTTCATAATATAATACTATAACTACATTAAATCTATACTAACTAACTACTATGATTCAAATGTTAGTGATGAGTCTGGCAGAATAACCTTCACCGTAACCTTATTATATTTAGATAATATCATGTTTTTTTTTTAATATAGGACTTGTTTAAAACGAAAATAAAAGAATCCTTAATGGCCAACTCTCGGCACTCGATTTTGTTTGGTTCAATTAAATGTCACCGCGACAATAACTAGATGCATATTTTTTTTTCACGGCGCAGCTAAATCGTTAATTTGTTGGCCCATTGGCGGTCTAGATTTGTTCATTATACTGGTTAAATGGAGTACATTAAATTATTTATATTTCCCACTAATATTTGCACATTCTGATTTCATAGCGCAATAACAAAGTTCACCTTTTACTTAAATACAGAAGGATCTAAATTAATATTATTATTATTTTAGCAAAATTAAGTATACATAGTAACACGCAAACAATGTTATGTAAAACATTATAATAATCGTCTCTTTTTGTCTACGAAATTTTTAGTTGCATTGTATCTGAAGTCAGTAACACCTGGGGCCCTACTATATAAATCCGAAACGAAGTTCGAAACTTCGTGACGTTTTTCGTTTCGAAACCTACTCTGTAACACGAAGTTCGAATCTTCGGATCGAAGAATGAATTATTCCAATATATCGGCAATACGAAGATTCGAACTTCGGATTTATATAGTAGGGCCCCTGGGTTTGTTTTCGGTCGTAGTCTGAATACATTCGGTGTAAGAATCTAAAAACACATACTACACTTCTCAAGTATCGAAACACCAAGCAAGTTTATGTTATGTAAGGATTATCATAAAATGTGTATATTGAGGAATTTATGTCAGATGTCGTTTAATAGTGCATAATATGAGGTAATTAAATCCTAATTAATTATGAATTCATATTAAATGTATACGCATTTTTTTACAACATAAACTTGCAAGGTGTTTAGATTGTGATGAGAAATATATTTATCACTAATAACTTCGGCAGCGTAGAAAGGGTTAAGTTAGTATTGCCTACTTATGGAATTGATACGATAGAAAAACTAGTATCCGTCCATTACTTTCACGCAAAGAATATGAGGGAATGTTCATTATCCAAATATTTATTATATAAACTACAATAAAGTTGATAATTAAATATATTGTTGAACAAGACACAAGTAATTTGTCTAGTGTGTAATTTAAATAAGTACAGATATATATAAATGCCTTCAATGTGTAGTTTATATTGAGACAATTACAGATGCTTAGTGTTAATCTTAAGTTTGGCCTAGTCTTCTGATCTAAAATATAGTCGTAGACGTAATTTAGTTTTTCTTACATCGTTTTTTATATACATTTACGTCATATCAACGAAGTCAGTGGGATTCGATTGTTATATCAAGAGTAGCACAATACATCGTACATCATGTTTCTCAGCAGTCCCCCTGAACCATGTAAGTGTCGCGTTTCGGTGTTCAATGATCCGATAAGTTCGAATGTTCGGACGTCGTAGGTAAAACTTCACTAATGTTCGTAGATACTTCACAAAATGTTGGAGTCATCTCTCGTACGTCGTAACCATAGACCACCATAGACTAAGACTCAATTGCACAAACTAACTTTGCCAATACCTTTGCCCTTGAAACTGTCAATTCCATACATTCGCAAGGTCAAATACATCTCAAATGTATGGCGATGACATTTTCATTGGCAAAGTTACTTGGTGCAACTGAGCCTAAGTTAGGAGAAAATAAAAGTGAAAACACATAGTATTTCGTCTTACACATAGAGTAAAGAAGCGGCCTTAAATTCTAGAGCAACGCGTCTTAGAGCGATCTGAACAACGGATTCTTTTGTTGTGTGCACATTATTTATACAACGTGTAACAGGATTAATTCACAACCTCAGACACCCCAACTTTAAAATATTATTGCAATCATAGTTTATGCTTTGAAATCGTACTATCATAATTACAAAATCTTTTATTTATGAAATTAGTTATACCAAATGTAGGCACTTAACATGGTCACCTTACGAGTTACAAATAAGAGTGTACTACTACACACGCTCGCCGGACACGCACACATGTACACAAGACACATTCACACGAGTACCTAACGCCGGTCGCCGACCGCTGCGCCGCGCCGGCAGAAACAGCTGACAATATACGAAATACAAATTACAAATTACGTACGTAACTGATTACTGGGTGGTTTGGTAAACAAATTATTATTTATTTAATCTGTAAGCATAACATTTGTGTTTTAACTATAAAATCTAAATATTTTACTTACTAGATATAATGCGTACGAACCCAACATAAGACAATATTTTGCATGAATCGGCTATAAAATATTATTAATTTCACTTCCCCTAAACTTAGTTCCTACAGGCGGGCAGGATACGGGCGTCATTTATTTTGCATTATTATTGAATAAGATAATAAGATAACGCAATATCTAACAACGAATACTAGATTGGGAATCACAACCTAATCACAACACAAAAAAATACAACAAAATTAACTTACGTGTTACATGGCACTCATGAGGCGATTTCTTTTTAAATATGTTCGACATGTCCACCACCTTGATACACTTTGATGCACATTTGCGTAATTGTTCACGTAATTTATGTAAAACTTCAGTGTCACTCTTCACTTTTAGGAATTTGCTCCACATTACCCTCCTCATCCTGGATCCTCCACATTAGTACTTTCACTGAAGTATACCAGAGATTTATTACGTCCCCACAAAAAAAGTCAAGAGACGTCAAGTCAGGTCAGGTGACCTAGGAGGCCATTGCACAGGTTCGCCGCGACCTATCCAGCGCTCTCCGAACTCAGCATCGAGATACCGTCAGACATGCCAATGATACATTATCACCACACAGTGCCAAAGTTCTCACCATTTCAGTGTATTTGAATATTCGAATACCGATAAGACATCGCGCGCGAAAGTTATCGAAATATCTACTTAACACTTAAACACAAGTAGACACAGATAACTGCGGTGCACGACTAGATTTTTTTCACATATTCGGTGCCCATTTAGGGATTGCAATAACGGGATATCTGACACACCGGGATTCCGCATACATTGTAGCAAAATTACAAACCGAATTTAATCACCATTTTAACGTTCCCCGAAATTATTTTTCATAGAAATACCTATTTGTTGTTTCTTTTCATATTGATTTTGTTACATTTAATTTGTTTCATTTAAGTGCATGTATTGCGCGGGATTTGGATCGCCCGGCCTTGCAAATACCGGGAGTAATTTTTTTCGCGGCGCATCCCTATACCGCCGCGCGCGCCATCGTTTGTCGGATGGATCAAATTGCATTAAACAATAGCTGCATCCTGCTCTATCTAGTTGTAGTTAAATGTGCGGAAAAGAGAATATGATAGTTATTTATTTTGGTAGCTTATTACGTTTATTGAGGCCTATCGTTGTGTGCGTTTGATTAATGATAGATTGCTCAAATAAACTTTATGACTATCGAAATAAAGTTCATTTTTGTTCATTATTTAGTTTATTAGAGTATTCGTTTAGTGATTCATTTAAAAATGATCTTATGTGCTGGAGTTACGTTTCAATTTCGTTTGTTCGGAGTACTAAACGAAGGAGTGTCTGTAATTTACTTGGTCTTAACTAATTATTTTGAAAAAAAAATACCTACCGAAAAAAATGTTGATATCGGTTCAGTAGCTGATTCTGAACGTACTACTTTCCGCTTTTACATTTAAATCTGTTACATGTTGTATATAGGTCATACGCTTAAGACGTGACCACAGACTACACAGAAAAAACCTTTTATGATCCATTGTCCTGATTGGTCAGTTGGCCCCATACTTACCGCTCTTTACTCTATGCGTAAGACGAAAACCTACAATGTGTTTTCACCTTAATACTTTGAACGTTGAACATCCGGATATTCGAACTTCGCTTCGTGTCGGATCATAGAATAACCTCCCAGATTTGAACAGACTTATAATTTTTTATCCAGCGAGGGACCACTATTTTCCCCGTTTATACTCGATTTCTATTCTACTAAACATGATACACATAATTTAAATTCAATGTAGTCCAATATAACGATGTTACATATACGTTGCATAAGAGTAATGATGCATTTATGTTTAAATAAGGTATTTTTTTGTTTTTGACTAAAAAAATATAATTCGTCGGTGTATAGTTTGCTTAGATGGCACTGAAATTTCTATCGCGTGTAATTCAATGAACAACATAAGTAAAATGATTGTTTTCAGCTTTGTTTTCGATTATCTACACGTTTCACTAACTATACCATTGTATAAAAAGATTAAATTAAATGCTTATTCATAGACTATTTATAAATGTATTTTAGTAGTCGATGTTTTGTTTCACAAAACATTGGAATATTGTTAGGACAAAACATTAGAACACTAAAATAGATTTTAAAATTGTTTATGAATAAAACCGTAAATATTTAGTAAGATGTAAATAGTTGATTATAGTGTTGTGCTTATTATGTTATTTGTTTATTCATATTATATCGATTGTGTTCTTAAATAAATTACTTTTGATCATTTTTTATCAACTGTGTTTTAATTCACCGCTTACCTTATAAACTTTTATGTTTTTTTTTTTACCAGAACTCTTAAATTCTGTTTTTCATATAATATATTGATATTAAGGGGCTGTGCACTGCAGAGTAACTGTAATTTCCGAATAGGCATGTTGACTAAATTTGTAATCGTATGTATTTATATCGATAGTTAACAAAATGAAAAAATATAGACGGAAAGAGGGTTGGCGGCAGTGGCGTAACAATAGGGTGGCAGAGTGCGCAAAATGCCACGGGCCCCGGGCCTAAGGGTCCCCCGGCCTAGTAGGGCCCTGGTCTGACAGGATCTCAGGCCCGACAGGGCACTGGCTCTATAGGGCCTCGAGTTTAAGCCCAACATGGTGTAAGCACAGAAGAATATAACTTTAATAACGAAATTATTAATATTAAAAAAATGACTACATTTTAAGCATGACAAACATTTCATCATGTATTTGATTTAAATGTTTTGTTTTTGTTTCATTATAGTCTAAACTTAGAAACCAATAAATTATGATTTAATGAATATTAAGTTAATATTTTCCAAATAAATCTAAACATGTCTTGTTCTAGATATGATTTTAGTGGTAGCGAAAAACGAACGAAAAAGAGGGAATCTGTAGCGTTAAATAAAAAGTTATCTAAAATAAGTCAGTACTTTCGGAATGAGCAATCCCATCAAAAACATCCTGTAAAAAAATTCCAAGTCTCGCAGCTCAGTTTTCTACCGCAAAATGTTGTGAGATCCATGTAATACCAAGTCGATTAATTTATTTAGTCCTTGATTGAGGGACGTTCTGTATAAAGTTATTACGTAAGTTATTATCACATCAATATTAAAAATTCTTTACGTTGGAAATAAATAGATCGACTTGGCCATCGCATGAAAACATAATGTATCGTACAATTTTCAGACAGCCTCCGTGGCGCAGTCGGTTAGACGCCGCCTGTGAAACGAGAGGTCGCGGGTTCGATCCCCGCACCGAGAGAAATGTTTGTGCGGCCCACAAATATTTCTTCCGGGTCTGGGTGTTTGTGAGACTGAAAAGTCTCTCGTAGTTCTTGATACCCACGACACAAGACTCGATCTTAGTGTGGGGTCAGGACTATGTATGTGACTGTTGGGTGTTATTATTATTATTATTATTAATTTATGCATAATGCTGCTGGCCAAGTCGATCTATTTATTTAAAACGTAAAGAATTTTTAATATTGATATGATAATAACTTACGTAATAACTTTATACAGAACGTCCCTCAATCAAGGACTAAATAAATTAATCGACTTGGTATTACATGGATCTCACATTTTGCGGTAGAAAAACTGAGCTGCGAGACTTGGATTTTTTTACAGGATGTTTTTGATGGGATCTCACGTCTTTTTGTAGAGTCCTTCTTTATTCCTTTTCGGTACTTTTTATTTCTAGAATATATATAATGATTTTTCTTAAAGCCTCTGTCTTATGGTTTTTTCTTATTTTTGTAGGTATCAATTTATCACAAATATAGCGGATTTGATTATTAGTGTTCTTTCTTTCATGGTGATTGTTTTCGAGCTATTTAGTCTATTTATTTGCAAAGTTATCTTTGTCATGTTTTTCTAGAGGAATGTTGTACAGTTTAATGGGCTGAATACACCCTTTCCCTCTTTATACCCCCCTCCTGTTATGCCTCATATATAATATATATAGATACCAATCTACAACTGTTATTCCATTATATACGGGTACAACGAATCATTAACTGAAAATGTATCTTTGTAATCCTATACATTTATATGAGATTACAAAGTTATTCATGCAGTTGGTGTATCTAGAAAACTAGACAGAAATTATGAAATGTTTGAATTTTTCCTTTTTTTAGACACTAAACACTAATTATATTCTAAATTTGAAGGTTCTATGTCTGCTAGAAGTGCCTTAGACTTTTGATGATCGGTCAGTCAGTCAGTGAGTGACAAAATTGCGAAAGTTTGACAAGTTATAATTCTTAAACTACTGGTTCAAATTGAATGAAATTTTAAATATACCGTGTTAACACAATGCCTAATTAGTAACTGAAAATTCAGGCTTCTTGCTTTAACCACAACGAAGTTATGGGGGGTTGAAAATGGTCTGAAGTGCTTCGAGGAAAGGATAGTACGGCTGTGCCGCTTTTTAGCTCGACTTGGAGGGGGCACTGCCGTGCCCCCAGATTTATCGATGAGTCTGGGAACTGTTTAATCCATTTGGATTAAACTAAAATTCCATAATAGCAAATCCCGACGATAGATAATATTCAGACCCAAAACGACCACAAGTAATAGCAAACATGAAATTGAACCATAGTTAGGAGTGGAATATATTAAATCTCCATATATTGCAGATAAGTGTAATAAAACAAATATGACGAAGTGAAACGATTTGTGATTAAGAAAGGTTCGCAGTAAACCCAATGGTCCCTTCTTAAGTGACAGTGCCAATAAATAATAAAGTAAATAATAACAAATAAGCAAACGCACCTACTACGTTTCGCTGACGACATTTAGTACGAGAGATGACAACCAAAATTTTTGTCTCATAGCAATACGGCCACAACCGCATCAAATTGATAGATTTGATTAATTCGAACTCGAAAATACCAATTTCAGACATTTTCGCGTAGCGTTTGACCGAACTGAATTTTCAAAAATGTCAACAAATTTTACCAGACTGTATCATAGCAATCTGTCTGATTTTCTGACTGTAGTTATATAATAGCTCTAAGATACCGAAAACATATTTTTCAGACGTCAGCAGTGTAGCGCGAATCCAAAAAATAATTTAGAAAAATTTAAAATGAGACAAAAAAATATGATGATAGCAATCCGTCTGAAAATGTTCTTTACGGGTAAATTAGGATTAGTTAATAGGAAAAAAAATTCAGAAGGAAATTTGGATGCATCAAATTTTGAGACCATTCTAAATATATTAAGGAATTTAACCGATCGGTATCATAGCAATCTGTCTGAAAATTGTTGAACTTGATGAAATGAATTAACCAGATGTAAAATATATATATATCAGAAGAATTCAGTGTAGCACCTTGAAATAAAACTATTATTTACGGATTTTATCGCGGATTTGGTTTAATTTTTACATTTTTTGAGTTCCCGACGTTTCGATTACTTTACACACGGTCACGGGGCGGACTGAGGTATTAGACGTCCGCTCTGTAACTGTTACAACAGTGTTACAAAAATTAAACCAAATCCGCAATAAAATCCGTAAATAATAGTTTTATTTCAATGTGTAACATTCGCGTAAATCTAAGAAACCATTATACAGTGTAGCACCTCCTTTATCAGACAACTTTTCGATATCAACCGTGTTGAAGCGTAACTGATTGCAAGTCGGGCAATCACCTTGCTTTTGTCTATAAAAACGTCTATTATAATTTATAATTTTGAATTCTTAAAAACCTACTCTTCCATCCCCGAAAACTTCGTCAATGGCAGATGAGCAAACCATGCCTTATCATTGGGAATAGAAGAAAACAAACTTTCGCGAGCCCTCGAACAACAGCGACACACCACGTCCGCCTGAGTAACTTATAGTTTGTTGCACAGACCAATTAGAAATTGGTTTGTTGTCACTTTAAGTGAGCGTCATTTCAACGGTTAGGACAGCTGGTGTGTGACTATGTATAGTAAGAGAGTGGCAGGAGCATAATATGCAAAAAATAATTCCCACCGTAACAGGAACGTAAGAAGCGCTCAGGCATCGGCCAAGCGATTCCAAAACGTTATTTTTTCTTTTGGGAGTACATCATACATGCGACATCTAAAATGTCTGAAAAATTTTTTTTGCAATCCTGCCTTATTTACGAACGGTAGAAAAAAAAAACATTCGGATTGCTACAATACAGAAATGGTATTCTTGTAAGTGTATAGCTGCGCGTGAACTGCGCGTGAGCTGCGCTTCAACTGTACGTCAGATGTATGAAATTTGTTTGAGATTGACATATACGCGCAGCAGTAGAATACGCTAAAACATTTGCGTGACGCGAACTTCACGCGAGCGTATTTGACAGCGGTTGTCAAAATTACGAGAATACGAAAAGGGCTGTTTTGATCGAAACATAACCGCAACTGCACTGCAGCTGAACTTATTAAAATACGTGAATCGCACTACTGGTCGGCTAAATTTGTTGACATTTTTAAATATTCGCTTCAGCTATATACTACGCGCAAAATGTCTGAAAACCAACTTGTTCGTCATAAAATTATAAAATCTATGTACATTTCCAATATCTGACGTATTGCTATGATATAGGTCTACCAGAATCTCATGGCATAAAATTAAAAACAAACATAAATATTTTTATGTGGCAATACCATCGGTCAACAGCTGTTTCAAAACTTGAGTTATGTCATTCGATGTGAATAATTTATGATTTCTATACTTCCTTAGCGAAAATATATAAATTAGTTCTACGATTACAAGTGCGACACATTGTATACAAGGTTTATCGCCAGATCCGTGTATAATTTGGTCAAATTTAAACAAAATCGACGATTTTAAAATCGACGTTGTTTTAACAAATTAGTCGGAGTGAATAATTTTGATGCTTAATTTTTTTTGGTTAGTGTTGGATATGTAAATGTGTTTTATCGTATATACTTTGATATCATTTATGAAACTAAATAGTACTTTATTAAATACTTATGTGCAGGACTTTCCAGAGATTTTAGATAAGGATCCATCAAACAATAATATATTTTGCACTTCTAGTGAAAAGTTGTAATCCCAGAAGTAATCTTTATTATACATAATTATCATCAACACCGTCTCATGATGTACTACCAGGATCTTTAGAAATAAGCCCTGACTAAAGTATAAATTAAATAAAGAAGACTGAAAATAAAGTTACTTACATACTATCTTAATTTACAATCTTGCATCTTTGGTATAACATTTTTCGTATCTAATAATTATTTCAATAAAACCGACTCATAATCAAACTACTTACAATTTAGAAATTGAAAGTTGTTTGACTAAGTGAGAACTAATAAGAAGAGAGAATTAAAACGATACTGGTGGCTCTTTACCGCCATTTTCATCTACGTTTTGGAAGTACCAGCGCTCCCTCTATAAATACTCGTAAGGCACGTATGTATATTATAGTGTAAAACTGAAAAAAAAGTAATATAAAAGTACAATTTTGAAGTCATTTTAATGTTTAAATTACCTTTATATTTATATTTAAAACATTATTTACTATTTATTTTTATATTTATATTTAAAACTTTATTTACAAAGTACTAAAAAAAAACATGTCAATTTGAAATAATAATTAATTACAATTATTGAAAGTATCAAAATATGTTCATCCAATTACCCCAGTGTTGCAATGCGTAAATTCAAATTTCCCAAAATGCCATGAGATTCTGGTAGACCTATACCGACTACCTTTTTTTGGACACAGCAGAAATAGCCTCACATGCAATTGCTACACTTTTGACCGTTACTACCTACCTAGCCAGGTTCAGAATCACATAATCTAACGATTTTATACAGTTTCGACCGTATTGCAATGATACATGGTTTTGGTCGTCATCTCTGGGACTAATTGTCTTGATGGCGGAATCACTGGAGGAGTTGCAACAGATGCTAGACGGTCTGGATTCAGCCCCACAGCGAATAGTTCTTAAAATTAACTTCGACAAAGCAAAGTAATGATCCACCACCACCACGTCGATCCAAGACCTGTCGCTTTATGTGGTAGCTCGAAGTTGTTCCTGAATATACTTAACTGGGGAAGGCAGTTTAACTAGGTAGAAACAATTTTGAGAAAGAGGCTACGAGTCTTCTCGTCACCTAACACCTTTTCCCCAAAAGATTGAAAACGATAGTTTTCAACCAGGGCGACCTATGCTGAGACTTTGCCACTTACTGTACGACTGGTCCACTAGCTTATGGTCGCTCAGCGAGCTATGGAGCGTGCTATGGTCGATGTCTCTTTGGAAGATAAGATCCGTAATAAGCTTATCGGACAGAAAACCAAAGTAATAGACATAGCACACAGGATTAGCAAGCTGAAGTGGCAGTGCGCTGGCCACATCTGTCGAAGAACCGATAACCGTTGGAGATAAAACGTGTTCTTGAGTGGAGACCTCGTCTTGGGTAACGTAGTGTAGGACGCCCTCCAGCTAGGTGGAGCAACGATTTGCAAAAGGTCGTTACCACATGCTGGATGCGACAAGCTGACGGACAGGGTGAAATGGCGAAATTTGGAGGAGGCCTATGTCATATGTATGTAATAGGGAGAAGCAGAGAACAGCAAAAGGCTGATGATGAATGTTTGAGTTGAGGGCTATGACGCCTGGAAACAAATTTTAAATGCGATAAAGAGACACGAAATAGCGAAAATTCACTTGGATTCGTGTCTTTTATATGAATTATGAACATTGGCGGTTACATTGGACTTTAGTTGATAGCAACAATCCATATTAAAAAAACAAATTTTTTTTACCCCAAAAACTTACAATACTCCACTAAGTTACTAGTAATTTAGCTTTTCGTGGCCATAGAGAAAGCGCAGATAGTAATAAAGCAATTAGGTACTAGGAAAATGTGGTACTGATTTAGAGGAATGGTTGAATAAGTCCAAGGGACAGATAAAATATTTAAGTCCAAAAATACAAAAGAGCAAAATATAAAAATACTGTTTTGGGCCTAAAACTCCATTATATTTCATACAACTCAAGATTTTTCTAAAACAGACCAATTATGTGAACTTTACTGGTACTGTGTGATAGAAAGAAATGAAAATGGATTTACAAAAGCACTCTTTAATCGTAGAGACTCCTTTTTGATTTCATGAAGTAATTTATGTTCAAAATCCGATGAGAAATATGAAGCCATGTCATTAAAAGATTCTGTTGTATACTGTATAAGCCCATATAAGCCCCAGTGCAGGGCACGGGCCTCCTCTACGATCCAAAGAACGATTTAGCGTGGTTAAATCATATAGTCCACGTTAGCCTAGTGGGGGTTGCCGGACTTTACATACCATAGAAACTCTTGCAAATCGCTACGGTTTGCAGGTTTCCTTACGATGCTTTCCATCACCGTTATAGTGCGTTGTGATTGAATACATACTTGACTCTGAAAAGTCAGAGGCGTGCCTTGGGATTCAAACCCCCGAGCACCATGAACATGTTGGCGGCTGCGTCTGGACAATTTACCACCAGGCCACCAAGCACCTTAAAAATAATCATAAAAACAAAACTACAGAGTTATTTTTTATTTTATTTAAGAAGGGCCCCATTTGATTAATTTTGCCACGGGCCCCCGATGGGGTAGTTACGCCACTGGTTGGCGGAATTCTCAAACCATAAAAATTCATACAAACAACTATGGTATGCAGGTTTCCCACGAAGTATTCCTTCATCGTCATAGTGCATGGTAATTGACTATCAATACACACATGACTCTGAACAGTCAGCGGTGTGTCCTGGGATTTGGTAGGGGAGAGCCTATAGCCACACTAAGCGAAAATTAGAGCATTTGGGAATACAGATTTATTTTTTCAGAATGGTGCTTCTTTAAGCATGGTACTGGAGTAACATTGGCGTGTTGACTTTACGGTCTCGGAGTTGCATTAAAATTCCGACGAAGTAATAAAGGGTTTTTTGCCGGTAAGAATCCGGAAAACCTTGCGAAAGGTGTTTAAAAAAGAGGATATCAGTATCAGAAAAAAGAAGGCATCAATTCGAGTCGAATTTTTCGAATTATGTAACGATAAACGTGTACAATAAGGGTTATACTTAAGAATCTACTTTAGCATCACGCAATTGCACCGTATACTGTCATTTTACCAAGGCGAGGGTTTTATGCAAATGTTAATAAATAAACATGTATCATTTGCAAGTCTGTAGGGCTAATTGTAGTTACAATATATACATAAGTAATTTACTAGTAAGTGGTACTGCAGTAATCGTATAAAAAAGTAAATTGACTTTAGAAAATTAGCAGCGCAGAGATGCTTCGATTATGTAGCTAAAGAAGCCAAACAATTTTGGTACAGTATTTCTGATTGGTATTTTTTTTTTCTTTTCCTTTTGTCATATATTTGCGATACTGTGAAAAATTTGGGTCTGTACATAGATAAATGCCTCACATGGGGTCCGCAGATTCGAGAAGTCAGTCGGAAGCTCTTTACCTCGGCTAAGTCCTTGCGACGGTTACACAACTTTCTACCCGTTGCCACGAAGATTTCGCTTGCGCAAACACTCCTACTCCCCATCCTTGATTATGCCGATGTTAGCTATCTAGATCTCACCGAGGACCAACTAAATAAACTTGAGCGCCTTCAAAATTTCTGCATAAGATTTATATTTGGTTTACGCAAATATGATCATATTTCTGAGTTTCGTGCTAAGCTCAAGTGGTTACCTATACGACTTCGTCGGAATGCTCATATACTGTCTCTTCTATACAATATTTTGTTCAATCCTATCACTCCTTCTTATCTCAAAGAACGATTTCTTTTTTTTCACGAGTCACATACAAGGTCCTTGAGGTCGTCTGAGAACCTGAAGTTGAGAATGCCCGTCCACACCACGACATTTATGGATAAATCATTCAGTGTTCAAGCTGTTCGTTTGTGGAACGCACTTCCTGTTGTGGTGAGGCAGGCTCAAACACTGTCATCATTTAAAAAACGATTAAAAGAATACTACCTTTCTCTATCAACAGATAAACCGATTAGGACTATTTCGTCTTATTGATTATATTGGTAATATATATATATATATATATATATATATATATATGTATATGTATATATAAGTATGTATATGTATAATACTTATGTATGTATATATAATATGTATGTATATGTGGTATGTATATATATATATATATATATATATATAATGTATTTATATGTTTTTTTTATGATTTTATTTATGTTTCCATGCTTTCGTTATCTTTATTTTACACTGCCCTATCGTTTTTCCTGCTCATGTATCCATCCCATGGTTGTCTGGTAGAAATTGCCTTAGAGCGATAAGACCGCCATTTGTACTTTATTGTTTTTTATCATCTCTGAACTGTTATTCCTTATTATTGTGTACAATAAAGAATTAAATAAATAAATAAATATATTCTACGAGCTTAAAAAAAATTTCTTTCAATTTGAGTAAATTGGTAAATATAAAACTACACTTCTGAAGAATTATATGTAATTTAAGCACGGTTGACAATTTATATTATTTACTGTACTGTATTGTATCAGTCCACATACGTTCCACTGCAGGGCACGGGCCTACTCTACAAACGAGAGTACGATTGAGAGCGGTTAGGCCATATAGTCCACCACGCTAGCCTAGTGCGAGTTGGCGGACTTACATACCATAGAAATTCTTATAAATCGCTATGGTATGCAGGTTTCCTCACGATGTTTTCCTTCACCGTTATAGAATATTATTTATTTATTTATAAATACTTTATTGTGCACCATAAAAAAGAAACAATAACAGATTAAATACTTAAAACTAAAGACATGGTAACAATTGGCGGCCTTATCGCCAGTTGCGATCTCTTCCAGGCAACCTTTGGATGGATTAATATAATAAAGATCTAATGGGGCAGTACAGAGGACGAGATAAAAGAAAATTATACTAGATGTACAGGTAATATATTATGTTTTAAATATAACATACTAATATACCTAAATTATATACAATTAATATAATTATGTACAAGCCCAAATTACCTACTTTTTAATGTTTTTCCACAAAGTGTTGGCAAGTCTTAGTGTTGAAGTACCGATAGAACCTAAGAATTAAAGTTGTTCGGGCTTTTACAATAACTTATACTAAGTACCTGAAAATGTTATAAGGACACAATCTGTAGTTTACCACTTTTAGTCCCTATTATCTAATAAGCGATTTAGGACATCGATCTCGCGCACCGAAAGATAATTCATTAAATAGATAATATCGGAAAGTGTGATTAGATAACATAACAAATGACAACATTTCAACATGGTATGTTGCGTAGCTGTAGTGGTCCATAACTGCTGGGCAAGGTCGCTTTTAAATAATATTATTTACTTAGTCGCATTATATTAGAAATAGTACAACTGTGAGATTGAGAGTTATATTGCCAAAATACTGCTACTATCGTGTTTTATTTTTCTGACAGAAATACACACCTACATTTGAGACATTAAGTACCTAACTAGTATTTTTCCTGAAACTGTTGAAGCTGCCGGTCTTTAGACAGAAAAAGAATGGTTTTGTTTGATAGTCAATACACAATATGTGCAAGCTTGATATATTAAATTGTGTTACCTTGTCTGTAAGCTTTCCTTAAATATAAATAACTAAGTATAATTACTGTAAGTGGTATCATTTCAATAATTGCATGGCATAAAAGCAGGTTGTAGAATATATATGCCAATAGTTTCCGTATTATTCCGTCAGTATCCGTATTACTCTTGCCATAATTTGCTAAGTAACAAAAAGTACGTTTAGCTTTAGAAAAAAATATGCAAAATGCTTGTAAATGTTCATTCTTAAGATATTAGTCCTTTGACTGACTCTAAATGCTTCTGTGACTGCTGATTTATCAAGTAGGTAATTATTTTTTAAATTATTTCTGAACTTTATTTAAACACACACTGAACAAAACAGCAAAAGCTAATTTATTTTATTATTATAAGTTATGTTTCAAATTGGTAATTACTAATAACCTTGTATTGTTTAAAAAAAAAAACATGTCTTTAGTGAATTGAAGATACACCTAGAATTGTACAGTTTATTATACTCATATCATCGAGCAATGCGTAATATTACTTGGCAGCGAGTTTTATTGTTTACTTGTTGACCGTACTGCGAGTACACACGATAAATAACATAATAAAGACAGGTGACGCCAGTGTGCAGTCTAATGTTATTTATTCGATTCCCAAAAATAAGAACACTATTGAATTAACTGTTTTTTCATTTCTTCAATCCGGCTATTGTACTATTCACAAAAATGGTCAATTATTAAATTAACATTTAAGCGATTGATATACAATCTTTACTTTGAATATTTCTTTTAGAGGCTGTTTAATTATTTTCTGCGTAAGGGCCGTGGTCGCGGGTTCGAATCCCAGGGCACACCTCTGACTTATTGGAGTAATGTGTGTATTGATAGTCAAACACCACGCACTATAACGGTGAAGGAAAACATCGTGAGGAACCTGCATACCATAGCGATTTCATGGTATCCGCCAACCCGCACTAGGCCAGAGTGGTGGACTAAATGGCCTAACTACTTTCAATCGTATTCTCGACTGTAGTGGAGGCCCGTGCCCTGCAGTGGGACGTATAGGTATGGGCTGATACAGAACGCAGGTATGAGTATTTCTATTTTTTTTTAATGCCTAGCCAGAAACGTTAGGCGCTTGTTGTAAAAAATCCAAGAACAACGTAACGGAGGTCAATGCCATTACGAGCTTGGAAAGTATAATGTACAATGAGAAGTGTGTCGTTTTCAGAATATTTTAATTCAGATTAGTAATAATAATGGATATGTCACCAAATATACCCACTGCCGAAACCCTGGACACCAAATTCGTCTACCTAGAGAATTCGATTGCCAGTTTAGACAATAGTCGACCATGCTGGCCTATTACGGGTTGGCGGTGTTTACACGCCAGACATTGTAAAGATCCCTACGGTATAAAGATATCCTCACGGTATTTTTTTCCTGTTAAATTGCGAAGGTAATATAGTAACAACACTTACATAAATAACTAGGAAATATCTTAAGTTTAGGATTTGAATTATTCACCACATTCACAATAGCGTCTGGTTCGTGATGGTGGTAATCTGCGTTCGTGACCAAAGAGAACAGAAAAAAATCGTGACTTTCAAGCCATGACGCGCTTTTTTTATCTTGTCAAAACTGGTCGGATATTTTTTATTTCATAGGTCCGGTAAACGATCAAACAGGTCACCTGACCAGGTGGTCAGATGATCATCCATAACGCTTAGATAGATGTGTTGCTGGATCTTCAAATCAGCAGGGCATAAATGATGGGAAGAGAAAGGGTTACTGGGTATCCGGCAATATCACTCACCGAACGAAACGTGATGGCAAAGCTTCACGACGATATCCTGTGTGACAGTGGTACCCGGACGAGACTGCCCATTCATGCTAAGCCGTAACTGATAACAGAGTGGCTCTACCACAGGCATATTTTAAGGTTCTGTTTGAATCGCTGACTCATCTCGTAAGTTACATACCTACCTACTCGTATAAAAAGCACTTAGAAAAAGCATTACATTCATAAATTAAGTACCGACAACCAGATTTGTATTATATACCTGCTATTAAAAAGATTATTTCAATTTAAATATTTTCCATGCTATTAGTGGTGAGTGGTAGTATTAATTATTTTTTTGTGTAGCAAAGGCATAATCTTCATATTTAAATATGCATACGACGTAAATAGCAACACAGTGGTTTTCAAGTTTCCAAGAACCCGATATGGAACTAAAAACTTAATGTACGAAGGAGTTAAATTATACAATAAATTACCAAAGGTACTGAAAGACAGAGAATCTAAAAATATTTTTAGGAAATCACTTGAGTCTTACTTTAGAAATAAAGTTTTTCCGTGTCCGACTGCGTGCGTGCAACTTATTTTTGTTTTTCCATACTTAGATACTGTATGCATTTAGATGTGTTAGCAAAAACCTGCATACCACCTTACTTATCGCAAATTATTACCTAAAAAGTAATAAGTACCTGTTATTGTCTGTAATTGGCATGATTCCATCCTAACTTAACTTTATTCCAAATTCCAATCACATAGTGCATGCTCACTGTATGTTTACATATATATGTAAGTCAGTCTTGTAAGTGAAATTGTAAAATTCCTTAAGGGCCGAAACTGCGTTAAGCGGGCGCCCGCGACGGGCAACCGTCGCGCGTTTCCTCGCGTGGACACGCGGGCGGGCTCCGTGAGAACGCGACGGACCCGTCGCGGGTACCCGTCGCGGAGACCGGATTTACGCAGTGTCGCTGGTTCAATTTTAAAGGTGTGCATGTACAGTCGTGTCGATGGAGAGCTTAATATATTATTACATACCAAAACGACGACTAGCAAAAAAAAAACGACAGCCAGGAAGGCTGTTAATTGAATTTAGGTTGCTAGGCGGAGAATTTGTTGTAAAGTTCAGTAAATTAAGAGAAAATGAAAACTCATTGTACAAATATTTTAAAGTTTCGATACCGGTCTATGGCGAATTATCTTCGAAACTGGAACCATATTTGATGGTCAACAACTTAAGGGTAAAATCTGTATCAGTCATATCACCAACGGAAAGGCTGGCAATAACATTGCGCTAAGTAAAAATCTTTATTTTTGCTCAAGTATATTCATCATCATCATCATCTCAGCCACAGGAAGTCCACTGCTGAACATCGGCCTCCCCCAACGGTCTCCGCATCGACCTGTTGGAAGCAGCCTGCATCCAGCGACTTCCTGCAAATGTAGCCAGGTCATCCGTCCACCTTGTAACTGGGCGTCCGACATTTTGCTTGCCTGTACGTGGCCTCCACTCTAGAACCTTTCGCTATGAATCATCTATAGAATCCTTTGCGCTATGTCGGTGACCTTTATTCTCCTACGGATCTCCTCATTTCTGAGTCGATCTCGTAGGGAAATACCGAGCATACCTCTCGATTGCTCGTTGAGTGACTTTGAGCCTTCTAATGAAGTCCAAAGTGAGAGGCCACGTCTCGGTGCCCTATGCCATCACCATCATGTTACCGCTAGCGGACACCGCGCGCTTTACCGCGCGTGCCCCCGCGACGGGTTCCGACGCACGAAGGCGGGCTCCGCGGCGCGGGTGCGGGACGCGCCTCCCCGTGCGGGACGCCCGCGCGGATCCCCGCGACGGAGCACTTTTGTATGAAACCGCGCCCGTGCCCGCTTAAGAGCGTATACACCTTGCGCGCAAAGTCAACTATAGGTATTTCTTCGTTAATTTCACGCACACATAAGCGACCAAAGCTGTGTGCGTAGAGCTGCCGCGTCGGCTCGCTATACAAACAGCTCAAACAACTTTGATCCGTGCGCTTCAAATATTCATTTGAAATGTAACTGTAATATAATATCATAAAAATATTTTATTTTCATTATAAGTAGACAAATATTACTGTGCAAGCAAAGAATAATACAAATCTAGATACTAATCATATTTTCGTTATTATTACATTGTTAAGTTGCATTCAAATCAGTGTTCAATCAGCAGATACTACGGACGTTTTATTAATAATTTCGTGTTCGAACATATAAATAGTGTTAGGGGCCTTACAACCCCTTACAATTACGAAATATATTGAATTTTATATTACAATACATAACATAATTTAGCCTCGGAATTAAATCCCATTATAATACCTGAAACATAATTTATACTCACTACAAAATCATTGTAGGTAATAAAAATAATTAAATATTTTACTACCAAAGTACTAAGATGTGGTAATCGCAGTCCGCGCGTGGCTATTTTCACTACGCGCGACAATAATCGACTGCAGCCAGGCCGGAGCGACGAGCGATACATCCTCCCTCTAGAAGGCCTTGCGGCGGTCTGATTTGATCCACGTCGGACAGCGTGTTTTATAGTGGTTTTTAAAATATTTGTAGAAAACATGAAAACTAATTTTGTTGAAATATAAAAATTTTAATTTATTGATAAGATGTTCTTCTATTATAATATGCAATGGCTATAAAAAATTATGTACGATAAGTGGGTGAAAAAAAATATGTTCTTGAACGAGAGTTTCTGAATAATTTCGCATTGTTAAAATTTTTATTTTTCAGGAACTAAACACAAAAAGATTATTTTTCTCAGCAAAATCCCTCCATAAGGGTCTTATTAGTCTGATAATATTTTTATTTTAATCTTATATTTAGTGGTTTCGGATATCTTAAGCTTCTAAATTGCCATTTAAAGCCTAAATAACGAAACTTGTGTTCAGTAATCCTTATAGTACTCACAAATTATCCATCAATCTATAATGTTTTCCACCAAAATCCCTAGATGACAACCTTTTCTAAAGTTAGTACTAATTATTTTTCCTTTTAATTGTTTATTGGTGGCTATTAACTCATTTGAAAAGTCCTGTTTTTAAGCCAAAAAGCGCGTGCAGGGTATAAACGCTCTTAACGCAGTTTCGGCCCTAAGACAATCAAGATTATTTAAACTGGTAGTGGATATAATGATCTAAAGTTTATCGCGATTAATCACTATAGCCTCTTTACCTTAGAAAATAAAATAAAGGGAATACACTCGCTGTATTTACGTATGCACCTTGAGGTAACTTGTTAGTAAGCACAGGAATACACAAGTGATTACATCAATTCTATTTTTACTTTTTATATTGTTAGGTGTTGTTCATGCTATACGGCACGCGAAAAACAATTTTTAAAGTCAATTTTAATTAGGAAAAACATCATCGAGTGGAATTTCATGAAATACATTTATCGCGATCAGATATGACAATATGTATTTCATCAAATGCATTTTGAACCTCAATAAAGTTTATTACTTAATCAATATTTGACACCGACATAACTAGGATCCTTTTGTTTTACACGATCGAAAGAATAGAAGTTATTAATGTAAATAAGAAAATGTAGTAAATATTGTGTAACACTAGAACAAGCGGCCTTGAAGACGGTCGCTAATTGCGGTGGAGAGGATCGACGATACCCACCGCAGCCGCACAGACCACTGGTCTTTGTGATCGCACTATCAATTACGAATACCTGGAATAACCTAGAAGGGTTATTACATTTCAATATAGTCCTTGACGTGTATTATCCCAGTAATGTGAAACTTGGTCAACTATACCGAGCTTATGCAAACAAGTGTGTAAGGGTTATGAAGATTAAATATAATTTGGTACTTACCTGGTCAGATGTGTGAGGTTGACTTCAGTGTGATGCATTTTGATGATCAATGTTTTTACTAAGGTTTTTGTGAATGTTGTAATATTGTTAAAAATCGTTTACTTACCGAAAAAATATTAGTACCGACTTACCTAATTATTCATTTGAGTAAAAATATATTGTTACTTACAATCTTTACACGTCTTATATTCTGGGTAGGTATCAGAAGCTATGAGACTTGTTTGTGGTCGGTTAATATATTACATGCAGCTGCACTCAAAACGATTAAATTTATTTTAATCATTTATTTGGGTGCAGGAATGGAACTCATTACTCAACCCAACCCAACCAACTGAAAAATGTGTGTCCTATGGATAACATGTTTTTTCCTATTCCAACTGTCAGCTAAATAGGTGGGGTATTATAGCTATAATTTTTGTAATAATCCACTTAATCCATTACCTTTTCTGTGTGTTGGACCGGGACCTAGTGGTCTATTCTTTGACCGGGACAGAAGATTGACCGGTCAAAGAAAATCACAATATTTACGATGGCAAGTTTTTCCTTTGCTAAATCCGTAACTATTTCAGTGTGACACTTATTTAAGGGTTGTTTCTAAACTGTTTTAGCAACATAGTTATTCAGTGATTAATAAAACACATTTAAATATTATAAAGTATTTAATATTTAATCACAATTTAACAAGGGCGCAAATATAATCATTCACAAGTTTTTTTTAACATACGCTTAATTATTGCATTCAATCTCAAGTGACATAATGGAATTAATTTAGAAATATTTAATATTTAGCCGTATTATTTAATAATATGTGCTACGTACACAAATAGTTTTATATCAAACGCATGCCAAAATGATAGAAATGTGGTCAGTGTATTCATTATAATACGACATCGAACATAGTGCGCAGCCCACGTGACAAACATTTTAATATAATTATGTACTTTTTGATACACAGTTCAATCAGGCGCAGACACATATACGTGCTATTATGTACACTCTTACCAATAATAAATATAATTAGGAAAGTAAAGCTGAGTACGGTAAAAGTTTCGAAATTGTATAAATATTTGGTCTTATGTGCTACACTTATTTACTAATAAAAATTTGAATATCGAATGTAGAAATGTTCGATAAATCTAATTGTGTGATATTTTCACAATTGGAATAGAGATTTTTAGTCCTAAATAAGGCTAAAGTCGAGGCGCTTTCAACGTGGACGGAAGCGACGTTTAGCCTTTTTAGTATAAACTTGATACGTCTTAACTTTAAATATTAATCAATAAATATGAACAGAACGGTCGACGGATGTATCATTAATTAAATATCACTGGGGAATGTACCGAAATAAATAAGTTATAGAAATTTCCAAATGTTTTAGCTAAACTAGTTTTTAAGAGCTAAATTACATTGATATTTTATAAAAATCAATCGTAACAATATTTTGTGGGTATTTTGTATTCTAATTAATAAATTGGAAGTATTTAATTGCAATATAATTTTGGAACTTCCTGTTAAGTCGACAACAAAATTGTGTTATTTGTTATTTTCGATATCCCATGACATTTATATGAAAAAGGTGTTATTTATGCATATATTAATATTTATTCGGGCAGTGGGTCCGTAGTAGCGACGGGATCGTCTATATGGCAGGTTGTGTATACGTATCTATATGTCGAGAGTAAGGGTAGAGGCGCGTGGAGTGCGCGGCGAGCGGCGCGGCGGCGCGCGCGGCCTAGTCTCGCTGGGGACGGTGACGCCGGAAAAACCGTTGATACCGGTCACGCCGGTGACTCCGGACATTCCGGTGATTCCGGCGACTCCGGAGACGTCGCCAACCCCGGCTACCGGTCGCGCCAGCCGCGCTGCGTCGCGACTTCAGGCAAGATCATCAGCCTTGCCACCATCCAGGCGCTTCAGCTAAAATATCATTTGAACAGATCGTTAGTTTCTTAGATAACAAACGCTGTAAGAGACTGATATGTCTCTGTGCCTGTCTCGAACCCAGATTTTTTTACTGCATAGGTTAGGCAAACGAGCAAGTGAATCGGTTTGAACTCATAAACACTACAGATCAAAAGTGATGCCACTGTTCAGAATGGAGGGCGAAACAAAGACAAACGGGAGAAGATGCGAGATGTTGTGACTCCGGCAACCTCACTCTCTGAATAGAAGCCGATAGCTGCTAAGCGCTCGCTTGACGTTGATTTTCTGTGAAACAGCTACCATCAGATGCAACCGGCTCATTTCTACAATCGCTCAAAGTAACTACTTGAGTGTTGCTCTGCCGCTTTCATGCAGGTGCATTTAACATTGCATATTGACTTATTAAAGTGGTAAATAGTGCTTAGATTTGATATCGTTTCTAACCGCTAATACAGGATATTTAAAGACTGCAACCGAAAACGAAGCCGCGTGGTAATCTTTGTGAGTAAAGAGACAATATTCGGGTGGTATATGCATAGTTTTTGGTGTAATAATAACTAGCGTACCACAGCGTATCTTTAAAAATAAAAGCGTGTTCATTATTTTTTTAGGAAAATACTATTTGTTATTGTAGTATTTACCACCCTAATCCAATAAGAACAAAATTACAATTTTTTAGCTGAATTGTGTTTGAAGTCACTAAAGCCACCACTTGGCTTCGTTTCGGTCACAGTCTTGCTATACCCTCTATAAGACTCATATGTATGTTTTCTGAGCCAAGCACCTTACACAAAACTTTTGGTCCTATTGATTTCACATCTTCCGTATACAACTTTCATTATATTCGATCATTGCTTACTCCATGTTCTACGGTCCAAGCAGCGGGAGCCAGGCGTCCAGTTCGCTTGTAATTTGTAAAACGTTATTAGCTGATAGTAAAATATTAGTAACCGGTTATAGACTGACTACGGTATACAATGGGGAATAATTCTGGACGTGCATTGTTGACATTTTGTCGTGCCGGTATATTAAATATACATATTATATGGTTGAGTAATCAATTGTATGAAAAAATTAAGTGCATCGGTGCATTTATTAATATTTGAGTAAAATAAAATATTTTTCAAATTCTATTATGTAATCCTAATGTCGCTGGATGCAGGCCGCTTCCAACAAGTCATTATGGAGATCCTTGGGGGAGGCCTATGTTCAGCAGTGGACTTCCTGTGGCTGATATGATGATGATGATGATTATGTAATAGTTCATTTTCTATGTTCTGATATTTGTTTAATAATTTAAAATTTGGAAACTTTATTATGAAAAATACATTCTTCAAAAATAACTACGTCAATAAAGACTGTACTAAATAATAATTACCTCTTTCTCGTCACTGGCGACGGACCGGTACCTGGCGGGGGTTTCAGGCACGGAGGCAGAGAAACCGTGCACGTACAGCAGTGCTCCAACGATGCCACCGGCGATGGGGCCCGCCCAGTACACCTGACAACCACCACATTGTTACTAGTCATGATCATAACCATAGTTAACGTTGCATGAAGACGCTTAATGTAAGCTTCCAACAGGTCGCTGTGGAGACCCCTGAGGATGGCCGAAAGCTTGTGAGTCATGTTTTTTTCTGTCATACAATTTAGCTCAAGCAAGGAAATCTTAAGGAGTGGAAGAAACAGCATTCATATGTTGAGTTAAAGCATAAAATAAGGGCATAAGGGCAATAGCATGAGCTTAGTAGTTGACTTTCTGGGGTTAAAGAGAGGGGCCGATATTATTACGCTGGTATTCTTGGTTGGTTTCAAAACTGACAAACATATAACAGCCCTTGTTAACACCGGCTGAAACGAGACTCTGGGTTCGATCCACTATCGAAATAATTGCAGCAATACACAAATATTTGATTCGTGTCTGAGTGTTTTTTGAAATTGTAAAATCTCATAGATTCTGATACCTAAGATATAAGATTTGTATCTTTCTGCGTATATATGAGTATGTATGAGTCTTATAAAAATGAATATATGAATAATGCCGAACGAAATCTTTCGGAGGCTCGTATGCGCATTATGCGCGGCCGGCGATATGCACGGGTGGGACTTAGGGGGCGCCCTTTCATAATAATATGTAGGTACTTTATAGTAACTTTACGTATACAAGCTAAAAATAATCATGGAGTAAGGAACCTACAGACATCACAAAAATTAATGAGATCTTACGCCTACATAAACAGTTTCGGTTAGCTAAAACAGGCAAAGTATTGTAGGTGTAAGTACTTGGTTGTATTAAAATATATTTTTCTCGCTCACCTTAAACAGGTTGATTTATATGTATTTATTTGCGGCTTTGGTTAATCATTCTAGGATAGATGATCTCAGCTCAATTGTTATTCATAGAGACCTCAGTCCCTTGCAACCGCAACATACGATAATTTAGAAACTTTGAGCTCGAAAGATTCATCTTAGGTGCGCATAATACAGACCCCTATCGAGGAATAGGTTAATACACAATCTGAATTACCTACAGTGACTCAGGTTCAATAGTGGCATGCAAAGACAATTCTTTGAGCACCTGAAGCTAGGTAAATCTCTGAGTGCACTACCTTGTCTTAAACTCACGACGAAATAATAAACGTAGACTAAATTTGTTAGCAAAATGTTATTGTCGGCCTTATGAGTCTTTGAGAGTTGGCTTTGAAACGAGAGGCCGTGGTTTAGATTAGGGATGTTGCGGATGCCGATTTTTTCATATCCGCGGATGCGGATGCGGTTTTTTAAAGGCTCACATCCGCGGATGCGGATGCGGATGTTTAAGATCCTTTATAAATATAGTATATGAATGAATATTGAAATAAAACTATTATTTACGGATTTAATCGCGGATTTGGTTAACTTTTTACATTTTATAACCTCCCGAAATTTCGATTACTTTACAGGATTCATGGTCACGGGGCGGACTGAGTATTGGCTAATCCGCCCAATGACTGTTACAATTAAACCACCCGTAATTTACAATTATTAAATTAAAAAAGTTAATTGAAAACGTTAATCTGTTTTTGCGTTCCGGTCTACGCAGAAAAAGCTCACTGTGTCTGGCAGTTGGTCTTTTGGGTTTCGATTCAATTAAGTGTAGAATTAGATCCCATGCTTTTGCAAGCTTCTTGCCATCTCCTCTATTGAAATTAAGTGCATTACCTTCGTTTTGAGCAGCCTCAAGTCCTCGCAAAAGAACATCGTTTCCTGCCCAGAATGATTCGCGAGGGTATAGCTAGGCTAGGTCAATTATTGGAATTCTATAAAATTTTGAGGAGTTCTCCTATCTACGTCCTAAGATCAGATCTTCACCATATTTTTTGGGACCTAATGACAAGCACAAAATTTCAATCAAAGAACAAATAATCAAAATCGGTTTACTCAGTACAGATTTAGGAGGTAACAAACTAAAAAAAAAACATATAGTTGAATTAAGAACCTCCTCCATTTTTGAAGTCGGTTAATAAAACGCCGCTTTTTCTGATACAAGAGGAAGAGGTCCGTAAATAAATAAATAAATAAATAAAAAGTGTGGTAAAAAAGGAATTCGTTTTTGAGAACAGCTTCAAAATGGTAGCATTTTCTGGTTTTCTCGACTGTCATCTTCATTAGAAGAGTCTAACATCCGAACAACAACAAACGCGTCGGATTATGTCATTATTTTTTTCGCTCCCACTGGTTGATGTAACGGCGAACGGCACTCACCAATCACCGCCAAGTTTATGTCTTGTCTCATCTTGCATTACATCCGCATCCGCATGAATATCCACGTCGATTATTGCGGATGCGGATGCGGATGCAGATATCCAAATCTATGCGGAAGCTCCGCATTTGCGGATGCGGATGCGAATATTCGCAACATCCCTGGTTTAGATCCTGTATCGAGACAAATATTTGTGTGATCCAAAAATAGTTGTTTCGGGTCTGCCGCCTGGGTTTCGTGACAGCCAGAATTGTATCACAGTTTTCAATACCTATGATACTAGATTTAAAACAAACACAATGCGAATCCGATATGGTTACTGTACCTAGTCATTGTATCTGTATCTGTAATTGTATCAGCTCATATATGTCCCACTGCAGGGCACGAGCCTCCTCTATAATTAATCGGGAGTACGATTGAGAGTCGCCTAGCCGAGCTGGTCTAGTCCAGGTTGGAGAATACCATAGAATTTCTTACAAATCGCTATGGTATGACGGCTTTCTCACGATGTATCCCTTCACCGTTATCGATAAGTCAGAGGTGTGTCCTGGGATACGAACCAGCGACCATCGAACGTGTTGGCAGTCGCGGTTGGTCCGTTTACGAACAGGCCACCATGCACTTTAAACATGGTAGTTATCTTACAATTCAAACCCATGAGCCTATAAATACTACCATTCACCCAAAGAGCTGAGGTCATAACTTTTATCTTACTGAGGGGTCAGGAAAATGTGTGGCTGTATTTATTTATATTAAGCCGCTTGTGACACCAGATTTGTATCTTCCTATAGGGTCCAAACAAGACTTGATTTGTGTGTGACTGTTAGGCAATTTTACAATTTGACAGTCTCCACACGACAATTGCCTGTGAAACTGGCTGTGAAACGTCGGCCCGTGGATTTAGGACAGGTATTTGTTTCAGATCTGGGTATTTGGGATACCAAAAAGTATCATGATTTCTGATGGGTACTCAAAACACAAGACTAGATGTTAGTGTAGGGCCAAGTTATGTATGTAACTTTTGGGTGTAAGTTGTTATAATTACCCAGTGGTCAGTCCAGGAGTTGACGACGAGCGCGGAGCCGAAGGAGCGCGCGGGGTTCATAGAGGAGCCGGTGTAGTCCACGGCGCACAGGTGGCCCATGGTCACTGTCAGGCCGATGGCGAGCGGCGCCGTCGACTTGCTGTCCGGCTTGTTCGGGTCGCACACCTGCACGTACAAGTTGGTGGTTAGATAAGCCTCTAAAGCCAGTTTGTTAGACACCGGCTGTGAAACGAGAGGCCGCAGGTTCGATCCCCGCTCCGAGAGAAATGTTTCTGCGGCCCACAAATTTTTCGGGTCTGGGTGTTTGTGATACCGAAAAGCCTCACGTAGTTTCTGATACCCACAACTATGTACATATATATGTGACTGTTGGAGTGTTGGGTGTTTTTTGTAAGATAAAAAATTTTAAGGTGCGTAAAATTAAAATAGTCATAAAGAATACATTCATTTTAAATTAATATTTAGTTCTAAACTATAGAGTACAGTTAGTAGTATATATGTATAGTACAATTGTGGATAGAGACTTGTCTATTGTATTTTCGCTTCATGGTCCCAATTCGTCAGGGAGTAACCCGATTTAGATATTGTTGTTCTGATATTCCGTTAATGTCCCCATTTCATTTATGCAAAAGGTAGCCTGTTTATGTTATAGGTATAATATCGGCACATTATAAAGGTACTGAGTACTTAATACTCACTCCGCAAACAACAAACACGAGGACAAATCCGAGGAAGAACTCAATACCGAAGCCTTGCAGTTGGGTGACCTCAGTTGCCGAGCGACGTGTTGCCCAGCGCGCCCGCCACCTTCTCCGGAGTCAAGGCCTTCAGAAGACCAGACCCTGCAGCAGCGCCTGCGCACTGCGCGATGATGTACAGGATCGCTCTTATGGGCTTTACGCGGCCGACTGATGCTAAACCCACTGTAACTGCAGGATTGAGGTGCCCACCCGAGATGTGCCCTATAGCCTGTATAGAAAATACAATGATAATATGGCCCATATAATCCCATCTTCTACAAAGCATTGCATCCTCCACAATTGAGAGGGGTTCGGTAATAGTACATGCGGAAACTTTCGGGTGTAGAGAAGTTAATTATTTAGCAGTTTGCGATTATGGGCTAGTAGAAATAAACTTAATGCAGGTTTCATAGAAGGTTCTTATACATGAAGCAAATATCTTGAAAGAATAAAAAATAAAATCAGTATTTATTCTGCTGTTATAAAAATTATTGGCAGATGGTCTGATGACGGATAACTGGAACTAAATGATGATAAGTTAAATAGATAAACAATAATAGTGGTTATTATAGGTAGAATATTTATATGCAATTTGATTCGGTTATTATAAGTCGTGATCTTCGCAATTGCTTTGCTCGTAACATGATCAATGCAATCACCTCGCCTATTATATCAAGTCATTGTTGACACATTGACACAATTGAGTTGCATGTATAATTTTGATTATTATTTTTCTCATTACTTCTCTAACTCTCTATCTTTCAATTATTTGTAATATCACGTTTTTTCGGTTCTATAACTTAGTCATATTCCTACGAGTATGAACATCAAGTGGTCATTTTTATTAGTAATTTAAAAAAAGTTATTATGTTTAGAGTAATTGTCGTACGAAATAGGAATAGATATAATAAATTTACATACCTACTACATAATTATCCAGAATTTAAAATTACATTTTACATTCTACTAAATGTATGATTCATAAAGATGTTAAAAAATATTGAATATATTTAGTTAACATTAATGTATTATAAGTAAATGAATAATTATTTTCCGTTGTGTTCAGCTGACGTCATTTAGATTAATGGGAAATGTGTGCTCCCCACTCATTTATCCTTTGTCAGAGGAAATGACGTGCCGACAAAAACGATTAAGATTGTGGATATTATTAACATTTAATAATAGATAACTACTATATCTGATTTCTTGTTACATTGAATGTCAATGATTAATTAAGCTGTAGATGACTAATCATCTCTAATATATCATCATACCTAAGTATATCATCGCATCATGTGTGATGGGGAATTGAGAACGTTTTGCCTTTTAAACGTTCACAGAAGGCTGCTATTTGCATTATGCGGGTGCAGTAGCATCGATTTCTATTATTTTTCCAATGCATTCATATTTTGTATTGATTTAAACATAATGAAGTAGATACCATATTATTAAAAACTTACCGAGATGATGCAGATCTCTACAAATCTAATCTTATATGGCATCATTTTAGTAAACTCTATGGAGGTCTATGGAGAAAAATCATTAGCAGTGAATCAGTGAATTTGACTAGTTAAATGTTCAGTATCGTACCGAGACAGCAGCGAACACGGCCAGGCCGAAAGCCATTGCAATGGTAATGATGCCGCCGACCAGGTTACCCACGTTCACACAGGACCCGCATCCGAAGAAGTTCAGCAGCAGGTTACCTGGAAAATTAATCAAATTTAATACAAGTTTTATCTACATACTCGGTCAATGTACACTGTTGAACGTTGGCCTCCCCAAGTAGGCGCCAACTATTCACCCTCTAGCTATGTTTTACTTAAATTCATCTAAAAGATCATAAGCTATATTACGAAAAGAAGGTTTAATTACGAGGAAGGTAACTTTCGTCGTAGAATGCAGGGCATGCGGGTTAGTTTTAGGCTAGTCATATTTGAATTGATATTTATGTTAGGCAACAACCTCTACAATCATTAGGATTATTTTAAACAGACAAATTTTATAGATGTTCTTAAAGGCTATAATCACTTGTAATTATCAGTGAATCCTGTTCTATATTTATTCATACTGCGACAGATTCAAGTTGTAAGTTTAGTTAACGATGAATATTTTAAAGTTATTTATGGTATTTATTGATAATTATTTGTAATAGGAATGGTAAACTATTTTTATATCCTTTAAAGTGTTTACAATGTAAACAATTTCAGATTCTTGAGATTTTATTTGTTACATTGGAATCACTATAGGTATTTCAATTACGTTTTTCTATATGATATCATCAACGTATATATAGAATCGTTTATCATCTAAAAGGATGCATGCGTAGAATTATAATATATAAAGCCATTATAAACGCTTTTAATATTTATAAGCGCTATAACTGGATTTACTGAGAAATAAGTGCCGACGTTTGAATAGCGTAGACACAGGGCTAGTCTTAACAGTAATATAAGTCCTCAATAATTGTAATGTATAATACAATATATGTATGCTATATTTACCAACGAACTCAGCAAGCAGGGCTTTGCTGATGGCGCCCGCTCCTCCCGCCAACTCGTCGAGTCCAAGCTTGGTCCCAATCTCACCCATTATTCTGTGGACAAGGATTGATGAGATGTTTAACGCAGCGCATACCACTCAGCATATGTTACGTCCACGACTTCGCTTCTTTTTTTATACACGTTTAATCCTTCAATTATAATCTACGTCATAGTCGTTGAATTTAATCTGTTACAGACCTCTGATTACTCACTTTCTGAGAATAAAACGAGTCTTTAAAAAAAGATAAAATAAAGTTTTGAATCAGTTAAGCAATTTTCACCTCTATTGACATTAAATAAGCAGGAAATATGGTAAGAAATTCACCGTTCGTAACATTGGGTTTTTTACTCAATCTAATAATGAAAAAAATGACGTAGAACACAATGGAATTTTTTTTATATTTTTTTGCATACTGAATTAACTTGACCTACACGTCTCAGTGCTAATTTACCCTTGTACATTTGTTTATGGGATATTTATTGCATTGCAATAGGCATTTAAGTTAATACTCTGTCGGATGTCATAACATAAATTATTCCAATCATAGTGTCCGTGTGTTGAGAACACGCACTATGGATAAGCACCTGCAAACGGATGTACATAATTGGACATATTAAACATATTATGGATCTTGTTACTTTACTGCGATGAATTTAATAATTTTTCAATTCTACGTCCTAATCCTTTTAAATTATGGGGTTCTAAAGGTGCTTCTTTAATTAAAAGCTCCTAAGTATTATTTTAAATGGCGTAATCTCTCTTCTCGCATATTTTCAGTCTAAAATCGTATCTTTAAAGCGAAAAACTTCCCCAATATAAACGGTGCTTAATAGTTTGTTTACCTAATTAATATTTAAAATTCAGTATTTAAAATATTTTAAAGGACACCGACACGAAATTCTAAAATAGAATAATTCTAGATATCGGATTACATCCGATTAGTTTGTCATCATTAGCTCAAGATTATTTTAATTATATTGATGTCAGATAAGATACATGTTTCCTAATGCCAGCTAATTTTATATTCTATTTGTGTATTAAATGCATTCGTAGCCGGGTTTCTATTGGTAATAAAAGTATGGTAAAAAACTGCTGAAACTGGATTGGTTCTATTTCAATAGTTGATGTTGAAGCATTCGCAAAGCCGAGTTGGAAACCATGCCTAATTTAACATGTTAATTTGTGTGTCGGCCGGAAACCTATTACGCTAATTGATTCTGACAGTTGGGGGTATACGGTCCGGCTGTCACCTACGCTTTGTGACCAACACCAACAACAATATGGACAGAGGTAATGAAACTTCCTGGAAGTAAATGTTACACTGTTTCCATGGACGGCCAGAATGTATTAAATTGTCCGAAGCAACCGCTTAATGCTATTTCCGCTTTCTTTCACATTATATGGGTATCTGCTTATGTTTTGGTATAACTAATTGTTTGAATTTTGAATTGGATGCGAATCCTTTCATGGATTTATGGTAGAAATTATTTATTAGAAAATTATCAAGCTTGGATTTCTAAGTACATCATATTTGAATATCACAATGGTAGATTTTAAAAGCTTTATTTTGCCAACTTCTTCGTTATAGTTCTTCATACTGGGTATATCAAGACTGCTACCGAAAACGAAGCCGGGTGGTAGTTTTAGTGAGTACAAACGCAATTCAACTAAAATTTTCACAAAAAACGTGACAATTTTTTTTAAGATTTTTTAAGTATCGTAATTTTTGGGTGGTAAATCCATAGTTTTTGCTAAAATAATAATTTAAACTCTTTTATACCTTAGAGTCCTAATAAATAAAAGGGTATACACTATTATGTATTATGAAAAAAAATGAATTTACCATTCAAATACGACCATAGGAAAAAATAACAACAAAAAAATCGTCGCTTTTTTTTCAACATTTTCTGTTGCAATGTGTCTGTAGTCACTAAAACTATCACTCGGCTTCGTTTTCTTACTTAAGTTGAAAAACAATTAGGCTCTTCTCGCCGCTTACGAAGAGCAAATTCAGTAGTAAAGAAATGTATTTAAATAATTACGTCGTGATCTGTGAGCTGTATTACCAATGACTTCAGGATTACGTGATTATAGTCGGAGGCACAAGGTTAGCGCCGTTCGCCGTGACCGAGCCCCGCGAACCATATAAGCATGCAAAAATAAAGGGCTGCTATTTATCAATAAGGCCTAGGTTATGTAATAGACCACTACCATGCCTTTATTTGAATAGTTTTACCGTGCTAGTACATTCGCGCGAAAACAACTTACTCACAATGTTTCAAATGTGTGTGACCGTAAATTAGTATACCATGCACAAAAATAGCTTTATTTCATTTTGCTGAATATTTTAACTATTATAAGATATTGTAGCCAGAACTACTGAGTACCTACTGGGCATATTGAGACTTAACATATTATGTCTCAGGATGGCGAGCGCGGTGTTATTTCAAGCATTACTTTATATTTCATGGCGTTGTTTGGTTTTACTGTCCATGAGCAGTCGTATCGCTTACCATCACGCGAATGGCATCCTCGTCTTACCATTCAATGCAATTAAGAAAAAAGATAGAGCAGTGTATCAGAAAATTAATTAACCAAAAACCGAAAAAAAATAAGAAAAATGTTGATTAAGCATTTAGTGCATTCAAAGCACAAATTTAAATTAACCGTTGACGTAGACTACACAATTTGGCTTTTCCGAAGATTCAATTATAGAACCATTAGTAAGATAAAAGAGTGTTTCTAATATAACATGTAATTTCAATATGTTAAAACTATGTAAATGTTATACGTTTAGAATAAGCAATGATACTGCTTAAATTATTTGCTGATAAAATGATCACCAACGTATTTAGAAGTCGGCGGTTAGTGGGAAGTATCAGGTACTCATAATTTAATGAAATGTACATATTTTAAGTAGATAATACAGGTTTCGAGATTTCTTTTACCATTTGAGACTATACGAAGTAATTTTACTCCGAAATGGATCGAAACTAACAATAAAATATGAATTTAGAGATGGAAAATCTTTTAATCCATTCAGGTCCAATCAAAGTACAATAAAGCCTTCTTAAACTTGAACCCAACATTTCTAGGTTATTCTTGATGTAATTTGAAAAAATATTACAAAATTATCCTTGCTTTCCGCAACCCATCTTTATTTTCCCACACAGGCAGGCAGTTAATTAGCTATTCAAATAGAATTATAAACTGAGATTAGATAATGGATTTAGCATTTATTTGACTTCGTGGAATAAACCCAGTTAGCTGAGCACGCTTTTGTCATAAGTTGTTATTTAATTAATTATTTAAAACTATATTTTACGAATTTTATCGCAGAAACCAAATCTTTTACATTTTTTAACTTCCTGAATATAGTCAATCACCACGCACTAAAACGGTAAAGGAAAACATCGTGAGGAAACCTGCATACCATAGCGATTTATAAAAATTCTATGGTATGTAAGTCCGCCAACCCGCACTAGGCCAGCGTGGTGGACTATATGGCCTAACCACTCTCAATCATACTTTCGATTATAGAGGAGGCCCGTGCCCTGCAGTGGGACGCATATGGGCTGATACAGAACTTCCTGAAGTTTCTAGTTTACAGCTTTCGCGGTCAAGACCGCAAAAAATAGTTTTATTTCAATGTATATCCAATATTCACGTAAATCAAGTAAACCATTATTTATTTATTACATTTATTCTGATTTAGCCGATACTTGCACAAAAAACGTTAAGAAACAACAAAATGATGGTTTAAAGTCAGTCACTATTAGGATAGGATTTTGTGTACATTCTGGAAGCTAATAGATGAATTTGAGTTGTTCGACCTTGCTCATCGCCCAAATATGTGATTTTTGATGTTTTCCTTTTGATAGCATTGAAATACTGTCATTATATGAAACAAATGATCTGTTAATAATATACTTTACGTGTCATATGACATTAGGACCCTGCCGACTTAGGTCAAGGTTGGCCAATAGTAAAATCGGTTTTATTTCAGTATTATAATAATAACGGTATTCAGTTTATCTAATTTTAGATTACTGGTAGGTATAGATTGCCCACTGAAAGGAAAATCTCATAAAGAAAATTCTAATGAAGTTGGTCACGCTATCAACAATTATTATGTTGACAGGATTAATGATAAAACAAAAACGACGAGAGACGTAAATAGTGTTGGTTTACCATTGTCTGCGGTACGTTCCGTTGATCCATAGTGAATTTTAGCTAAAATATTATACATCAGATGAACGTCGACAAAATTTTAAATGCATGAATAATTTAATGTCAATCTCATATTTTTGGCCATCATTCTTAAAATAGCAAACCAAAAGCTAATTAGAATTATAGTCGGATCACTATATTAGATAGGTGAGTGTTCATTTGCTACATTAACAGTACTTTAGCGTACGAGTTCTCTGTTTCAAATTTAATTTGCCTATTAACATTGAAATGACTCGCACGTCACGAATATTTATACAAATGTACACCGCATTACAGACACCATGACAAATAGAATCGTATTGATGCAGGAAACTTAAAAAAAACGTAATTAACTGGCAGCGAAGAGACAGAACTCGTCCAGCATGCAGTAAAAAATATGATCTTGAAGCAACAAAGATGGATATCACAACGAGTTTTAGAAGTTGAGTTTGCCAAAAAAACTTACATAAAAACGGTTAATCCGCAATGTTATATCAGACAAGTGTGAAATACAGAGATATTTTTGTTGAAACGGTTCAAAGACCTTTTTAATTTTCTTGCAAAGAATAACAAAATCAAACAGATACAAAACGGTTCATTTTATTTCCAAGACGAAAATAGAACGACGCTTCTCCTCGTAAAATAAAATTAATAATTATCTTGGCACTGCAGTTTCGTGCGGATTGCAGTAGACAAGAAATAGACGTGTTTGTTATAAACTTTACGATTAGTGTTTAAACCTTGAGGAGGATGTACGTATGCAGAATACTCACTGCCGTCTGTCAGTATAAGTAGGTGCCACTTCTATTAGTATGTGTTTAATAACTGGGCTCTGTTCATTGAAAAAAAGATATAATATAAGAAAAAAAGTAATTGCGTCGTTGTAGACACACGGGAAACCGTCTGTTTCAATAATTTGATATAGATCAGTTCAAAATAATTTATAAATTATTGGCAGAGAAGAAATCTTCGTAAATAACTTGAAACAAATACGGTCTAATTTATATTTACGTGTGTATTTAGTTATTTACTATTTATGTGACATAAGATAGTATTTTAGGTACCAAGAGGGATAATGTAGTATCTAAATTACTTTCACAATTTTCTATGATTCTAAGAGATAAAATATAGGTAAGGATAAGGAAGATCCCATCAAAAACATCCTGTAAAAAAAATCCAAGTCTCGCAGCTCAAGTTTTCTACCGCAAAAAGTTGTGAGATGCATGTAATACCAAGTCGATTAATTTATTTAGTCCTTAAGGGACCTTCTATATAAAGTTATTACGTTAGTTATTACCATATCAATATTAAAAATTCTTTACGTTTTAAATAAATGGATCGACTTGGCCATCGCATGAAAACATAATGTACAATTTATACATAATGCTGCTGGCCAAGTCGATCTATTTATTTAAAACGTAAAGAATTTTTAATATTGATATGGTAATAACTAACGTAAATAATTGTAATCCTATACATTTATATGGGATTACAAAGTTATTCACGCAGTTGGTCTATCTAGAAAACTAGACACAAATTATGAAATGTTTGAATTTTCCCTTACTTTAGACACTAAACACTAATTATATTCTAAATTTGAAGGTTCTATGTCTGCTAGAAGTGCCTTCGACTTTTGATGATCGGTCAGTCAGTCAGTGAGTGACAAAATTACGAAAGTTTGATAAGTTATAATTCTTAAACTACTGGTTCAAATCGAATGAAATTTTAAATATACCGTGTTTACACAATGCCTGCTTAGTAACTGAAAATTCAAGCTTCATGCTTTAGCCACAACGAAGTTATAGGGGGTTGAAAATGGTCTGAATTGCTTCGAGAAAAGGATGTTACGGCCATGCCACTTTTTAGCTCGACTTGGAGGGGGCTCGGCCGCGCCCCCAGATAAGGTAATGTGTCCTAAAGAAATTTGAGCATAGCCAATGATTTTGATTATATAACCGGTATAGAGGTGTTATTTTATAGAGATAAATGTGCAAGAGTATCTTATCTTTGTTATCACGGTGGAATTTGTTTGAAGAAAATGTTATTTTTAATCCTTTCGGTGCGGTGCCGCCACCATTTTATTTATTATACTGGGCACCGTTTTTATGTATAAACTGATAAAAGTATTTATTTAATAATAACAAGTGGCATTAACGTGTTATGTGGGACAAGGTTACCAGAGAACTCAATTGCTGATTTTTACCATAATAACATAAAAGGATTAATGATAAGGCATAAGCTACTAAATAATAATAAGATTTTTTTTAGGTCACTCATTTTAAGTTTTAGCCGAAATGATTCGATTGTAAAAATATGAATAATCATGTAGTACAAGAAATTAAAAGAAAATGAAAAATCATAAGAGGATTTTCATGAGGCTTTTGGCTTTTTGTAATTTGTTGTTTTTTAAGTTCTTTAATTTTTCAGTATCTTTAAGTTTATGTGGAGATTTATGATGGTTATTTAGTTAACAGCGTGATTATTATTTTAATTGCCTGAAATTAACACTACCCTAGTATGTTATTGAAAGAAAACTATTTTTTATGGATTCTATCGCGGATTTCTTTAATTTTTTTTCCTTTTTTTTTTAACTTCCTGGCGTTTCGATTACTTTACAGCTTTCGTGTTCACGGGTCAGATTACTAATAATTTTATTTCAATGTGTAACATTCGCGTAAATTTAAGAAACGATTATCTTAGTATATTATGAGATTGGTTCCCAAGATACAGGTCCACCTAATTTCGCGACAATACATAAATGTCTAACCATAGTGTCTTAAAGTCATTGATATTGCTTTATAAACATTGGATTATGGATATGAACAAAAACAAAAAAATGCATCCATGACACTTTTGGTTCATACGTTTTTAGTGTTAGTAAATAAAAATATACAATCTATTACACAAACCCGATAACACAATCACAGTCACGCTACCAGGAGTGATAAAGGACAAAAGGACAGCGCGAGGTCCTCCACAATATCCGATCATTTATGTGATAAGTTCAATTATTCATTACTAGAATCCGTAAATGGAAAAAAAAACATATACATACATAGAAAAAGAATGTCCCTTAATGATCCTCGCTGGAACTGAACAAAGAATAAGTAGATGCTTAATGATATGACGTGTAATATAACATGCGATAATTGTTCGATGGAAAAATATATCAGCTCAAACTGACCATGTAAATTTCCATGAATTATTGACACATATAAATATTTAAATGAATACCCACAACTATGTCAGATAGAAAAGATTGTCAGACTTAACAGGGACAGGAAAATATTATCTAATGCGTCACTTTAATTCTCACGACCTTATTCAAAGACAGTTTATCATTGAGGATATAATATGTCAATGCAGTTTATGAACCTACTAGCGGTCCGGCCTGGCTCCACCTGGGTGCACACTTTTCAAAATGGCGGCCAAAATGTTCAATTTCGACTATCAATTTAGAATATCGACCAACTGCACCGCGAAAACAAATCAAATTTCCTCGTATTTGCAAGATTTTTTACTACTGCTACCCTCCTATAATCCATAGCGTGATGATATATAGCTTATAGCAAACCTCGACTAATGACCTATCCAACACTAAAATAATTTTTCAATCCGGCCGAGTAGTTTCTGTGATTAGGGGTAACAAACAAACAAACTCTTCAGCTTTAAATATTAGTACAGATTTGAGTTATCGAATATTTTGTCCCTAGCGAACGACTTTTAAATTCATTTTGTGCGAAGAAGACAAAGCATTTAGGTTAGGTTAAATTAACATTCAATAACTAAAATATATTTTAAACTTTCTATGATAAGGTTTAGCATTAAATGTCATTTACTGCAAACATTTTTTTTAAATAGCAGATGTTTATTACACGGTCATTCCTTTTGCATAGTTAAGTCTTTTTTCTAAACGTGTTGTAGTTGAATATACCCTTTCAGAAAAGCCTCCTGGGAGTTATTGTATAAAAACGATAGGAACTTCGAATATTCGGATGTTCGCCGTCCGGAACGTAGTGTTTTTTGGCTACGAGTGTCGATTGCGTTTTACATATTATACAAATTAAGTTATCTTTCTAAATCTCATCTGATATGATATCCGCAGTAAGTTTTATTGCGATAAATTATCAAAATACTTTACGTCAAATATAATATTTACGTCAAATATAGTATTTTGGTTGAAAATACATCTATGATATTTTTGATAAATATTATTAATTCCAATAATATTTAGAAATAAGCACACTCAAGTGCCCCCAACAGTCACATACCTGTGCATGTGTACAGTTCTGATCGAACATTAAGATCGGATCTTGTGTCGTAGGAATCAGGAGGTACGAGAGACCTTTCGGTCTCGCAAACACCCAGACCCGAAACAAATAATTGTGGTTCACGAAAAAAAATCTCTCGTTGCGGGGATTGAAACCGTGGCCTCTCGTTTTATAGACGTCGTCTAAGCAACTACACCATGGAGGCTGTCAAATAATTGTAAAACATTGCATTTACACCCAAACTTTTTAAATAGTCTTGAATGAAAGCGGACGAAAAACGAGTATGAAATACCATATATATGAGGCTGTTATAGTATCTTAACGTTCTATAGAAAGAATGTTCGTTTTGGGTTAAAGACAACTAGGTGTTTTCGGATGCCTAGCATTGGACATTGGTGTGCGATATTATGAACCCAGTTTGTCTGTATCAGCCCATATACGTCCCACTGCAGGTCGCGGGCGTCTTTTACAATCGAGAGTACGATTAAGAGTGGTTAGGCTATACCGGGTATCTCAAGACTGCTACCGAAAACGAAGCCGGGTGGTAGTTTTAGTGGCTACAAACACAATGCAATTAAAAATTTCGCATAGAAACGCGACAATTATTTTTTATGATTTTTTAAATATCGTCATTTTTGGGTGGTAAATCCTTAGTTTTTGCTAAAATAATAATTTAAACTAATTTATACCTTAGAGTATTTATAAATAAAAGGGTATACACTATTATTTTAGGAAAAAACGTATTTACCACCCAAATATGGCCATAGAAAAAAAATAACAAAAAAAAAATGTCGCTTTTTATTGCCATTTTTTCTGTTGCATTGTGTCTGAAGTCGCTTAAACTACCACCCGGCTTCGTTTTCGGTAGCAGTCTTGATATACCCTGTATAGTCCGCCACGCTAACTTTGTGCGGTTTGGCGGACTTTACATAACATAGAAATTGCTATGCTATGTAGGTTTCCTCACGATGTTTTCTTTCACCGTTATAGTGCGGGTGATAGACTATCAATACACACATGACTCCAAAAACTCAGAGGTGTGCCCTGGGATTCGAAACTGCGACCACGTGAATATGTTGGCAGTCACGTCTAGTCCGTTTACCAATAGTTCACCATGCGGTTTTAATGAATCCAGTATTCCAGAGAAATAAAAAACAGATATGTGATTCTAGTAGGCTTTTTACTTCTAAAAAGCCTGCTTTAAGAATATTCTTGATCTAATCTTCAATCCTCAAATATCTTTACTAAAAGATCTATGGATTTTCCGACATTACTTGCAAATAAATCATACCAGACGTAATAAATTGACTGTAGTTTTTTATCTTGATAGTTGACAAAACGTCCCATTTACATCATTTTTTCACATATGGCATATACAGACTAGAAACATCTCTACCTGTTTCCTCTATTGCAGTGTGGTAAATATTAACTATTATACTTAAACATTAACATCGGAATTTAGAAGAATATTCTAGTCTACAATTTTATAAACAATTCTCGAAATGCGCGAATCAATTATTCGCGTATTTTATTCGTTGGGTTTTGCCAGTTAATTATGTCTGCCCGAATTGACATTGACCGAACTTAAATTATGTTTCCTTGACTTGGGCTCTGTGACTTGAGCGTATGGAAAGTGACCAGAAAGATCTTAATTAAAGAATAGGTCGACCGGAAGCCATGATTTTACATATTTTTAAACAAATATTGTTATTACATAGACAATTATTTTTTTCGACGACGGATTTCAACTGTTACACAATAATACTGGACACAGTTAATTGGTGTAATTAGGCCGTTTTTCAAACCAATTTATTAATTTTAGTAATGGGTGTGAATTAATTGTTTTTGCTACGGGTGTGCCCAGTCATGTCATGTCTATCAATCTATCACAATTATGCATTTTGCTAAAATATATTTACTTAATGAGGTTTTTGTTATTGTGTATTTTACAACACTGGTTTAAAGACTAAATTATATTTAAATGAGTACGTCAAAGAATATTTTTAACGATTGGCTTCGAATCCAACATAAACTGTGTGTAACAAATGACAAATGTATTACTTTTATTAGCACAAGATAATTTAAGATAGTTAAGTTGAATTTTGTTCAATGTTTTTGTACCTAATTCAATTAAAATAAAATTGAATTAAATTTACTTTGTACAATATTAAAATCTCATTTGTGTTATCATTCCATTGTTCGTTAGTTAAGTAATAAAATAAGTAATAATAAAAGTTACTTTGCTATTTTACTTAATTTTATCACAGAATACAAGTCGTATAGTTTTTAACAATGACCGTATTTTGTATACATTAATTGACGTTAATTCTGTGAGATTAAATTTAACCCTAACATTTAAGGTCTGATAAGGAACAGTGAACAGTGAACAGTGGTTATGGACCGACCTTAAGTCGCTTTCCTTGATTTTTATAAAAGTATAGTTAAAAGACGTTGTAGAGGAAAACGACTCCTTCGACACTACAAAATGATTTACTCTGTTAATAATAAAGCAAAACAGTTTTAATTGAAATTATAACACAATTTTTTGTTATTATGTATATCGCAAGGGCTAGAAGTTGGTTAACCCTTCCCTAATCTAGCTGCTATGCTTACCGGACTTATTAGATTAAACTTGTCTTTAATTCAGACGACGACAAATTCCTACGAAATATGTATATAAAAAATAAAAGGCAATATTAATTTTTAACTATAATCTTCACTAGCAAAAACGCTTTTATGGCAACCAATAAGAATAGTTTTTCTCTTTTCACATTTTATTTCATTGAAAATATTAATACTGTTAGCTTAAGAGTATAAATGCCTGTTGTTTATATTATGAAAAAAGATCTCATCAATTGTCTCAGATTTTTAAAAATTTACTTCTACCTAGTTTACGCCACACCCTGACTTAAGATACCTAGAAGACTTATTACTTATTCGTTATTTATAATGGATATTATTTATGAATGAATGTCCATTTCTGCATGGTATACCTACAAATTACAATGACCACCGTTTACGAGTTAGAGCCATGAATTGAAACAAACCTAATAAAGCAAATTAGCTATAAACTGATTAACTTTGAATAAATGAGGTACAGTAATATCGACTATAGACAAGCCCATTACTAAATCTAGATAACAATATTAAACATGACATTAATACATTTAAAAGTGCCCTGTTAGGTTTTTACAGTCTCTTGAGACTTAAATAAGTAAGTGTTATGTTCCCCGAATATGTGTTTATTAGCATAGTAGGGTTGTTCATTAATGAAGACAATAAAGTAATGTATAGGGTTATTAGTAATTAATTTCTTCAGTGGTATCAAAGCCCATTTTTCTATTAACTAATAATGGTAAATGATATCTACCATTCATCGTGAACTTTGGTAATGTAGGTTATAAATAGTAGCCAAGAAATCCTGTTAGACAATCACAAGGACAAATATTTTGACGTGAATTAGATACATACTAGTACATAAACTCACATCTTCTCCCCAGAAGGGGTAGTTAGGGATGCTACCAAGTCATCCACGTTTCGCCTTGTGTGTTCCATCGCACGATATTATAGGGGGTGAGTCTATTGCCATATCGGGCATAAACCTAACTCCGGGCTGATAATGAATAGAAAAAGCTATGCCCGACCCGGGTTTGAGTGCGAGACCTCAGCGCTGTAATCGGAATGTAGTACAACTACTCCACCCAGGCAGCCGATGATTGCTTACTTAAATTGTAAATATAAGTATAAAAATGAGTCAACACAAAACGGATGAATTATTATAATCGAGCTAGCCAACTTCCCGGGTCTGCTATCAGGATCTGACACTGATTGGTACCATTTGCCCCACCACCTGTTCGCCAAGTTATTAATGTGCTCGCCAAGGCTTTATAGTTCACGATTAGGTGACGTCACGTCATTCAAACGTTTGTTTTTGATATTATTATGCAAATAAGAGTGTTTGTAGAAGTTTCACTAGCAACTACGTATTCAATAGATACCACATGGAAAGTCACACAATATAATTATTGATTTTGCATTTTGTTTATCGTCATATCTATAGGCATACTTTATACAAAGAGACAATGAAAATCTGATAGTAATTTCGATACTATTTAGGTTTCATAATGCTTCTAAATTGCAGTATGTGTGAAGTGCTAGAATCCGTGCTGTACAAATGAAGGACCTGAACAATTTTCTATGTGTGCATGTAGATATTAGAGATATGTTTCATAGAAAGTTATCTCCATTTTTAACCAGTGTGCTCTTTTGTCTCTTACCTATTACAACGTACTTGCTCCTTACAAGGAGAATCGTCGAAAATATGTATTCTATGTATTTAGAGTGCCGTAGATGAGATTTTCACACAGTATAATTAAATATATATTTTTAACTGAGAATCCATACAAATCACATCAAATTATTAATCGATTAAGATAATAATAGAAGTTTCTTGTATAAAACATAACCGCAGATTTTCTAGAACGTAATATGTAAAGTACCTAACTTGTAATTTTATATTTACAATGTCGAGATGAAAATGACATTTGATTCTTCACGCGCGGCTTGTAGCCTTGTTGTAACTTTGGAATACAGAGGCACAGAGTTCGATGGCTTCCCGGACCACCGATCACGTCGAACCACTTTTTATATACTCTAGACCTCTAAAACCCTGTACGGTCAACAATAAAATTAGCATGATTGAATTTTTAATTACAACGCAATGAATCTTTCCTTCAAAAATGATTGGGATGCTACTGGTTACGTATTAATAAATATGATTAATTAATTCATTAGATACATAAAGACGTTGATGATGATATATTTGGTACCGATAAGAGGTAGAATTATAGTAATTTGAAGATAAAATTAGCTAGATTGTTTAAAATATGTCATTCATAATTTATGAGATGTATCACTGCGTCAATAGGTTAATGACAGTAATTATGATTGTAAGATTTCGTCAAAGTATAAATAATACTAAATATTGTTACAATTTTACGAAGGCAAAAGTGAAATTTCTCGACTTTTTAAATTTCCAATGCGGATTGCGTTGGTTGTAGTTAGACGAGACACTCGGAATGTGAAAAAAACAATTTGTGCATTCAACGAACGCAAACACTTTTACTTATATTTAAACACGATGTTACAGCAGGCATAAAACATTTCTAGATAACGAACTAGTAATTGAAGGGAGTGGCAAGTCGATGCTAATTCTTCGTGGACTGCCGCTCCTATTTTATCAAACACGTAATTAAACGTCGATACCTGCTATCAGCCCTTATATCCCAATATCTGTCGATATATTTATTGGCTATTCGTAGAATATATTATGCTATCATACGTCCCATAAAGTAAGTGATGTCATTCCGATCATTTTTTGACGAAATTTAATACCTTGTAACTCTAACAGCGATTTATAGTAATTACTCTAATATGACTTAACACAAATATTAAATCTTTTAACTTATCATGGGTATATAGGGATCTAACAAATAGGTATTGGAAACAATATGAGCAGCGCGATGAAATTTCCGTAGACGGTAGCTTTACGAGAATGTTCGCGGCTCTACTGCTGAAACTGGATTTACATCATTCAACTGGCAATCTCGTGACTCAGATAACAAAAAATCTAATAGTGCCAGTGAATGATTAAAGGGAAACCCAAAGTGGAGGTCAATGACTAATTTGTTTCGTGAAATACGTTGTCTTTATTATATTTTCTGACTCTACTATGGAAGCAGTTACGTTTGTAGAGCTCCTCCTGACTGCCAGGGGCAACATACAAATTACCAAAAGTACTCGTAGGTTTTTTTACTGTGAGTTAATAATGATTGTGGTCCAAAAACCGAATATAATTGCGTCCCGAGAATTGAGATCGAAAAAGATGGGGTTACGCATTGTAACTCCCCATGACTCGGAATTTTTTGGAGTAAAAAATCTGGGCTCTCATTACCTCCTTATTACTCCACGCATGTTTGAAAAGGACAGACGCCAGGTTCAAGTTCCATTAACTTTTTGTCGGTTAGACACGCTTTTGTAACGTTTAAGTGTTACGTAAGTCCAATAAGAAAAGGAATTTTATTTCAAGTTTTATAATAACTACCGGTTGTTTGGTTTTTATTTTGATACTTACAATGATGTTTACGGAGATTTCACTATTACGTTGATACTTTATACTCTACAGAAAACCTTTTTTACTTTTATTTCGGTGCTAGATAGTTTTATGATTATTTTCATGGCATCTAAGGTATTTTACATATAAGGGTGTGAAGCTTTAAGTAATTGAAATTGAAAACATGTTTTCATAGGGTGGTTTTTAGAGGTATTTAATAATTTTGTGACAAAATCTCTAATTATTTTATTACATAGGTACTCGTTATTAACATCAATGGGCCACCTTAGTTTAATCATAAAGTATAATTAACACGCAATACTATTTACTAGGGGTATGAGAGTATCGTATCAAATATCTATTAACGTAACGAGCGAAATGGCTGCAAATTATCTTAAGACGTGCGTAAGTAAATAATTGCTTATCATCATAAGAATGTTTGATAACTTTAGGTACACAATCGGCCTGTTTGCCTTAGATAACGATCATTTTTAAACTTTATACAAGCAATAATAGCTTATCTGATCCCAAAAATTATAGTTTGTTTTATGAAGACTGTTACACAGCGCCAGTGACATGATAAGTAGATCGCAATAAAAATGCTGCATACCAGCTTGTGCGTTGAACGATAATATCTTAAAAAAGCCAGTTTATTATTACAAAACTAAAATATGAAATACTAACTGGACTACCAAGCGAATACGCCAATAAAAAAAATTGAAATTAATGCAGAAATTGTTCAGGCTTGCTACGGCTGTAAATTATGTGGAGTGATAGGAAAATTTCCTACAGTGAAATACTTTTACACAAATTAAGGCGGTGTCTTACAGCGGACTGCGAATACGTCTCCATATTTCACGGAGTTTATGACGATGGTTATTGATCAAGCGACAATCTTGTCATGTACCGCGCCTGTAAAGTCACCATTACGTCGGACGAACGATATATGACTAATTACATAATGAACAAAACCGTGTGACGTTATAATTGAGCGTCGTATAATTAGTTATACTATTGTACGCCTGTTAGGATTAAGAAGGCGACTGGCGAGTTGACTCAAACGATCCTTGGATTTTTTGGCGTATTTTTATATATTGTTTCCGTTTTCAAAGTCAAGGTTGAAACCAACCCAATTTGTCTAAATACATTGTATAGTAGTGATAAACGCTTGTTGCGCGCCCTTTGTTAAGATTTTGGTGATATTGCGAAATAAAGGTCGATGGAGTAATAAAAAGCCTGCATTTTATAACCTTGTAAGTATAATATAAGCTACTATGTTTTCGAATATGACAACTGAAATAGTTATTCTGTTGCCACTGAATGCAATTTGTTGCATAAAACTTGAAAAATGGGTGTAAAATGTTTTTGTTGTTTTGTTTTTCGGAATCCAATGATCCATGTCGAACAAAGACCGGAGAAATATAATATTTCCACTTCATAGAGAACATGACGTGTAAACTCAATTTAGCGACATCTAGTCTAAATTAACGAACTTCATTTGGTCTAGTACAATTCTAAGAATCTCCTGTTCTCAGAGTTCTAAGTATTAATAAATTAATCTAAATTACAGCAGAATCCTACAATCATCACAAAAAGTACTAGGGTATAATGGAGTAATATTGAATTATTCGGATGTCGTTTCCATGAAAAATGTATGTCGTTAACTATAACGATTACATGGCTGTCCTCGCGTGTTATGCTAATTATGTCCGAGGATTATTAATATTATAGTTATAACCACGTACCTAAGTCATTAGTTATATCATTATTCTGATTTGCTTTATTTTCATTAATGCTGCAATTGATTTTTATGCTACTATCTGCGTCTTGTTTCGAAACAGAGATTACTTCTTGAGTAGAGCCTGTGATTCCATACATATTTGATTTTTCCACTCTGGATTTGTTGAGTCAAAACGCAGGTAAATTACAGAATTTAATGCTACGTACATTACGAAGAAAACATAACAGTTACGCTCATAAATAATACACGTGGGTACTGGTTAGAGTCTTTGGATCTCCCCCATGCCCGATCTGTTTCAGATTGTAATTTGTATGGATGGCCCAAAAAATGTAATTGCATAACAAACCGAAGGTATTTACTACGAATGTGTATACAAGTAGGTATCATTTGACGGCGATAACTTCAATGATAAATAAATATTGTCGCCGATACTGATTACTGCAATTTCGTATTGTAAATATGAAAAATACAATAACGTCGTATTTTTTTTTATTGCATATGCCTGGTCCGGTCAAACAGGTCATCTAGTGGTAAGTGATTACTGCCGCCTATAAACATCCACTACGCTTGGATAATGGATGTGCTGCCGGCCCATCAATCGGGAGAAGAACAGGAAGGAAAAAGGATGGGAAGAGGAATACCCCGTATTGGGTATCTGGCATACTGTACATGATGACAGCTAAATTATCAGGCTAACTAGCAGGCTCCTCCGGGTCTCATAGGAGACCGACGTGAAGCAATAGTTTACATAGTCTATATAGTAGATAGGTTTACTGACGGTGAGATATAGTGACCTATGAGACAGTGGTACCGCGCAGAAGCCTGCCAATTCATGCTGAGTCATGACTGACAACAAGGTGGCTCTATCACAAATAATACGGTGATATAAATATTTCTTCCATGCCTCTTTTCAATCCAGGCCATGTAAAGGTTGTCTGGAAGAAATCGCCGATGGCGATAAGACAGCCGATTGTAATCCTAATTATAAGAATTTTCTTAAATACACCCTTTTTAAACTCCTTGTTGACGGAAGACCCTACAGTCCAGGCGATTGCCCATAGGGCTTCTTAACCAAGTTATTTTTATCTCATGAGACGGCCCATTCGTGAGTAAGTATTTAAATTTAGACCAGGTTATACCATACCATATAGGTGACCACTGAAAACCAGCGTGGTGCTGTGGCTCGCGCCGCAGTACAACATTAAGCTGAGTGGTCACCTACGTGTCACTTTTTTGCGACGTACAAACTTTTATTTTATTTTATTTTTTTAATTTCTGTATGGTGTATGTAAATTTGTGTTATATGAGTGTGTGCGTTGTAATAAGTGACAAATAAATGTGTTTTTCTTTCTTTTCTTTTCTTATACCATGTATAATCATTTCAGAATTATCTCAATATGAGATAAAATTGTAAAGAATTATCTATTGTTAGAAAAAGTGATATCTAACGTATATTCTTGGATCAAATTGTCAAGAATTTTGGCATAATGTGGATTGCTGTAATAAAGTCATGAACACGGTTTTTTTTTTGTGAAAGAGTTCAAGGTGACACCAAAATAATTGCTAATAATGGTGTTCATCATAACGTATAGCCGGATGTCCGTTCCACGTTACTAGTTAAGTCCGCGGTTGGGCCCGACGCCCCGGCCGCGAACCACTCATTATCATAAGTAATACATTTCCTCGCGTTTTGCATAAAAAAAGAATGAACACTAAATGGAATAATTAATTCCCCCCTATATGCATTTTTACAAGGTCTCAATCCTAAGTATAAAGGATATCGTGTAATATTTCCATGAAGTTCATAATTATATTGTTATTGTTAGTAAGCAGGTATTTGAAAAATACTCCTTAAGTTAGCATTTGTACATTACTCGGAAAATTTTTCGATAATTAATTACGCAAATAACTTGAATAGTCCAAAAGATTTTATTGTTAATTTTTGTTTCTGGCACAGATTCAGACTGTCTGTAGATTTTTCATACGATTGTCTTTATTTGTGCATTTTGTTTTTTAGAATTGTGTATTTACATCATTTTTTACTTATTTATCTTATCCACATCTATGTTTATCCACGCGACGCCATTATCTTTAAAGAATATTTTCGGATTGCAATCATATCGTAATATTAGTCATGTTTCATTTCAATATTATCAATAACTATATTTTATCAAATGTGTGACGTCTAGTGTTTAAAAAATGTGTGTTAGGTTTTAGGCCTTGGTTAATGGTTGATGTGATCACATTTACCAGTTCCTAAATCTGGCATTACATGGACGGAAGGACCATATCAGATTTTTTATATGAAGGGGGGATATGAAGGTTTTACAGAAGCTTTGCCCAGCAATACAATATGATTCACACGACGACTAGGCATAATTTTACTTCAATAACAAAACCGTGACGCAGCACACTTACGTATAAATAACAGAATTATATATTTTTGATAAGATTAAGATTTGAATTATGACAAATCTGCCGCCGGCACCACAAAATTATTGTAAATGTCGTAATCTTTACAAACTAGATAAATAATAGCAAATATTTGTACGGAACAGTTGTCACTTGTCACGCCGTGTTTGTGGAGTAAAGTGTAAAGTGGCCCTCGGACTTCAGTTCATATCATGATAGACGCTGTCCGTCTCGGTGGCTAAACGTGTTTCACTCAAAGACAATACATTGTAACCGTGTTTAGTTTTACCAACATTTTGTACGCAGACTGATTACCGATATTACGTTATTGTAAATAGGTTTAAAGTAAATATTTAACTCCTTAAACGGTTGTATTACATGCATAAAATCTGACCTAAAATGTATGTATTACATACATTTTAGGTCAGAGGGTCATTCTTTTGGCAACCTGTCCGGCTGTCTTACAGAATGGCACGGGCACGCGCCCCCCGGCCCCTCGAGCCACCATTGTCGCACTCCACTTCCCAATCCGCGACTTTGGCGTCCCCCTTCCTCCCCACTACTGGGTGGCAGGATTTTTGTATTGAGTCATATTTTTCACTCAATGCTGAATCCGAGCGGGTTGGTACCACCGTCTGGTCTATTTCTACCGCTAAGTAGAAATGCGTTCCGGTAGAAGGGCTGGACAGCCGTTCCCTCATCCGTTCCTTCCTCTTCGATAATAGGTGTTGGTTGTTGCAAGCGATGCTCGTTGATGTGGTTGGGTGTCGGAGTGGGCGCTCGGGTGGGGGTGCTGGTGTGGAGTACAGGGAGACCCGGTGGGAACGGTCACCGCCGGCCGCCTGCCGGTTAGTAGGGGACCTGAACCCGGGGATACACAACTGTCTAACTCCCTCCCGGGAAGCTGTCCCGCCAACCGGCGAAAATCCCGTTGCGCAGTCGTCGTGCCAGAGTGGGAGACTGGAGTGGATCCCGGCGACTGCACGCGGGGGGGCATCGGGGGCCCTTCCGTGCTTCACGCTGGCTCCTCCTAATGCCGCGTGCCCGCTTCACACTATATCCTCCCTTCTCGAGTATCGTCTTGGTTCAACCACGCTTGTCCTTACTATGTAAGTATGCGAATAATTAAAATATGCGAAGGCACAATCGAAGCAGGCTCTCCACGGCGGGAAATTTATCCACATTTTCTGTGGACTTCTGTAATGTCAGGGGTCTACATAGCAACCTCGACGCCGTCCACCACCATCTAGAGACGGCGCGGCCTGCCCTGCTCTTTTTAACGGAGACGCAAATATCCGCCCCTGACGATGTATCGTACTTAAATTACCCCGGTTACGTTTTGGAACATCGATTCCTACGTAAAGCCGGGGTGTGCGTCTTCGTCAGGGGTGATATCTATTGTCACCGCCTTCGGGGCCTCGAGCGTCAGGACCTGTCTTTATTGTGGCTACGAGTAGAATTCAGGGGTAGGACCCGAGTCTACGCATGCCTGTACAGGTCCCACGCCAGTGATACGGGATCTACTCAATTATTTGAGAGCGTCCAAGTGGGGACTGACCAGATTCTCGAGCAGTTCCCTTCCGCGGAGGTGGTGGTCCTCGGTGATTTCAACGCTCATCACAAAGAGTGGTTGGGATCCAAGACCACTGATCTCCCCGGTCGGGCTGTCTATGAGATGGCCTTGGCTTATGGTCTCTCGCAGCTGGTAACACAGCCCACCCGTGTTCCAGACGTTGAGAGCCATGAGCCCTCTTTGTTGGATCTTCTGCTGACGACCCACCCGGACGGATACAGGATAGCGGTTGATGCTCCCCTGGGATCATCTGACCACTGCCTGGTCCGTTCATGGGCTCCTGGAGTGGGTCCCAGCCGCTCTTCGACGACTGGAACTCGCACAGTTTGGCGGTACATGTCAGCAGATTGGGATGGACTGCGAGAATTCTTTGCGTCCTACCCTTGGGGGCGGCTTTGTTTCTCCTCCGATGATCCTGACGCCTGTGCGGACTGCGTCGCGGATACGATTAGCTTGGGTATGGAAACTTTCATACCCAGCTCGAAAATACCCGCAGGGCGTCGCAGCCGGCCTTGGTACAATAGTGCCTGTGCTGTTGCTGCGCGCCTAAAGCAGTCCGCATACACGGTGTGGCAAGACGCAAGGAGGCGTCGGGATCCAAATTCAAAGGAGGAGAAACGGAAATTCAACGCCGCCTCTAGATCCAACAAGAGAGCCTTAGCTAAGGCCAAGGCGGAGCACATCCGCAGAATTGGCGAGCGACTCCAGAGCTATCCCTCTGGGAGTCGTGCTTTTTGGTCGCTCGCTAAGGCTGTGGAGGGTAATTTCTGCCTGTCCAGTCTCCCACCACTGCGCAAGTCCGATAACAGTTTGGCCCACAGTGCAAAGGAGAAGGCCGATCTCTTGGCCCAATTCTTTGCCTCGAACTCGACTTTGGATGACGGGGGCGCCACACCGCCGGAACATCTCGCGTTGTGAGAGCCTCCTATCTGACATAAAATCACCCAGCGTGCTGTCAGACGGGAGCTCAAGCTTCTAGACGTCCATAAGTCGAGTGGGCCAGACGGTATCCCCGCAGTGGTTCTTAAAACGTGCGCCCCTGAGTTGACACCCGTGCTCACAGCGCCTTTACCGTCTTTCCTATAAAGCCAACCGGGTTCCGGCTTCGTGGAAGGTCGCCAATGTACACCCTGTCCCCAAAAAGGGTGACCGTTCGGACCCTTCGAGTTACAGGCCGATTGCTGTCACATCCCTACTCTCCAAGGTTTTGGAGCGAGTTATCAACACTCAGCTCCTGAGGTATCTTGAGGATCGCCAGTTGATTAGTGACCGCCAGTACGGTTTCCGTCATGGTCGCTCGGCTGGTGACCTTCTTGTGTACCTCACGCACCGTTGGGCGGAAGCTTTGGAGAGTGGGGGTGAGGCGATTGCGGTCGGCCTTGACATTGCGAAGGCGTTCGACCGAGTGTGGCATCGCGCCCTTCTGGCGAAGCTACCTGCGTATGGAATTCCTGAGGGGCTCTGCAAATGGATCGCCAGCTTTTTGGATGGTCGGAGCATAAAAGTCGTAGTGGACGGCTGTTGCTCCGAGACCAAGACCATTAATGCTGGTGTTCCACAAGGCTCGGTGCTATCGCCGACACTCTTTATCCTGCATATCAATGACATGTTGTCTATTGATGGCATGCATTGTTATGCAGATGATAGTACGAGTGACGCGCGGTACATCGGCCAACGGAGTCACTCTCGGGATTCCATTATGGAAAGACGGTTTCAACTTGTGTCTGAAGTCGAGAGCTCTCTGGGGCGGGCCTCCGAATGGGGTGAATTGAACCTAGTTCAATTTAACCCTTCGAAGACACAAGTTTGCGTGTTCACTGCGAAGAATGTCACTGTCATGGCGCCGCAATTCCAAGGAGTTACTCTCCAAGGATCCGAGAGTATTGGAATCCTTGGCATCGAAATATCAAGCAAGGTCGAGTTTAGGAGTCATTTGGAGGACAAAGCCAAACTGGCGAGCAAGAAGTTGGGAATCCTGAACAGAGCCAAGCGGTACTTTACGTCGGGTCATAGATTGACACTTTACAAAGCGCAAATCCGGCCCCACGTGGAGTACTGCTCCCACCTCTGGGCAGGTGCCCCAAAATACCAGCTCGACCCACTTGACTCCTTGCAGCGACGAGCTTGTCGAATTGTCAATGATCCCGATCTCACGGACAAATTGGAACCGTTAGGACTGCGGAGAGACTTCGGATCTCTCTGTGTGTTCTATCGTTTGTTCCATGGGGAGTGCTCCGAAGAGTTGTTTGAGATGGTACCACCGTCGCCTATGTACCATCGCACCACACGTTTCCGCAGTAGAGTTCATTCCCACCACCTGGAGGCGTACCGCTCCCGAACGGTACGTTTCCAGCGTTCTTTTCTACCACGTACGTGCAAGCTCTGGAATGAACTCCCTGCATCGGTGTTTCCTCAGCGCTATGACCTGTCCTTCTTCAAACGAGGTTTAAGGAGAGTACTATCCTTGAGGTAGGCAGCGACTTTGTTGTGCTGGTCCCGGCACTACGGAGGTCCATGAGCAGCGGTAGCCGCTTACCATCAGGCGGGCCGCTTGCTCGTCTGCCTACTAGGCAATAAAAAAAAACAAAAATGCTTTTAATGTGATTAAGGTTCTTGAATGTGACCAAAACTAATCATTTGCTAGAGCAATGCCATGTTTTTCATGTTACACTAGAGCTTCTTGCAGTGAATGGCGAGACCAACATGAATGTTGTTCCCCTGATAGCGAAACCATGCAAAACCTAGAATTACCAAGCAATGCTTGGCATTCCATTGCGCTCGCCATCCTCAGACATAGATATTAAGTCTCAATATGTCCAGTGATTACTCTGGCTACAATATCCTTCAATGCGAAAACAAAATAGTGTACTTACACTGCTGTTTGAAATGGACATACCTATCTAGAAGGCCTCTTACATATGAGAGACCTACTACCATTAAAGATTGTTAGACTAGAGTACTAGATCTGTCTTTTTATTCTTACATCATGTCTTATCCTGTTTAGTGCTAATACTGATATTATCATCCCAATCCCTAATTTACCTGAAGAATCCTACTATTTAACTCTTCGTAATTAAGTTGACAAATATTGTATTTTAGATTTTAACTACAGATATAATCCGTTTTAGATATTTTCCTATAAAAATGTGTAAGTACTTTGGCACGGCATATTTGACATAATTCCCAATGATTCTTGTTAATTTGTATTTTGAATGAGTACCTACTGCTCGGTTGAAAACAAAGTACCAGTAGGACGGCCAACACGAGTCGCTCCAATAGCGTTGATTCGCCATGCACTGGATAATGAATCCAAGTGTTACATTCATAGTTGTCACGTTAGGGCTATTGTAAACATTGCAAGCATGCCGTCAATCATCACCCAATGACCATATGTGTATAGACACATGGCTTTCATTCAGATCGCCATATACTTTAGCTACCACATGATCAGTTACGCCGATTAATTGAACTAAATATTTATAAGGTATCAGTAAATATTGCTTTTGAAGTTTTTGGGCCATAAAGATTCTTTTTAGTATTCTTGTGGTCATTTCACTATCCAATTTTGTGAGCTATATGAAGAGTAGAAGATGGCTGTTCCTTGAGAGTTTTATTTTTATAACAGCAACTATCAAAAAAATACTTAATCTTTATTTATTTTTATGTTTATTTATCCTTTTTGCACCATTTATAAATCTAGTTACATTATAGATATAACACAGTAACATACCAAAGGTCTTATCGCACAAGGCAATCGTTTCCAGGCAACCTTGGGATGGATATAATAATAGGAGAATAAGAGGGCTGTCTAAGGAGTAAAAAATTATCTCGAAATAATTAAAAAAAAACCCTTATAAATAGATAGTAATACTATGTGAATACAAATAACAATTATGAATATATGTAAGAATACAAACATTATTAAATGCTTAAGAAATGATGATACCTATTGGTTCTAAAAAATAAAACAATATGATGCAAAACCTACGGCAAAATCAATATATGCTGCGTGTACCCGACCTAACCATTCATGAAAGTTAAAGAATTTTAATGTTGTTTCTTCCAAGCTATTATATAATATCGTACGTAGTATTAACGTTATGCGATTTGAACAACTCGTCACGCACGGTGGTTAATATTCTTATACACTGTTAACCGAGTTCTTATAATTTGGGTAATATTTCTAGTCATCATTCCATCCACTGGCTCGTATAAGTCCACTGAAGAACTTAGCTGTTTTTAGGATTACTCTATTGACCATCTTTACTTTACACTTTACTAACGATCTTATCTTATTCATAGTTTTAGAACCTATTTTAATATTCGAATGTTATGTCTTCTGAATTCTGATTTTTTTTGTCCCTTTGGAACTACTTTCCAAAGGGACAAAAAAATCGATAAATAATAGTTTTAAAACTGTTTATAAATAAGACCGTAAGTGTTAGGCACTTATGTACATACTGTGTCAACCCAAATACGAGTCGCTCATTACTGGGCTCGACACTCGTCTACAACCGGGCCTTCTGCTGTGAGGGGCTAGAGCATATTCCACCATGCTGACTTACTGCGTATTGGTGGTACATAATGAAAAATGGAAAATCTTGTAAGATATTTCAGGTAACATACAACTTGCACTTGTCAATATAACTACATATTAAACGAGGCTTAATAAGAGAATTCATGGCACGCTAGGGAATTAAGTCCCTCTGGCATTGGCAATCCATAAGAGGTATACTGGATTACCACCATGCATGCCACTCGCACGTCTCACTATATTTGCAGTAAAAGACATGCATTCTTGGACTTTATAACCTTTAAACTGTTGAGTGTTTAACGCCTGAATACTGGAACGCCATTCAAATAATAAGTTGCTCTTAACAGCGCACGGCCCACTTAATATAATAATATACGTCCCACTGCAGGGCACGGGCTTACTCTACAATCGTAAGTACGATTGAGAGTGGTTAGGCCATATAGTCCACCACGCTGGCCTAGTGCGGGTTGGCAGACTTACATACCATAGAAATTTTTATAAATCGCTATGATATGCAGGTTTCCTCACGATGTTTTCCTTCACCGTTTTAGTGCGTGGTGATTGACTATCAATACACACATGACACCGAAAAGTCAGAGGTGTGCCCTGGGATTCGAACCCGCGACCACCGTGAACATGTTGGCAGCCGCGTCTAGTCCGTTTACCAACAGGCCACCACGCACATAATAGGATTTATATATCTATTTAAAACTTTATTGTACACCTGTGACTTGTAATATCGAAATAAGAGAAAAAATATAACTGACAGTTTTTAAATAACATTATTGTTACCGAAATATTGTACAGAAATGATGATTTTACATTTTGGATTTTAGAAGAACAATTTCAAAATCACTAAGGCTCAGTTGCACCAAGTAACTTTACCAATACCTTTGCCTATGAAAATGTCATCGCCATACATTTGAGATGTATTTGACCTTGCGAATGTATGGAATTGACAGTTTCAAGGGCAAAGGTATTGGTAAAGTTAGTTTGTGCAATTGAGCCTAAGAGTATCCTCAATGATCCTTTGAACACACGGCGTAAAATAGCTGACATCATGTTTTTATACCGGGTATATCAAGACTGCTACCGAAAACGAAGCCGGGTGGTAGTTTTAGTGACTACAAACACAATGCAACTAAAAATTTCGCAAAGAAACGCGACAATTATTTTTTATGATTTTTTAAATATCGTCAGTTTTGGGTGGTAAATCCATAGTTTTTGCTAAAATAATAATTTAAACACTTTTATACCTTAGATTATTTATAAATAAAAGGGTATACACTATTAGTTTAGGAAAAAAAATGTATTTACCACCCAAATATAGCCATAGGAAAAAAATAACAAAAAAAAAATTGTCGCTTTTTTGCAACTTTTTCTGTTGCATTGTGTCTGAAGTCGCTTTTACGACCACCCGGCTTCGTTTTCGGTAGCAGTCTTGATATACCCTGTATAAGGTTATTCATAATTTTGTTGACGTTCCCGAATACCTTGAGCGCGTGCATTTGATTATACCTCGCGGTAGCAGTCGTTTGAGCAACCGTTTATGTTTCTATCTTCCCAATGTAAAATCAAATCTCGGCCAGCATTCTCCTTTGTATCGAATGTGCTCTGCATGCAACCATATTCGTGGAGATATTGACATTTTTCGTAACTGTTCTTTAGCCTCTTTTAAAAAATCAGTGCTTGCGATGTATGGGCTGTAATTTTTTATATATTTTTTTTTGTTTTCTTTTGTATTTTAACTTAGTTTTAATGATTATCTTTCTTTATGTTTTGTATTTTCAATTGTATAAACATACTTATTTATCAGTATTAAATTGGTGTAGCAACATTATGTAACACGAGATAAAACACTTTACTAAACATGCTGTGTTCACATCGAGTAGGATATAATCTAGAAATAGTAATTAGATATAGTATTTTATAAGTTTACTTTAAAATTGTATCCAGTTTTGTGAACCAAATAAAAAAAAAAATGATGTTATATTCTACGTCGTTATGCTACATTTTACTCGTAGCTACGCTGTGTACCTAGTGTGTACGTACATGAGTATCCAATTACAGTGCACTTACTATTTATTTACGTTATGTAATTTAAGTGGCCAGCAGTGCATGAAATTCACCATCCATCTTGTTTGTGGTGTTAGATCACAAAAACTCGGCATTTTAGATTTGGCATCTGCTCATGCGTGTTGTTATTCATTTCGTTGCTTCCAACGAGTTAGTTGATGCCATCATAACAATAAATAAATGAGATTATTATTGTATAAATTAATCAATTAAAAGTTAGTTAGTTAGTTAAAATATTTGATGATGGTTTATTTACCTTTTATGGCGGCGAACTTTTTTATTACATTATGAAAAATAGATACATTCCCGAAACAATTCTACAACATGAAGTCCACAAAACTTAATACTTATAGATTTCTAACTTGGCGCATTAAACCGTTCACGTTTGCAGGTACTTGTGGTGTAAATGATATTGCTTGTTACGTATCCAACTAGGTACCTACATAGTTGTACATCGTCACACGCGCCTTTTAACGCTCATCTTTATATCCATAATATCCAAAATCGTCTCTTCAAATCTTAGGTAAAATAAGCTTTAATAAACAATGATTAATAGACGTAAAAATTATAATCTTGTAATGATCATTTAAACGATAAGATTACTTAGAAAATCATACCTAATACCGACCTTACCGCATCAAGAAATCTGGTTATTATGACGAAACAACATAGATAAGATGGCAATCTAAGAATAATCCCACTATTGAATTTTAAAAAATGACTAAACATAAACTCTAAATGTTCTCGTGATAAGTTTCAGGATATTTGTATCACGGGCATGACGGAGCTATTAGTCCTTAATGTTTTTCACTTAGTCTTATATGAAATAAATTTCGAAATAAACATTTGACAAAAAATATGTTATTAATATACTTTATGCACTAAGTAGTGCTTCAAAAAGGTTTAGTATCTATATTGAGAAGGAACATAAAGAAACACAACATTAATTAAATAACAAATGAAGGGAAATCCAATTGAAAGTTTTGTAAGAGTGCCATAATTACAAACAAGTGCTTTTCCGTAAGAGTACGTACTTCGCTTGTTGTTAAATGCTTATTAAATCTAAAGCAATAATACCCAAAGATACAATTTTTGCGCTCAAAATTATCGTAACATATAATTCCTTCCGAGTTTTTTGTCACGTTTTACCATTTAGCATCTTTCGGTGATAAGTTACAGATATACCTACGGCAAACAAATTAAGATGTGGTGTTGACATATATTTTTATTATCAGTTACATAGAGATTTTAGTGTCTCAATGCGAATAATGTGTAGAAGATTCAATTAGTAAATGATGAAAAAATATCTGTAGTGGAATTTTGTTACATCATGATTGTGTTACAGCTCCATATTTGCAGTGTCCTCCATAATTTCCTCCATAAACTCTATAATTGACAGAATAAATAGTCGCGTATGACTGTAATGTGATAATTATATTTATACTTAATACTTATGTGTATAAGCCTAAATATCTTTGGAACTTGGACAGCTACTTCAAGTAGCATTTTTATAGTAATTATTGTATTTAATAACTATATAGGTACTATATTTAGAAACATTAGGCAAGTTCTCTTTGTGTCTACCATCAGGACTCTATATGCGAATGTTGTTTTCGTAAAATTAATTGGTAGAAGTCAAGGTTGGAATTCGTTCTATGAGAATAAAGGAATGAAATTTATTCGAGTATGGAATGTTAAGAAAACCCTTATAATATTAAGTTTATTTTTGACATTGATTCAGTTAGTGTTTCAATAAAGAAATGAATGAAAATAAAGCCAGGTGATAGTTTTAGAGAATAAAGACACAATGCGAAAAACTACGAGTGTACTACCCAAAGGGGATGATAGGAAACAAATATTAAAAAATTGATGCTTTTACTTTGACAAATTTTTAGATGCATTGAGTCTTGAAGTCTCCAAAACTACATTCATGATTCATCATTTTCGTTACTACGGTACGGTACGGTTCCGGTACGCACCATATTTCATTTTCCTTCGGTCGCCGTCTGGGTACATCCAGTTTATTATAATCTAATTAATCTAATATGTATTTCTTGCAAGATTGTTATTGGTTGACCATTGATAATGTTCATATCATAATAAAAACGATTTTAAGTTCCCGTGAATAAAAACTGATATTGAATCGTCGTTAATTGGAAATATAGATAATGGAATACATGGCAGGATAGTTTTCATTGAGTATGTAAGTATAAAGAAAAACTAATGGTATGTTGTGCTTTATAATATAAAATAAAGAATATAAAATCTAATTTAAGAACTTGCATCAAAACATTTTCCTAAATTAATATCGACGAGAAACAAAGCAAATTTGTTTAAACAATTTGGAATCCTTTTAAGAAGCGAAGTAAGGATTTATTTTTATCTACAAGCGTTTCTTCTCTTGCTATTTACGGGAAGAGCTTCGAAGTTCAGTATCTTCGTTTTAAGATCCCGACGTTCCTACAAAATTCCACTCTCTGTCTTGGGTTCCTCCATATCCAAAATCCCGATGTAGACTAATCTAAGAATTTTCGGCCTGAATTACGTCTTCAAGCGTCGTTTAGTCACATGCTTTTGAACACAGTTACAATTTACGGACACACTCCACTATTGTGGGCTGTTGCCATCCAAGAGAAGTTTCCCCATGCAAAAAATATTATTTGTATGCACCAAGTGTAAAAATGTATTTACTTTCGACTAGTTGTACATATTTTATGACCCAGCATATTCTATTCCTTGTTATTAGTCAGATATTTTTCTAAATTTAATTATCACTTCAAAAATCGTGGTGATCGTAAATCTACAAGTCTAATAAAATTGATTTATTGAACGATAATAAGTTCATATATACGCGAATTAAGTTAAAAAGTAGTACTTAATCTACTTAGAGGAGGAATTGAATTTTGTACGATTACCTATTTTAGCTAAATAATTATATTGTTTCCGTTTGATTCAATAAACAACTATTCTGCAATAATATTAACAGTCTAAGAATATTGGATAAGAAAAATCTTTTGCATTTCGTTAAGTAATTTGTTGTTAACGGCTAATGTTTTTGCTATACATATTTAAAAACTAAGCCGTAATATTTATTTAAATACTTGTTTAAAGCATACAAGAAAAAGTTACTCTATATTTGATTATTGCCATATTTTATTGAAATTAATTTCAAAAGCACGTAAAACTTACAATTATAACTAAAGTAAAAATATATACTCACATTATTTATTTCAATAATAATAATATGGACTTCCTAAAACACGGAATTGTTTGTCACGACGTAAAATATTTTTCACCACACTTATTTAGACGAGATTTGTTGTCGCCTATCGCAACCGACTGTATCGCGTTTTTGATGTCGTTTGAATAAAACAATTTAAACTCGCCGCTCGTGAGGAAATCGCGCCACACAGGTACGACACTAGCGACAGGAAACCTGTGATCGTTGTATGCGCAGCGCCATCTATTACCGAATAGAAAAAGTTATTTTAACCTGTAGTACAATAAAAATCCGTCTCTGGCTAGTATTGACGTTTGTCTCACAATTTTCTACGGACTTAGATTATTATCATTTCTAAAAACTAAGCGAGCATAAGCGAATACAAAAAATGTGTTTAATTGAAGCATGAAATTGATATTACATAACATATTTTCCATATGAAATGAAAAAAAAAAAAAAATATTCAATCGAAATATTTAACCCTATTTGCGGATTTGACTTCATAACTGAGTATTTCCGTAATTACAGAGATATCTTAAATCAAAACAATGCAATAATTATTTATTGTTTTCTCTATGTATACAATCGAACGATAATTGGAACTATGACATTTTGAACTATTTTTGATTGTAGCCAAATGGTAATGGTATAATAATAGATGGAGCCAGGTTGGGTAGTGAATGTTAAGATATATCTTTAGACGTAGACAGAGAAATCAGCTGTCTACCCTTTATGTTTGGGGTGTTAATACAAGCAATCATAGGTATTAAGATCGTTGACGAGTTAGGTTTGATTGATAATTTATTACCGGAAATAAAACTATTATTTACGGATTTTATCGCGGATTTGGTTTAATTTTTACATTTTTTGAATTCCCGACGTTTCGATTACTTTACAGCTTTCGTGGTCACGGGGCGGACTGAGGTATTAGTCATCCGCTAAGTGACTGTTACAATTTAACTACCCTTAATTTTGAATTATTAAATTAAAAAGTTAATTTAAATAACTAATCTGTTTTTGCGTTCCGATCCACGCAGAAGGAGCTCACTGTGTCTTGAGGTCTGGCAGTTGGTCTTTTGGGTTCCGATTTAATTAAGTGTAGAATTGGATCCCATGCTTGTGCAAGCTTCAAGCCATCTTCCCTATTGAAATTTGGATGTTTTTTAATTCCAATAGCCACGCGAAACATCCTGGGCAGGAAACGGTGTTTTTTCGCGAGGACTTGGGGCTGTTCAAAACGAAGGTAATGCTTGGAGCCTTCTTCTATGTGCTCAGCAACTGCAGACTTCGTTGAGCGTTGATGTTTGACGTCAGCTATATGTTCTTTCACGCGGGTCCCTATGCTTCTTTTGGTTTGACCAATGTAGGAGAGGCTACAGTCGCAGTCTATTTTATATACACCCGGTTCTTGCAAAGGTATACCGTCACAGAAACCGAGTGAAACCTGCCACAGTTGAACGGGTCCCGGTTGTCTTGCCATACATAAAAGGTGTCACGGACAAGATTGGCGTTTCCTGAAGCGTGCTTCTATCAAAACATACTTCAAGCCGCCCAAGAAGATTAGTCAATTTCTACCACCTGTAAAGTGCCATATACCTTTGCAAGAACCGGGAGTATATAAAATAGACTGCGACTGTGGCCTCTCCTACATTGGTCAAACCAAAAGAAGCATAGGGACCAGAGGCGGCTCGTGAAATTTTTTGATGGGGGTTCACAAAAAAAGTAGTTGAAAAACTAGAGCTTACTATTTATTATATTTGTATACAACATTCATTCGCCGGTCTTTTTGGCGTGCGAGGATATCTATTACTTTCTTGTGAAAATCAGAAATGGAATTGATTAAGCGTACAAACTATTTTTAATACTTATTTTTTAAAAAAAACTACGAATTAACTGACGTAGTCGACGAGCTTGCTTGAAGTTGTTTTGTTTGTATACCTAAGGACAACTGCGCATGAGTAGGATATCGCCTCGGCGCGCGCACGGCACGGCTGGCTGAACGACAACCATACGACAACTGAGTGACGCGTGAGCGGCGCTCAGATTACGCTAATTTCTCATAGATATCTTTTGTTTCACGCGTCAGCCCGAGTCGTAGCTCTCTTTCGCACTCATTGAATACAGTACTAAGAGTCGTACTAAACTTTGTTTCATAGGAGCACAATCGCTGGCGCTCCACTCGTTACAAATTGACGCTACATGTACCTGTATAGGTAATATAATAGACTTATTATAGGCGTAGTAAAATATAAAGAATGTAATGTAAGGATTTATGTATTATAAATATATATAAATTATTAAATTAGCTAAGTATGTAATTTTCGTGGGAGTGCACTGCACCAGCGCTCTTTCGGATGAGCCGCCTCTGATAGGGACCCGCGTGAAAGAACATATAGCTGACGTCAAACATCGACGCTCAACGAAGTCTGCAGTTGCTGAGCACATAGAAGAAGGCTCCAAGCATTACCTTCGTTTTGAACAGCCCCAAGTCCTCGCGAAAAAACACAGTTTCCTGCCCAGGATGTTTCGCGTGGCTATTGGAATTAAAAAACATCCAAATTTCAATAGGGAAGATGGCTTGAAGCTTGCACAAGCATGGGATCCAATTCTACATCTAATTAAATCGGAACCCAAAAGACCAACTGCCAAACCTCAAGACACAGTGAGCTCCTTCTGCGTGGATCGGAACGCAAAAACAGATTAGTTATTTAAATTAACTTTTTAATTTAATAATTCAAAATTAAGGGTAGTTAAATTGTAACAGTCACTGAGCGGATGACTAATACCCACAGACTAACCCGCTCTAATACCTCAGTCCGCCCCGTGACCACGAAAGCTGTAAAGTAATCGAAACGTCGGGAATTCAAAAAATGTAAAAATTAAACAATCCGTAAATAATAGTTTTATTTCAATGTGTAACATTCGCGTAAATCTAAGAAACCATTAATTACCGGAATTCAAATTAAGCTGATAATAGGTGCCACCTATCCTAGGTGTATAATAGGGTCTTCCTTCTATGAAACCGTAATGGCGAAAAAGGAGGCAGCAGAGCGGGATCGAGAGGGGGCCAACTATGCTCCAGACATCGCCCTGGCTAAATAAAAGCTAAGGGGAGCAAGAAACAACTTCTTTGAGTAGTGCTTCTAGAAGCTACGCACTGGAGGAACTTCGGCGTGTTCTTTGTGAGGTCCCGGTGTTTCTCCAAAGTGCCGATGGAGCAAGATGAGGTTTTTAGTCGGTAAAAATCGGGCATTCCCTCCTAGAGCGGGAATCCAAAAGGATAATCCACATGAAAAAAAATCTAAAAGGCGTATAATAGGGATGTTGACTCATATCACATAACATCAACATTATTTTAAAACCGAATATAATATTTTGAGAACCTAGTTGTTCGTAATAAATTAAATAAAATTATTTTAAAATGTTTTCAAACCCGTTAACAAGTTACTGCAAACAGTGGTCGGAGCGTGCTGACGTCACTGAACGGGCGGCAATTTGATGTTCACTTTGATAGAACGCAAACTCAGCGGTCGTTGACGTGGATTACAGCCACGTGACAGGTTGGAGCATTTAAGCGGGAGTTTTTTGAACTATTTTGCGTTTTGTTTAGTTAAAATTTGTTCTATATTTTAGTAAAAGGTTGGTTACTGAGTAAAAGTTGTGGGGCGGTTAACACTGCCGTATGTCAGGTGAGCTGTGGGCTTGGGCTGCTATCGAATAAACTCCCCAAAACAAGAAAAACCACGTAGTACGCCGTGCTGGAGATGGATAAAAGCCTTGGATAGAGACAGATGGAACAAGGAAAATGAGGTATTAATCTGCATTGGGACAGTATAGCAAAAAAAAAAATACAAGTATTGAAGGTATTTAAAAGAAAACTTAATATGTGTAATAATTTTATTACCTTTATTACTTAAAGTCTTACTTATGCTTAATACACCATTTCTTAAATGTTTCTTATAGAACAAATAAAATATATCTAATACACATTTAAAAAGTAAATGTGCAGACATTTGAGAATATGACCACAGTAGTATAGTATGGAAAATACATTTTAATGAGGAGAATCACTTTTATTACACAAATTATACCATATCATTCATGATACTTCATCGCTATTACATCGAGTTACAGCTTGTAAAATAACATTATTTCGCTATATAATAACTATTTATTCAAATGGTACTACCATGTCATTAAATAAAAATAGTACAGGAATCTTGTAGAACTAAGGCATAAATAAATTTATGTGTCTTCACCAAAGTCACATCGCGATGGAGTTCCTTTTTCCTTCTTACTGGGAGATTCTTTACTTATTTCTGAAAATAATAATAAAATGTGAGACACCGCCTAGGTAGGTACCACCGCAATGTCTATTTCTCACGCTAAACAGCATGTTGATGCACAGTTTGAAGAATATTGTAGACAGAGAAACTACTGGACATATTGAGACTTAACATCTAATGTCGCAGTATGGCGAGTGCAGTAGAGTGCCAAGCATTGCTTTGTAGTTCAAGGCGTTGTTTGGTTTTGCTACTGTATATGAGCGGTCGTTTCGTCATTCAATGCAATAAAAAAAAAGTTATCACTCATTTCAACTTTTATGAATGGAGTCGGGACATTTTCGCCCTACGATATCAAGTGTCGTGCATATTACAAGGCCACAAATATGTTTTAGTTGGTTTAAAATATTACTAGTAATATTATTAAACCGATATAAACTATTTGGGTAGATTTCACTACGAGTATTTGAAGCATTGCAATCACTTTCAAATAAAAAATATTGGATATAATTATTATACCAACCTCCTCCGTCTACCAGTGGCTGTTTAATAGCTGTCGCGTCTTGTTGGGGGAGTTTTATTCCTTGTTTCAACACCATAGTTCCATCCTATGAAGATAAATTATATGTAAGCAATTGTAACATTTATAGCAGCTTTAAGCATGTATCTATAGCTTGTCAAAAAAGAGCCTGTTTTCAATGTGGGTGCTAAGATCGAATTAAGTAATAATATGGCAACCCAATATACAACAGAGTGTATATTGGGTTAATACTTGTTATTTTTATTTATTGCTCTTAATAGTCTCATTGTTTTAAATCGCAAAGCAAACAAAACTGTACGGAAATCTATAGAAATAACTACATATAAAATTATTTAAGGAACATAAATGAAAATGTCATTTCGATAATAATAATAATAATATTGTGTTAATAAATAATGTTGCCTTAATTGTTTTTCTTTAATGCCAATCGTCACCAAGTTATAATATTTAAGCCATTGTTACTGTCTGCAAATTTGTGAAATAGGCCATGCTATAATATAGCGTGGCCTATTTCCTAATTCTACATAGTTTCCACTACTTATTATATACTTATATCGCACAAAACTATATTACATCGTGTTCACATGAATACCTTCATTTCAACAAGTCCCTTCTTGGCCATCGCCTCGACCTCTGCTTTCGTCATGATAATCTTCTGCACTTTGACCACCTTCTTTCCAATTTGCATCTCGCACAATTCCGCATTTCCAACTGCTGAACATATTCCAGTTATGAGATAACATTATAATGTAATTTTGAAGGAAAATATGAAAATAAATTGAAGTCAACGTACGTCTAGCGTTCACCGGTAATGGAAGCGCCTTTACTCCTGGCGGGAGTGATTTCACCGGCACCTAAAATAAAATTTAATTTTAATTTTGTAATGTTGGCACTAAAAACAAATGGTAGTCATTTTGAGACATACTTTTTTTAGTGTTTGGCCTGTCGGCGACACTAACAACGTGGGCGATGGTATTGAACCAAGCTCCTGAAATATTACAATATAGATTAAATAAAACTATTTGGTAGATTGTTCCGTGTAGTCTGCTTATAACTCATCATAAAGTTAATATTTATATTAACAGAAAAATGAGTTCGTCCATTGTGTATACAAGTTTATACTGTGGATATCTGAATATTTTCGATTATTTTACGCTATAATTTTTTCATTAGTAAAATTACATGTACACATACAAAGTAACATTTTGTTAATGAAATTGGACTTGACAAAGGTTAGTATTAAATCTTGCATGATGAACATGTATTCGGACTTACCTTCTTTGTTACTTCACTGCTTTTTTCCACACTTGTTGAAGGTTCTTGTACTTTACCATTACTTTCTTGGTCCGTTTTTTCTTGTTTGACTTGTTCACTTTCTTCATTGTCCTCTTTTTTTACTTTATTGGGACTGAAAAATATAAAGAATATCATTAAAATGGGAAATTAAACAAAATTAAGGAAATATTCGTTGATATTTGAGGCTGATTAACAAGCTGTTGTGTTACATTAAGTGTGATAAAATTGGCCACATCCATAATAAGAGGCAATGTGAAAATTCAGTCATAACAAGGCAAGAACAATTGGAAGCAAGTTTGCTTTGGTTTAGTTTTTAATTTACTGATTGGTGGTATGAATATATGGTGTATTTAAGACACATCAACTGCCGACCCTTCGTTCTATGTTGGCAATTTTTTTGTTGGCGGGTTAGTCGATGACTTCACTAATTGCAAGTCAAAAAACTTTCTTGGCGACACCCACCACTGCAACTCCTGTCAACCAGGATCGACAGTTTCACACAAAGAATTGACACCGAGCTCCGGAGCCCGGCGTGTCTCTCAGGGACACTAGCTTGTCTTTAACCCGCATCGAAAATAATCAGAAAGAAAAACAAATAGGAGTAGAGATCGAATAGAGTGGCTACTGACATTTGTGGCGCTTCCTTGCGCGGGCGGCCTCTCTTGCGCGGCGCGGCGGCGGTGGAGGCGGCGGGCGCGGCGGGCGCGGCGGGCGCGGCGGAGGTGGAGGCGGCGGGCGCGGGGGTGTTGGCTTGCGAGCGCGGCGCCACCTTGGCGCTGCTCCGACGCAACTTGCCCCGCGGAGTCTGCGGAATGTCATTTGTTCCTTACTTACTATCTCGTATTTATTTTTCTTTATAGTAAAATAAAATAAACAAAGCATTTTATTTCACACCTTTGCCATATAACATTATATTGCAGTTAATAGTAGGTAATTAATTTTTCCAAATCCATGCAATAATAAAGTATAGGCATATATTTCCTTCAATTTCATTGAACTCTAGGCAATATACATTTCCTAAGTGTAATTAGAGAAGCCTTATAAGTAAAAAAGTATAAAAAATCAATTTATGTTGAATTATAAATTCAAGATTTAAAAAATATCATTATTTTAGATTTGTTTGATTCAATATTAATGGCTTTTACCCTCATTGTAATAATGTATGTTGTAGCAATTAACAAACAAATTAAATGTTAAAGAAACTCACCTCGGGGATTCTTTCAATTTCTCTAAACTCTTCATCGTCATCGTCTTCTGCTTCATCTGACTCGTCCTCTGTGACATCAGAATCCTGCGAACTAATCGACATTATGGGATCAGTATCAACTCGTGTAACTCAGTTATATTACGTACGATTCTCAGAAGCTACAAGTGGCTATTCCTATTTGTTGAGTCTTGCTAGAGTATGAAGAGTAAACTGCTGAAGGCTAAAAATAACCTATGGTATTGCAAGAATTATGGCGAGTACGTTTGCTAAATATCTAAATAATCTTTCCTCAAAGCTGGCAAGTGGAATTCAGACAGACATTATAAAATACTTCAAGTGAGTTAAATACGAGCAGTGGGTTTTTTGCACAGCAATGGTTTCGTGAGGTTGTTCACTCTAGACTCCCGCCCATTGGGTGGTGGTTTTCGGTTGTCGAAAAGCTGTCTATAGCGCGAAAGAGTCAAATACCAGTAATGGAATCTCAAGGCATTAAGAGCGTATACACCTTGCGAGCAAAGTCAACTATAGGTATTTCTTCGTTAATTTCACGCACACATAAGCGACCAAAGCTGTGTGCGTAGAGCTGCCGCGTCGGCTCGCTATACAATCGGCTCAAACAACTTTGATCCGTGCGCTTCAAATATTCGTTTGAAATGTAACTGTAATATAATATCATGGAAATATTTTATTTGCATTATAAGTAGACAAATATTACTGTGCAAGCAAAGAATAATACAAATTTAGATACTAATCATATTTTCGTTATTATTACATTGTTAAGTTGCATTCAAATCAGTGTTCAATCAGCAGATACTACGGACGTTTTATTAATAATTTCGTGTTCGAACACATAAATAGTGTTAGGGGCCTTACAACCCCTTACAATTACGAAATATATTGAATTTTATATTACAATACATAACATATTTTAGCCTCGGAATTAAATCCCATTATATTACCTGAAACATAATTTATACTCACTACAAAATCATTGTAGGTAATAAAAATAATTAAATATTTTACTACCAAAGTACTAAGATGTGGTAATCGCAGTCCGCGCGTGGCTATTTTCACTACGCGCGGCATAATCGACTGCAGCCAGGCCGGAGCGACGAGCGATACGTCCTCCCTCTAGAAGGCCTTGCGGCAGTCTGATTTCATCCACGTCGGACAGCGTGTTTTATAGTGGTTTTTAAAATATTTGTAGAAAACATGAAAACTAATTTTGTTGAAATATAAAAATTGTAATTTATTGATAAGATGTTCTTCTATTATAATATGCAATGGCTATAAAAAATTATGTACGATAAGTTGCTGAAAAAAAATATGTTCTTGACGAGAGTTTCTGAATAATTTCGCATTGTTTAAATTTTTATTTTTCAGGAACTAAACACAAAAAGATTATTTTTCTTAGCAAAATCCCTCCATAAGGGTCTTATTAGTCTGATAATATTTTTATTTCCATCTTATATTTAGTGGTTTCGGATATCTTAAGCTTCTAAATTGCCATTTAAAGCCTAAATAACGAAACTTGTGTTCAGTAATCCTTATAGTACTCACAAATTATCCATCATTCTATAATGTTTTCCACCAAAATCCCTAGATGACAACCTTTTCTAAAGTTAGTACTAATTATTTTTCCTTTAAATTGTTTATTGGTGGCTATTAACTCATTTGAAAAGTCCTGTTTTTAAGCCAAAAAGCGCGTGCAGGGTATAAACGCTCTTAACGACTGTAGAAAGAGAACAATTGCAAACGCTTATAACTAGACAAAGGAGGCAGATACATAAAAGTAGACAGATTTACAGGAAAAGAAAAAAAAAACACTTGCTTGAAACAATTTCTGCCAGACAACCATGGGATGGATAAACGAGGACGAACGATAGTTGGGGCAATTCATGTGTAGATTATCAGATTATTATTTATAGATCCTCACCTTTCACGAATCATTTTAGCATAATCCTTTATTTTAGACGGCCTTGTCGAACGGCGTACCCCTTCCTCGACGTTGCTCCTATCAGTACCATTTTTTACTACACTCTGAAAATAAAAGGCACAAAAATGTATTATTATTTTCTTTCTTTCGTAAATTATTAACGTCGTGAACGCCAAATTATCTTGAGCCGAAATACTTCAATATAAATCTATTTTAATTTTAAATGTTTCTGTATCAGCCCATATACGTCCCACTGCAGGGCACGGGCCTCCTCTACAATCGACAATACGATTGAGAGTGGTTAGGCCATATAGTGCACCACGCTGGCCTAGTGCGGGTTGGAGGACTTACATACCATAGATTTTTTATAAATTGACTATGGTATGCAGGTTTCCTCACGATGTTTTCCTTCACCGTTTTAGTGCGTTTTAGTTTTAAATGTTTAATAAAAGGTAATTTATTCCTACACAAGAAAGGAAACTTTCGTATTCATACCTTTTCTTTATCATTATTATTTTTATTTTCTTTGATATCTTTAGGCTCTTTGTTTTCTTTGGTGATCAGCCGGCGCTCAATTCCCTTCTTTTCTGATGCTGTTGGTTTAAGTAATGGTTGCGACTTCTTCTCATCCGAATTCCTATAAATAGTTGAAACGTAAAATAGATGAAGCCTGACCATGATATTAGAGTTAGAGACAGTTTTCAATCATTGTGTAAAATTGGAGATTGTTGATATTTTATGTCTCAGGATGACAAGCGCAGTGGAATGCCAAGCATTGCTTCGTAATTCACTGTATTGTTTGATTTTGCCTTTCTTTGATTTATTAATAACTCAATATTCAATGAATTTTAAATAAAGCAGTTATCTAACTTTAACTAAAGTTGATATTGTGCAAAAGTAACACTACTTTAAATACGTAATTATCACATATAGGCTTATTCATAAATCATATGTGAGATTAAAGCTTCTCCGTAAAATATTTAGTATTCCTTGTTTCATAACCGGAGTTTAACCAACTACGCCATGGAAGCTGTCAATATAATTTAACATAATAGTAATAAATACCTAATTTTTGGTGTTGATGTGTGAATCTGCGGCCTTCTGTTCCTTATAGTTTCTAAACTTCTAGAAGTAACTTTGGCAGTTTCAGTTCGCGTGTTTGTCTGGAAATCATATTTCATTTTAAAACAATTACATTCTAGTTTATTTAGCAATTTAATTCCATATATAATTTAATTTCGTTAAGTAATTTAATTTGAAGTATTTAAAATATTATATAAAATATCATGTATTTTTAATAATGAACCAAAATTGTGAAAAATCAACATACTCTTTTAAGATCCTGTAATTCCTTTTCTAATAAACGCAGTGACTTGTCATTTGACCCCACAGTTGTTGTGCTTTCTACTTTATTAATAACTTTCTCCTTTTTCTCTATTCCTGGAAGATACATTTTATAAATTAATCATTTTTATACATATTTAGTTCAATATTTTCTGATGCTTAAATAATACGATATAAAAACATAAATATTATATTATAAAGTAACGTAAAATAAAAAAGAGTTTACCATTATCTGATGCTTTCTGCTGTGTTGCCTTACGCTTGATTTCTTCTGCTTTACGTATTATGCTGACCGCCTGAAAATAAACGATTTTTTATTAAATTTTATAATGTAGCAACCACGAAGCACTGTACTTAATTTATAGTCTTCATAATAAAAGTAATATATAGTCGGCATAGTAGACTAACGCCTAGCGCCGAGGCTTGATAGTATAGACTGCTAAGCCCTCACATTCATACTCTGGATTGTAGAGAAGGCCAGTACCCAGAGAATTACGACCTCATTCATTGACTGTTTTAAAACTTATTATGTAAAAACGGCATGGCCTGGTTCTACCCGGATGCAAACTACCCTTGAGGAAAATATGTTATTGCCTGTGTTTAAATCGGTCCAGTAGTTTCAAAGACTATTCAATGCAAACAATCAAATATTTCCTCTTTATAAGTATAGAAAAGATTTTTAAATAAAAGAACAATTTGGCTGAGTATCATCATACATTTGAGACGTATTAGACTTTGCGATTGTATGTGATTGACAGTTTCAAGGTCAAAGGTAGGCAAAGTTAGTTTGAACTTAATCTATTATTTACAGATTTTATCGCGGATTTGGTTTTAATTTTTACAATTACAAAAACACAAATACTGATAAAACCAAATCCGCGATAAAATCCGTAAATAATAGTTTTATTTCAATGTGCAACATTCGCGTGAATCTAAGAAACAATTATGAATGGTTATGGCCCGGCATAGTGGCCGCTTTGCGCCTGATGGTGAGCGCAAAGTGTCTACTGGCATCGGACGGCAGTCCCATGTCAATAGACACAATTATGCCGGCCTGCTAAGATGCCTCTTCAGTTGGTGCAACTGAGCCTTAGTGTATGGATAGTGCAGACCTGGTTGTCTGGTTTGTCCGTAATTTTGGTGGTGGTGGGGGACTGTATCTCTGCGTCGGGCTTGGCGGCGGTTTTCACCTCTGGCGCTGCAGCTTCCTTGTCTGGTGTCGCGATCGGTTCCGCGGTACTCTCCTCTGGGAACGCTGTCTCCACCTCGCTATCTGTAATAAATATTTAGAAATAAAAATAAAAGAGTGAAATATCAGATACAAGAAAAAAAATCAGTACGGGACTGTTGTTTTGTTTTTCCTTTATTATTCGTATTTGTTTTTGTTGGTGGAGTTTGTTCTTTAAAACTTCTAAACAATATGTAACATTGGCAATATATTAAATATTCTAAAGATACTGTATCGGCCTCATTAATAAACTCGGATGAGCGAAGGATTAACTTTAGGCATTGGGCTAGAGAATTCAATTGATTATTATGAATAGCTAGATAGTAATGACTATATTAAAAAAAATCTATATTCTTCAGCCTGACATGATAATCCTGTTATGGCAATCCACTGATTTTAAAAGTAAAAGGACTATTGACTGTCAATATAAATAAGTCAATTTTAAAGGTTTTGGCTAAAATTTAATCCCTCGCTCATCCGAGTTTATTAATAAGGCCCTATAACAGGGTTTCCCAACCTTTTTCTAGTGCGGACCCCTAGCGCCACTTTATTATGATTGGCGGACGATATATTACTTACATAAATTATTTTTTTTTTTATTTTCTTTGACTGCCTCGGTGGCGTAGTTGTACTAGGGTACGGTTACAAACCTGAGGTCTCGGGTTAAAATCCCGGGTTGGGCAAAGTGATATTGGATTTTTCTATTCATTATCAGCCCAGAGTGTTGTGCCCGATATGGTGATAGGGTCGGCACCTATCACATCGTGGGACAGAACATACAAGGTGAAATGTGGGTGTCCTGGCACCTCTGCCTACCCCTTCTAGGAAAAAGGCGTGAGTTTATGCATGTAAGTAAATTATTGTAAAAATGCGATGGTTGATGTTGCCGTTTTGCGGCCAAAGTTGTAATATTTGGGTCAGCCTCCGTGGCGCAGGCGGTTAGACGCCGCCTGTGAAACGAGAGGCCGCGGGTTCGATCCCCGCACCGAGAGAAATGTTTGTGCGGCCCACAAATATTTCTCTCGGGTCTGGGTGTTTGTGAGACCGAAAAGTCTCTCGTAGTTCCTGATACCCACGACACAAGACTCGATCTTAATGTGGGGTCAGGACTATGTATGTGACTGTTGGGTGTTATTATTATTATTATTATTATTGTTGCTCAGTTGGAGCCTTAAATTTGCTTCTAGTTGTAGTCTATTTCTGTATTTTAAACACCCTTTTCGCTTAAATTTGTTGTGGGGAAAGGCGACAACTGCTTCTGCTTAATCATATTTAATTTTTTGCCAAAAATTTGTTAATGCATATTCTTTGAATGTTCTCTTTAGTGTCCAATCGTAACTTATTTCAATTAATTGATTTTCCTGAACCGTTGTAAGGCCTATGACGTCTGTAACATTGACACGGAATGGGTCCATAAACCAATTATCACCGCGGTCTGAATGTGGAAAATAATCTCGAAATGAAGACTTCAAAGCTCGCAGGTGCTCAACGATTACTTCCTGAGTCTCCTTTTGCAACATAGCCCCGCCAGTTGATAGCAAAAATGACGAGAGAGTAGGAAAATGATCAAAATTACCTTGAGAAGAGCGATTTGTTCATAAATCAATTTTTTTATTAAAAGTTTTTTTTTGTTGTCGTAATTTTTATGTTGTCTGCGGACCCCAGGTTAGGAAACCCTGCCCTATAAGATTAGTTGAATAAATATTTTTCTTATACTTTTGTTACATGCACTGTATATGGCTGTACTGACCACATTTATGTTTGGTTTAACAATGTATTTATTTTATGTATAGCCATGAGTGCCAGAATATTTACATATTCAAGTCCAACCGACATTTTGAAATTAAAAGTGGTTTGATATTGACAGAATTAATAGCCCAAGTGCATTATACAGGGTATATCAAGACTGCTACCGAAAACGAAGCCGGGTGGTAGTTTAAGCGACTTCAGACACAATGCAACAGAAAAAGTTGCAAAAAAAAGCGACAATTTTTTTTTTGTTATTTTTTTCCTATGGCCATATTTGGGTGGTAAATACATTTTTTCCTAAAATAATAGTATATACCCTTTTATTTATAAATACTCTAAGGTATAAAAGAGTTTAAATTATTATTTTAGCAAAAACTATGGATTTACCACCCAAAAATGACGATATTTAAAAAATCATAAAAAAAAATTGTCGCGTTTCTAGGCGAAATTTTTAATTGCATTGTGTTTGTAGCAGCGGCGTGCACAGGATTATGACACTGGGTATGCGGCGGAGTACTCAGTCACAAAAACTTTTTCTTTTATAGTTTTTTAGCATAGCCACAGCCACGCGACGGATCTCTAAGTCGGAAACCATGCCAACATAACAAGTCTTAGATGTACTACTATTCATGTCCATCTTCTACGGCAACGCAGACAAAACAGCGATCGATCGTCGCGGCGGAAGAAATTCTAATAAAATTCAAAGTAAAATAAAAAAAACTCACCTAGTCAGCTTTCAATTTTCACATATTCAAGGTTCCGGTTAATTGAGATTACTATACCTATCCCGATGTAAATAAACGCAAGATTTCAGCCACTTCATTCATTCATTTGATAAACATACATTTTAACACAAACCTCGCAATCAAATAACATTTAAAAAAATAAACAAACACACTAGTAAAAGCAAATGACTACAATTAATATCGAAACTTAGTAATAAACTGTTAAATGTACACACTTTTAAATGTTAAAATGAAAAATCCGTTAAGAAATCTATTTTTTTTTTACAAACATACTAGTATACAATAGTAAACAATGCAAAAACTCATAAAAAAAGCAAAATGGCCCCCGCGAAACACAAAACATTTCTATTTAAACAAATAAACCTTACTAACCAAAAATGCATAATGTGCATAGGTGATTTATTAGATTCCAGCCTATTAATTTTACTCGGATTATAGGCAACGAACATTTACGATTACTCCCGACAACTGCCGAACTCCCGAGGCCTGCCGCAGGAGTCGCGGCTTTCAATATTCATGGGTGTGTGCGTTTGCGACTGTGCACGGACACCAAAATTACTACACACATGCAAACAAATGTAATGCGGGACGCGGCGGCATGACTTGGTTGATTAGGTACATTAATTTGCTTTGCAGCGCCTCTTGCTTTTCGTGTGGCAACCATAATGTTTGCGTGATTGCAAATAGGTGCTATTTATAAAATATTAGGCGTTTTTAAGTTATTATATTTTGTTTATTCATTTATTTACTATAAATTAAAGTCATCTAAAACGTACGAACGTTATAATAAAATATCTGTGAATGGCAAGTAAAGCACTGCATTTCTGCCTACAAGGAGTGCACGCCCCTGGTTTGTAGCCACTAAAACTACCACCCGGCTTCGTTTTCGGTAGCAGTCTTGAGATACCCGGTATATTTAAAAATAAATTAACATTACAAAATTTTCGATTGAACGAACATTACATAAAATTGAAAGCAAAAAATACCTTCTGAATTAGTGTTCTCCAATTTTTCTTCCGACTCCCCTTGATAATTAGTAAGCTGAAAAGATGTAAGTATTAATAACCATACTGCTGGTTATTGTCAATAATTTAAAAAAAAAAAACAGAATATTTTATACCATAAAGTCGTCAGCTTTCTTAATTTCTAGTACCATCTCACCGTCTTCCTCTTTGACTGAAAATAAGAGAAAGGTTAATGTCGTTACATTTCCACTCTAACAGAATCGAGCGGAGCGGAGTGGAGATACATGTAGTATGCCGAATCATGTAGACTAACATATTGTATGATAACATTAAAGTCTGTAGTGGACCAAAGAGACTGCTTATAGAATATCACAAAACAGCCAGTTTTTAACCGACTTCAAAAAAAGGAGTGATGCGACTGTAACAAAAAAAAATAAAAAAAGTAGTGAAGCGACTGTATGTTGCTTCTTTTAATTTTATTTTATGTTTGTTACCTCGTTCCTCTGTACTGTGTGAACCGATTTCGACCATTCTTTCTTTGATTGAAAGCTGGTGCTTGTCATTTGGTCCCATAAAAATGGGGGGGGAGAAAAAAATAAACATGTGAATACTCCAATATCTTCGGCATCTTTTAGCCGATTTTAGCGATTTCATTATCATCGGAAAAAACAAATTCCTTGTGGGGACCAAATCTTCTTCATTTAAATTCCTATCAACACTAAAAAGATAAAAATAACTAAAATTTTTAATAAAAAAAAAAACCGACTTCCAAACAAAAACCACTAAAAACCAAAAAATAACAAAATAATAAGTACCACTGCCCGCCTTCAATATGTTATGCATATATTTTGATTTGTTGGCTAGTCAAGTCATTAAGCAAATTAATCAACAAGCACAAGTTCCATGAAATAAATATTATTTTTTTGCTTTGCAGTGGTACTTATTATTTTGTTATTTTTTTGGTTTTTAGTGGTTTTTTGTTTTGAAGTCGGTTTTTATTTTTTTATTATATGTCATGTAATTGTAAAATATTTTCTCAATCTATCTTTATAATAATATTAAATAATTCTATTTTAAAGTATCAATTTGTAATTATATATTATTGTGAATAAGAGTGGTTTACTTTCGCCCAAAAGTCCAATACGATTTCTACATTCCCGCTCTGCTCCACTCATTTCTGGTTCAGTGGAAACTGGAAACGCAGCTTAATAATGGCATACAAAAAAGTAAAACATAATTATTATAATATTTACTGTTTATTGCGTTGTCGTCATCGTCTTCTTCGCCGTCCATCTCCACCGATGACTCGTCTGGTTCCACAGACTGAAAATAAAATTCAATCATTTCCTATCCGACCTTTCATAACAATAATTAAAAACATAATATTAACTTATCAGTATTTTAGTTAATATACAGACAAAAAAAAAAGACAAAATAAGATGGTGTAAATTGACACGTTGAAAAGGAGGTTTCAAAAGGAGTTTTAACGGTAAAAATATAAACTGTTGTCTATGGTTGGGATGAGTTACCTCGCAGTGCATTTCCTCATCGTGCGCAATAGCAATGTGGTTGTCAAGTTTGGCCTTAGTCGTGAATATGAGCTCGCAGTAGTCACACATGAACTCCGAACCTGTACACAAAGTATTTAATTAATAAAACATTGAATGAACAACACTTTTATTTAGTTATATGACATTTGACAGTCTCCATAGTGAAGTTAGCTATATCTGTTTCGGTTCTGGTTGTTGTAAAGTCAAATATTTGCTTGTAGAGTATGATACTCATGATGTATGAAGGTATCTTAATGTGGGAATAGGGCTAAGTTGACAGTTGTGTGTATTAATAAGTATGAACCGAAATTTTAAATACATATATCTCATCAGTTTGAATACCGGTAAAAAATCATCTTATTTCAATCCATGACCAGTTCAGTGTTCTGGAAGACATATAAATCTATCCCTTTTTTAATACTAATAGAATTTAAATATAAATAAGAAGTGTCATAAAATAATAAAAACCCCAACATAATCATATATATATATATATATATATATATAGTCTTGACCCCACACTAAGATCGAGTCTTTCGTCATGGACATCAGAAACTACGAGAGACTTTTCGGTACAAATAATCTGTGGAACAAACATTGACTTGATTGCGGGGATCGAGACCGCAGCCTCTCGTTTCACAGTCGGCATCAAACCGGCAGAGCGGATTTTGTCAAATATCAACACTGAATACAGTGGCGGGTTGGATACCGCTGGCTTTCATCAGGCATCTAAACCGCTCAACGGAGGCTATCAAATATCAACACTGAATGAGTTGATTGATTACCGCTGGCATGCGACTTGATGTGCATAGTGACAGCCTCGACGTCGTCGAATTTCTCCTGGCAGAGCGGGCAGGTGAGGTTCTGCGTGGCGTGTATGGCGGAGTGGTAGATGAGGTCGTCCTGCGTGGCGAAGTGCGCGTCGCACTGCTCGCAGCGGTACTCCTCGAGCTCGCCGAACGGACCGCGACGGTTGCGTATGTTGCCGCGGTGTTTCATACGTAAATGTCTGATGTGGAAATTTTTTTAATGAATTTTTTTTTTGTAGGTATATAAACTCACGCCTTTTTCCCAGAAGGGGTAGGCAGAGGTGCCAGGACACCAGCATTTCGCCTTGTATTTTTCATTCCGTTTGTAGGTATTGCCGAGACTATGCTCTTCGCCTGATGGTAAGCGATACAGACGGTCATAGACAGTAAAACCAAACAACACCTAGAATTACAAAGCGGATTTGGTTTAATTTTCACATTTTTTTACTTCCTAACGTGTTGATTACTTTACAGCTTTCGTGGTCACGGGGCGGACTGGTCCGTCATAAAATCCGTAAATAATAGTTATATTTCAATGTGTAACATTCGCGTAAATAAGATAACAAAGCAATGTTTGGCGTTCCACTGCGCTCGCCATCTTGAGATATAAGATGTTAAGTATCAACACTTCCAGTAGTATGGAAAGTATTCTTTTTTAATTTAAATGTATAGCGAGACGAGCATGCCGTTCGCCTGATGGTAAGCGATACGACTGCTCATAGACAGTAGTAAAACCAAACAATACTTTGAATTACAAAGAAATGTTTGGCGTTCCACTGCGCTCGCCATACTGAGACATACGATGGTGAGTCTCTGTGAGTAATATGTCCAGTAGTTATACTCTGGTAACAATATCCGTACTGACGTGAAGTTAGCACAAGTCACCATAACAAGTTCAGCGATCGGATCGAGTCACAGATCGATACTCGTTTAGTCGAATTAGATATTATTTTTTACATTCCCACCATTTAATTTTGATTTCATTTCTACAAGACGACCAAGCCGGCATAGATGGTGATCTTAAGAGCTTAACTCGGATAATGTTTGCGGCTACTAACCATCAGGCATATTTTGCTAGATAGAGTAAATTATTCATCATTATGATATTTTACCTGGTATGGTGGTGTGACTTGACAAAAGTCTTGTCGCAGTACTTGCACGGGTAGACCTTCCCACCCGCGTGCGTGCGCACGTGTTTCGCCAGCTTTGGTACAGATGAAAATCCTGCAATGCGATCCAACACTTCAAATTTAATACAAATGTATTACGTATCTACCATGCGCATTTTCATAGCTTTCGAGTAAAAATGTTGCAATAAAAGGCTCTAAGGTGGGTTGGTCCATAGCTCACTCACGCTCGGGACAATACTCGCACCGATACTCCGAGTTGGGATCGTGAGCGGCGTCCATGTGTCTCAGCAGGGCCGCGTTGTCTAGAAATCTGTGAACCATAAAATTCTGTCAAAACTCACATATGAAGCGTGCCCTAACAAAAAAAGCATATATGCAACAAAAATGCAAATTAAAAGATGAATGAAATGTCATTTCTTAAACTGTAGAAAGGACGTATCCGCATCTGAATACTGCGTGGTGTTATCTTTTCAATTATTGTCTATTCTCGGGCAGACGAGGTCCGACGTCCTTGGCCCGGATTATAAAACTATATCCGCCCTTTCTACTGCAATGACAAATAGGTAGTGAATCAATAGTGCTCACATCTTTTCGCATATCATACACTCGTAATCAGCCTTTGGCTGGGCGCGAACGTGTTTCTTTTGATGTTCCTGCAGCTCGTCCACGGACAAGAACGACGCGGGGCAGTTTGGGCACTTCTGTTGTGGCAAATCTGCGTGGATAAGCTGAAAATTTGGTTTCATAGCGATGTATCGTGTCACTCTGCCTGCTTCGGCAAAATATATCGTTATCGAATGATACTAATCATCAAAAAATGTTTAATAGATTCTGTTTTTCTTAATTTTTCGGTGTTTTGAGATATATAAAGTGGGAGTATGGTTTATGTTTTGATCCCACTTTTATATAACATAATATCGGTATACACAGTGATCTGTGATCTAAACATAGAATATTTTTAGAATAACTGAACACCCGCAATAAAAATCGATATCTAAAGGGAGCGAGCGATACTTCAAAAACAATGATACAATTACTTAATTTTTCTTATTCCCTTGCTCATATAGTATAAACTGCACCAAATGTTTGTTGTAATATGCAAACTGGTGTACCTTTTCGTGCCTTTTAAGCAGTATCAGCCGTTTGAACGTTTTTTTCGCATGCAGTGCATTGGAACGTGAGATCGTTGACGTGGCGCGACTGGTGTACGTGCATGTCGTACTTTGTAAAGAACTTACTGCAACACAATTCATTAATAAAGAATAATTAATAAGTGAACCATTATCAGCCCGGAGTCAGAAAGTGTCCTATACACAAGGCAAAATGTGGGTGTGCAAGCACCTCTGCCTACCCCTTCTGGGCAAAAGGCGTGAGTTCATGAATATATGTAATAAGTAAACCCAAGTCACATACGTAGTTCTGACCCGAGATCGAGTTTTGTGATGTGGCTAGCAGAAACTCCGAGAGACTTCAGACAAACACAGAGGGCCGAAACTAATGCCTGTGGATTACACAAATATTTGCCTTGGTCCGGGGATCGAACCCGCGGCCTCACGTTATACTATATTATAAATGGGCATTTCAGTTGGCCTTTCCGCCTAATAAGAAACATTTTCTTTTTCTTAATATTAACCAATAATTATTTATTGGTTGATCATTACTCATAATAATGAGTAATTAATCATAATAATGCTTATTAGATGCTTTAGTCTGAGCTAACGTTATTTTATTCCATATGAATATTGAAATTGTATTATTGGTAAAAATTGTGTTGTTCACGCCAACCAAAATTCCCAACAGATTAAGTAAATATTCTTATGTATAAGGTCGGATGATCACTTTTTCCTACAACACCATATTTGATGAATAATTATGATAAAGCAATTAAGCAAATCTAAAAAAAATCGAGATGTTGAATTATTGTATGTTGATAAAACTAAAAGGCAAGAACAACTTAAGAAAAGTATAATCTTCTATAAATATAAATAAAATTGAAGTGTCTGTTTTAAAAGTGAAAATAAAAAAAAATTTCCAACTACATATCGTTATATACACGTAACCAGTGCCGAAAATGATATTTAATTTTTTTTTGTCTGTCTGTCTGTTTGTTCCGGCTAATCTCTGAAATGGCTGGACCGATTTTGACGGGACTTTTTTTGTCAGGTAGCTGATATAACAAGGAGTAACTTAGGCTACATTTATTTTAGGAAAATAAAGTAATGTTGCAATGCCCGCGCGCAGCTCACGCGCATGCCACCAACGAATCAATATCACATTTACAAAATATTGTATATAAAGAAATTTTTCATTAAAGTTAATACAAAAAACTGAAAATAAATGTGAACGGGAGTTTACCGCCGCTCGCTAAGAGATGGCGCCAATGTAGAATTAGATCGCGGTATTGTTTCGTTACAAAGTTGATAATTAAAATAAAAATGCAAAAACCAAAAGAAAACTAAATAAACTAATTAACTTTTTTGTTAAATTCCACGCAGACGAAGTCGCGGGCACAGCTAGTACTTAATAAAAATACACAAAAAATAACCATAAAATTAGTCATGTTTTCAATTGCAACAAACGACTAGGCAATAAGTTTTTCTACAGTATTTAAACACTAGTTGCGTCATTTATATTGTTCAAATGTTGAGTTTTGATAACCATTGTGTACTAAAAAACCATAACTGATAGGAGAAAAAAGCAAACAAAATCTGTGCCGTCTGCGAACGTACCAGGAAAGCAGAAAACAGATGGAGTTAGAGAGAACCCACAATCCCCTGGCTAACATTCAGCATTTCTCACTCTCAGGAGAGAGCGAGACAGAAACAGCGATGGCATTACATCGTTCTTTTTTAAACAATATTGCGGAATCATCTCTAGCCTATCTACTCTAGTACGCCTCAAAGATTTACGGCTGATGCCAATAATCAATCGATAAAATTAGATTGAAGTCAATCTGCAATGTTTTCTACTTTTCGATTGGTCTCTTGTCATGTTGCCATAGTTTTTTCACTACTGAGATTGATTATTGGTAATATATTATCAGAAAACGATTGAGCTGTCAATCTAAAACGGCAAATTTTGGATTGGGATTGTTTATTGGCAGCGGCTGTTAATGACTTTTTGTTCATTCATTGTCACTCGAAAGAAAAGGATAGCAAGCAGTAGCAACGTCATTCAAGGTCAAATTTTTGTGCTTCACTTTTATATACGGAATGCAATCTCCATTTGGGTATAAGCTTCTTGGATCAAACAGTGCATTGCCAAGAAGAGAAAAAAATATTAAAAATAAGAATAATAGATATTTTTTCCTTCATTGTCCCTTAAAATGGGAAGGCAAAGGGTTCTGGTCCGTACAACCTTGTTATTTATAAGAACAATAGACTTACGCGCCGCACTGGTCGCACTCCTCGGTGCGTCCTCGATGCTTGCGCGTGCGGTGCAGCTCCAGTAACTGCGGCAGCGGGTACGAGCTCTTGCACTCGCCGCAGGACCACGACCCCTCCGCCGCGCCCGACCGAGTCTTCATCCTATCACCCGGTGTAAGGGTGGCGACTGCACAGTAATGTTATTTCTCACCAATTCAGATGGTGGTAGGATATACCCAGATAGCGACTGTCGGATATGAAATATGATGGTGGTAAGCCCGTTATGGTAAAAGGCGTTGTCGCGTGTCCCGTTTAGTCTGTTGGTGCAATTCTATAGAACGGCGCGGCGGGAGATCTCTGACTGGTTTATACTCTTTGCCATCTCCGGAAAAATGTCGTTACATGTTCTTCGATAAATTATGTGATGATTTCTTCAATTGAATTATTACGGCCAATTATGTGACTATTTACCGATTTTAAATGATATGCTAACTTAACTACAATTCTTACAAAATAATACCAATTGCAACTTACCTTAACACTAATTCTTGAGCAGGAAGGTACAGCAGGTTGCTAGCTACGCATTTTGGAAAATAAAACAATAGCAAAATATAACAAAATGGGATACTGACTTCAAAAAGGATCAAGAGACATGCCGCACAGAAAAATAAAAAAATAACTCGAAAGCCATGAACACACGCAAATAAGAACTAACTAAAATAAAGTATTTTTGAATGTCTGACAACATTTGTAATAGAAAGAAATATTATAAGGGGCATTACTCAGTTTAGTGTATGATTTAATTGATCAAATTTTATCTACATTATATAAAGTATGAACATATAGACAATTTTGTCGTCTGTTACTTTTCTAAATTGTTGCAATAACTATTAGAAATCTTATTATAAATATTATTCCATATCAAGCAAATCACATGTAACTTATATTTCTTTGTCACATCATTTATACATATATGCTGTATATCTCACATAAAATCAGGGAGGAGACATTCAGTTGAACAAAATAAGGCTGCTATACAAATAGCTATTATAATATTCCTTCATCTGATTTATGGGTTATACATTTTCAAAGTAGCTTGTTTAAAATTGGCTACAAAAAAAATATAAAATAGGTAATATATTTTTACCAATTAAGTATTTGAATTATTCTCTTTTTTTGTTTTCAAATAAAATTACCATGGAACAAGGGAAAACTATTTTTCTTTTAAGTTGTAACAGTCTTATTCAGACAGTTTTAAAATCTATTTTAGTTATCAAATAAACATTGTCCCTTTCTTTGAAAAAATGACTTTCTTTCAAAATGACTTTTGAATTTAGTATGAGCAAAGAAGACAAAACATTCGTCCTAAAGTAGGTTTTAAGTTGTCTATGAATAAGTCCGCAAATATCGAGGAAATAAAATAAATTATTTGTAGCCTATTTTAAACCAAACACAATACATTCGCCTAGACTGTAGCTTAACTACAACCACACTGTATTCCAATCTACAGTTCAAATTATATACAAAAATTTTGTGTATTACCTTTTGTTCCCCTCTTGGCTTTTCCCTTTGGTGTTTCATCTTTATCACTCAATTTGATTGAAGTGTTCTTTGATCCTTCATCTGAAGTATCTCCAATCTACAGAATAAATATTTTAAGATGTCATATTGAATGCATTGGTGAGTGTTTTTTTTCCTATTAATTCATGCATTTTAAGCTGAATACAGACAATAGATTCAAAATGAATGTTAAATTGCACAACCTTTTCTTTGTTCTTCTCAACTATTGAGTAAAACTTAATTGCATTAATTTAATCAATATATTTATTTGATACCCAATAATCTGCTAACTTACACTAGGCCAGCGTGGTGGACTAAATAGCCTTACCACTCCCAGCCCTACTCTTGTTTATACAGGAGGCCCATATCCTGCAGTGGGATATAATATGTATATGGGCTGATACAGATAGACTGATTTATCCAATTACATTTTAGCTGACCTTCCTGAATTCTAGTTGCAAAACATGTTGCCATCAAAGCTAATTTTATATTTGGTTACTTGAATAGTTTGCAAATCAAGATATAGGCCATAAGTGGACATGAGTGTACTTTCATTATGTGAAAGATTTTAGTGTAGTATACCAACCGGAAAATAATGATGGAGTATGTATGTACTGATGTAAAAAAATCTCATTGAAATAATACATAAATAAAAATGTATCCATCCCATCCCAGGTTCCCATAGTTTTGTTTTTTTTTTATGATTCATAGTTTTTACTAATTAGCTAAAGATGAATGAATAATTGTCGAAACCAACAAAAAAATAAATTGCAAAACAATTTCTAAGTAACCATTAACATTTGTAATTATTTTTCTAACAAGTGTTCATTAACACTTAATGAGCTATTGACAATCTAAAAATATATGTATATTATCTGTTTTTTTTAAATGGTATATACTCATTTATGTCTATTTATACTTATTTATTAAGAGTTTGTTTGTTTGTTCCTGCTAATCTCAGGAATAACTGGTTCGAATATGAAAAATATTTTTTGTGACGGATAGCTCATTTATCTAGAAATCATCATGGGATGACCAATTGGAGTGGGGCTTTAACGAAAAATATTTCGTAAACACGGAAATTATTCTTTTGAGATCCACTTCATATACTGCATAAATGGTTATGACATAGCAATAATGCATGACCGGGATTGTTCCTCTTAAAAAGGGCTAAATAGGGATTGGCTAAACTGCTAGTTTATTTACAAAATTTGCAAATGTAATATTTTAATTATCTCTCAAACTAAATGGGCCAGGCTACTAGTTGATTTACAAAATTAAGAAATGTAGTCACCACTTTATTTAATATTTATTATCTCTCAAACAAATACACCACATGCTTGAATTATTCATATGTTTTTTTTTTATTACTGACCTTTATATTATATACATTCTCTTCATCTTCAGCATCAGTGTCTGATAATTCCTGAGTCACCTGCACGGTGGTGCCGTCAACAGATTTCATTACTGCTACCTCATTTGATGGTCTCCCGTTACTTGCTCGATAAATCTAAAAACATATTGGAACTTCATGACTAGATAGTATACTTTTTTTTTCTCTTCAATGCACTGTTTTTGCAGAATACTTTTATTGTTTATATTTAGTAACATTACTTGGTTATATGGCTCACCTGATTTATTTGATTACTACTGTCTGTGAATATTAACAACCTTTATGAAAGTTTAGTGCCCACAGTGGATTGTGATATAAGGAATGTTAGAACTTGGTAATATCATTCATTAAATAGAATCCAACAATAAATCTGTAACTTCCTGTTGTTTTTTGGGGACTTGGTATCTACCACTAGTTAAACTGACCCAGTTGTACTGTAGTTTTCTTCATTTGAAGTGCAAGTTTTTGAATGATTAAAAAAATATTGTTCATGTAGGATTCTAATTTTATGTTCAGTTTTCTCAATTTAATTTATTAAACTTGAATTATTAAATTATTTTATTTATGTACTTAAATAGATACATGATATTGTTAATACCTTAGTCAGTAATTTGGGCCAAGCCATAGACTCTAATGCAGTGCCCGTTTGAATGTACTGCAGAATGTTCTCATCTGCTTGCCGGCAGATTCTTTTGTATTCATAGCTTAGCTCCATAAAAAATTGACATTGCCCACAGATATACAAGGGCATCTTATCTGATGGGTACACCTGGATGAAAATAAGAAAATGAGTGTCAGTAAAAATAATCTGTCTAAATAGATGACTGTAGGACAATCATCATTTGGGAGTTATATAGCATTGCTTGTTCATTGATTGAAACAAATAGTTACTTATTGAATATCATTTAAAATATTTATTTAAAATGTGTTTGTTTTTAGTTGTATTTTAAGTAAACGCCATGTATGCTTTGTCCGACAGATGGCAGTTCTAAAGATGTAGCAAGTAAAATCGTGATTTTGGTTATTGTTTCAATATGTTTTGAAAATTTCACATAGTACAACTTGATCTATAGATTAATCTATTTACAATAAGGAGGCAATAAGTCGCCAGTATTTTATAACACAGTTAGTAGTTGCATTTAACGCCTATAGATTTCACGTAGGCAAAAGGTATATATGGTAAGGTTATAGATGGCGACTGGCGTCTAGTTTAACTGATATCCAAGTAGCTTGGTATTGATCAAACTTATAAGAACTTATGCTTACCTCAATGCCAACAGAAGACAATATTTTTAGCGGGAGAGAAATTGCATTTTTTGCTATTCGGCTCTTCTTGTATAAACTTGTTAAATTATCATCTTGTGATAAACAAAACCGACAAATTTTTAATCCACTTAAAGATTCTTTCCTCGACTCCATTTTAACTAGTTTTATTTAACCACTAGAAAACTAATCACAAAAGGTTTATAGATATTTTACTCACTATAACCTCTACATTACACTGATTACACTACAATAGCAACTAAAATGAATTCTGACACTAGCGCCACAAACAGAAATGACGCGGTGGGAGACGCCAACATACAGCATTCCAAGCGGAGAAAAGATAAAAATAAGGCACACTAGCGCCATTTAACTTACTTTCGGTTACTCCACGATGGATGCCGCTAGTGGTATTTTTAAATACATAGTTTTGAATTTAACAGTTATATTACATTTATATTGTTTCATAACGTTATTATTGAGATGCTTTAATTTTTGATCTGAAACGAATTATCTAGAATTCCCATATTTAAAAACCATCCGTAAAAATTGTTTGAGCAAAGTGGGAGATAATGGACGCACATACTTACACAGGCAATTTACACCAATTTTGACGCACGCACAAAAGGACAAAATATTGTAGGTACCTAATTGTACTTTGATGACAGAGGTGGCATTTAGTATTTGGACCAAGTAGCGATGATAGTTACCTCACCCTTACAGCACGTTAACTCGTTGATACTAGGGATGTTGCGGATGCCTAATTTTTCACATCCGCGGATGCGAATGCGGATGTGGATTTTTAAAGGCTCACATCCGCGGATGCGGATGCGTTGCGGATGTTTGATATATAAATATAGTATATGAATGAACATTGAAATTAAACTATTATTTACGGATTTTATCGCTTACTATTATTTATCGACTTATCTATGTTAATTTTTTAACTTCCCGACATTTCGATTACTTTATAGGATTCATGGTCACGGAGCGGACTAAGTATTAGCTCATCCGCTCAGTTACTGTTATAATTTAACTACCCGTAATTTACAATTATTAAATAAAAACGCACTAAAACGGCGAAGGAAAACATTGTGAGAAAACCTGCATACCATAGCGATTTATAAAATTTCTATGGTATATAAGTCCGTCAACCCGCACTAGGCCAGCGTGGTGGACTATATGGCCTAACCACTCTCAATCATGCTCTCGATAGTAGAGGAGGCCCGTGCCCTGCAGTGGGACGTATATGGGTTGATACAGAAATTAAAAAGTTAATATAAAACGTTAATCTGTTTTTGCGTTTCGATCTCCGCAGAAGAAGCTCAATGTGTCTTGGTGTCTGGCAGTTGGTCTTTTGGGTTCCGATTTAATTAAGTGTAGAATTCGACCCCATGCTTGTGCAAGGTTTTAACCATCTTCTCTATTGATAATTAAATGCATTACCTTCATTTTGAGTAGCCCCAAGTGCTCGTGCAACACCACTTAAGAGGATTTTTATCGACATAGACTCTTTTTTTAATGTGGTAAGAAAGAAATTCTTTTTGAGTACAGCTTCAGTGTTACCATTTTTTGGTATTTCTTGACTCTCATCTTCACTCGAAGAATCTAACAATTATAGCAACAACAAACGCGTCGGATCATGTCACTATTTCTTTCGCTCCCATTGGTCAATGTCACGTGCGAACGGCACGCGCCATTTGCTGGCACCGCCAAATTTCTGTCTTGTCTCATCTGGTATTACATCCGCATCCGCATAAATATCCGCATCGATTATTGCGGATGCTGATGCGGATGCAGATGTCCAAATCCATGCGGAAGCTCCGCATTTGCGGATGCGGATGCGAATATTCGCAACATCCCTGGTTGATACATAACGTTCGAATTTTAAGCCATCTGTTAAATTGACTAATAATATCCAATAAAAGCATTCGCCCACCAGTTTACTCTTCTTAGTCTGTGCCCACCAGAATTCATTGAGCCAACAACGTTGGAAGAAATAGAAAGTTTAAAATACATTCTTAGAATAGTGATAACCGTTTATTCTACTGTGATGCACAAAACCAACGGCGTAAGCATTGAAATAAATATATTATGGATAGCGCGAAGCGCGTGTTACGTGTTACGCTCCAGTTATTGGACAATATGAAATCGCTTAAATCTCCTTGAGGTAACATAATTACATACCTATCCCACTATTTGATTGAAGATCCATAATTCATTTTCGCGATTTTAAAATTTTAAATGTAGATATTAGGTATCAGGTCTACTATTACATAATCTAACACTTACAATCTTTAGTAGCCATTTTACAATCATAACGCAAGTAGCGAAAACTTTTTTGACATGGATCATTTCTATGGGGCAAGATATAATTATGCTAAGCAATGGCTTGGTATCGTTACCAATAGCCATTCCTTTGTTGATAACATCTGAAAATAATTCTGTACGCACTCCTTCTTTGAAAATGTCACTGCCTATTTGCTTATTCATCTCTCTTCAGTCGGTCCCTCATTATTGAGGATCGTGACTCCCAATTGTCTTGATGACCTCTCTCCACCGGCTTCGGTCCTCTGCTTGATGTAATGCTGCATTAATAGGGACCTTCAGTGCATTGGCAACCTGATCCACCCATCATATGGGAGTTCGTCCTCGTCGTCTTTTTCCCTCCAATTTTCCAACAATGAGCAGTTTTTCCAGGTTGTCTGGTTCACGTCTAGCGATATGATGCTTATTCATACTAAACGTGATTATATTGCGGTTCGTTGTTATATACATGGTATATCAAGACTGCTACCGAAAACGAAGCTGGGTGGTAGTTTTAGTGACTTCAGACACAATGCAACAATATTAGGATGTTAAATACATAGTTTTTTCTTAAATAATAGTGTACATCCTTTTATTTTTAAAGATTCTATGGTACGCAAGGCTTTAAACTATTATTTTAGCAAAAACTATGGATTTACCACCCAAACTCTCAATGGTGGATATTCGCATCAGGCAGTGTGATGTGCGGCGTGAGTTACGGTCTCTCGATGTGCGGAAAGCCAGTGCTCCGGATGGGATACCAGCGGTGGTTTTGAGGGCTTGTGCAGCCGAGTTGTCTCCAGCACTGACTCGCCTCTACCGAGCGTCCTACCGCACAGGTGTTGTGCCGGAATCTTGGAGGGAGGCCAATGTGCAAACTGATCCCCAAAAAGGGTGATCGGTCGGACCCTACCAATTACCGTCCTATCGCTATCATTTCAGTGATGTGTAAGGTCATGGAGCGGATCATAAACGCTCAATTGGTCCGCTACCTGGAGGATCACTCGTTGATCAGTGACAGACAATACGGATTCCGTCAATATCGATCAACGGGTGAGGCTCTTGCTGTGAGCTTCGACATAGCCAAGGCGTTTGATAGGGTCTGGCATCGTGGTCTTCTTTCCAAGCTTCCGGCATACGGTCTGCCCGGCAACCTGTGTTCGTGGATTTCAGGCTTTCTGCATGGGCGTAGAATACGTGTAGTCGTCGACGGACACGCTTCGGCGCTCATGTCGGTAAATGCCAGAGTTCCACAGGGCTCGGTGCTGTCGCCCACCTTGTTTATTCTGCATATCAATGACATGTCGCTTGGCAAACGAGGTTGCCGAGTCGAAACTGTGAGGAGACGTGAGGATCTTGTCATTGAGCCCAACCGGACCTTGGATCTCATTTCTACATGGGGTTCCAGGAATATGGTTGAGTTCAATGCCAAGAAAACTCAGGTGTGTGCGTTCACGTGCAAAAAATCCCCGTTCTCTCCCCTCCCCATTCTTCAGGGTACTCCCCTCTCAGTGCGGGATGACCTGAGTATCCTTGGTGTGGATATCCGCTGTGATCTCAATCCAAGGAATCACATCGAGGGCGTAATATCTGCCACATCACACAGGGTTGGAGTCCTGAACAGGGTGCGTCGGTTTTTCACGCCCGGTCAGCTTTGTCGCTTATATAAAGCGCAGGTCCGGCCGGGTATGGAGTACTGCTCGCACCTCTGGGATGGATCCGCCCAGTACCTGCTCGATGCCTTAGATGGATTGCAGCGGCGGGCCATTCGCATTGTGAATGATGCAGACGTTACGAGCAACTTGAGTCGCTACAACTCCGCAAGGATGTCACCTCTCTAAGCGTGTTCTACCGCCTGTATCACGGTAAGTGCTCTGAAGAATTGTTCAACTTGATCCCCTCCTCTCCATTCCTTACCAGAACCACGCGTGCTGGCTTGCGAAGCCATAGCTTGACGGTCCACACCATCCTGGCGCGAACCAAACGGTTCTCGAATTCTTTTTTGTTTGCCGTCTCACGTGTTCCCTCCTTCCTACAATCCTGGGTCCTTCCGCCGTAGCGTGAAGAGGCACCTTAGCAGGCCGGCATAATTGTTTCCATTGGCATGTGACCGCCGTCCGATGCCAATGGATACTCTGCCGGAGCGGCAGTAGCACTTACCATCAGGTGCAATGCCGCCACTATGCCGGGCCAGTATAAAAAAAAATTGACGATATTTAAAAAATAAAAATTATCGCGTTCTTTGCGAAATTTTTAGTTGCATTGTGTTCGTAGTCACTAAAACTACCACCTGGCTTCGTTTTCGGTAGCACTCTTGATATTCCCGGTATATTTTATTTCAATATCTTATATTTATTTACCACTTTGAATATATATGTACATTACTGTATCAGCCCATATACATAGTATAGTCCATCACTGGTTTAGTGCAGGTTGGCGGATTTTACATACGTAATGCGTACGTATAACGTATGCAGGTTTCCTCACGACGTTTTCTTTCATCGTTATAGTGCGTGGTGATTGACCATCAATACACACATGACTCCAAAAAGTCAGAGGTGTGCCCTAGGATTGAAACTCGTGACCACCTCGAAAATGTTGGCAGTCACGTGGACCTTTACCAACATTTCACCAATTTTAAAATTAATATATGAAAATATCTCATAATCAACAATTGTTTAAACACCTATGATGATATAATATGATGTCGTAGGTATCACGAATTACGAGACACTTTTCAGTCTCACAAACATTCAAACACACGAAACAAATGCTTGTGGCTCACACAAACATTTGTCTCGGTGTGGGAACCGAATCCGCGTCCTCTCCTTTCGCTGCCGGCGTCTATCCAACTGCGCCACGGAGGGTGTCTAGAGGGAAAGAGAGAGAAAGAGCTTTAAATAATTGCTTCTTTGGCAATCCAGTTCTATCTATTTTTAAATTATAATATAAGTGACCTTGTTCCTTATTCTATTTCATAACATTTTACCCCAAAATTGATAAAGAGCAGTCAATAGATAAATCAAATTGTATATTTTGTAGTCACACATCCACAGTATCAACGTATTATACCGATTAAACAAGACTTTATCGCTTTATCGTTTCTGATTATTCAGTCAATAGCATCAACAAAATAAACTATGCAGTAAAATAAGAAAAAAATATGTACACGTCGGTCTTGTGCGTGAAATAATAAGGATATACCTACCTAATTTAACGTAAATAAATTTTAATTTTATAGAAATAATGGACGATAAAATACGTAAAAATCGGCACTCGTTTCACGGTGATGATAATGACCGAGATTTGGATTTTCGAAGCAAATTTTCGAATATGTAAGTATATAGGCACTAAATCCACGCGCTTATTAAACCTAAATCTATATAGAATAAATGTTGGTAATAAATAATAAACTAGTGTTACATTAATATCATTAGATAGCCTCCGTGGTGCAGGTTTCACAGGCAGCAGGAAAAATCCAGATTTTATGTCACGTCTAGATCTGCCTATGAAACGAGAGACCGCGGGTTCGATCCCCGTACCGAGAGAAATGATATGCAGCCCACAAATATTTCTTTCGGGTCTGGGTGTTTGTGAGACCGAATAGTCTCTCGTAGTTCTTAGTGTGGGGTCAGGACTATGTATGTGACTGTTGGGTGTTATTTATTTATTTTTTCGAAGAACCGACAACCGCTGTGCTAAACGTGGTCTTGAGTGGAGACCGCGTCTTGGCAAACGTAGTGCAGGACGCTCTCAACCTAGGTGGAGTGATTTGCGAAAGGTCGCTGGCAGATGCTGGATGTAATAAGCCGAAGACAGGATGAAAAGGCAAAATTTGAAGTAGGCCTATGTCCATAAGTGAACATTAGAGGGCAGATGATGATCATGATGATGACATGAATGTGTTTGAATCATCAATTTTTTTATAAACTGTTTCTAATAAGCCGTGTAATTTTAAATGAATAACATGTTTTTAGCATATTTACTATGAACGCTGTAGGTATATTATTTTGAAAGTATATATTCCACCTTTATATTAAACAAATACATTATATCAGGATAGTTTTATATATTGTTGTATTCAATTGATAAGATATTACGTCTACCGCTCATCGTTTACTGAATTATGTTAAAAAATAATACGAGAAGCAGAATAGCTGTAACTCTTATTGTGAAACTATAAAATATTTATGGATTTTGATTTGGATTTCTTTAAATACATATTTTTAATTGTTTTAAACGATCAGTCTTGAAAAGTGAGAAGTTATGAATAAGAACCGTGTGTTTGATTTATACAATAATTTTATTTTTAGACGGCGACCGTATTCTCTAGTAAACCTTGTGAGTAACAATAGAAAGAAAAACATCGAAGTTTACCATTCTGTACCTCTAGAAAATGAGCCGGTCACGCGAGTGGATAATTCACTATCTTTAATTCCTCAGGTGAGAAATTTAGTTATGACGATTTCAATACTCAATACTCAATATCTTTATTGCACACCACGTGTTATAAAGATGTAACAATTTTATAAAAAGGTACAATGTGGACCCTGTTGGGTCGGCAACAATTTAGGAGAGAGGAGGAAACCATAGTATTCATTTAATATATTAATACCGGGTATCTCAAGACTGCTACCGAAAACGAAGCCGGGTGGTAGTTTTAGCGACTACAAACACAACGCATCTAAAATTTTTGCAAAGAAGCGCGACAATGATTTTTTATGATTTTTTAAATATCGTCATTTTTGGGTGGTAAATCCATAGTTTTTGCTAAAATTATAATATAAACACTTTTATAAATTACATTATATATAAATAAAAGGGTATGTAACACTATTATTTTAGGAAAAATGTATTTACCACCCAATTATGGTCATAGGAAAAAAATTACAAAAAAAATTGACGCTTTTTATTGCAAGTTTTTCTATTGCATTGTGTCTGAAGTCGCTTTAACTACTACCCGGCTTCGTTTTCGGTAGCAGTCTTGATATACCCTGTATATTTGGAATATTGTATTCTTATAATTTATAATAAGTGTACATATTTGTATTTAATATGCACTTATAGTAGCATAATTACTTTAATGATATTTCTTCAGAAATTTTATTAAAACAGTTTTGGTGGCTCTGTGTTGATAGTATATTTTTCAAGAAAGTTTATATCTCATATTTTATGGGGTAACCAAAGTAATCCATAAGATATTTTTTGAAATGAAATGAAATGATATTATTTATTGAATCCATAAAATGTATACATGATTTAGATTCAGTCACTTTTTTTCCACTACCACCCGGTTCACAAGGCTGTTTTCGCCAGAGAAGAACGGGCAAGAAACTCTAGTTTGCGTTGTTGCTCTTTTCAAAATATGTTTACAATACAGTGATTATACAGGATTTGCAATTCAGAGCAGTTCATAAATAATATATATTTGTTATACCGGGTATCTCAAGACTGCTACCGAAAACGAAGCCGGGTGGTAGTTTTAGTGACTACAAACACAACGCAACTAAAAATTTCGCAAAGAAACGCGACAATGTTTTTTTTATGATTTTTTAAATATCGTTATTTTTGGGTGGTAAATCCATAGTTTTTGCTAAAATTATAATTTAAACACTTTTATACCTTAGATTATTTATAAATAAAAGGGTATACACTATTATTTTAGGAAAAAATGTATTTACCACCCAAATAGGGTCATAAGAAAAAATAACAAAAAAATATCGCTTTTTTTTCAATTTTTTTTGTTGCATTGTGCCTGAAGTCGCTTATACTACCACCCGGCTTCGTTTTCGGTAGCAGTCTTGATATACCCTGTATATGTAGTATGCCGGTAACTCAAATGATAGATATTTATAAGTTATTCTAAATAAGCGATGGCTATTCGCGTTTCGCCTTAACAGCGCCACTGAAATTTACAGTAATTGTAAGTTTTCTGGGATATTCATTCTAGGACGGATCAAATCGTTAATCATTAGATAGGCACGTACCATTAAAATGTTATTAACCACATGTTTAAAACTATGAGCAGACTTTAAATACCTGTTAAAAAGCAAACCTTTTACTCCTCATGGAAACAGAATCAACAATATATTTTCGTACTTAAGTGATGTATTTGGCCATCTGTCGGTCATCGGTTGGTGGAATAAACATCGCAGAGATGGCGTATTCAAGTAGCAATTAATAGGCTAACGACGGGCAGTAGCATCATCAGGAAAAGAAGCTAAGACCTGCGCCCGCCAACCCGCCTGCCAAGCGTGGCGAGTAGCAAAACCCTCAATTTAAACCATAGGGGAGAAGTATGTTCAGTAGTGGATGTGCTATGGCTAAATAGAGGGATGAGTCTAGAAATTCTAGATTAAATTAATGAATGAACACAAAGTGTTTGTGGGGATGTTGATACACATATTATTTGTCATTTATAATTTATCAATTAATGTTAAGCTATTCGTACTCTATTAGCGAAGTATGTATTCCGTAAAATATTCCGGGATTTGTTTTAATAATAATCCTTTTAAATCCTTTTAAGATCCCGAGGATAGAAGAAATAGCTAAAAAGATTAAAGGAAGTAAAACAATTGTTTCAATAGTTCTTGTGGAGGCGCGAGGTCTTCCTGATCCTCCAGAAGATGGCAGTTACCACGCACTGTATTGTAAAATCCGGTATGTAGTTTTATAGTCAATCAACCAGATATTTAACAAGAAAAAGCCAATAAGACCTCGAAGAGACAGCCTTTAAGGAAAGACTCTTTTAAGTACTTCTCCTTGAACGCTTGTAGGAAACGTGGTTTACATTTTAAAAGATAACTTGCTGTCGTACAGCTTGGTAAATCATATCGGCTTTTTGCGAAGGCGAAGGTTAATGATACAATGATACGGGCAAATTATACGCCGGAAGTAGCATGAATAGTTTTGAGTTAATGTATACTTTTAAAACTTGCTCGTATGCGTATACATTTATATCAAATCAAAACGATTTACGAAGAATTTCATTTTAGAGGAACGGTTTCAGGCAATTATAATTTGATGGTAACCTGTTTTGGACACTTGTTCAACTATAATTTATTGCAGGCTAGGCGATGAAACAATAAAATCTAAAGCTGTACCTAACACCCGACATATAGAATGGAGAGAACGTATAAAGCTTCAGTTACATAAGGACCACGTGCTAAGAATATCCTTGTGGGATAAAGGAAAGAAGAAGAATTTCATGGGCAGGTACGTTTCCTATAAATAAAATTTACAGACTGAAAGTTAATACAGTTTTATTCTGACCGTAATATAGTTTCTAGGGAAATTTAGATGGATTGCGATTTACATTTCTTATCAATATGTTTTCAAAAATTTTTTCATTACAATTATAATCTAGTACCATTCAAAAAGTTATGAACATAAAGTGTATACTTTTATGTACTTTTGCGTCTTGTTTAAACTTACATTATTATTTTCTAAGTTGTGCTCTAGATCTGTTTCAATTGGAGAAGGAGCGCACTCACGAGATTTGGCAGCAACTAGACGATGGATATGGTTCAATACATTTGTCTGTGACGATGTGCTCTACCGACGTTGAAGTGACACCTACCACTGAACAAAGCGCCACGGATTATCTCGAGAAATATGTTCGTATAAATATATTGTTTTATAATAATACGTTTGGAAATCGTATGACATTTTATGTTCACACAGTTTTGAGTAATGAATAAAACCTTTCCTATGCAAAGGTCTTGACTTGGTGACTACTTGCTTAGTCGTAAGATAAAATAAAATATTGCGCTTATTAAATCCACATTAAAACTTGGAGTCTTTTACTCGTATAAATTCTAAAATAATCAATAAAATTTCGTCATATCGTTATATAATTGAGTTGAGGTATTTAAACCACAATCAGTACCAGGCAGTTATTAATGCTTTTCAGGATAATTCCAGCAGGAAAAATCATTCCCTACTATACTGTTGTAAAAGATAGTTGCGCGGTTATTTCAGGCTTTTTACAATTTACAAACAAATTGGAAGGTTGTGGGTGAATTGCACGTAAAAGTAATCGCGGCAAGAGGTTTCAGTGGTAAGCCGAACGCTTACTGTGTACTAGAATTAGACAACGAAAGAGTTCAAACACCCAGTGCACGAGGAACGGAATTGACTTGGAATAAGGCTTATGTTTTGTAAGTATTGTGGCTTAGCCACAACTTTATATTTTATTGTATAAGTCAGGCAAACAAGCAAACAGTTCATCTGATGGTAAGTGAGCACTGTCGCCCATGAGCATTCATAACGCTTCGATCATGGTTGTGATGTCGACCCATAAAATCGGGAGAGGAGTGGGAAAGAAAAAGGATGGGAAACCCGACAGCCAAACTGTAATTTTACGACAAAATCCACGAGACAGTGGTACTGCCAAGGAAAAGCCTACCCATTAATCCTGAGTCATGACTTACAACGGCCTAACTCTACCATTTCTGGTCTCAGATCTATTTGTCGTAGACTTAAAAAAAGTGTTTTGTTCTTATTATTTATTCTGAAATGTTTCTGATTATGTATTATAGCGCCCCCTACCAAACTTTTCGAGAACTATAAATATTGCGTTGCTAATGGCGCTAGTTCTTCTTCATGAATTACGATAGATATGCTTGTCGCATCCGCTTGGCGTTTTTTGATCGAATAATAATGATTGTAATTTAAATCATATTTATATTAAAAGCATATTTCAATTACGCATTTCATAGGGAGTAGATGTTTTTAATTATTATTATTTTTGCATTAAGTGAATGTGGTGACAATATAAAAAATATATCTTTAAATGATTTTGTAATTGTTTTCAGTCGTAAGATATTTAAGTATCGCAATAGTAAGTTAGTTATTATATCTCATCTAGGCAGTGGCGTAACTACCCCATCGGGGGCCCGTGGCAAAACTCATCGAATGGGGCCCTCCGTAAATGTAAAAAAAAACTTGACGTTGTAATTTAATTTTTAAGGCGTATGGTGGCATGTTGGTAAACGGATCAGATGCGGCAGCCAATATGATAATGGTGGCCGCGGTTTTGAATCCTAGGGCACACCTAAGACTTCGGGGTCATGTGTGTATTGATAGTCAATCACCACGCACTATGAAGGTGATGGAAAACATCGTTAGGAAACCTGAATACCATAGCGATTTGCAAGAGTTCTATGGTACGTAAAGATCGCCAACCCGCACTAGGCCAGCGTGGTGGACTATAATAGTTTAACCACTCTTAATCGTACTTTGGATTGTAGGGGAGGTCCATGCCCCGCAATGGGACTTATATGGGCTGTTACAATACAGGGCAGAATCTTTTAATGACATGGCTTCATATTTATCATCGGATTTTGAACATAATCACTTCATGAAATCTAAAAGGATTCTCTAATAAGAGTCAAATCTCGATTAAAAAGTGCTTTTATAATTCCATTTTCATTTCTTTCAATCACACAGTACCGATAAACTTCACAAAATTGGTCTGTTTTATAAAAATCTTAAGTTGTATCAAATATCATGGAGTTTTAGGCCCAAAACAGTAATAAGCTCTTTTGTATTTTGGATTAAAGAATTTTATCTGGCCCTTCGACTTATTTAACCATTCCTCTCAATCAGTATCATATTTAGTAACTGCTTTATTACGACTATCTGCGCTTTCTCTATGGCCACGAAAAGCTAAATTAGTAGTAATTTGGTGGAGTAAGTTCTTGTCGTCAAAAAATGTTTATTTTTTATATGGATTGTTGCTTCTCATCTAATGTCCAATGTAACCGCCATTGTTCATATAAAAGACACGAATTCAAGTGAATTTTCGATGTTTCGTGTCTCTTTATCGCATTTACGATTTGTGTCCAGTCGTCATAACTCATAATCCTGTCGTCGCCTTGTCGCATCCAACATTTGGTAGCGACCTTTTGCAAATTGCTACTCCACCTAGCTGAGGGCGTCCCACACTATGTTATCCAATTACCACTATATTACTCCAACGGTTATCGGTTCTTCGAAAGATGTGGCCAGCGCACTGCCACTTCAGCTTGCTAATCCTGTTTGCTATGTCTATAACTTTGGTTCTCTGTCCGATAAGCTCAATACGGATCTTATCTTCCAAAAAGACACTGAGCACGCTCAACCACGACCAGAAGCTAGCACCGTAGATTGCTCTGGTTGAAACTATCATTTTCAAGCTTTTTGGCAAAGGTGTTAGGTGTCGAGAAGACTCGTAGCCTCTTTCTCAAAGTTGTTGCTACCTAGTTAAAGGGTCTGTCCTAGTTAAATATAATAGGGAATAACTTCGAGCGGGTGGCCACATAAAGCGACAGGTCTTGGATTAAGGTGGTGGTGGATCACTACTTTGGTTTTGTCGAAGTTAACTTTAAAGCCTATTCGGTTTGGGGCTGTATCCAGACCGTCCAGAATCTGTTGCAGCTCCTCCAGCGATTCCGCCATCACGACAATATGGTCATCGAAAGTAGTAGGTGCGTTTGTTTATTATTTTATCTATATATTTTATTATTTATTGGCACTATCTCTTGAGGAGGGACCATTGGGTTTACAGTGAACCTTTCTCAATCACAAATCGTTTCAATTCGTCATATTTGTTTTATTACACTGAACTGTAATATATGGAGATTTAATACTTTCCACTCCTAAATATGGTTCAATTTAAGGTTTGCGTGAACTTGGTTGTGGTTGTTTTGGGTCTGAATATTCTCTATCCTCGGGATTTGCTGTTATGGAATTTTTAGTTCGTCCATTTGATCATTTCTGAAACTCCTCAATAAATTGCTCGATCCAAAAGTACTGACTTATTTTGTACAACTTTTTATTTATCCCTTAAGGCTCCCTCTTTCTCTTCAGTTTTTCACTACCTCTTTAATAATTTCTAGAAAAAGGCATGTTTCTATTTATTTGGAAAATAATAACTTAATATTCATTAAATTATAATTTATTGGTTTGTAACTATGTTTATACTATAAACAAAACATTTACATCCAATACATGATGAAATGTTTGACATGTTTAAAATGTAGTCAATTGTTTATTATTAATAATTTCGTTATTAATGTTATATTCTTCTCTGCTTACACTCTGTCGGGCTTGACCCCGAGGCCCTATCGAGCCAGGGCCCTGTCGGGCCTGAGACCCTGTCAGACCAGCGCCCTGCCGGGCCGGGGGCCCCTAAGGCCGGGGGCCCGTGGCATTTTGCGCACTCTGCCACCCTATTGTTACGCCACTGCTTCTAGGGAAGATACACTCTTCAATGTTTATCCAAAACACCTGGATAACTTACTCATTATTATAGTCACGTGGTTTAACCGCGTAATAACAGGAGGAAAATAAGCGGCTTAATGATGTAATTAGCCATTTTTGTTCCGTAGGTATTTAGACACCGAGTAGCGAGCTACAACATCAAAGTGTATCTATTGATCATTTTTTGTGAAAAGACTTCTCCTGCACTAAAATTCGCACGAAAGATATCGCTATCATATCAGTTTTGTCAATCGTACCGCAATGTCATAATTGATTAGTGAAATCTATTTTAATACCTATAAGGGTAGGGAGAGTTGTCGCGAATATTACACCGTCCGCCGTAATTATTTTTTGTCTAAAGGTGTGGTAGGGAGCGATCGATCTCCTTAGGCGTAAATTCTAGTACCCGGCAACTAAATTCTAGTACCTTAAAAGAGATTTTTCCTAGCAAAGAAGAAGATTACATGACTCCACGATTTTCAACCGTTTCATACTTCCAAATATATCATTTATGTATCAAAGCATATTATCAAATTGTTTTTAGCAATGTATACGACATCGCATCGACACTAGACCTCAAAGTTCATGAGGACTCGATAGTTAACACAATATTCAGTGATTCCCTGGGAAAAGTCTCCATCCCATTGCTGAGAATATGCAATGGAGAGGCGAGATGGTACGCGCTGAAGGACAGATCCAAGAAAAACATCGCCAAGGGAAACTGTCCACGAGTGCTGTTGGAACTCTCTGTATTTTGGAACCCTGTAAGAATAATGAAGATTATTTTGGAAATTAATTAGCGTAAGGGCTGTATCTAACGATTACTCCAAGATGCCGCTTTTCTAGCATCCTGAAGGATGTTGTCCCCCTTTGAACCGCATACTCGTTTGCCCCCTATAACATAAAAATAAATAAATAAATTATATAGGTTTAAGTTGTCTGTCGTAGAATCAGATAATAATGTTTAGCGTTTTCCTATAAACTTTACAAAATTACCTTATCTTCCGGTCGTGTTGCAATTTTTTTTGGAAAACAGCGGCATCTGTGGTTGAATTGCTACATTTATGGAAACGTGTGTACCTACTTAGTGTAGAGCATATATTAGAGAAAAGTATTTCAAAAATATTAGACTGATATTTTTAGTATGCTTTTTAAATTTATTTTAGGTTAAATTTCTTATATTTAGGAATATAAAACTCTCAGTAGGCGCATGGTTGTAATCAGAAAGTAGCTAGTTGTATAATATGAATGAAAAATCATTATTTTCCTTTTGCACAGGTAAAAGCTTCAATAAGATTATTTCAGCCGAAGGAAGTAAAACATGTGAGAAAGACGCCTAAATTTGATATTACCTTGGTTTATAAGAATTTAGAATTCGTTAGAGATACATTCCTCTTACTGGCGGCCATTAATGATATTTACAAGTAAGTAGTTTACACAACCCGCACTAGGCCAGCGTGGTGGATTATATGGCCTAACCACTCTCAATCGCACTGTCGATTGTGGAGGAGGCCCACGCCCTGCAGTGGGACGTATATGGGCTGATACAGATACTGATACAGTTTACACATGAATCCGATGTTATAAAAGCTTATTTGAGAAATAAAATGCTACAGCCTATCTACAATACTTAAAATGAATGTCGTTTATTGTTCGTCAAGGCAATTAAAACACAAACAATTCTTTTAACAAGTCAAGACACATAGTACTTAATTTCTATTTCCATTTATTATAGTATTATTTATATTAAATAAGGTAACAGTAGCAATACCTTGAATTACGAAGCAATGCTTGGCATTACACTGCGCTCGCCATCCTGACACATAAGATAATTGAGTGAATGTGGTATATTATTTATTTGTTTAATTTCTTACTAATACGTCTCTATATTTTAACAGGCAACTGTTCGAATGGGAGAGTCAGGATCTGTCGGCATTAGCACTGGTTGCATGGTTAATATTTTGCTACTATTTCAAACTATGGACGCTACCATTAATACTTTTGATGCCATTTTTATTTTTCTGGGCCTCAAATAGAAGACATCGTAAGTATTTCCTATTTTTTAAATCCATTTTTATTTATTCCACATAGCATGTACCCATTGCCTTCGGTACAGCATGTTACATCTATCCAATGTCTTTAAATTGAATGTTTTTTTGGTCGAATATAAGGTAAGAAATGCAGTGCGTGGTGGCCTGTTGGTAAACGGACTAGACGCGACTGCCAACATGTTCACGGTGGTCGCGGGTTCGAATCCCAGGACACTCTGACTTTTCGGAGTCATGTGTGTATTGATAGTCAATCACCACGCACTAAAACGGTGAAGGAAAACATCGTGAGGAAACCTGCATACCATAGCGATTTATAAAATTTATATGGTATGTAAGTACGCCAACCCGCACTAGGCCAGCGTGGTGGACTATATGGCCTAACCACACCCAATCGTACTCTCGATTGTAGAGGAGACCCGTGCCTTGCAGTGGGACGTATATGGGCTGATACAGATAAGGTATATTCTATAAGATGTTGTCACTTTTGAGCATGACGATACTATTCTTCGTAGTATAAATTCCATAAGTGAGGAAAGTTACAGAGTGGCCACTGAGCTATCACATAATGTTATAATAATGGATATTATAATAATTATGTATGTATAATAATGGATGAATTTAAAAAACTAGTGTTAAAAAGCCTATTGCTAGTAGAAAATAATGCGTTGACCCATTCGAGAAACAATATGTATCATGATCTCAGAAGATTCTACCTGAATGATAAAATTGCATTTTCAATTAATTTATCTAGTACGTAAAGGAGACGTTCGATTCTATTTGGAACTTTCTTGGTGCTAGTAGTTTAATTCACATTATCGGCCTCATTCATAGACAGTTTTAAAACCTGTTTTAGCTAACGAATGTTTTGTCTTCTTCGCTCAAATTGAATTTAAAACTAAGAGAGAAAGGGACAAAAATCTATAACTAAGGTTTTGAAACTCTCCAGTCTCTACGAGTGAGGCCGATAATGTGAAATAAATTACTAATAGTATGACAAATCAAATGAAATCGAATTACAGAGGGCGGTTCATCGTATATTCGTAATGCTTTTTGTAACATTTTGCAGTTTTTGTATATAGGTATGTTGACTTGATTAGATTTTTGTATATAATTTACAGAAGAAAGATCGTTCATGAGGAATTACAGTAGCACAAGTTTCAGTCCAAGTGATGCGGACCAAAATGAGAGCGATAAGGAGCAAACTGACAAAAATATTAAAGGGAAGATACAAGATATGACTGAAACTACAATTGTTATTACAACTGGTGTTGACTATTTAGCCTCTGTAGGAGAGAGACTGTACAAGTGCGTAAATCTTTGCTTTTCTATAAAAAAATATAATTACTTTTATTTCAGATAGTTCGTTGCTTCTGAAAAGAGAGATTTTGATTTAGTTAGTACCTTATTGTTACATCGGAACGCCACGGCATAAACTAATAACTTTAGAGGTTATGCATGTATGAATGGTAGGTTATTATAGCTTGTTTTCGAAATGATGTGCAGTCTACGTTGACATATTAATATTATAGTAGAGGGGACAATACAAACAAAAAAATTGTAACGAAAAATAACGGTACCGTACCACTTCTTCTGACATGACAGCCTCTGTGGCGCAGTTGGTTAGACGCCGCCTGTAAAACGAGAGGCCGCTTGTTCGATCCCCGCACCGAGGGAAATGTTTTTGCGGCCCACAAATATTTCTTCCGGGTCTGGGTGTTTGTGAGACCGAAAAGTCTCTCGTAGTTCCTGATACCCACAACACAAGACTCGATCTTAGTGTGGGGTCAGGACTATGTATGTGACTGTTGGGTGTTATTTATTTATTTATTTATTCTTCTATTTCCGTCTCTGTCACGCCTACGTAGGTAACATAATCTTCGCTCTCAGTTCACTGACTTGCCCTGTGCACGCACACATGAATCCTGTACCAGCACAGAGCGAAGAGATTTTGTTTCTGATGTCCGCTCTAGTATAATACCTAAATGGCAGCCTATGATGAATTTTCATGAATAATTTTATTTTTTTACAGCTTAGTGACGTTCAAGATGCCATTTTTGAGTTTGATTTCAATGACTATATTGGTTATAGCTTCAGTGGTGCTGTATTTGATACCGTTCAATTGTTTAATGATGGCTTTAGGTAAGTAGTTCAGCATTACAACTTATTATTCATTTAAATATCATTTTATCTTTATAATATTTTATATATAGAATTTGGCCCTTTTAAATGTATTATTTTATAATCATTAAATTTGCATTTAAGTAAATATTGATTAGAAATTGGAGCATTACAATTTGTCAGCATCTATGTTTTACGGATAAATGTAAATCCTTAAAAACGATAAATTGTTTTAGGAATATACAAATTTACAAGGAAAATATTGAATCCAGACAGAGTGCCAAATAATGATTTGCTGGATTTCATCTCACGTATTCCAGATAATGAAGATTTGGTAAGTCTTGTCTGAATATTTGTTTCCCGACATTAATATTTATTACTTTGACAACCTCCTTGGCACAGTCGATTAGACGCCGGGTGTGAGAGGCCGCGGGTCGATCCCCGCACCGAAACAAATATTTGAGTGAAACACAGGTGCTTGTGCGATCGATTCCATCGAACCTACCTCAACCAAATCAATGTTATCCCAAACAAAGGTCAGTGAACCGACCATAATGCATGATTGATAAAATGGACGAAGTGAAAGTGTCATGATCGTGCAAGCTAGACATCCTTAGTACCACCTATGGGATGAATGAGTGACGATAATATATACAGGTAAAATGTCCATGAAACGTGTAGTCATTTTCTCGATTGTTTTACAGATAGAGTGGAAGGAACTCAGCGTACCAGAACCGAATCAACCGCGGCTCTCTACATTTTACACATCATAAAAAACAACAGATGGCGCTGACGAGTTTCGACGCCTTTGCCATGATTGACGCCACAGATTTTTGAGGTTAAATGGTCATGTCGGCCTCGGAAGCATGAAGAACAAGCTCTCAGGAATATACTGGGAATATCCAGACTGCAACCGAAAAGGAGGCCAGGTGGTCATTTTGGTGACTGCAAACATGATGTAACTTTTTTTTGCAAGTATCACCGTGTTTTGGGTGATATCTATGTTCGTAGTCTTGCTAAAAAAATAGTTACAGAATGTTTTAGCCACAAAAACTACCACCTGGCTTTGTTTTCGATTGTGGTCTGGATGTACTCTGTATACAATTATAAGGGATTTTATTGTTTATAATATAATTGTTAAGGAGAGTTTGTGGAATCAAATAAAATTTTAATGACTTAAAGACAACTTTAATTATATATAATAAGATCACAACTTCATTCAGGCTTACATAACAATGATGGATGCTTACATTCATGTATATACGTTACATTAAATAAATTCAATCTGTTTGACAAAAAAAATTAGTTTTTTAATGTTGGTGGCTTATTATTATCGTACATGTGGTTCTAATTAGTCTTTTCACGGTTTTGTTTTGTGTTCACAACTGTTTATTTTCTTAATTATTGAGCAATAAGCAGTCCAGTCTTCAATTCATTGTTATCTTTTGTGGCAAACCGATCAATTAATGAAATACACAAGTCAAAATGGAAATAACAAGCATAAAACCATAAAACTTAAGATAATTTGTCTTTTGAAACATTTTTACATTTACACAGCACTTGAGGTCCACTAGTTGCAAACAATTATGCCTTAATTCACGCCTATCAACAGTGTGAGAGTGTGAAATAAACACAATTAAACAGTGGAATGAATCTGTACACCATTAATTCGTGTTTTACACCAAAACATACAAATGGTACAAGATTCAACAATCAATAAATACATTAGAACTAAATTCTTACCGTAAACCATAAATTAAATTAAATAAATATGTATAATATAATAAATATATTTTAGGTACTTTATAAGGCAAGACTCAAATTATTTAGGTCATCAGCCTTTCAGACTATATCGACGCAGGAAAGCGATTTTGTCGTATCTCGAAACAAGAAATTTTACACCAAACTAAAAAAAATATGTATTTAAAAGATGAATAGCCTCTACACTAGAAAACTTAGGAATACCATTTGTTTAATAATAACATTTTAAAATAAACCTTACCTTTTCACGGGGAAATTCAATGCGGTATTTTTTTTATGAATTAAACAATATACAAAACGCATATACGCATTTTTTGAAATATGACAAAATCGCTTTCCTGCGTCGATATATACAATGTTTGTGGAATATTTACAACCTATATTATGACGTGTATGATTTTAGTTTCACTAACACTAATAAAAAGAGAGCAATCTTGTTAGATTCTTCTTGGAATATCACATGTAATATGGTACTATTAAATATTTATTATATCACAATTAATATCAAAGTCATTAAGAAACCTGATGTAATTTTTTTACGCTACACTGCTCGTTGTAAAATGTGCTTCAAAAATTTAGTTTTGACGGAAATAATTTCTTAGAATTCTAAAATTATCATAACTTACCGGTGTTATAATATTATGGCCATGAAAACACTTTAAAGTTAATGGGCCTACTTCTATAATAAACTTAGATTCTATTTTTATCACAACGTATAAAAATGCATAACTAATGGCCAGGCATTAAGGCCTGCTAATGTGGCATATACTCAATCTAATTGCATTTTGCTTGCTACAATCTGTGGGCTACCCACTAAAACTATCCTTTCGCCTTCTAGCCATCTTCTAGCTAGCCGTGCGTTGAAACTTGAGATGTTTGGTCTAAACTCCGTTATTGGCTCTTGTGATTCTTGAGATGGATTTTCTTCCGAACTTTGTACATGAAGTTTGACTCTTCCCAGCCTTTATTATGTGGCGATTGATCGAGATGGTCTCGATTCAAACGTGATTTTGAAATTGGAATACTCTTTTTAAACTATCATATTGTTTTCTACCGTCCTACCGAAGTGAGTGCTCTACTTAAATTGGGCTCAGGTACCTTCAATTCATGCCATTGTTTCTGAAAATAGGATAATTAAATTTAGTGTGATATTCAGCCTCTTTCTTTTTGATGCTATGTTTATAGGGAAAATAAAGAATAGAAATGAGAACTAAACAATCAAATCCAAAGCGAAAAGGGAACTTTTAAATTGAATCGAAAAGTAGAGTTATGATAGGTAAGTAGCTATGGCCTCACAGTAAGAAATCAAGTCTTATGTCGTAGGTATGAAACTGAGACATTTGGTTTCACTACAGTTAGACAAGAAACAAGAAATAGGGTAAACACAAAATAATTCTCTCGGTGCGGAAATTGACCACTTGGCCTGTCGTTTCTAAACAAAGACAGAGGCAAATTCCAACTACCGCCTTGTCAGTATACATACATATTTTAAATATACTTACTAAAGTCTTGTCGTCTGGCACTCGCGATATGAAGTCTAAAATGTCGTTGTTAGGAACTCTATTGGGATTCAAAAACTTCCGAGTGAACTTGGCGATACCTAAAATGTTTATAAAAGTTAGTTATCGGGTAAAGACGATACAATAAATTTGAAAGCTGGTTTCAGTCCACTAACAGACTGACTTAAAAAATGACGAATTGAAGAAATAAATAACAGCCAACATGTATAGTACCGAGCCCACACTATGATCGGGCCTTGTCTCGCGGGAATTAGGAATTATGAGTCACTTTTCGGTCTCACAAACACCCAGATCCGAAAGAAATATTTGTGGGCCGCGCAAACACAGGCAGCGTCTAACCGACTAGATCGCCACAAAGGCTGTATATGACCTGATGTGGATTTAGATACAAATTAAGATACGTACCAAAAGCCATAATAAATAATTTACAGGAATCAGGTAGAGCGCCGCGGAGAGAGCGACCATCGCTGCCATTGCCAAATAACTTAGATACGGCACTGTGAAATTCACCAGACTGTAAACAAGAAACACTTTGTTTTACTTTGTGCCACTTTCAAAGACCATTGTAGTCGCTTCATTACACATTACTACATAATGACAAAAAACCCTGTCCGATGCAAGACGCGCATTTGGTTAACTCAATTATTGTAGTACATATAAAAAATATTATAAATTATATACAGAGAGACCCGGAAAATGGCGCGGAGTAGAAAAAACTACGCGAAGAAGTCTTCATGAATAAACAGAATACTTAGACTTACTTTAGAAGACTTTCTACGGATTTTTTAAACAACAGGTCCGGCAAACGAGCAATCAGGTCACCTGATGGTAATTGATCACTCTTGTACCAAGAACATGCCTATGAACATCTACGAAACTTGCAGCAAAGATGTGTTGCCCGCCCATCAAATTAGGAGGGGGCGGAAACGAAAAAGGACTGGAAGAAGAAAGGGCTATTGGGCATACGACAATCTCAATGGAATGTAAAGTCCTCCAACTCTCAATAGGAGTAGGGCCAAACCTTCTCAAACTTGTGTACATGTTTAGTGTATAACAATGTTCAGCAATTGGAGATTTTTGGTCAATAAAATATTTAGGTATGTCGATATAAGATATTTGTTATTCAAATAAATTCATATTGGATTTTTCTAAAAGATTTAAATATATGTATAACCAGTATAATATAATAATAAAAGAAATAGGTAAATAAAACCACACAATACACCACAGAAAACACTCAATAACAAAACAAGATTTATTTTGGAAATGATCATAAGTACAAATTAGTGTGAATCACACAGCAAAATCCGCTAACAACCAACCACAAGATACATTTGATTTTTGCCTCTCTAGAAGCATGGTTTTAACATGCTTTTTAAATGAGTACTTCGATTTTATATGTTTCAAAGGTGGAGGAATATTATTCCAACATTTGGTTGAGAGATAGCGGAAACTACCGGTAAACGCCGTAGTTCTATGAGGATGTGACTCTAAAGTGCCACGCGCATCTCTAGAGCCGTATCTAAGGTGAAAACTTGAAAATCGTAGCTTACAGAATAAGTATTCCGGTTTCTTGTATTTCATGACGTCGAACAGCAGGCATGCCAAGTGGAGGTGTCTACGAGAACTCATGTTTAATACTGATGCTTTGTTTAGGTGTGGAGAGATGTGTGTTCTTGGTGGTATATTGTAACAAACCGACTACATGCATTTTGGACACGTTGCACAAGTCGACGTGTTTTAGATATTAAGCGTGATCCATATATTAGGTCTCCGTAGTTTAGTTTAGAAAGAATTAATGATTCACAAAGTGTAATACGCACCTTCTCACTAAGCAGATTCCTTAATTGGTATAAAAGCTTAAGACGATTAAAAACACAATCTCACCAAGTTTATTATATGATTTTCGAAACGCAACTGACTATCAAACAAAATACCCAAATTTCTAGCCTCGTTCACCTGTTCAATACATTGATCACCAATTTTGATAACCGGATTGTTTGCCAGGGTCTTTAATATCTACACCTTAGAACCGAGGATCATAAATTTTGATTTACTCGGATTCAGAACCAAGCAGTTCCTATCTGCCCATGAAGACACATTTTTGAGATCTTCATTTATTTTAATTATAGATTCATTTAACTTTGGGGCGGTCCCGATATGTATAACTGAAGGTCATCGGCATATAGATGATACCGGCAATGTTTTATACTTTTAATTATATCTGCGCTATATTATCCCATCAAAAACATCCTGTAAAAAAATTCCAAGTCTCGCAGCTCAGGTTTTCTACCGCAAAAAGTTGTGAGATGCATGTAATACCAAGTCGATTAATTTATTTAGTCCTTAAGGGACCTTCTATATAAAGTTATTACGTAAGTTATTACCATATCAATATTAAAATTCTTTACGTTTTAAATAAATGGATCGACTTGGCCATCGCATGAAAACATAATGTATCGTACAATTTATACATAATGCTGCTGGCCAAGTCGATCTATTGAATTGATTTGACTGTGTACGATAACTAAGATAACTATTAAACCAAACCAACGTTCTTGAATCAATACCATAATATGACAGCTTAGACAAAAGTAAAGGAATACTTATACTATCAAATGCACGTGAAAAATCCAGCAACACAAGACATGTACTATTTCCGCAATCCTGTTCCCCGAGAATATTGTCGACAACATCCATTAGTGCAGTTGTTGTTCCCTAACCCTTCGAAACCAGATTGATATGGGCTCAAAATATTATTCGCTTCTACGTAACTGCATAACTGCGTATATACTATATTTTCCAGAATCTTAGATAGATAGGGTAAAATGCTTATGGGTCTCAGATCTTAAGGATGAACAGGGTTTTGTATTTTAGGTAATGGTGTCACGATAGCCGACTTCCACACACTTGGTACGCTACCCGACTCAAGCGATGTGTTAATTATTTTGGTTATAACCGGTAATAAATGCGGCAAAGTTAATAATATCATATCCCTATTGATACCGTAAGCACCGATAGTGCCGGTGGAATGGATAGGAAAATTTATTTATTTTATTTTAACACTTAGTACACAGATGATGTACAGGCGGACTTAATGCCCAAGGGCATTCTCTACCAGCCAACCTTAAGGTAGTGCAGAGAGACGGAAGCAGGTGCTTATTAATAAAATTAACAATAAGCGAAAAGAGAAAATATATAAAATATAAATAATAATATTTAAACGGATATATAAATTTTTTTTTAATTATAAATATATACAGGGTATATCAAGACTGCTACCGAAACGAAGCCGGGTGGTAGTTTAAGCGACTTCAGACACAATGCAATAGAAAAAGTTACAAAAAAAAGAGATAATTTCTTTTTGTTATTTTTTTCCAATGACCATATTTGGGTGGTAAATATTTTTTTTCCTAAAATAATAGTGTATACCCTTTTATTTATAAATAATCTAAGGTATAAAAGAGTTTGAATCATTATTTTAGCAAAAACTATGGATTTACCACCCAAAAATGACGATATTTAAAAAATAATAAAAATAATTGTCGCGTTTCTTTGCGAAATTTTTAGTTGCATTGTGTTACAGTCACTAAAACTACCAGCCGGCTTCGTTTTCGGTAGCAGTCTTGAGATACCCGGTATACCTAAGGTATAAAAGAGTTTAAATTATTATTTTAGCAAAAACTATGGATTTACCACCCAAAAATGACGATATTTAAAAAATCATAAAAATAATTGTCGCGTTCTATGCGAAATTTTTAATTGCATTGGTTTGTAGCCACTAAAACTACCACCCGGCTTCGTTTCGGTAGCAGTCTTGAGATACCCGGTATATATATATATTACTAACTATCTTTCATCTGCGGGTCTCAATACAAGATACTATCATTGAATTGTGTGTTTCAAAGTACGTATAAGTAATTTGTATATTCCAATTAGTATCTAATCTTTTTGATCTTAAAACACAATATAAAATATATTACTTAGCACGGAGGATGTTTCATGAGTATTTTGTAAACTAGTGAAGTATAATAATTAAAAACATTTCCTTCCTTTTTACTTTCTCGATCAACGATACGATGTAATCAATTCCATCTTTTATCGTAAAAGTTAGGTCTTGCAGTCCATATAATCGAGTCTTTATCGTTAATTCATCCTGAAAGAAAAACAACAGTTAAAAAGACTGATACTGCTGAAGCATAGAAATAATAACAAAATTATATAAATATATATATCTATATATATATATATATATATATATATATATATATATATATCCTATATTTAGCTAAAAATATAAACTACCTTCGTACATTCCAAATCTTCTTCGGAAGTTTCGTCTTCGGAAGCGTATGTGGAGATCAAACTATTACCTAAAAACATACAAATTATTATAAATATTATTTATATACATGTATATGTATAATATTACGCCATTTTTTATTGCAAATTAGGGGCTTAAACAAATCCGACGGTTTTTTCCATTATCCATAATAATTATCATAGATATACATATGTACTTAGATAAAGGACTGACTTAGCTTAAAAATGGGACAATATATAAAGAAACAAATAGGCACTACAATCAGTATTTCTTAATTATAAGTTTCCTTAATTTGATTAATTTTAACAGTCCTGTAAGTATGAGTGTAGGCCGAACCGACTTCAAAAAATGGACAGCAAAATCCCGTGAGACCGCTTTTCTTTTTGCATATTTCTAAGCGTATTTTTTATTGGTACCTAGGAAAGGTTATTCCGTACTTTTGTCTGTGCTAATGACGTACTTACTGTCGCTTCGATGTCCAACCCAAAAGTATATGAAGGTATTAAAACGAGTAATGGCGTCATCCACATGCGGAAGAAAAACCAGAATGTAAGCCAAACGACTAGTGCTAACGCTGACTTCTCTTGATTGTCCCACTCGAATAATAATCTGAAAAAATAATGCGTGTTATTCAAGACTGTTAAATCAAGATTTTCAAAAAACAAATAAGAACTAAATACAATAAAAAGTTAAGTTACGAACTGTAGAATAAAAATAGATTTTTATAATAGTATTGTACTCTTGATTATAATAGGCTAGTTTCATACATTTTTATTTTTGTTTATTACGGAAGGTTACGTTACGCAAAATCAAAATCAGAAAGAATTTTTAAAATCCGTTAAGTAATAAGCAAGTTACAAATATATGAAAGTTGGTGGTAGGAGTGATAGAAAAGGATGCAACATGCACGGCGTGACGTTATCTTCCATAAGGTGCACGCGTGCGAAAGAGACAACGAGTGTCCCCACCGAACTATTCAGTCATTTTACATTCAATTTTGATGCTGTTTTCAAATTCGTTTGTTTTATAAACGATGCTTTTAAGGAATGATTACTTACTGCTCAAATAAAATCTTGGACACAACCCTATTATTTTACTTTAACAGCAATAATAAATGACATCAACAATAAAAATATTTAATATTTTAGTAGAAACGTGTAATCTTCTATATATATAAAATGAAACACGTTTCGCGTTGTCACGGCATCACGTGTGAACGGCTGAACCGATTTGGCTTATTTTTGGTTTTGAAATATTCGTAAAAGTTCTGGGAAGGTTTTAGGAGTGAGAAAAATTGGAAAATTTCTAAGGAAGATACTAAAAACCTTTTATTTGGGTATCGTTCAAGCGTGATGCGTCCAGCCAATATAGGATGATCTTTGTTTATTTGACGGGAGACGTAAAAGACGGTCCAGCTTCAACTACCATCCAACGTAAAATGATCTATCTTTCCATTGTCTTTCATTGACGGCTGACGAAGTAGAACAAAATTCAAAAAATGTGTACAACGTGTATATAATATTATCTAGATACGGCGTCTTGCGCGTAATTTTGTTAAATGTAAAATAAAACGATGTCCATATCTACAAAATAGCCCATTGTTTTTTTAGATTATTGCAACAGTTTTTAAACAAGGTATACTCTATCGAAAGCGTTTTGCCGGAGTACACCAAAATATATCTAATTATAATTTTTCGTTTTCATAAACGACATTGTCTTTTGAATTGATACTTTTAGATGCGCTGGGGGACAAATTTAAATTCCGCATTAGTATTGTTTTCAGACTCAAGTATAAAAAAATGGTACGTTGATGCCGTATCTAGACATTATAATGAAACGATATGCAGTTTTATATTTTTAAATATTTGTTTTATTACTTACGTCACCTGGTAAGGCAGTATGAAGGTTTTATTAATTTGTATATGGTAACGTACTAGACGCGACTGCCAACAAGTTACGATGGTCACGGGTTCAAATCTCAGGGCACACCTCTGACCTATCGGATTAATTTCTACGTCAATAAAATCCGCCAACCCGCACTAAGGCAGCGGGGTGGACTATATCTTCTTCTTCTATAATATAAAAATAAATCGCAAAATGTGTTGGTAAGCGCAAAAACTCAACAACACCTGGACCATTTGGATAATTATTTTTTTAAATGTTTATTATTACTTTATTACTAACAAAAAGTAATGGCGTGCAATATTATTTGGAAAAAAACAGCATTTTGGTGCTGAATTAAGGGAAGGGATATTGGATGAACAATAAAAAACGCTTAAGTTTTTAATGTCAAAATTTCATAAGGCAATCTTTATATGTACATGTATATGGAGAGACGGGATATAATAGAGTGGAAGGTACGGGAGAGGACTGGGATAGCTGACAGATTTGATAGGACCAAATGTAAATGCACGTTATAAGACGGGATGGATAATAAAGAGAAAGGACGGGACGGATCGGGAAGAGATTGAACAGACGGATGAGACGGGATTGAGCCGGACAGTAGGACAGCTACGTCAAGTTTAGGTATACAAGAGTTTATAGGAAAAATAACATGTATTGGTGTGGAGTGGAATCAAAAAATATATGCACCCAGGCGAAGCTGGGCCGGGCCGCTAGTATCGAATACAAATTCATTTTTGTCGAGAAGGCGATACGATGAATTTTTTTTATGTTCTACCAGTTCTTATGAGGTTATAAAAGAGTAAAACTAACATTACGACTCAGAATTATTGTAATCCATGTGTGATTTTTTATAGAGCATTTTTATATACAATATTTAGATAAAAATAGATTATAGAATCTTTGTTCACCATCGCCATTATTTCTTCTTTTTTATAAGTATTTGATTTGATTAAACTTTGGTAAGATTTATAAATAAGTATGTAATTAATAATTAAATTCGACCCAAAATAATGAATATAATATTCAAAGCACAGATTCAAAGTATGCTCCGGTATTTAAAATTAAATTTATTCAGTTTGTGATGGGGTCAACTGTTGACACACAGTAATTGTGTCAAGCTGTTTGCATTTGTTTGTCAAAACTTTAACCGAGAGTTAAAACGGACAATTAAACTAAGAACGCAAAAATCAGTTCTCTTTTTATAAAAAGTGTGCTTATCTGAATGCTCGGTGGCATAGTTTTACTACGGTACGGTTACAATGCTGAGGTCTCGGATTTGAATACCAGGTCGGGCAAATTGATATTGTATTTTCTATTAATTATCAGCTCGGAGTCAAGAATTTGTGCACGATATTACATATGATTTTTGAGAAACATTCAGCGTAATTTATTTAAACATAAATACGCCGTCGTATTAACGGAAAATCAATTTAATTTTAAACAGTGTTTAAAACTACTATTTTCTGTATTTTATCAGCCCAAAATAACGACTGGACATATTGAGACTTAACATCTTATGTGTCAGGATGGTGAGCGCAGTGGAATGCCAAGCATTGCTTTGTAATTCAAGGTGTTTGGTTTTGCTACTGTTCATGAGCGGTCGTATCGCTTACCATCAGGCGAACGGCATTCTCGTTTCGCTATTCGTTGCAATAAAAAAAATGGGACTCCATTGCAACCGAAAGTTCAATTAAGCAGGTTTAGATGTTAGACCATGGTCCACCACGCTCGCTTAGGGGCTTGGTGGGTGGTTAATAATCGACTATAATGTACGAATCACTCAGAAAAGTCAGATGGTTAAAACCTGCGCCCAATGTCTCGGCAACTGCATAATTTAATTCTGTATGAACGCACTTATTAATGAAATGTCATGAAGATCGGCGAGTTGAGTTGCAAAAACTTACTTGAAATGCTCATTTCTGTGTGTACGGCGTGAAATATGTCTCTTATGAATTTCAGATTGTAATACAGCAGCGGTATGTTGAATTTACTTGGAGGTTTTTGCACATATTTGGTTTCTTTTGGACTTAGAAGACGTAAGGAAGCTTTTATCTGCAAGGAAATTTCAAATATTTAGGGTTTTCATATTATACTATATTAGTGATGCAACTCGAGTAGGATTTAGTGACTCGAGTAATTTTACTACGTCAATCGACTTGTACTCGAGTTTTCGAGTCACTCGAGTCTCTAGTTGAGTTCCGTTTTGTTTATAATAAGATTTTTTAAATCATCATCAGCCCGTTGCAACCAGACATGTCACACATAGGGCTCTCCCAAGGTACGCCACAAAGTTATTTCGGCTGTTTTATGCATCCAGTCGCTGTCGACCTTACCGTATTTTGGAAATCGTAGCCTTTTGGTCAGACTGGGGAGTTTTTAAATATCTTAATTCAAATAGGAGTATTTGTTAATATGAAATACCGAATCTACTGGGTGCGCTAAATTGACTTGGTAACTCGAGCAGACGAACTCGAGTCACATTTATTTTTCATTCGATTTACGAGTTTAACAAATTCACTCGTGTCGCATCACTATACTAGATATCCCGTGATAATGAAACGCTAATGAAATATTATAAAATACAATAGGGTAACGCGAAAAAAACATCCTATCTCTTTGTCTCATGACGTTATGTATAACTTCTACATTTTTATGTTTGTATTGAATGGAAAAAAAATTTGTTATTAAAAGCTAAATTAGATCGTCACGTATGATTGCGTCATGAATAAACTAAATAACATGATTAGATACTACGACTAAGGATCAAGTTTTCAATGAATATGTAATATTACCGGATTCCAAGCGACGGACATCTGTAACAAAATTCTCGGGCAGTTTCCTTTTGCGTTTGATTTTTCGTTTTGTCTTTAAGCGCGTACCATTTCTTCTCGTTGTTGTTTATTCTTAGAAGTGGTATGGATATTTTCCCAAGAGTTTCGCCAATGATGGGACTCATCGTATACTTTAATATCTAAGTAGAAGTGATGTCATTGACGCCGCTGTAAAAAAGGAAAAATCGGTTACGAACTGTTGATCATCAGGTTTTGCTGGCACTTTTATCTTTGTTCCAATCTGCAGCATAATGTACATACCTGCTAACTCATATGGCCATGAATAAAGTGTTGTTTAAAAAAGGGCAGGGATTTCGCATTAATTATATAATTATTCAGTAAAACGCTTTAGTGTAAACCTAAACTGATCTTATTCTGTATCAGCCCATATACGTCCCACTGCAGGGCACGGGCCTCCTCTACAATCGACTACCGATTGAGAGTGGTTAGGCCATATAGTCCACCACGCTGGCCTAGTGCGGGTTGGTGGACTTACATACCATAGAATTTTTATAAATCGCTATGGTATGCAGGTTTCCTCACGATGTTTTCCTTCACCGTTTTAGTGCGTGGTGATTGACTATCAATACACACATGACTCCGAAAAGTCAGAGGTGTACCCTGGGATTCGAACCCGCGACCACCGTGAACATGTTGGCAGTCGCGTCTAGTCCGTTTACCAACAGGCCACCACGCACTTATGCTCTGATGAATTTGGAATAACATTGTAATTTTTATTAAATCCTTAATGTAGTTTATAAAATCCTAACTGACATTCAGACAAAGCATATTGATTTCTAAAGCTTCAATCGGTACATAAAGTAAGTAAAAACATGTATAGGTGACGAGAATATACACATTCATCGTTTGAAGGTAAGAAATGTTAATGTGGTAAATATGGAGTGTGGCATAGGCAGTGAGGATTCGGCTTCGGAAAATATCATTGGCATAAGACAGGACATGTTTTAATACATTTGTAAGAAATAAAATGCTATTTTAAATGACCAATAAAAAATGCAAAGGCTTTTTCCACAATAACATAAAATTTAATTAACATATTATGTGGGGGCGATGTTTGTTATGGCCGGAAAACCCTTGTGTTTTTTGCATTGCTTAATACCATTTTAAGTGGCAATCTTATATGAGTAATAGCTATTGTAAATATTTAACGAGTGCTTGTCAGAAGATATAAGATAAAAAGCGGATCTTAAAACAAAATACTCCAAGCATTTGGTCTTTCAAGTAGCCTTAATATAATTAGAAATTAAATATTATGTTCACTGTCTGATCTATTTATTGATACATACATTCATAAACTCACGCCTTGTCCCAGAAGGGGTAGGCAGAGGTGCCAGGGCACCCACATTTCTCTTTGTGTGTTCCGTCCCACAATGTGATAGGTGGCGAGCCTATCGCCATATCGGCACAAATTCCTGACTCTGGGCTGATACTGAATACAAAAATCCAATACTACTTTGCCCAACCCGGGATTCGAACCCGAGACCTCAGCTTGTAACCGTACCGTAGTACAACTACGCCACCGAGGCTATTTATTGATATCCTAGATTTTCTTCAATTTTATAAAATAGTCCAGATATTTAACCCTCTACAAATAAATTTCAATTATACTATTATATGTTTGACAGTCGTCGTGGCAATTGGTTAGATGCCGGCTGTGAATAAAGAGGATAATATCAACGTTAAAAACAGATTTTATCGAAGCATATATTCGCATATACTTTTTTAACTGTCATTATTTGGGATTTACGGTTGTTGTGTTTTCTCATGCGTATATGAAATAAAAAAACCGATTGTGTTGGTACCTACACTGCATTAAATAAGAATCTGTTTGATTACGTATTAAGATTAATGTTGGCTATTATATTGAGAATACTTTAGTCTTTCGCTCCTATTGAGTTTCTATACATATGTATATAATTGCCTCGGTGGCACAGTTGTACTATGGTACTAAGGTAACGAGTCGGGCACAGTAATATACCTACCTACCTACCTACCTACTCTATAAAGTTCGAATTGTATAACGTACATCGTAACCATAAGTCTATGGTTTAATAATAAAATTATCGGATCAACGATTTATCCCCGCAATCTATAAAAACTTTTAGTAACAAAAACAATCTTTAAAATTATACTCGTATTATTTTATAAAAAGTAAACATTGCATTGCAATTATGAATTTTATGCAATGTGGTTATTTTGATGCGTCACAACATAAAAGGTGGTAGTTATTACAAACGTCTATTGGCTTTGATATTCGATGAATGCCGTTAAGCAAAGTTTAATAAACTTGACACGTTGTATGTGCGAATGTTTATATACTACTAGCAGTCCGACCCGGCTTCGTATATTACTATACTGTTTTTTTATATAACCTCAACGTTGCCACAGTTTTTAGGGCCTCTTCAGTGCGACGCGGACGACCTACGCGGATGTCCGCGACGGACGCTAAAATGTATCAATCCTATACAACGCGTTTATAGCGACGCGGAGCGCCCGCGCCGCGCCGCGGCGAGCTATCCGCGCGCGGATCGAAATCACTCCGCGTCGCACGTCCGCGGCGCGGGCGTCCGCGCGCGGACTGTAATGCACTTGTACAGACTTGTTCAGTGCGTTACGGATGGTCGTGCGACGCGGATGTAAAGTACTATCGTCGTCAGAATAGAAGACTATAGTTTCGCATGTAACTCCTCAAATGTCTTGATGGACATTTTAAAATACATAAAAAATTTCATTTCGTCTTCTTGCAATTCTGAAAATAAAGTTACAAATTCTCCTTTAAAAGTCTTTTCGCAACGATTGGATGCCCATTAAATCTTCTTATACCATGGCGACGATTACTATTTAATAAATAGGCAGCAACCACACCACTTCATTTTTTATCCATAGGCTTACTGTAGTAACTGTACCACTCTCAATGGCGCTCCGCGTCGAACTGAACGATGATTTGATCCGCGACGCACTGAATAGGGCCTTATTCTGCTTTTCCCGTCCTGTTCTGTCGTCTTGTTGCTCCCATGACTCAAGACATGAATCTTGTTTGTCCTCTTATATTGCATTTTATCCGCCCTATATTCTATCACATCCCATCGCTTTGACTTTAAAAGAGTAGCATTTAATTTTTTGCTCATCCTGTGGGAATACTACATTTTTCGGGAACAAAAGTAGCATTTCAATCCATGTTATAAGCTACCTCCGTAATAAATATCAGAATCTAGCCGTTTGAACGTGAAGAGATTATAAAGACACAAACTTTCGCATTTATAATATTAGTAGGATAGGAGAAGATAGTGGGAAGTAGGATTGTAGGCTGATATCTGATCATGACTTTGTGGTGAAAGTTTCATAGGCAAATGTGTGTTTGGATCTACATATAAATAACATTTAAGAAAGCAATGTCGTGCAATCGCTAATCGTGTTAATTTTTTTATATGTTATTTTATAGCAGCTTTTATTTTCTTTGTTAAAATGAGTTTCGTAAACCTGCCGGAGCCTGGCATCGAAATAAGCTCGGTGATTCTTGTGCCACCCCCGACATTGTTATTTATTATTTACATATAAGATTTCTAGAATTTTAAGAAAGAATTCATGAATTTGTTTACAAATAAAATGTGACAATGTATTTTAAAACGCCACTAAAGATTATTTTATTATATGAAAACATTTATCAAACAAAGCGTATATAATTTTAAAATTTAATTATATTTCTAAATTTAGTCACACGCCCGTAGCTTTGGTATGGTCTTCCCTTTGTACTATTGTTAGGTGAATAAGCGAAGAATTACGTGGTAACATCGACTGTTCTAATATCGATGCGTTATCGAACTGTAATCATTCATTTGTAAAGGACATTCCATTTGAGTGCTTTTCTTCAAACAATTGTTGGGATCTGTCAATTGACTACACGTCCCGCTGACTAAATACATAAATACTTTGGACTTTGGTAAAAACATACTAAACATTCTTATAAATAATATAAGTGACTATTGAAACTAATGCAGTGTACAAAAACTACAACATTATGTTTTTGCCCATCAAGTTAATAATCATACGAATACAAATAGATTAACAATTTTGGCATATAGGTATTGGGTTCATAATTCAATTCTAAGTTCAATTCAATGCGTTTTTTTTAATACGTACTATACTTATCTGCGTTTATGAATTTGGCATAAATGACCTTATAATTTTAAAAGACGAATTCGAATTAAAATAAACACAACTAAACATTAAAATGATGTCTTGGAACAATATTATTATGTTTTTATGCATCGCACCGCCCGCAGAGGGCATTGGTCGTTGAACAATGATTTTATGAATGAGTGTTTGAATCTTTAATCAAATATTATAATGTTTAAAATAAATACCTATTCATGACAAAAATATGTGTGACAGTAAACAGCCTAGTCGTTTAACAATAACATTATACACAACAATAACATCATTGGATTTAAGTGATAAAAACGCAACCTTTTTATTAAGGCTGTGTATCTACAAGAGATGTATTATGAGCGAGTATTTTAATATTTCGTATAGTTCTGGTGAAAAAGGCCTAGAGAAAGGTATTTTATTCACAAAATTTCAGTTCAACTTTGAATCAAACCACTTTACGAAAATCAAAGTATTGCAAACAAGATTTCAAATATTTTTGTACCGTTTTTCAACCATTCTTCTCGAGTGAAGACTTTTATTGCTGACTAGTACTACCTACCTAAATCCGAAGGTTTAGAGATACATGCCTACAAAATAAGTACTTTAAACAATAATAGTATACTATTTAAGTATATGAGATTGATTGAGATATGTGTTTGATTAAGTTTTAACATTTATGTCCTCTCTTTCTTTAAATCCATTCCATTGTTGTCTGGTAGACTTTGCTTTAGTGTGATAAGATCGCCATGTATACTTTGTTGTTTTATTATATTAAATAATATTTTTGTGTTTATTGTGTACAATAAAAAATATATAATAAACTACAATTTTTAATACTTACAAGGAGTAGCTCTTGTTCCACATAGGTTCGGCAGCGCCTCGAATGGTATGAGTCCGTACCCTCGAGTTGTCTAGTTCTAGCACACAGTACGCGTCTGCTTTCCCGCTTATTCCCAAAGGACTCAGTCCCTCGCGCCGTACACGGTCACTGACAACTGACCTACCTCACTCCAGTCGTTGTCGAGACGATACCAGGTCTGAGGACAAATAAAATTAAAATATTCTTTATTCAAAATCTTATTAAACGCGTTTAAAGTTTACTCTATTTTAGATAATGGATTGGTTTTTATTGTATTTAAATCCTTATCGTACACATAAAAATAAATAACTTTCAGAATGAAAAAGAAATATAATTCACAGTCAATTTAAAAACCTGTTTAGCTATCGAATATTTTGTCTTTTTAGGTGGAACAGAACTCAAAAGTCGTCGGTTTATAAAGTGACTCTGAATAAGGCTGTTAGTATGTATTATATAGTAAGTTTAGTAAATGTTGTGGCGATATGAGTATAATGATATACAAAACTATTTTATGGTAAATAAAAAATGGGCTTTTTAATGTAATAATATAACAGCCTGTATATCTCTTACTGCTTGCCTCCTATAAGATTAACAGCCGTAGTCTATGACCTAACTATTTTTAACAAGACATTAATTAGATATTTGGATGCATTATATGTTCAATGTACAAAGATAGAGGTACGCATACATTCATAGGTAGCTGGGTGGTATAAATATACATATATGTCTATCTTTGTTTAATGAAACGTAGAATTGTACCAACATAGTAATGGTAATTATTTTAACGTTTTGTTAAAGATAAATAGGTCATAGAGAACTGCTATAGAGAATAATCAAGATTTTAATTAAGCTATATTTATTTATAACTAATACCTAAGCAATACACACGTAAAGAAGTCTCAAAATCAAAGAAGTATGTCTTGAGATTGAACTTTTGACCTCAGGTTTTTGCTCGGATTATGGAGCGATAATGATAATGTAATTGTGTCTTTTGTCATACATAATACTATGGTACAAAAAAGGATTAATTAATTTATTACTTATACGAGTACGTACCTATATATTAATCATCTATGTTATGTACCTAATCCACAAGAAGATATTGGCCACTTCAGCCGGCATAAAAGCAAGACGAGGATAGATAGATTGTTTAAAAATAATAAGTCTGCCTGTTGGTACCTATACAGGGTATATCAAAACGCGACAATTTTTCTTTGTGATTTTTATAAATATGATCGTGTTTGTGCTGTAAATCCATAGTTTTGCTAAAATAATAATTTAGACCATTTTATTTGAGTACCATAGCGAATTTAAATATAAAAGGGTTTATATTCACCCAAATCAACGATAGGAAAAATTATAAAAGGAAATCTTTAATTTTTTTGCAAAATTTAGTTGCTTTGTGTCTGAAGTCACTAAAACTACCACCCGGCTTCGTTTTCGGTACAAGTTTTGATATACCCTGTGGCCTGTTTATTTATATCTTTAGATTCCCCGTATGTGTGTGTGAGCCACCATTAAAATATTGCATTCGTCAAAGTTCATCCACCCGGATAACTGACAATTATTCTTGATAGACAGCTTCCGTGCCAAAGTTGGTCAGACGCTGGCTGTAAAACGTGAGGCCGCGGGATTGATTGCCACGTCGCCTGAGACAAGTATTTGTGTGATTCACCGGCACATATTTCGGGCGTGGGTATTTGTGAGACCGAAAGTCTCTCGAAATTTATAATACGATACACAATCTGAGTGTGGGGTAAGGACTGTGTGTTCGGTGTATTACTTGTCTTTGCAAGCCACCTCAATCTGTCAAGGCAGTCTTTTGACAGCCTCCGTGGCGCAGTTGGTTAGACGCCGCCTGTGAAACGAGAAGCCGCGAGTTCGATCCCCGCACCGAGAGAAATGTTTGTGCGGCCCACAAATATTTCTTCCGGGTCTGGGTGTTTGTGAGACCGAAAAGTCTCTAGTAGTTCCTGATACCCACGACACAAGATTCGATCTTAGTGTGGGGTCAGGACTGTTGGGTGTTATTTATTATTTTCAAACCTACTGAGTTATGGCCTGAATAAAATATTGTGTTTGGTAATGTTACCGCTAGTTTATAGCTGTGAACTTGAAATGGACACCATAACTAAATATATTCTATTTATAATGCATAACACGATATTTTCCTTTGCCATCTAAGCAATGTATATTTATGAGCCTAGCTGTCAGGTTATTTTTTAATGTGGACATAGATTATGTGTTTCGATTAAATTATACCTAACCTAATATAGCACCTGATCAAGGTACCATAGACTTCCTAGAAATCTAGATTACAGTATTAATTAATATAGTTGGCAGTATGTCTAATAAAACAATATTGATTTTGTATCAAAAGTCATAAAATTAATTCTAAAATTAAACTTTCCCCCATGAGTTTTTTTTAGTACCAATGTTTTTCTATGTTTACCTCCTTGTTCTCCTAGAACATCTTCGGTAATTAGGAATTTACACTAGATGCTAAACCGAAAAACAAATACGATATGGTAAAAAAAAAACATACAGGCAAGCGAAATATCAGACGCCCGCTTACAAGGTGGACGGACGATCTGGCTAAGCTTGCAGGAAGTCGCTGAATGCAGGGGCCCAACTATATTCACCCGAAACGAAGATCGAAACTGCGGACGTTCGAAGTTTTTTATATGATACGAATGTACGTGGATTTACATTTTTTTCTTCAGTAGGTATTTTAGCATTTATAAACCACAAAGATTAGTCCATAATGCTATCTATATACAACAAGTCGACGCAAGGCGTTTATACAAGTACCTAGCAGATCAACAATCCGCGTCCATAGGTGGCAAGAGCTGAGTAAGTGGGCATGAGTGCAAGACACGTTAAGCACCATTTAGTCCATTTGATAGTGAATAAAGTACAACTTTAATCTGGGGGCGCGGCCGAGCCCCCTCCAAGTCGAGCTATAGGCCGTAACATCCTTTTCTCGAAGCAATTCAGACCATTTTCAACCCCCTATAACTTTGTTGTGGCTAAAGCATGAAGCTTGAATTTTCAGTTACTAAGCAGGCATTGTGTAAACACGGTATATTTAAAATTTCATTCAATTGAACCAGTAGTTTAAGAATTGTAGCATGTCAAACTTTCTTAATTTTGTCACTCACTGACTGACTGACCGATCATCAAAAGTCTAAGGCACTTCTAGCAGACATAGAACCTTCAAATTTAGAATATAATTAGTGTTTAGTGTCTAAAGTAAGGGAAAATTCAAACATTTCATAATTTTCTAGTTTTCTAGTTTTCTAGATAGACCAACTGCGTGAATAACTTTGTAATCCCATATAAATGTATAGGATTACAAAGTTACGTTTGCAGTTAATGAATCATTGTACCCGTATATAATGGAATAATAGTTGTAGATAGATATCTATATACATGAGGCATAACAGGAGGGGATATAGAGAGGGAAATGGTGTATTCAGCCCATGAAACTGTACAACATTCCTCTAGAAAAACATGACGAAGAAAAACTTGCAAATAAATAGATTAAATAACTCGAAAATATCAATTATTATGAAAGAAAGAACATTAATTATAATCAAATCCGCTATATTTGTGATAAATTGATACCTACAAAAATAAGAAAAATCCATAAGACAGAGGCTTTAAGAAAAATCGTTAGTGATATTCTAGAAGTAAGAAGTACCGAAAAGGAAAAAAAAGTAGGACTCTACAAAAAGACGTGAGATCCCATCAAAAACATCCTGTAAAAAAATTCCAAGTCTCGCAGCTCAGGTTTTCTACCGCAAAAAGTTGTGAGATGCATGTAATACCAAGTCGATTAATTTATTTAGTCCTTAAGGGACCTTCTATATAAAGTTATTACGTTAGGTATTACCATATCAATATTAAACATTCTTTACGTTTTAAATAAATAGATCGACTTGGCCAGCAGCATTATGTATAAATTGTACGATACATTATGTTTTCATGCGATTCTCTGTTGTATTGTCTTTCAATTTCTTTTTCTTTACACAGGCAGCTTAGAAAATATACCAATATTTCTATTAGTTTCTTTTATACCTAGTAATTCTGTCAATGCCAGGGTTTGCTTGCCGCTCAATCTTCGTCTTTTCACTCGGTGTTTGGTATCCTCGGTTGTAAGATCATGAACCTCGTATTTTTCTTAACATGATTCCATCGTTTTTTTTTTGCCTGACCCAGTTATATATGATGTGCTTTGCCATGTAACGCTATGATTTCAATTTCAATTTCATGCGTCAATTAATTCAATTCAATTCAAGTCAATTCGTCTAAAAATCTCATACCAGCATATGAAAATACACAACACCATAACTTAAACAATGATCACTGAAAAAGTATGCAGTTTAATTTAGTTCAATATTATTGAATAAGTTATTATGTTATTCAATAAGTTTGTTGTATTGCACCTTAGTGTAGTTGGCAAGCTTAGTGTGAATTATGATCCAAATACACCGACAAAAAACTTTTCTCGCTGGCTAAAACAATCATGCAATCGTGTTTGTTATCATATAATCTTGGCCTTATTCATATTCACTTTATTAATCTACCGGGTATATCAAGACTGCTACCGAAAAAGAAGCCGGGTGGTAGTTTTAGTGACTACAAACACAGTGCAACTAAAAATTTCACAAAGAAATGCGACAATTATTTTTTATGTTTTTTTAGAAATCGTCATTTTTGGATGGTAAATCAACAGTTTTTGCTAAATAATAATTTAAACGCTTTTATACCTTAGATTATTTATAAATAAAAGGGTATACTTACACTATTATTTTAGGAAAAATGTATTTACCACCCAGATATGGTTATAGGAAAAAAATAACAAAAAAAAATTGTCGCCTTTTTTATTGCAACTTTTTCCGTTGCATTGTATCTGAAGTCGCTTAAACTACCACCCGGCTTAGTTTTCGGTAGCAGTCTTGATATACCCTGTATATTAGTTATCAAATGTTTTGTTATCTTCGCTCAAACTGAATTCAGAAATAGTACAGAGGGGAAAAAACGTCGTCGTTAAGTAAAACAGGTTTATAAACTGACAATAAATAAAACCGTTATATAGTATATACTGCGTTACATACAAGTCATTCACATATTTATCTGTCGTTGTATCTTAGTTCTCGATGTGCGTATTATACTTACAGGCTTTACCGAGAAATAGTCTAAATATACTCATAACCTGTTACCTGTATAAATATTAATATTGAATTTTTCCACTATGTTCCAAAATGGACGTGTTTGCTTCTATTTTTATTATCCGAATCTATTAAGGTTTTTGCCAGTGACGCATAGAATTTTATAAGTAGAAGATAATCAGAAAATATTAGATTTTCATAAAAGAAACAAGTATGCATTGAAAATGTAATTGTAGTCTATGTACAATGTAGTCCTAAGGTCAAAACAATATCCTACGAAAGCCATGAGAATTTCTATAGGGTGCAGAATGAATGCCCGTAGCCGCAATAATTACGTCGACCTATTTCACTGCTTTTATCTTCCCCTCGCTTTGTTTAGAAACTTGATTCAGCAAAAGAATAAGAGTATGCAGACTCTTCACGGCTTCATTTCAGGACGAATTAATGATCAATCGCGCGTTTTGTTTTAAATTAAAGGGGATTCGTAAATCATAGCTCACTCTAGGTAGTCAGAGAAGACTATTGAATATATACAAATATGTAAATATTTTTTTGTCAATTGAATTCTTAAATCATCGGTTTTGTTACATTTATACGTTATAAGTTTACTGACAAATAAAAATGATATTACTATGTTTATCAGTAAACTCACATCAATGAAATAATTTATTTTTGTTAAAAGTTCACACTGTCTATTTAGTTGCCTATAACCATTTATGGTTGTAATTTATCATAACGATTCCTTTTATTTTTCCTCCTTGGATACAATAATACTCAGACTGCAGCACATTAATACCGACTCATAATAATTGCACAATTTGAATCTGCGTCTGAGATCTACGTCATCGCACAACATGTAAACAAAAAGCTATCGATTAGAGGAAAATTCCGGAACAAAAAGACAGACAAAAAAGGCAAAAGGCAGCTTAATGGACTCCGAGTGGATTCATTCGTTGAGTCAAGCAAGGATGCCGACACGTGGGCAACGTACCGGCACCCGAGTGGGGCCAGACGCGATCGCGATTGCATTATTATGCTGAACATTATTGGTTTGAGGGCAAGTTGCGGCCTAAACTACTTGTTCAGTCTTAAGTCTTGATTCGAGGTAGGTGTGCAAATGCCGAAAAAGTTTTGACGATTTGCGTCATCTATAAAACCTGTTTGTAATTTGTTGACAGAAGGTGAAATCGAATAGAAATAGCACAATATTCGTTCCTTTGAGTCAAACAGGCCCATTAACACGTGTTTAAGAGGTCGGAGTGAAATAAGTTTAAAAACGGTAATGTTCAATGTCATTGCCTTCGCTTATGAGTACTAAGTTGCAACTAAATCATAAAATTACAAGCTTTCTAGAAGAAATGTCCGATCAGAACAAGAAAATAATTCAATATTAAATTATTTACAACTTCATAATGATTCATTAATCGATAGATATAGAAAAATAGGTACTGATAGTAGTCATGTTTGATTACGAGCCCTGTCAAATCTTACCTGCATAAGTCCCAACTACCTACATATTCATACATACATACATAAACTCACGCCTATATCCCAAGAAGGGGTAGGCAGAGGTGCCAGTACACCCACATTTCGCCTTGTATGTTCCGTCCCACAATGTGATAGGTGGCGAGCCTATCGCCATATCGGGCACAAATTCCTGACTCTGGACTGATAATGGATAGAAAAAATCCATATCACTTTGCGCAACCCGGGTTTCGAACCCGAGACCTCAGCTTTGCAACCGTACCTTAGTACAACTACGCCACCGAGGCAGTCTACCTACATATTCATTAAAAAGATGCACACATTTATAAAAGAACACGTAGATACTTATTTTAAGTGGTTGCAAATTATATTCAAATCGATTATTAATACCAGTTGCCATCGAAAGTAGCTTTGTGTTAAATATTTTTTGTTACTTTTATCTTTTACCTTATCAAGTTTGCATAATTTGGATTTCTTCAGTTATCGTTCAGTACCTAAATACTTTATTGTTTTAGCTATCATAATTTTGCTAATGGTTATCTTAAATCAGCATTTAAGACTTTTTAAGATCTATTGTATTTGAAAGAAAGAAAGGCATATTTATTTGCTATAAAAAGCTACGTACGAATTCATCAGTGGGCGGTTCTGGATGGCTGACTCCATTTGTGGTTGGCACATTATCAACAGCCACATCTCTGGCTGCCCCACTCAGTGTGATCAACATGTGGATCGAGCCGAAGCCACACTCCAACTTTTGCCAAAGGTCGTGAGTCTTCTCCTTTTCCAGCTGAGAAAGGTCGATGACACACCTGCGAGAACACAAATTTCACGTTGTGTACACGAACTGCCATGATTATTTGAAACATAGACAGAGTGAATTTTGTTATAAATTAATTAAAGTAAATAAAGGAATATTTTTTTATGGTCAAGATATTCTGAATTTCACATTAAATTGATTTATTAGGCTAAGACGAAAGCATTTGTATACAGGGTATCTCAAGACTGCTACCGAAACGAAGCCGGGTGGTAGTTTTAGTGGCTACAAACACAATGCAATTAAAAATTTCGCATAGAAACGCGACAATTATTTTTTATGATTTTTTAAATATCGTCAATTTTGGGTGGTAAATTCATAGTTTTTGCTAAAATAATAATTTAAACTCTTTTATACCTTAGAGTATTTATAAATAAAAGGATAAACACTATTATTTTAGGAAAAAATGTATTTACCACCCAAATATGGCCATAGGAAAAAAATAACAAAAAAAATTGTCGCTTTTTTGCAAGTTTTTCTGTTGGATTGTGTCTGAAGTCGCTTAAACTATCACCCGGCTTCGTTTTCGGTAGCAGTCTTGATATACCCGGTATGTAAGGTAGTTAATTGCTGTATACCTACGTTTACGTAGTTTATTGTGACAAATAGTATTCAGCTTTTTTATTTTCCATCGAATGTAGTGTAGAAAATCCAGTGGACAAAGAATGGAACTTGTTTATTATACGTCGTTTATTAATGGATTAGATAACCTCAGGGTTTAAGTTGTTTATGCTTACGAGATGCGCCTTTGTTCAGATTCTTCTAAGAACTGTGACGCAAGGAAAGTAACAAAGGACTAAGTTGCGCGGGAAACCCGCCGGCCACAACCAGTCACAGACATATTTTTGTGCAATGACGTATGTACATGCAACTGTATAGTTTCAAAGAAAATTAAAAAAATAATATTGTAGGCGTAGACATATAAAACAAGTTTTTTGTAGAATATTTGCTTACCTGCCCATAAAGTTTTTTTGCTTCGCTTTGTGCCACACTGTCACTTCTAAGCGGCTGTCTTCGTGTAGGTACAAGTTGAATCGTTCGCACCACATCGGCTTCGACTTTGTCACTTGTTTCGACTTGTGTGTTTCATTGCCTAGCCTGTGAGGAAAAATAGCAATAAATAAAACTTTGTGACCTTTCTCAGTTATTCGAATGTAAATAGTAACATAAAATGGGATTTTTACATCCACGTGATTCACACTAGATTAAAAAACGATTACTAATTGATATTGAATGATGAGATTATGAATGTTGATGAATCTTATGAGTGTGATGCAAAGGAAGAAACCTTTCTTTAAGTCTAACAGTTTTATAAAACAACCAAGACTTTTTTAAATCGGTGGTAATATTATTGAAAATTTGCGTCCAAAAATAAAGCTTTGGTGGCAAAAATTGTTTAACGTGTTCGTGTGAATTTAGTATTATATTAAAAAATAGAAATAGGATTTTTAACATTCTTTTGGGGCAGAGGAGAAAGTTCTAAATGATTGCTCATAATTATTGCTCTATAATACAGAAGCCAAATGGATTTTTTTATGACGCACATGTATTGAACGTGAACAATTATTTTACGCTTAATTCCAATTATTATCTTATCTTTTCAAGATCGAATCGCTTCTAAATGAAAGCTTAATATATGCTAAGCTACTATTCTTTGAATTACATCATATCTACATTATTTTAAATAACTCTTATTATAAAAATGTATCAAAATTATATGTTAATTTAGGAGACAACGACGTGTAATCCGATCACAAACAGCTTTATCGAGACCTTGACTACCTTTTTGAATGTTTTGATAAAACTTCCGTGATGTGGTGCCGCGTAACGAGTTATACAATATTTAGACATCGAACCCGATCTATGAACGTGGTGGCTGTTTAGCCACTCCATGCTATTAGCTAAATTGTCCCCTTTTATGCGGCATGTCGTAAGTATTAAGTATTTATGACTTTGTAACAATATAATGGAGTTTTTATGTTCTAAAGTAATTAGCTAACAGTTAGTGCAATTTAATTTTATTAACGGGCATCACAATAAAGTATGATGCGACTTTCAAGCGTTGGAACGTGTAGGGAAGATATTTTAATTAATGGTAAAAGTAATTAAAGTAAAAAGTAATTAGTAAAAAGTGCGTGGTGGCCTGTTGGCAAACGGACTAGACGCGACTGCCAACATGCTCACGGTGGTCGCGGTTTCGAATCCCAGGGCACACCTCTGACTTTTCGGAGTTATGTGTGTATTCATAGGCAATCACCACGCACTAAAACGGTGAAGGAAAACATCGTGAGGAAACCTGCATACCATAGCGATTTATAAAAATTCTATGGTATGTAAGTCCACCAACCCGCACTAGGCCAGCGTGGTGGACTATATGGCCTAACCACTCTCAATCGGTAGTCGATTGTAGAGGAGGCCCGTGCCCTGCAGTGGGACGTATATGGGCTGATACAGAGATACAGAGAAAAGTAATTACATCAAAGGCAATAAGTAATAACAATACCTGATTCCATTCCCATCATCCTACCTTTCTCTCTTTCTCTGTATATTTTCAAAACCTCGAACGGCCTTATTTATTTACAGTTTTAAAAACTATTTTAGTTTTTGGTCCTTTCGAGCGACGTTTGAATTCAGTTTAAGTGAAGAGGACAAAACATTCGATAGCTTAAATAGAATCTAGGAATTCTATGGATAAGGCTGCAAAATTTGAAACTTTTGTAAGTTTAATAATAACTTTTTATATTCTAAACTGGTTTGAAAAGAGCAACAACACTAGAGTTTCTTGTCCGTTCTTCTTTAGTGAAAACCGCTTTTCGAAACGGGTGATAGATGAAATATTGAACCTAAATTAATGATGTTGAATATTTCGATGAACAAAACTTTAAAGTTAAAGATGGCAGTGAATGCTAAATGTTTCATTTATTATCTTCATCTTTAGTCACAGGAAGTGCACTGTTTGACATTTGTATGGCTTCCACAATAATTTTCACAGTGACCTTTAGGAAAAGGGCTGCGTCTTGCGACTTCCTGCAACCATTTTTGATCGTTTGCCTACATCGGGTGTGGACATCCGACGCTGCGATGGACACGTGGCCACTTTATTATTACTTATTGGACTTCTTGGCGCAGTTGGTTAGACGCCGGCTGTGAAACGAGAGGCCGCGGGTTCGATCCCCGAACCGAAATAAATGTTAGTGTGATCCACAAGTATTTGTTGGCTCTGGGTGTTTGTGAGAAAAGTCTCTCGCAGTTTCTGACACCCACGACACACGATTCGATGTTTATGTGACTGTTAGGTGTATTTATTTATTATTTTAGACCCGCCTATGTCTTTTCGGCTCTCGGCCTCTCTCGGTTTAACTGGCTGATATACGATAGATTTATCAAATAAATACTTTTGACTCTGAGTCTTTGTGAGAAAAGTCTCTCGCAGTTTTTGACACAAACGCCAAAAGATTCGATGTTTTGTGACTGAATTTATTTATTATTTTTGGCCCTACCTACTATGATTTTTCCGTGATCTCTGTCACGTTAACAGCCTGATACGATAGATTTATCAAATAAATAATACCTGAATTTGCAGTAGAGTCCGCTGCTCCCGCTCGTAGGACTGTCTGGTAATTCTTTAGCTTCAATCAACACGACGTTCACGATCGACTTCCAAGACTTCTTGAGGATATCGAATTTGCGGTTCTTCCATACGTACTGTATAAAAATACACGTGTGAATTTCTAGGAACGGATGCGTGATAAAGGTCGACATGTACAAAAAATTTGCATCCAAGGATATTGCTGTGTAGGATGTGAACACAACGATTATCTAAATATTATTATCTATACTTATTTACAATACATAAATGAGTATGCTTATACATATATACATTACATATGGACGAAGAGCCTGCTTAAAATACCCGTTATACAACTAAATTCTTAGGATCAAGTCGTATATTATTGCTTGGAAAACCAAGCATCATATTTAACATTGCCAATTAATGCATATTCTTTGAGATTTATGGCTATTTAAAGTAGATATCTTGTTGGAAAAAACAATAGTCGTGTGATGATTACGACTGATTTTATCAAAATTTGGCGAGATTTATTGTTATAAATCTCCCAGATAGGTGATAACTATTACTCGTGAGTGAATATACCTAGGTACGTCGTAAATCTATAATTGATTCTAAAGCGCGATCACATGTAGATTGTAGGTGTCAATAATATTAAATTAATCAAAACATAAAGCACACTTGGAATTGTCAAATTATAAATTTGAATTAATTTTTCTTAAACATTACACAGTCTTCCGTATTGCACCCACAGCACCATAGAAAAAATAATAATTTAAAATTATTCGTTTTTGAAACAATGCTATACTGAATTGCTGATATGGAAATTTTCTTTTGTATTGAGAAAAAATGGGATAAGCTTCCAATCAGGTACCTTCAGGAGGCCAGAAGGGTATGCTTTTAAAGTGATAAATTCTTACCTTCTGCACTTTCTTGCCATGTTCTCTAAGTAAGGTGAGTCCACTGCCAATGCGGTCCATGAGATCGTTGGAGACCGCGAGCGAGTTGGGCGCCAACGGGTCCATCACAAAACCGTCCGGGATAGCGAGCGACCTGCCGACCAAGTCACTTTTTTCTTCACACTACTGACTATAAAGAACAATCACTGGAAGTCTTTTTGATAATACAGTTGTTTATTTAGGATCCATTGTATTTTAATTTACATTCAATACTTGTGATTAATAAGCACCATTCACCAATCAGAGAGCGCGACGTGCGTGCTTTATCCACGGCACATGGCGATGTACTCGCCGAAATGGCCTTACTATGCTCGTGCTCATACTAAAATATTGTTTTTGTCCATACAGTGGTCTTCTGCTCCATTTACCATACAGACGCTTTTCACGGTCGGAGGTGGCCACATAATTACTTTAGTAGGTACATCCGAGTTTTTCGAATATGTCAATATAAAAGTTAATAGCCTGCCTGAATTGTTGAATTATTCGACATGCCCAAGATTGAAATGTCAAAAAAATTAAAACTTGTTGGGCTTTACAGTATTTAAACTTTTTAATTCACTGGGAATGTTTTTCCTTTTAATTTAACATGCTAGTATGTCCGTGATATTTTAAAAGTCCTGTTTTGACGGTAATTATGGTCGCACGAAAACGCTGTCCAAAAGCTTATTAATATGTTCGCTTCACTACACCATACATTGATATCCCCACCTCATTAATTTACTGCCTACCCCTTCTGGGTAAAAAAGGCGTGAGATTGAGTTTATAAAGCAGAAACGCAAAACAACTTCATAACAGTACATATATGCATTACTATCGTAAAAACTGTTATTGGTCTAGTTGATCAAGTATTATATTAACCCGTTTAAGCAAAAACACGAGTGCCACTTAACAATATTGAGGTGTCTAGAGTAGCATCATTTCAAAGAGGTCACTATGTTCTAACGGGACCAGAATTGGTTATTTACGTTTAAGAACAATGTGAACTAGTCGCATACATATGTATTGGGGTCGGTCCATTGATTTAAGCTTATTTGTTTATTTCCTATTATTGTCCTGATTGGGAGACAATACTTTGTATTGTTTGATAATTTTATTTGTTTCTGGCATTTTATCAATGTCCTTATTACTATTTCTTTTTCTAATTATGTAAAATACATTTTAATGGTCAGTTTTTTATTAGTAGCAAAATTGACAATATTTTTATGAAATGCTTTTTTAAATGGATTTCGATGACCTGTGAAGGTTAGTCTGCGAAATTAGCGATGATAAAATAGATTGACAAAATCTTAGAAATAATTGCACCGATAGGAATGCATCAAATTATATAGACGGTATACGCGGATAACGCAATTTATCGTCATTCTAGATATAAAATTTAATATACTGTTATATGTGAACTCCGTGGATGTTACCTCGTTGGCACGCACCCTCTCAAGAGAAGACGAAACACATGTGACAGTTTTTTGAATGTCTTTGGATTATTATTGATCGTGACTTTGTGCAAAGCGGATACCTAATTTTATTAAATAATGTAAAACCACTTCTGGTAGTTTATATCAGAAGTGGGATTGCTCACTACGTCCACTTTGAAATTTTCAAAAGTCAGTTGGTTTATTTTGTTTGAGTGTCCGTGAAACACAAGGTTGCGATTGATAATCTCTGGTAAGCTTGTTTTGTATTGCTGTAGTAGAAAATGGGTCGATCCCGATCTCGTGACCGGTGTTATTCTACTACCCCTCCGGTAAGAAAACGACACTTTACTTGTAGTCGCAGCCGTAGCCGAAGCCGCAATGAACGTCGTGGTGAACGTCACACGCGCCGAGATCATAATAGCAGTCGCAAGAGCAGGTCGCGATCGTAGCCGGAGTTGTGACTACGGGCGCAGTCGTGGCCACAACCATTACCGCTGTGATAGTAATCGGCGAAACGATAATCGTGAGTTTAGTGGTTATGAATCCTGGCACACTATAATGTCGCGTCTTCAGGCTTTAGAGTCGCAAGCGTATGATTCGCATTTATCAGGTCGATTAGCCTCTACTGAGTCACGCAACCCGAGCGGAACAGAACAGATTGTCGAAGCGATTCAATCATTGAAATCGGTAAGTACACATAGCTATTATGTGTCTAATTTTAACCCTAATATACATGACGTGGATTCCTGGTTGAGGAAGTTGATCGGGCCAAGCTTGCAAATCGGTGGGATGAACGCGAGTGCCTCGCTCGTGTTGGTAAGTGTTTGAAAGGTGATGCAAGGTCATGGTTGGATGAGTGGGTTACCAACGACCGTTCATGGACCAACTTTAAAGAGGACTTTAGATGTTTATGTACCAAAAAGGTAGATCGGGCAACAATCTTGTATGAGGTAATGTCCACTAATTCTAATGGTTTTCGTACTTATGCTGAATATGCACGAAAATCATTACTTCAGTTGTGGGTTGTTAAGGGCCTTAGTGATGACCTAATCACCGATATTGTGCTTCGGGGTGTTACGGATCCCCAAGTTAAAGCAGCGGCTATGAACGCAAATTTAGCTCCGCGGGACCTGGTAGGTTATTTGGCTACCTTCTCAAAATCGGAAAATGCAGATGCTCGTGCTATGCGCTATCCGATTGCGCAAAGTGGTACCGAGAAAACGACAGTTACCAACCGACCGACTCCGGGAATTGGAATAGGCGTTAAATGTTATTTATGTGGTAAGTTGGGACACAAACAGTTGCAATGTTCTAAGAAGTCGAAACTTGCTGCCACTGGTTCTGCAACTGAGCCGGCCCTAAAACCGACCGCTGCTAAGATTGATCGATTCGTCTCATGTGCATACTGCAAAAAACAAGGCCATCACATACGTGATTGCTTTGTAAGGAAGCGTGCGGATTCAGGTAAAGTCAACTTTTGCTCAAGTTACTCAGCTCAAAAACAAAAAGACGTCGTTGTTGGTGTCATCAATGGAATTCCAGTTGACATACTTATAGATAGTGGTGCTATAGGGGTGTCGCTTATCTCTTCAGTGGTAGTAAATCATCTTTCTTGTACCAAGAAACCCACCAGTCGACAAATAAAAGGCGTAGGTAAGTTAATTACGCATGTTAATTTTTACGTCTCTCTCGTGGTTCAGCTGGAAGACGTTTCATTAGATGTGGACTTCTTGGTTGTCCCTAGTGAGTGTATGAATGCTCCAGTCATTATTGGCACCGATGTGCTGAATCGGGAGGGCGTCACATATGTACGTACCAAGGACTTGCAGAGAATCATACGGGCTCCTGAATGTGCTGTTTCTTCTGTGCATGATAACCGACAACGCTCGTATAAAACCAGTTTAAGCGGTCCTCATTTGGTTGATCTCAATAGGATCTTGGACGAGTTCTCCGAACACATGATTTCAGGTACGGCCACTTCCACGGTTACAACAGGTACCATGAGCATTCGTCTAAAGGACGATACACCAGTTCATTATAGACCGTACAAGATGTCATATGACGAAAAGTTGAAGGTACGTCGAATTATTCAAGATTTACTTTCGAAGGGTATCATTCGTGAGTCAGAGTCGCCTTATGCAAGCCCAGTGTTGCTTGTTAAGAAAAAGGACGGCTCTGACCGGATGTGTGTCGATTTCCGTGCGTTAAATGCCCGAACGGTAAAAGATCGATTTCCGCTACCCCTAATTGATGACCACATTGACCGTTTGGGTAAAAGCACCTACTTTACGACTTTGGACATGGCGACTGGGTTCCATCAAATAAAGCTTGATGAAGAATCCATACCACTCACCGGCTTCGTGACGCCAGAGGCCCATTATGAGTACGTAAAAATGCCATTTGGGTTAGCAAACGCGCCGATTGTATACCAGCGCATTATTAGTAAAACTTTGCAGAAATTCATCACTGATGGGAAAGTTCTGGTATACATCGACGATTGTTTGATCTTGTCTTCTTCCGTTGAAGAGGGACTGCAAACTTTGCGGGGAGTACTACAAACATTGACGGAAGCTGGGTTCTCGTTAAATCTGAACAAATGTTTCTTTTTGTGCACAGAAGTAGAATACCTGGGGCGGGTGATATCTAACGGTGAAGTGCGACCCGCTACTGGTAAGGTTCAGGCTCTTTCAGATTCCATTGCACCACAGAATGTTAAACAGGTTAGACAGTTTCTTGGGTTGGCGGGGTATTTTCGAAAATACATCCCAGAGTATTCCACCAGAACTGCTTGCATTGCGCGCCTGACTTGTAAGGACGTGCAGTTTCACTGGACTGCGGAACATGAAACTGTACGTCAAGAAATTATTAAAATTTTAACTGGTGCACCCGTACTTGCGATATTCGATCCAAGTTTACCTACGGAAGTTCATACGGATGCAAGTAGTCTTGGGTATGGTGCGGTTCTACAACAGGTTCATAGGGATGGTAGTCGGCGTGTTGTGGCCTATTATAGTCAGGTCACAAAAGGTGCTGAACCGAAATACCATTCCTATGAACTCGAAACCCTTGCGGTAGTAAATGCATTAAAGCATTTCAGGCACTATCTCATTGGTATTCAGTTTCTGGTGGTAACGGATTGTAATGCCTTAAAATCCACCCAAAATAAGAAAGACTTGTTACCGCGTGTGGCGAGATGGTGGATTTATCTACAAGATTTTAATTTCACCATTCTTTACCGAAAGGGCACCATGATGCCGCACGTGGACTATTTAAGTAGAAACCCATGTAATGTTAACAATGTCGAACGCCCACGTAATTGGGCTCAAATTGCTCAAGCAGGTGATGAGGAGACTCAAATATGATTCGATTGCTTGAACAAGGTCAATTGGATGCGTCAAGGTATGAAGTACACAATGACATATTATATTACCGATATATGCCGACGGGTGAAGACCCGAGGCTACTTTGCTTTATACCTAAAGGTAACCGTTTGAGCCTCCTCCGCATCTTTCATGATGAGCATGGCCATGTAGGCGCAGATAAGGTAGTGGATCTAATTTTAAGACATTTTTGGTTCCCTAGTCTTAGAAAGTTTGTCACTAAATATACTTCTCATTGTTTAACACGTGTCGCCCACAAGCGTGTACCGCGAGCACCTTTACAGCCAATTACATCCTGGGAAAAATCCGAAGTTCCCTTTGAAACCTTACATGTTGATGTTCTCGGGCCTCTCCCTATGTCCAAGGGTTATAAGTTTGTCATGCTTGTGGTAGATGCGTTCACAAAATATTGTCTCTTGACACCTATATGTCGACAAGATTTAAATGAACTGAAACGAGTATTTAAAATTGTGTTATCGTTGTTTGGTACTCCTAAGTTAGTTGTATCAGATAGGGGACGCATGTTTGAGTCGACGGGCTTCACTTCATGGATGAAGGTCCTTGGTGTACAGCTTCACTTCATAACTCCTGAAATGCATCATGCAAACGGACAGGTTGAACGTTACATCCGTACGGTCTTGAATATGCTTCGTATTGCGGTCAATCATCAAAAAGCTGAGTGGGCTGAAGAACTATGGCATTTACAGCTCATTCTTAACCTAAGAAAGCAGAAAACTACGCAGACTTCTCCTCTTAACCTTTTAATTGGCCATGAAAGCGCAACGCCTGCAATCCGAACGTTGGTGCGAGATGTGGCATTGAATTTAACCAAAGGCAACCGGGAAGCAAAACGGGAAATGCTCAGACAAAGGACGGCCGAACGGTTGAAAAACAATCAGACTCGTCAAGACATAATGGTCAATGAGCGCCGGAAGCCTCCTCGTGAATTCCAGAAGGGTGACCTGGTGTTTGTTGTCAAGTTTGCTCAATCTCAGGGTAAATTGGATTCTGGCATGCGGGGGCCCTATAGGGTAGTGAAAACCCTCTCTAATCACCGATATGAGTTAAAGTTACTTGCTGGATCATATGGAAAGTCTACTTATGCGGCTGCTCAGTATATGATTCCATGGAAAGGTGAATGGACCCCTGAGACGTGTGCAATATTCTTTGAAGGTGTGTGTTCACTCTTTAAGTACCTGTCTTAGATTGAAGCTGGTACCTTGGTTTGTTCCTTTTAAAAGCTTTTCGCGAAGAGTCATCGAGGGAGTACAGTGTCCTTTTCCCTCGGTGTGAAAGCTTTCCGTGTTCGGAGAGTCGTCGAGGGAGTACAGCCTCCTTTTCCCTCGGCGTGAAAGCTTTCCGTGTTCGGAGAGTCATCGAGGGAGTACAGCCTCCTTTTCCCTCGGTGTGAAAGCTTTCCGTGTTCGGAGAGTCGTCGAGGGAGTACAGCCTCCTTTTCCCTCGGCGTGAAAGCTTTCCGTGTTCGGAGAGTCATCGAGGGAGTACAGCCTCCTTTTCCCTCGGTGTGAAAGCTTTCCGTGTTCGGAGAGTCGCTAGGGGGATTAAATGCACCCTGACCCCTAGTGTAGATTTAAGTATTTCCTCGGTAGGGGCCCATACCGAGGACCTGTGTATGTGCATATGTTTAGACTTTTATATGTTGAATGTTTTAGCTTGTATAAACTTATTTGACTTTGACTTTCTGACTGGTTTGACTTTTATGACAATCTCTAACAAATTTACTTTGTTACATGTAGCAATGGAGCTCTGAAGTAATTTGGACTTTGGTTTCAGAGACTAATCATGGTGTGGATGATGAGTGTTTGAATCTAAATAAATAGATTCCAATGGGGCTGGCCCATCCTCAACGTTTGACTGAACAACTAGGCCTTTGCCACGCCTGGTTTCAACGTCTTTGCAAGAAAAGGAACTTGCCGATGGCGTTGGATCATTACTTCGGTTGATTTCTACATCTTTGGTCGACGACGACTAAGCCTGTCGGGACGCCAGGGTGTCAGGAGAGGCCGTGTTATATGTGAACTCCGTGGATGTTACCTCGTTGGCACGCACCCTCTCAAGAGAAGACGAAACACATGTGACAGTTTTTTGAATGTCTTTGGATTATTATTGATCGTGACTTTGTGCAAAGCGGATACCTAATTTTATTAAATAATGTAAAACCACTTCTGGTAGTTTATAATACATATATTCGCTTCTCTTCATACATTCTATTATCCGGAATGTCGATTATCCGAAGGTCCTGCGACCACAGTCTACGATTGGGCCGGTTTATCGAGTTTCTGCTGTAAATAAGAATATCGTCACAGTTTTGTTTTCTATTTGGATAATTCTTGTTGTACTGGTTTTCTGCCGCTGTTCATATATGCCTATGTGACTAAAAATACATTTTATTCAAAGGTCATACAATTTTAGCATGATTGTTTCTTCCTGAAGTTACTAACTTGTGATTTTATAACTGGTGGAAAAACACGTTGGATTTTGATAAACTTAGCATTCATGAACATTTTCTTATTGTGTTCTAAAAATACACGAGTGTATCTTAATAAAGTTGTATTGTATCTTAATATAGCTAGATAAAGATTCCGAATATGTATACCTAAAGAAAGTGCTGCTGGTTTGATGTCACCCAAAATATTTGAGTAGTAATGCCATACCATAATAGAAGTAACACCAGTAACCAGAGAGGAAGAAGAGAGAAGAGTTAAGATTGAATACGTAGCCACACACTGGCACTGGACAGACTTATCACAATGTTGTCAAAAATAAAAACGAATCATGTATTTACCTACGATATGATTCATTGTTTCATGTTTGTTTTCGTAGTCATTGGGTATCCATTTTTTTTTGTAATTATCAAAAGGACATCCAAAGTGTAACAAAAAGTAATTTTGCGTCATTCAGAATTAAACAAGTTAGAAACAGTGGGAGTAAAAGAAAAGGAACGAAAACAGAACAATTGACGTCACACGGCTGAATACCCGTACAGAGTGCGCGTGTGAGACTGTAAGATGTCCCCATTACACTCCCACTTTTTATTAAAAATATAATAACAAAAAAAAAACCATAATTTTCAAATACCCTATTTGATGACGAGTACTTAGTACTTATTATTGGCACTGGAGTGCTGCAAGTATTACTGAAAATGACTATTTATGGCATGTTAAAATTTACTGTCACAAAAGATCATGACGGCGCTTTATGAATCAGAGACGTAATTAACGCAATATGTGTAACATTTGAATATCCTTATTAGTGCTATAATAATAATTAATAATTTATCCTATAGTTATAACTGTCGTTTGCCTGTTCTTACGTTTGTCGCTGAGTCATTAAACTAATTATATTTCAATGTACGTTTATGTTGTACCGCAATAATATTTTATGTTTAAAAAAAAGGCAAAATTTCTATTCATCCCGATATCATAATATCACTGCTCTAAGAGCAATAAATCGCTTTGATTGTCTAAAAGAAAACCTTGCAGTGGACGAGTTAAACAGCGGTTTGGTAGAAGCTGTCCATACGGTGGGATCTAAGTATTTTAGACCTCGCCGTAGAGATAGACCACAAAAACTCTCGATCCACACTCTTGACCTCATGGCCGAACGTCGATCTTTGACGCTGCAGTCTTCCGTTGACGCCGAAGCATATCGGCGGCTCAATAGACGGATCTGGAAGTCCTTGCGACACGATGTCCGTGCTCACAATACTGTGAGCATTGAGGAGACAATTGAGCGGAACGGAGGCTCCAAAGTGTTTGCAAGAGACTTGTCTATTGGGCAAAGCCAGTTGTCTAGGCTGAAGACGGAAGACGGCCGCGTGGTATCGACGAGGGCAGAGGTATTAAGGGAGATCGAGAGGTTCTACGGACAGCTTTACACCTCGGTTGCCAAACCTACTGTTAGCTCGGCCAAAGACCCGAGAGCCGAGTTAATCCGACACTTTAGCGATGATATCCCGGACATCAGCCTGTTTGAGATTGAGATGGCCCTCAAACAACTTAAAAACAACAAGGCGCCGGGTGAGGACGGAATCACTTCAGAGCTTCTGAAAGCGGGCGGAACGCCGGTACTGAAAGTCCTTCAGAGGCTCTTCAATTCCGTTCTCCTCGAGGGCTCAACGCCGGAGGCATGGAGCAGGAGCGTGGTGGTACTGTTCTTCAAAAAAGGTGATAACACCTTGCTGAAGAACTACAGGCCCATCTCGCTCCTGAGCCATGTCTGTAAGTTGTTTTCAAGGGTCATCACAAATCGTCTCGAAGGCAGGTTTGATGACTTCCAGCCTCCCGAACAAGCCGGTTTCCGAAAAGGCTTTAGTACCATAGACCATATTTATACGCTACGGCAGGTTATACAAAAAACCGAGGAGTATAACTTGCCGCTTTGTTTAGCGTTTGTGGACTATGAGAAAGTTAGGTGACATTGAGACATTGAGGTGTATATACAACAACGCCACCATGTCGGTCCGAGTACAGGATCAGAGCACGAAGGCTATTCCACTACAGAGAGGCGTGAGACAGGGAGATGTCATATCTCCGAAACTGTTCACTGCCGCGCTGGAAAATGCCTTCAAGCTTTTGCAGTGGAAAGGATTCGGCATCAACATCAACGGCGAGTATATTACTCACCTTCGATTTGCCGACGATATTGTAGTCTTGGCAGAATCGCTGGAAGACCTTAGCACTATGTTCGAAGACCTTAATCGAGTTTCCCAACAGGTGGGTCTTAAAATGAACATGGATAAAACGAAGATCATGTCGAATATCCATGTTGTGCCGACCCCCATTGGAGTTGGGGGCTCGACTCTCGAAGTTGTAGACGAATATGTCTATTTAGGACAAGTGGTCCGGTTAGGCAGGTCCAACTTCGAGAGAGAGGTCAATCGTCGAATCCAACTCGGTTGGGCAGCGTTCGGGAAACTTCGCGACGTCTTCTCGTCCAAAATACCTCAGTGCCTAAAATCGAAAGTCTTCGATAGTTGTGTGTTACCAGTGATGACATACGGCACCGAGACGTGGCCTCTCACTGTGGGCCTCATTAAAAGGCTCAAAGTCACTCAACGAGCCATGGAGCGGGCTATGCTCGGTGTTTCCCTACGAGATCGAATCAGAAATGAGGAGATCCGTAGGAGAACCAAGGTTACCGACATAGCCCATAGGATTGGCAAGTTGAAGTGGCAGTGGGCCGGGCACATAGCTCGTAGAACCGATGGCCGTTGGGGCCGAAAGGTTCTCGAGTGGAGGCCACGTACAGGCAAGCGAAGTGTTGGACGCCCGCCTACAAGGTGGACGGACGATCTGACTAAGGTCGCAGGAAGTTGCTGGATGCAGGCCGCTTCCAACAGGTCATTGTGGAGATCATTGGGGGAGGCCTATGTTCAGCAGTGGACTTCCTGTGGCTGATATGATGATGATGATGAAGAGCAATAAATTTATTAAATAATTTATTTAATTTATAATAATTTATAAATTATATTTTATAATAATTTATTAATTAAGAGCAATTAATTTGTTTTGAGTCTCTCATATCAGGCCGCCTGGGTAGGTACCACCACAATGTCTATTTCTCTCGCTAAACAGTGTAAATGCAGTGTTGTGGGTACTCTGGTTACAGTGTCCTTTAAACCGATAAAGGACATTGTAGCTAGAGTAACTACTGGACATACTGAGACTTAAAATCTTAAGTCTCAGGATGGTGAGCGCAGTGAAATGCCAAGCATTGCTTTGTAATTTATGGTGTTCTGTCCTCTAGCGGTCGTATCGCTTACCATCAGGCGAATGACATGGTCGTCTCATAGATCTAATTAAAAACAAATACTACGCCCATGCTACCAGTGGCGTATTTTAAAATTAAGCGCCCGAGGCCAAAAGTTTTTGCCGCCCCTTTTAATATAAAGGAAGGAAGGATAGAAATTAGAATTGTTCAGATATTTGTTTTTATCAAAAACTGTTAATATCAATACAAATCAAAGTTTTTTTTTTGTAGAGCTTTTTGATGTGAACTGGAGTCATCAAAAGTATCTGTACCCGGGGCGAGCCGGGCAGGAGCACTAGTGCTTATAATTAGAAAATAGACTCCGGGGCGCAGTTGATTAGACGCCGGCTGTGAAACGCGAGGCTGCGGGTTCGATCCCCGCAACGAAACAAATTTTTGTGTGATCCAGAGATATTCGTCTCGGCTCCAGGTGTTTGTGAAACCGAAAAGTCTCTCGTAGTTCCTGATACCCACGTCACAAGACTTAGTGTGGGGTCAGGACTATGTATATGACTATTGGGTGTATTTATTACTACAAAAAGTAGTAAAGTGGTGGGGCGGATTGGGCAGTTGGACATCATACATCCGAGGCTATCTGCTTTCACGGGGATAGGAAGAGGCAGCATGCTGGGGCCCAAATAGTAGTCGAGAGCATGTAAATTCCCATACGCTCGAAATTCAAGTATCTTGGGAATCTTCTCGATGAATGATGTGGCTTCCGTGCATATTTTGCTTCCGAAATTATTGAGGGTATCAGTTGCACTATCTAACCTGCTCCCTATTCGGGCGTCCCTAACCGAAAATTATATATATGGGAGTTGTGAGGTCAATGACCTTTTAAGGCTATTGGCTGCCCTGTGTGGGCTGAGTCCTGCGCGTCCGCGGTGTAACTCTGCTACGCAAGCCTCATTGTGTGCTGGCAATATGGTTGGTCTGAGACTACCGCACTGTCCAATGAGGTGGCTTGCGTTAGGACCGGTTCCCAGCCCCCAAACCATACTGGAAAAATTCCAGTGCCGCTGCTAGATTCGTCGAGCAAGTGCATCCTCGACCAGTGGATTGATAGGCGCCACGATGGACTGAATTTCACTTTATGCAGGTGCTTTCTGGGCTTGGCTGCTTTGGCAGAAACAGGATTCCACCATGTGTCACCACTGTGAAAACTCGGATTCGGATATCCGGCGTGAGGAAAAGAACGCAGTGCATTCCACGCGTTTAATGGAGACGGCCTTACAGTCCCGGCCGTTATGATCACATAAGAAGGTGCCGGTTCAATGGTGACAATTGGACCTGGCGCCCTGCTCTGTGGCACTTAAGGGGCGCTCTCACCACAATTAATATCAGAGAGAACGTTTGAAAAAGCTAAGGGGGACGCGTAAGCGCTCCCTCATACTAAGACTAAGAGCCAAAAACGAGTAGCCCTGAATTCCCAAATCGCGAAGAGGACCGAAGTCTGATGAACACCGCCGCCACCCGTACCTCACCGCCAGCCGCCATATTATTTATGATTATTTTATAAATAAGGTAGTTTTTTAGTTCTCCAGGTATAAAATATCTTAACAAGGGGCGGATAGCGGCGCCTTTCGCAAGCTGGCGCCCCGGGCCATGGCCCTTTTGGCTCTAGGGTAAATATGCCCATGCATACTACGAGCAATAAACGCAAAATATGTAGACTTTTTATTACTATACATACTTACTTTACTTATTTAGTACTTAATACATACGTCGGGCCATGACGCAAAATATAGCTCTGGTTTTGTTATTAGTTTTCCCTTAGGTCATTATAGAGGTACAAAAAATAAATGAGTGATGAATCAATGTAGATGAAATAAACGGCAGACAACATATTTTATCGCATATAGTATGTATACCTACGTGATTCTTTACAGATCAAATGATAATAAGTATTTATTACGAAATGTGCGGAGTTGCATAAAAGCTGAACAAAGAGAAGGGCATTCCCCTGTTAACCCTTTCACGCTCAAGGGAAATATTTTTCCCTTCTACAAAAATTGTTATAGATTGTTCAATTATTATTGAATCGATTTTTTTTTACTGAATGTCAAAATAAAACGTATATCCAAGGCGGCAAATGGGTTTATGAACGAATAAAAATAAAATAACTGTCTAACTTTATAGCGCCAAAACCAAAAAAATCGCGGGCTGAACTAATAATATCTTGAAAGTGATTTGGACTTGAGAAAATAAAATAACTGTATTTTGTCACGTGTTTTATATTATCTGGTAAGTATATTTTTTTATAATAATACAGTAAACTGCAGAATATTAGCACAAGTACCTAAAAATTGCAAATCATCTAAAGGGAAATATTTTTCCCTCTGGTCCATATCTGGTGTATTCGTTGTAGTATTATTATATCTAGTGCTTTATGATAATGTATGGTTTTCTTGTATTTTTATATAATTTACCTTCATGTCTTTTTACTCTGACTGCCTCGGTGGCGTAGTTGTACTAGGGTACGGTTACAAAGCTGAGATCTCGGGTTCGAATCCCGGGTTGGGCAGTGATATTAGATTTGTCTATTCATTATCAGCTCAGTCAGGCATTTGTGCCCGATATGGCGATAGGCTCGCCACCTATCACATCGTGGGACGGAACACACAAGGAAATGTGGGTGTTCTGGCACCTCAGCCTACCCCTTCTGGGAAAAAGACGTGAGTTTATGTATGTATTTATGGTTGTTTTCTACAAAAAAGGCTAAAAGAGGGTGCAGAGAATTTCATATTCAAGATGAAGAAATATTGCAGTTACTTATGGCAGATAATAGACAAATCAAACTTCATTACCTACCTATTCAGATACTTCAGAGATTATTCCTATTTTCAACTGGAGAAATAACTCATATGCTCCTCACACATTCAATGAAAGTGAGAATGATTTTGGGCGCATAAATGCATTATCTGACCGGCATGGCATGTTATTGCCAATGGACATTTTCATGGAGGTGACACAAATGGATCAATACGCACAACAAAATGGAAGACCTTTTACAGTCAGCTTGGATGAAATGAAGGCATTTTTGGGCATGAATTTAGTAATGAGTTATCATGTTTTACAAACTCTTAGGAATTACTACTGGTCGACTGATGAAGACATGGGCGTGCCTTTCATTGCTAATGTTATGCCAAAAACAGATTTAGATTAGATAGATTTATTTTACTTTTCTAATATTTTTTATTATGTTTTTTGTATTACAAAGCAATAAATAAAATAACGATATATTATAATAAACGTAACTCTTCGTTTTTATTTATTTATTTATATATGCTTTATTGTACACCAAAATGAAAGACGCATACAAAATACTTAAAAACTAAAGGCATGGTTACAATAGGCGGCCTTATCGCTAGCTGCGATCTCTTCCAGGCAACCTTTGGATGGACTGGATTTTTGAGAAATTGAAATATAGGGTAGTGCAAGTAGTGAGAGAATAAACAATAATAATAATAATTGATGTACATGTTATATTATATTAAATTTACATAATATAAATACACACAAACATACATACATACCAACATACATACATATATACATACATACATACTAATATATATTGAGCTAACTATAATGATGATATAAGTAAAGAGGATCAGAAATATATATATAACAGGATAATACGTTACTGCAGTGAGAGATAGTGTATCTTAACAAGTCTCTTAAAACTTGGTAATGACTTAGCTTGTCTGACAGACAATGGTAATTCGTTCCACAAGCGAGCAGCATGAACTGTAAAGGATTTGCTTAGAAATGATGTGCTGTGCTTGGGAATCTCTAGGATCAAATTCTCTGTTGATCTAAGAGTTCGTGCATGAGTTTGACCGAGGAATTTAAAACGGTTTTTAAGATAGTGGGGGCTAGAGGGATTGTACAAAATACCGTATAAAAGGGAAAGAATTCGAGTATTACGGCGAAAACGTATTGATAGCCACTTGAGTTTGATACGATATTCGGAAACATGGTCATATTTGCGAAGACCAAATATGAATCTAATGCAGAAATTCTGAAGTCTCTCAAGTTTTTCCATTTGGGCTTCGGTGAGGTCGAGGTAGCTAGCATCAGCATAATCAAGGAGGGGAAAAAGAAGAGATTGAACCAGTGCGATTTTCGTGGAAATCGGTAGAAAATTCCGCAATCTCCGCAAGGACCCCGCTGCAGCAAACAATTTGCGACTTACTTGTTGCAATTGGGGACCCCAGGATAGGTTTTTGTCGATGATTACACCCAAATTCTTAACAGTATCACTGAATGGAATAGTGCAACCATCAAACAGAATTTGAGGTAAGTTATCCATATCTAATTTAGAAATCAACCTGGAGCTGCCAATAACAATGACCTGGGACTTAGCAGGGTTGACTAATAGCCCGTGAGACTTACTCCATCTGCTAATACTCTCAAGATCCCTGTTGACAGAGTTAATAGCCTCCGTCACCCTGTCCACAGGAGCATGATAATATATTTGTAAATCATCTGCATACAGATGGTAGGAAGAAATCAGATTTTTTGATATAGAATTAATAAAAACAGCGAAGAGTAAAGGAGATAAAACGCCGCCCTGAGGGACGCCAGTAAGTGTGTCACACCAAGAAGACACTGAGTCTTCAACACGTATGCGCTGGCGACGGCCCGTCAGGTAACTACGAAACCAGTCAATTACCGTTGGAGATATGTTAATAGAGCACAGTGTAGTCAGTAAGACATCAAAGTCAACGGTGTTGAAAGCATTGCTAAAGTCTAGCAGAGCTAGTACCGTTAGCCTGCCATTCTCCATCGCAGCTCTGATGTCATCCGTAATATGAACTAGTGCAGTAGTGGTACCATATCCATGGCGAAATCCAGACTGGAAAGGATTAAGGAGATTGTAATGAGTTAGAAAGGAGCATAATTGTTGATGAACAAGGTTCTCAAGGACTTTAGAAAGGAAGGGGAGAATGGATATAGGGCGGTATTCAGAGAAAGATACAGGATTAGGTTTTTTGGGTAGGGGAATTACTTCGGCCTCTTTCCACAAGGAGGGGAAAAACGGAGTTGGATAAGGAAAAATTAAGGATATGACAAAGGATATGGAGAATTTCGTCAAGGATAGGCAAAATCATACTGCGACCAATGCAATCATTCCCAGATGCATTGGAGGAGATGGATAAAATGCTCTTTTTAACATCACAATCAGAGAATTGACTAAAGACAAATTGAGGATAGTTAGGAGTTGGAATAGAAGAAAGATCTTGAATTGTTTTATTTTTAATAGCCCTATCAAATTTGGGCACAGCAGTGAAATGTGTATTCAGCGAATCTAAATTTAAACTATTAGGAATAGAATCTGAACGAGATTTTCCAACCCCCATAGAACGAAGAAATTTCCAGACCTTAGCTGGATCATTGTTTTCTACAGATTGGTGAACATGTCGGCGTTGTGCATTCCTACACATCTTGTTGCAGTGATTTCGGAGAGCAACGTATTTGTCCCAATTCTGAGGTGTAGGTCGACGTTTAAACTTAGCCTTAGCTACGACCTTTTTCGTTATTAAGGCTTTAATATCGTCGGTGAGCCAGGGTGACGGAAGATGTTTTATTTTAACAGCACGGATGGGGGCATGTGCATCATAAAGTTTGATGATATTGGTGGTGAAAAAATTAACTTTGTCATCAACCAAACTCGAATTGAGTAAAGGACCCCAGTCAATATTGCTAGCATCCCTACGAAGATTTGCAGAATTGATTTCACGAAAACAACGCTGCATGACCACTTTATGTCTTAGTTTGGGAAGGCGGACTTTATAAGAAAGATATATGAGATCATGGCATGAGAAGGAATCGGCAGAGCACTGTCCATGTTTTTCGACAAGATGAGGAGAAGATACAATCATAAGATCGAGAAGAGAAGGAATGGAATTAGGAAAATGATGAGTAGGATTTAGAGGTAGGACAGATAAGTTGCTAGAATTTAAAATAGTATAAAGAGAGCAAGAGCGGTGGTCATTCTTGATAAGACACGTATTAAAATCTCCCATGATTATGGTGTGACTGCACGAAGGAGTGAGGTTAATCAGGATAGATTCTAAAGAAGAGAAGTAATCGATACGTAAGGACGGACAATAATATACACCGAGAAGTATTTTCGAATGCTGGAGTTCAACCTCCAGGAACAAATGCTCACCACCATTACAAGGTGGTGGTTGTGGCGACGCATGAACTAAAGTGAATGGGATGCCTGTTCTCAAGTAAATGGCGACGCCACCACCACGACCAACCGAGCGATCATTCCTCAGAAGTTGAAAACCAGGTAGAGAGTAAGAACTAGATGGAAGGCAAGGCTTAAGCCAGGATTCAGAAACGAGAATGGCGTGGAGATTCGTACAGTCGAAGCTAGCTAGCATATCAGGGAAATGAGCCGGAATACTCTGAGCGTTGATATGCACGACATTAAAATTCTTTGGAACAACAGAGAACTCTGAAGAAATTGTGTCTACAAGCGACGGAATACTGACGTAACTACTGTTATCACTGTTATCATCTGCAGAAAAAAATTCACTCGAGTCATTTAGAATATCAGACATAAAACTACTTAAAAAATAATAATAATAATAATAAAATATATATATAATTAATAGTCTATAAAAATATTATTGCCTTAGAAGGCGCTAATAAAATCCACCTGCCGGTTGTGTAGAAGTTTTTCACAATTGTAATAAGTAACAAGGACAATTTTAAGTTTGAATATACAAAAAAAAAAACATTCACTAACTTCTAATCTTTGAAATCAAAATAATCAATAAACATAAAAAAGAACTGATTATTACTAAAATTGTATTATAAAATTATATATAGCTAATTCCAGGTAATGCTAAACCAAAACAAAACATTCAAGCATTTTGTTATGTACATTTCTGAACGGATCTTAATCTGTCATATATGACGTAAGATAAAATGTCAACAAAAAATAGTAGGTTATGTTTCGGAATGTGGGTGGATAAAAACTTTAAAGCTAGAAAGTAAACAACAGAAAACTTAAATCAAATTAAGTGCCACTATACAACATTAATGACTAAGTGGAAAACATAAAATACTACATTAAATAATGATATTAAACAATATTACCTGGACAACACGAAAACAATAACAATTATTAATAAAAACAAGTGCAAACTACTTCTTTGTGGTGACTGCTCGTCTAGTCTTGGGCACTGCAATGGCCTTCTTCACCGGAGTCGGCTTTGCAGCAGTGTCAACATTGATCTGGCTAAGCAGACTGAGCGACACAATGCGATGCCGAACACCAGAGCTTAAGACAAAGATGTTACCCTCCCGAGTCCAAGAATTAGTGACGCCAAACTTTTCCCGGGCTGCCATGAAGATATCATGTCTGGACTTCGTGAGGAACTCGGATAAAGTGATGCCAGAGCCTTTTAGTTTGGTTTTGGTAAACCAAATCTTGTCCCTGGTAGCGATGTCTTGCAGCTTCACAAGCAAGGGTCTAGGCTTTTTAGAAGAAGAAGGCCGACCCATCCTGTGGCAACGCTGGATATTGCTGATTTTGAAGTCATCCAAACCCAAGCGTTGCTTCACAACATCTACAAGAAGTTCTGCAGAGTTCTCTTCAGCTACTTCAGTCACACCATGGAAGAGAAGAATTTTACGGCGCCGCTGCATCTCCATGTTGTCGACAGTGTGAGATAGTGCTTCGATTTGTTTTTGAAGAAGCCCTAGGGCCTGGGTGATAAAGGCCCTATATCTTGAAAATTCACCTGCCAAATCAGAGGACCCCGCTGCAGCAGCTGACGACTTTTGGAGGTCAGTTTCAAATGCCGTCATTCTTCGATGGAACTCATCCTTCATCTCTTCGATTGTAGCCTTCAGAGTGGACTCCATAATGCACAAAATAATTAGTGGTGAAGTGTAGAAGTGTAGAGGAGGTGGGAGATATGATTTAGAGAGACAAGTACAGGAGATGAATATTAATACCGGCAGGTAGTCAGTTTAATAAGTATTATTAAACATAAAATGTACAAAATAACACTTTTGTATATTTTAAAATGATTAAAAATTGTAGAGCAAAAATTCGTATTACTATAATTCTCGACTACCCACGAAGAAAAAAAAAGTTTTTTTACTTTTATGGTCCATAGGGAAAAATATTTCCCATGAAATTATAGGAAACCTATACACCCTGCTATGTTTTTCTGGTGATATTCTCTTACTTTACACCCACAATAACTAAAATATTGTGTTGTATTGGCATATTTAGTCTTGGACATCTTATGGTCCTGTAAGGGTTAAATACCGTGAACTTGAGCCTTGAGCGAGATGTTTATACTTGTTCGTTGAACGTCAAGGTCGAGAAAGTTACAGTAATGATGCTTTGGTTGTAAAGAATGATGGTAAAGACTTAACAGCCTTAAAGGAAGATGAATTTGTTCGCAATGACAAAGGCGAAAAGGAGCTAAGTATACCTAAGTCTTGTTTTTAATAATTATTAGCTTACGTGGCGCAGTAGTTTAGACGCCGGCTGTGAAACGAGAGGAAACAAATATTTGTGCAATCTACAGGTATTTGTTTCGAGTCTGGGAGGTTATGAGACCCAAAAGTCCCTCGTAATTTCTGATACTCACGACGCAAGATTGGATTTAATGTGGAGTCAGGACTATGTATGTGATGGTTAGTTGTTTTTTTTTTCATGAAACCTTTCTAATGAGATCGGATTTGCCAATGGCGATAGCATTGCGCGGAATTATAATGCACCGTTTAGAAATTTTATAATATAATAAACTAGCGGCCCGGCCCAGCTTCGCCCGGGTACAAATAGATTTTTGTACAATAATATGTACGTATTATTATTATTCATATAAACATTCCTATATAGGCACGCTGCCTCCGCACCGCCCCGGCGCGGCCGGCCAGTACCGCCGCAAGCGCTACGTCCCGCAATTTTAAATCTGTAATATCTTCGAAAATATTCATTTAAATCTTGTGCTGTAAAGGACCACATTGATCTATATTAAATCAACAATGTATTTAAGCTATTTAATTGGATAAGGATTAATGCTGTATTGGTTAAAATCGCTTCGAAAATTAACCATTATTTGTCGTAAAAAGTATATGACAATAAAATGTTATTGTGGGATATCCATAAGAGATAGACATATACCATCGCGAAGTTTTCTGTAGACCTTTTCAATGTGTACAAATATGTCGTACATTATTTTGATAAATCTCGTAGGGTTCAGCCTGCGTTTGCAATGTAACCGGAAAAATATTGATAATTAACGACATCACATTAGAAACCTCAAAAATAACAATATTTCTCCACTATTTAATGGATGTTATTATACTGGGTATCTCAAGACTGCTACCCAAAACGAAGCCGAGTGGTAGTTTTAGTGACTACAAACACTTGCAACTAAAAATTTTGCTAAGAAATGCGACAATTATTTTTTATAATTTTTTAAATATCGTCATTTTTGGGTGGTAAATCCATAGTTTTTGCTAAAATAATAATATAAACTCTTTTATACCTTAGAGTATTTATAAATAAAAGGGTATACACTATTATTTTAGGAATAAAAATGTATTTAACACCCAAATATGGCCATAGGAAAAAAATAACAAAAAAAAATTGTCACGTTTTTTTGCAACTTTTTCTGTTGCATTATGTCTGAAGTCACTTAAACTACCACCCGGCTTCGTTTTCGGTAGCAGTCTTGAGATACCCTGTATAAACCTTTGTATTGAATCACTCTATCTATTAAAAAAAACCGCATCAAAATCAGTTGCGTAGTTTTAAAGATTTAATCAAACAAGGGGAACTAGGGACAGAAAAAGCGACTTTGTTTTATACTATGTAGTGAAGTCCCGCTACATACGTTGCACTCTTAGAGTATTTATATATAGAGGGAGCACTGTCATACATTCGCGTTTTGAAAAACGTAGATATTTTCTTGTTCGTAATGTTGGTAGCGCTCCTATATTAGTAAAAATTAAATTAATTATTTAGCAATAAATTGCTATAAATTCCTTTGATAGCCGAAATTATATTTAGATATTATCCTTTTAAAACGAGTTTGAGTGGAATTAAATAGACCTAAACTACTAATTTTATATATTTTTTTCAAATAATTTATGTATGTTGCACAACCTGTTCCAATATTAGCCAATAGGAGGGCAGAAAAAGGTGGCCCGGCACCACCATTTTTATCTAAGTTTTTGAAGTACCAGCGCTCCCTCTATATACTCTAAGGTTGCACTCTTGAATGCTAGCTTCTGTGCCAGAATTATTACACAAATTTTAGTGTTTTATACGCTCTAGCTGGTGAACGGTAGTGGATAAGGTGCTCTGAAGTTTATGCTTTCCGCGGGATGATAATTCCTGAAGCCAAGCGAGGGTTAGTCTTAGCTACACTGTTACATTGTATTATACCTAAGTATTGTAATACAGTTATATGATACTGAAATTAAGTTCAATATAATATATTTAGATTTATTCATTTGAAATATGGAACTAATTTCAAATCATAATTTATTAGAAAATAAAACTAAGAATGCAAACCATTTATTCACATAATTTTATCATACTTATGTATTTACATATAGTAAATCCGGTCCCTGTTAATATGTGCTAACATCAGGTTATACATAATTCAACATATGTAAGTATTTAAATATTGTTAGCACCTCTATTACGATGAACGAAGCTTCTGTTATCCTATTTTGCCTGATCAATTATCATTATAACAAAGCAAAAAGTGTAATGTATTAAAGCAGGTTAAATTTGTTTACTCCGGATGTATCTCGCCTACCTGTACACCACTTACTAGTGGTAAATGATCCGTTATATCCTTTATATAATATTCTTATATAAGACCATAATTATATTTTATTTTAATTTTATTAATACTCATTAGTATATAAACCAAATTAAAAAAGGCCCTACCCCACACTAAGATCGAGTCTTGTGTCGTACCCACGACGGGTATAAGGGCCGAAACTGCGTTAAGCGGGCTCTCGCGCGGTTTCATAAGTGCTCCGTCGCGGGGATCCGCGCGGGCGTCCAGCACGGGGAGGCGCGTCCCGCACCCGCGCCGCGGGGCCCGCCTTCGTGCGTCGGAACCCGTCGCGGGGGCACGCGCGATAAAGCGCGCGGTGTTCGCCAGCGGTAACATGACGGTGATGGCATAGGGCACCGAGACGTGGCCTCTCACTTTGGGCTTCATTAGAAGGCTCAAAGTCACTCAACGAGCAATCGAGAGGGCTATGCTCGGTATTTCCCTACGAGATCGACTCAGAAATGAGGAGATCCGTAGGAGAATAAAGGTCACCGACATAGCGCAAAGGATTCTATAGATGATTCATAGCGAAAGGTTTTAGAGTGGAGGCCACGTACAGGCAAGCAAAATGTCGGACGCCCGCTTACAAGGTGGACGGATGACCTGGCTGCATTTGCAGGAAGTCACTGGATGCAGGCTGCTTCCAACAGGTCGATGCGGAGACCGTTGGGGGAGGCCGATGTTCAGCAGTGGACTTCCTTTGGCTGAGATGATGATGATGATGAATATACTTGAGCAAAAATAAAGATTTTTTAGCCTTTCCGTTGGTGATATGACTGATACAGATTTTACCCTTAAGTTGTTGACCATCATAGACCGGTATCGAAACTTTAAAATATTTGTACAATGAATTTTCATTTTCTCTTAATTTACTGAACTTTACAACAAATTCTCCGCCTAGCAACCTAAATTCAATAAACAGCCTTCCTGGCTGTCGTTTTTTTTTTTTTGATAGTCGTCGTTTTGCTATGTAATAATATATTAAGCTCTCCATCGACACGACTGTACATGCACACCTTTAAAATTGAACCAGCGACACTGCGTAAATCCGGTCTCCGCGACGGGTACCCGCGACGACGGGGACCGTCGCGTTCTCACGGAGCCCGCCCGCGTGTCCACGCGAGGAGACGCGCGACGGTTGCCCGTCGCGGGCGCCCGCTTAACGCAGTTTCGGCCCTAAGAAACTACGAGAGGCTTTTCGGTATCACATTGTAGCCAAAGTAACTACGGGACATATTGAGACTTGACATCTTCTGTCTCAGGATGGTGAGCGCTTTGTTCATGAGCGGTCGTATCGTTAAGTATCAGGTGAAATATATGCCTGTCTCGCCATTCACTGCTATAAAAAAATACAACACCCAGTCCCGAAAAATATGCTTGGGGATCACACAAACATTTGTCTCGGATTAAAAAACTTACATACACTTACCGACTTTTAATTCGAGGGAAAGGTACCTAATTCAAACGGGGAGAATATGATCAAAACTGGTCTAGTGTCTCAATACTTAAAAATATACCTCTAACTAATAACTATTTTAAACGACCAATCTTATACCCGACTTCTCTTAATTCAAGGAGGGCTGTGAATGGAAAATATCTACATAATTTCTTACAAAATAGTTTTGAAATCATATGACCCATTTCTTTCATGTTCTGCCATGGACTTATATGTATAATTATATATTGCTTTTGCAGTCATTCGACTATACCGCCCAATCTCAATCCGATAACGGTTACCAACAAAGAATGACAATTCTAATAAGAAATAGTAATTGGAATGAAAGTCTTGCACTGAATACAATTAAAGCGGTATTTAGGTAAATAATTAGAATTACAAATATATTTTGTTACGTAAAAACCAGTTTTTATCTTATGTCCGCTAGTAAATAAAACTACCATTAGTTTTTCTGCTTTTTGGCATTTTTCAAGATGATTTGTAAAAAATTGAAGCGCATTTAGTTATAATCATAGCGCATTATTCTCAAGAATTATTATATGATGGGTGTCGCAAACATCTATTTTTTACTACATATTTTGTTTAACAATAGTAATACCGTCATTAGGCTGTAACAAAGCCAGATGGTTAAAGTGACTACGAATACGTACTTTCATAGAGATCAAATTAAGAATTTAGTTTTTTTTTTGCGTACTCTGCTCCTTATGTAGTTCAATATATGCGAGAATTTTACTATTTGTGGCAGAATGTTTGGTCATTGTTTGACTTTTTGATAGGAAAAAAAGTAAAACTAGAAGATAAGTGAGAAGTTTGGAGCTAAAAGTCCTCATAAGGTAGTTAAAAACCGGTCATCATTGGTTTAATTTTTTTATTCCAATATAATAGTTTAGAAGCAAAATTTTACAGAAAAGCTTGCGTAATGTAAAGTACCAAATATGTTTTGTATTCAAAATCGGACTTTGTCTCTAAGTTAGCCTCTATACAATCATTGGTTGTTAATAGTATGTAAATATATGAATACTCCCTTTGTTTTGTTCTAAGGTTAAACGCCAGTATAGTCCATTGTTAAAAGTTTTTATTCGTCTTTTTTAAGACGTTAATGACGTGTTGCAACTGTATTCAAATTTACTGTAGAATGTCGTTTTGCGATTTACCTCAAGTCACATTTTGGTAGTTTTTAAGCATTTTTTATTCTAATCGCTTATTAACCTTTTATATCCATTATATCTTTCCTACGGATGACGAAGTAATCCATACATTCACGGCATTTAACAAAGAAAATTATTTAACAGGGAACAAAACAGATATCAAGGCTTTAAGTACTTTAAATGAATATTAAGAATATTTATTAAAGAAAATATTTAACGCTTAGGTTCATAAAACCATGAAATGAGTAGCCCAACGATTTACATAAAATATCACTTGTAACCACAACCTTTACATTATGTTATGCTGGCACTTCACATGGCTATTTGTATTTGTGTATTTGGCATATTTGGCAAACAATTACCATGTGTAGTCAGTTTAATTGACAAAGTGTGGCCTTTTTGCCTAGGTATTTGACAAACAAGGCCAATAACAAATACGCGTTACCGTGGTTTTTTTCAATACCTTGTATTTTCTGACACAAAGCATGTGATAGTAGCATGTATTTAAATTATAAAATCCCGCTGCAAGTTGAAACAAGTCCATAGTATTGGAAACACCCTAGCTATCTGATGCCAAATGTTTGTGTTTTTGTTATTTGTCTGCTAAGTAGATATGGATGGTCATATTTGCCTCTATTTGCATATTTGCCTAAATGTCATATATTTTTCCAAATACGGCAAACACCCAATAGCAAATACAAACAGCCATGTGAAGTGCCAGCATTAGTGAGTTATATTTATTCTCACTTACGCGTCATTTTATACAGAATCCTTCATATTATATTATTCACGGAATACCGCTATAAAATATTACATTGCACCCTATAAGGTAATTACCTTATAGGGTTTACCAGCATTTTCACACAACTTTGTTTCAATAATAGTAGATCATTGAATAGTGACCAACCCGCACTAGGCCAGCGTGGTGGACTATATGGCCTAACCACTCTCAATCGGTAGTCGATTGTAGAGGAGGCCCGTGCCCTGCAGTGGGACGTATATGAGCTGATACAGATTGATTAGTGTGCTCATTTTCATTGTTACCCACAGAATAGTAATATGGACAATGGACATAGATTTTCTGCAAGAATTGTCACATTTTGTAAATCTGTTTTTAATTTAAGACATAATGTATACATATGCAAAGGGGTAAACATGTATGGACTCCAGCCTATCGACCAATAACGACAAGCGATATGTCAATGGAAAGGTCTTTTCAGATGCTACAATTTTTTTATGGCCACAAAACCGAAATCGCTGTATTTTAGAAAATATAGCTTCTTAAAGACTGCAAGAAAATCACGCGAAAGGGCCTCGCCATTGTGAGCAATAACAACAAGCGATGCGTCATTAGAGAGGTCTTCTGAAATACTATAACTTCTTCTAGGGCGGCCAGTATCAAATCTGTGCGTGGAAAAAATATCGCTGCGTAAAGGTAACGGTAGGCTGAGGTACCCAGAAGGGTCGCTGGCCCACAAGCCGCAAGAGAAGGCTGCCTTGCTGGCAAATCTCTTTGCGGCTAATTACCGCCTCGAAGACCGTGGTTCTCAGTCGTTGCCTACACTGCCTGATTGTGGTTTCTCAATGACAGATATTCGCATCAGGCAGTGTGATGTGCGGCGTGAGTTACGGTCTCTCGATGTGCGGAAAGCCAGTGGTCCGGATGGGATACCAGCGGTGGTTTTAAGGGCTTGTGCAGCCGAGTTGTCTCCAGCACTGACTCGCCTCTACCGAGCGTCCTACCGCACAGGTGTTGTGCCGGAATCTTGGAGGGAGGCCAATGTGCAACCGATCCCCAAAAAGGGTGATCGGTCGGACCCTACCAATTACCGCCCTATCGTTTTCACCTCAGTGATGTGTAAGGTCATGGAGCGGATCATAAACGCTCAATTGGTCCGCTACCTGGAGGATCACTCGTTGATCAGTGACCGACAATACGGATACCGTCATAATCGATCGACGGGTGATCTTCTAGCGTTTGTCCTGCATTGCTGGGGTGAGGCGATTGACCGGCGTGGCGAGGCTCTTGCTGTGAGCCTCGACATTGCCAAGGCGTTTGATAGGGTCTGGCACCGTGGTCTTCTGTCCAAGCTTCCGGCATACGGTCTACCCGGCAACCTGTGTTCGTGGATTTCCGGCTTTCTGCATGGGCGTAGACTACGTGTAGTCGTTGACGGACACGCTTCGGCGCTCATGTCGGTAAATGCCGGAGTTCCTCAGGGCTCGGTGCTGTCGCCCACCTTGTTTATTCTGCATATCAATGACATGTTGTCGCTTGGCAACATTCATTGCTATGCGGATGACAGCACGGTTCATGGACGATACCACTGCGGGCCTCCAGGTTGCCGTGTCGAAACTGTGAAGGGACGCGAAGATCTTGTGATTGAGCCCAACCGGACCTTGGATCTCATTTCTACATGGGGTTCCAGGAATATGGTTGAGTTCAATGCCAAGAAAACCCAGGTGTGTGCGTTCAAGTGCAAAAAATCCCCGTTCTCTCCCCTCCCCATTCTTCAGGGTGCTCCCCTTTCAATGCGGAATGACCTAAGTATCCTTGGTGTGCATATCCGCTGTGATCTCAATCAAAGGAATCACATCGAGGGCGTAATATCTGCCACATCACGCAGGGTTGGAGTCCTGAACAGGGTGCGTCGGTTTTTCACGCCCGGTCAGCTTTGTCGCTTATATAAAGCGCAGGTCCGGCCGGGTATGGACTACTGCTCGCACCTCTGGGATGGATCCGCCCAGTACCTGCTCGATGCCTTGGATGGATTGCAGCGGCGGGCCATCCGCATTGTGAATGATGCTGACGTTACGAGTAACTTAGAGTCGCTACAACTCCGAAGAGATGTCGCCTCTCTAAGCGTGTTCTACCGCCTGTATCACGGTGAGTGCTCTGAAGAATTGTTCAACTTGCTCCCCTCCTCTCCATTCCTAACCAGAACCACGCGTGCTGGCTTGCGAAGCCATAGCTTGACGGTCCACACCATCCCGGCGCGAACCAAACGGTTCTCGAATTATTTTTTGTGCCGCACCGTCAGGCTGTGGAATTGTATGCCGGCGCGCGTGTTTCCTCCTTCCTACAATCCTGGGTCCTTCCGCCGTGGTGTGAAGAGGCACCTTAGCAGGCCGGCATAATTGTTTCCATTGGCATGGGACTTCCGTCCGATGCCAATGGATACTCTGCCTGGGCGGCATTGGCACTTACCACACCATCAGGTGCAATACCGCCAGGACACCATAAAAAAAAATTAAAAAAAAACAACGCAATGATGAAAATATGTATATGGACTCATAGCCTATTGACCAATAATGACGAGCGATATATCATTGGAAAGCTCTCTTTATTTTCAATAACTTCTTTGCCAAGATATCCCGATTCGCTGTATGAAAAGAAATATATCGACATAAAGATATCGCGACGCTCATAAGTATGGACTACAGCCTATCGACCAATAACGACGAGCGATATGTCAATGGAAAGATTTTTGGGTGCTACAACTTCTTCTATGGCAACAAAATCGATATCGCTGTATTTTAGAAAATACAGCTACTTAAAGACTGCAGGAAAATCACGCTAAAGGGCCTCGGGATAGTGAGCAAAAATACCAAACGATGCATACACCACATAACGTTAATGTACACTGTTATGTGCGTGAAATGAGTCCAGTTTAAGTTTTGTGATAAGATGAAATACGATAAATTCAATCCAGGTATTGGTCAGAAGTTGTTCAAGAAGCATTTTGCGCGATATTTATGTTTATAAGTAAGATATTTTTGTACTGATATGTATTCATTTGCCAGTGACGTAAATTATTGTCAACGTTTTTAATAATCCAATCCGGAGGGCACTTAGAAAAAAAAAACACAATTTAAAATAGAAAAAACAAATAATATGTGGACATTAAGTAGGTATGAACTGCTTCGGTGGCATAGTTGTACTACGGTATGATTGCAAAGCGGAGGACTCTGGTTCAAATCCCGTGTGGGGTCCAAGTGAGAGCTTTCGAATGACATATCGCTTGTCGTTATTGGTCAACAGGCTATGAGTCCATATGCATATTTTCATCCTTGCGTTACCTTTACGCACCGATATTTTTTCCACGCAGAGATTTGATACTTGCCGCTGTAGAAGAAGTATTAGAATTTCAGACCTTTCCAATGACACATCGCGTGTTATTGCTATGCCACTATATATCACTATGCCGAGGTATGCCGAGGCCCTTTCGCGTGATTTTCGTGCAATCTTTAAGTAGGTATATTTTTTAAAATACAGTGATTTGGGTTTTGTTTCCATAGAAGTAGTTGTAGCACCCAAAAAGACCTTTCCATTGACATATAGCTCATCGTTATTAGTCGATAGGCTTGAGTCCATACATATGAGCCTCGCGATATCTTTATGTCGATATACTTCTTTTCATACAGCAAATTAGGATTTCTTAGCAAAGAAGAAGTTATTGAAAATAACGAGAGCTTTCGAATGATATATCGCTCGTCATTATTGGTCAACAGGCTATGAGTCCATATACATATTTTCATCCTTGCGTTACCTTTACGCAGCGATATTTTTTTCCACGCAGAGATTTGATACTGGCCGCCGTAGAAGAAGTTATAGTATTTCAGAAGACCTTTCTATTGATGCATTGCTTGTGGTTATTGCTCACTATGGCGAGGCCCTTTCGAGTGATTTTCCTGCAGTCTTTAAGTAGCTGTATTTTCTAAAATACTGCGATTTCGATTTTGTTGCTATAGAAGTAGTTGTAGCACCCGAAAAGACCTTTCCATTGATATGTGGCTTGTCGTTATTGGTCGATAGGCTTGAGTCCATACATATGAGCCTCGCGATATCTTTATGTCGATATACTTCTTTTCATAAAGCGAATTGGGATTTCTTAACAAAGAAGAAGTTATTGAAAATAAAGAGAGCTTTCGAATGATATATCGCACGTCGTTATTGGTCAACAGGCTATGAGTCCATATACATATTTTCATCCTTGCGTTACCTTTACGCAGCGATATTTTTTTCCACGCAGAGATTTGATACTGGCCGCCGTAGAAGAAGTTATAGTATTTCAGAAGACCTTTCTAATGACGCATCGCTTGTTGTTATTGCTCACTGTGGTGAGGCCCTTTCGCGTTATTTTACTGCAGCCTTTAAGTAGCTATATTTTCTAAAATACAGCGATATCTATTTTGTTGTTATAGAAAAAGTTGTAGCATCTGAAAAGACCTTTCCATTGATATATGGCTTGTCGTTATTGGTCGATAGGCTGGGTTGCCCCTTCTCCTTTACATGTCTATTTTTTATTTATTTTTATTATTACTTGTAGTTGAAAATTATTTTATTTGATTTACGTTTCCGTGCTCGTACTACTACACTTTAAACTGTCCTGTTTGTCTCTTTCTTAAATCCATCCCATGGTTGTCTGTAAGACATTACTTTTGAGCGATAAGACTGCCAATTGTACTTTTAATATTGTGTATTTTTTTGTACCTGTATCAGCCCATATACGTCCCACTGCAGGGCACGGGCCTACTCTACAATCGAGAATACGATTGAGAGTGGTTAGACCATATAGTCCACCACGCTGGCCTAGTGCGGTTTGGCAGACTTACATACCATAGAAATTCTTATGAATCGCTATGGTATGCAGGTTTCCTCAGGATGTTTTCCTTCACCGTTTTAGTGCGTGGTGAATGACTATCAATACTATTTTATATATTTATTTTTGTATGCAATAAAGTAAATAAATATTGTGTTCAAATGTATTTTTTTCTGTAACCACGGGCCCTACTATATTCATCCAAAACGAAGTTCGAAACTTCGGATGATCGAAGTTTATATACGATACGAATGTACCTGCTTACATATACTTATAGTTATTGACTTATGGTCGTAACCATAGACTTAGGTTACGATGTATGTTATACAAATTCGAACTTTTACAGAGTAGATACATTCGTATCGTATAAAAAACTTCGATCGTCCGAACTTTGTTTCGGATGAATATAGTAGGGCCCCATGTGCATAATAATAATTTACATATTAAGGTTTCTGGTAGGTCCAAAATACCTTCTTCGGTTTGGGTTATATTAAGCTATTTACATTTTGATGATGTTTAACTAAACAGTGAATTAAGAATTATTTAATATTCATTCGTAAAACTAAAGTTTGATAAATAGAGAACATTGACTTGTTTCATGGGAAAGCAAGGTTATCATTTTATATATTCAAATAATGAATTGATCAGTTGATAGTTCAAGTTTACGTTTATTTACCAAGTGAAGCAGTAGACATCCTGCCCTATGACAAAATGAAGGAATGAGAAAAATATGGCGGCATGAATTTTTACTCAAGAATTCAAGGCGGTTTAGAACAACCTACCTATGTATTAACCATCCAAGTATGACGATAGGAATAAATTAACAAAAAAAACATCGCTTTTTTTGCAACATTTTTAGCTGCATTGCGTCAGAAGTCACTAACACTACCAGCCATCTTCGTTTTCGGCAGCAGTCTTTATATACCCTGTATGCAAACCACAATTTCTCGATGCGAAACTATTTTCAGTTTTCTAGTTTTAGTTTGTATATTATGACATTTATTGCAAAAAATGTTAAGTCGTGTTAATATGATGATTATATGACAGTTGAGAACATGATGGGTTTAAGTGGTAAAATAAACAGGGTATATCCAGACTACTACTGAAAACGAAGCCAGGTTTTAGTGACTACATACATTATGCAACTAAAAATTTCGTAAAATTCATTACTATTTTAGAAAAAAACTACAGATTTACCACCCAAACACGACCATATATATTTTTAAATCGCGTTTTCTGCGAATTTATTAGTTGTGTTATGTTTGAAGTCAGTAAAATTACCACCCGGATTGGTTTTCGGCGACAGTCTGGATGTATTCCCATAAATCATTTCATTTAATATCACAATGATACTAATAATTTAAATACTGTTTCATCATTCGTTATTTTCAAATACACGTAATAGCCTCACACATATTCCTATTTTCAATATACCTGTCGTGGATATCCGAAACTACGAGAGATTTTTTAAATTCATCACACCGAGCTTCCATAATATGTAGTACACTTCTTTGTTGTGTATTATTTAGGTGTAGGGATCGAATCGCGGCCATCCATTTCGCAGTTGGCTTCTTTACCAACGGTACTATGAAGACTGTCAAAATACGTCACATATTATGTTCGAAACGATATTCTATTAGTACTAATAAGTCGGTCACAGGTATAACATATTTTCGACAATATCAACTACAAGAGGATAAAATGACGCAACTCGCAGGTTCTTATTGTTTTGCAGAGTAACGTCATAATTGTTTGTTACAATAAACCTATAAAACAACGTGATGATGCGTATGTCAATAACCAAAGGTAAATAAAGTATGTATTCTGTACAGAAAATGTAACATAAATTTAGTAAATAATATATGTATATGGAATAGGTTTGGTTTATAAAACTTATTTATGAACACCGATGACTTGCTTTTTGATGAAATGATCTGCTCAAAAGTACGAGTACGTTTACATATTTTAAGCGCTGTGTTTAAGTTAGTTTGACGTTATTCGAAATTTGCTTTTCCCAAGAATTAGGAAGCAATGATGACTAAAGAATGATAAGCAATAATAAATGCTTTATCGCGGACGCTGTGAAACTGTATTTTTAAGTTGCTACCAAAATATGATTCGATCCAGAATTAATGGCTGTCAATTGCCTTATATTAAAATATTGCTATCATGGTCGCTGTCTATATTTCTCAAGGGTAATCTCATGAGCATCTGAAGATGTTTACAATTAACTATTGTTTGCCAAGTATTATTTACTAATATCGACATCTTCAGCTACTGGCGAAAATAATATTATTTTTTAATTGCGGCTATATGAAATGAATATGAGTAATATTAAAATTGTATTCACCTCAAAAAAGCGAAACCCCTGATTGAAAGCAAGTTAAATTGTATTTATTAAATACTTACAAATTGTCATCAGAATTTGAGTGTTCGGATTGTGGTTTGGCGTCTAAAGAAAATTCTTTCGCCGGGATGTTGTCATTCAAACTATTCTCCAACTCGTTATTTGTGTTTTCAGAAAGTTGCGACATTGGGTCATTTGCCGAAGTTTCGCCATTTACCAAAGTTACAGCGGGCGCTGCCGGGAGCGATGCAAACGGCACCATTTCAATTTCTCCGTTTTGTTTGAGTAAAACTGAGGGCGTCGACAGCGGCCTTTCATTGCGCTCTAATTGTGTTTTATTACGGAACGATAATCTCTTTATAAGTGACATCACTGTATTCCGTTTTATGAAACTGTAATATTACCACGAATTTTTGGAACCATTCACTCACAATACACCAAAATTATTGTTCAATTAATTACCGATATTTAATTGAATAATTTATCACAATAATGCACGACAATACTGAACGAATTGGCGACTACCTATAAAGTAATAATACATCGTAGGATAAAGTTATCACTCGTCCCTGCCCGGATTGATAATGACATTATTGCATCACAATGAAATTAGTTCATCATTAGTTGACCGCAAGTCGTTATAAAATAATTAATATTACACATACCTCTGTTATAAACGGCAGGAACAGTCGCGACGGAGATACTAAAATGACTGATTGGACTTTTAAAAATAATTGTAGCCGCCGATCATTTAAGGGAATCCCACTTTACAGGCGTCCGTAGTGTTGCGTTTGTCCGTACTCCACTGCACATGGTACCCGTGTTTATTTTGTTTGTAACGGATGAGTAATACTATATTGTGCTCAAAGTATAAAAACGTCCTTACACACGACACGTCCGTCGATAGTCTGTTCGGCTCATTGCTAATGTATCGTAGCGGGGTTACACGCATAAATTACCATAAACGTCACCAAATATCAATACGTTAATTATACTGTAGATCGACATTTGAATTGGTCAGATTTGCGCCTACTGTACACATGGTGAAGGCGTGCCAGAGTAAATCCACATGGCCAAGGTCTTTCATATTAAACTTGAAAACGTGATCGTCTACTTGTTTCGCGGTCTTAGTGAATTAGATTGAGTTTGAGAAAGATAATGGCTTTCGTCTGGAAAACTTTATACAGTTACCAATAATTTGTAACTTATAAGCCTGCAATTGATGCACGTAGGGCTAGTAAATTTTAAATAGCCGGCCACATAAAAAGAATGTACTGAGTAAATACTTTTACCAAAAAACTGGTCATAATTACTACTTATAAACTACTACTACGTAGCAATTATTCTGATATACAAAAACAATATTTAAATCGTCTATCAATGAATTTCTATATTCGTGGAATACAGGTTTTCTAAAATAGAATATTATGTCATTTGAAAAGGTATTACAATTGCTATTGTTTATCTCGAGTCAACGCGAACAGGAGAAATCAGACATAGATTAACTCATAAAAATATATTTTGTTAATAGAACTTGTGTTAATGTTCATAATTTCTTTTAAATAATTACAGATTATACTTAAATAAGTTGCTGTTTAATTTGCGCGGCCAATTTATTATAGATACTAATTAATAGAAAAAATATTATATTTCAATCACCTGACATCATTTTACCCACATATTGGTTGTTGCTGATAATAATTTCTGTATCTGGAAATATTGTGTATAATTGAGGAAAATAATATGTAACTACTGTTACGACTTACGTGCTCATTAAATTCACATATAATATTCGTATGTATCTAATGATTAACCTTGATTTTTAGATAATTATCTTGACATAAAACCGAGACATTAAACAAAGCGGAAAAAATACACTAATGTTGTGAAATTGTAAATTAAATATTGAATAGTACTTTACTGTATAAGCCCATATGTGTCCCACGGAGCTCATGGACCACTTGAACAATCGAAGGTACGATTGACAGTGGTTAGGCCACATTATAGTCCACTACGCTAACCAAGAGCGGGTTGGCAGACTTTACATACCATATAAATCGCTATGGTTTGCAGGTTTCCTCACGATGTTTTCCTTCGCCGTTATAGTATGTAGTGAATAGCCATCAATACACACACGACCCCGAAACTCAGAGGTGAGCCCTGGGATTCGAAACCGAAAATTAAATATTGAAAATAGCTGTAAATACAATATGTATAGGAGTTTATTAGTTTCGCGCAAAAGTCACTTCTTAGGTACGAAAAGTACTTAGGTACGAGTAGTTGTTTACGGTACCCGGATGTGGTTTATTATCTTCACATAACAATAAAACATTAGAAAATACTTAAGAATCATTTGTTGTTACAACAGGAAGTCAAGGTAACCAATTTGATATAACTTCTGTATATTTTTTTTAACTTACCTATATTTTTTGTCTGTTTACCTTTGTAAACATAATTAAGATTTATTTACTATAATAGTGTATTATGAGAGTTTTATTTATTTATAATTCTTTATTGTACACAAAACTTATTAAAAGAATTTTAATATTTAGAGATTAAGCTAAATAGGTACAAATGGCGGTTTTAATATGTTGAAACATATTTTTTACTATTTATGAATCGCCTACATATGTTTTTTATCATTTTTATTTTTGTTTAAATATTTATTTAGGCATTACATAGGAACCAGCACCAATAAATTGAATTAAACTTTTAAAACGCCTCGACTTCCGAAACGGATTCGACTATCGAAACCGATATTTAAAATATAGAGAGCTCTAAATAGTACCTCTAGATTAATTATTTTAATTATAGTTTTTAATTTCAAAAATGCTGTGTAATTATGAAATCAGCATAAGGCATAAATTCAAGTTTCTACAAATAGAACTAGTTTGCCGTTTCTTATAAATGCGAAAAATATTCACCGCTCATTGTAAATAGGTTCTCCGAACATACAGAAGTATTTGTAAGACCAGAGAGATATTGAATATTTTAGGTCCATCTTAAGACTTTAGCTGGGTAGTAAATATTATTGAAAAATCAGTAAAAAATAAGAATAAGTGAAATAAATAAAAACAAGATCTTTTTATAATTTATCCACACTTCAAAACTTTTTTAATTGCCGTAGGTATTTGAATAAATTGAGTGCTATAAGTGGCATTTATGTAACACTTCAAGTTTTTTATATGAGTTATATAATTAACTACATCGGATAATAGTTTATTGTGTGGATATATGTACCTAGTTATAGTCATCTAATTGCATGAATAGTTGAACTTCCACCTTCTTCGAGCAGTGTACCGATCTTCGGAACATTTTGTACATTAATATTTTAATTTAATAGAAATGTTATCGAGTAAATTACAAAATATAAAATACACACCTAAACCATTAAAATCATCAATATATGGAAAAGAAAACAAGATTAACTTATCAAAAACTACGCCAATAAATATAGAAAACGAAAGATTTAAAGATGTAGCCACAGTTCACATCTTATTAGTAAGAGTATCACGTCGAATCATTGAACTGACTTTAATGATGATGTTATTGTTCTGCAGCTTAGAGTAAGAAATAAATAATACAGACCACAAGAGATCTCAAATGAAGGTCGCTGACCACAGACGCAGTCAAAAGGCTCGTATGCATTTCAATAACTTCTTAGTTGTTTTAAGTTTGCGAATTTCAGTGTTTTACCCTTGCACATTAATATTAATACATAAGGAGATTTGGAGAAAAATATAAGTTGGTTAATACTAACTAGTATTCAAGTACAAATAAATGAGTAAAAAATATAATGCTGACATTGAAAATCTGTGTACTAGCGAGGTTATCATAAGTTATATCATTAATAAGAATTAATGTATGACCTTTTGGTTGTGGAGATATATGTAGTTAGTTTGCAACAGTAAACTGGCAATGTTAATAATTACTCTGGGTTCTATACACCAGTAACGTTATTTGTATGCGGCAGGCATTAACACTTACGGACACAATGCTAATAGATGTACGAGTATGTTCTTTTAATTATTTTTTTATTGACATTTTATTGGTCAATTAAATGATTTACTGAGAAATAAATAGATGGACTTTTTTTATTTTCGCACCGGTTAAGTTGCCGCATACTGATCAAATATATAATTGTTAACATAAAAATGTTGGAAATTTATATTAAGGTAAGTTAATCTTGTTTTCTTTTCCATATATTGATGATTTTAATGGTTTAGGTGTGTATTTTATATTTTGTAATTAGATATCGGTGGACATTTTCCAGTTAGTTGTTTGTACATGTAAAATTAAAATGAGCCGGTATTTGCTCTCGGAAATAAAAGTGAAGGTCAATGAGTCGCGTACGTCGCGTTGTGAAGGTAGCTAGTGGCCACAACAGAATATGGCATGGGTTTTCACTCAGGGTCTCTACCGGTGACCACATGACGTAAAGCTTTATATTATTTTCACATATTTCGATATCATTAATGAGCCTTTCCAATGTTAATTCACTTAATTATACGAAAAAAATATCCAGTTGCGTGTGTTTATAATCAAGTAACTACCTCCGTAGGCAGATGGTTAGATGCCGGCTGTGAAACGTGAAGCCGCGGGTTCGATCCCCGCACTGAGACAAATATTTGTGTGAACCACAGGTATTTGTTTCGGGTCTGGGTGTTTGTGAGACCGAAAAGTCTCTCGTAATATCTGATACCCACGACACAAGACTCCAGGGTCGGGACTTTGTATACGACTGTTGGGAGTATTTATTTATTAGATTAATTACACATATTAGATTAATTACAGTAGATAGATGAGTACCTACCTATTCGTTTTTAGTTTTAGGTCTGACGGTAGGTTGTGATCCAAAATGACCTCGTCGTATTCAAGTCACACAATTCCAAAGATGGTTAAAGGAAAAAAACATGCCGAAGATTACAAATAGAAGGTTGAAAATAAAGGATTGATTTTAGGCTATTTTCCTTATGTGAGGCTGTAATGTAGATATAAACAATCACCACACGCATGTTACCTTGCGCGGATTGGGAGCAAGTTGTCACTATACGATGTAATGTATTAGGCAGCTATTCTATTTCGTGTGACCGTCCTACTGAACTATTGATTTAGTAGATTTTCCGACAATTGTATTTAAATAAGTGATTCCATAATATAACACGCCAAAATACGCATATTTATTAATCAGGTGTCCGGCATATTTAAAGCTCCTATTTCGATTATTATTATTTTATGTCCTTGATGAAAATTACATATTACATAAATATGCATCATGGTCAAAGATAATAAAGAATATCTTAATATGTAAGAATCTATTTTTAGCTATAGAAATATTGGCGATCCGATATAAATATTATGGGATATCGACGTTGAAATCTCAAGTCTGCAACTATTAAATACCATTCATGTTAACATCGTATTTATTCTCGTTTAAATAAATTTCTTTGAATTTTAGAATTAATATTCCCGAGAAGTAAAATAAGTGGTCGATTCTTGCGGTATTTTAAAAATATGAGAAAACTGCGAGAATCACAGAAAACTAACTTGAAGCAAGGACAGTTGCGCTTTTGCAGTGACATTTTGGTCGGTGAGTGAGATTGCCCCAAACGCAGTAATTCTTATCTCACCTCCTTTGTTTGTCTTCTCCGATCTCTCACAAAAATCACGGATAAATGAAACGTAGACCAAATCTATACATACAGGGTATATCAAGACTGCTATTGAAAACGAAGCCGGGTGGTAGTTAAAGCGACTTTAGACACAATGCAACAGAAAAAGTTGCAAAAAAAGCGATATTTTTTTTTTGTTATTTTTTTCCTATGTCCATATTTGGGTGGTAAATTATTTTTTTCCTAAAATAATAGTGTATACCCTTTTATTTATAAATAATCTAAGGTATAAAAGTGTTTAAATTATTATTTTAGCAAAAACTATGGATTGACTACCCAAAAATGACGATATTTAAAAAATCATAAAAAATCATTGTCGCGTTTCTTTGCGAAATTTTTAGTTGCTTTGTGTTTGTAGTCACTAAAACTACCACCCGGCTTCGTTTTCGGTAGCAGTCTTGAGATACCCGGTATAAATAAAATTGAAGTGTGTGTTTTAAAAGTGAAAATAAAAAAAAGTCCAACTACATATCGTTATATACACGATACCTGTGCCGAAAATGATATTTAAAAATTTTTGTCTGTCTGTCTGTTTGTTCCGGCTAATCTCTGAAATGGCTGGACCGATTTTGACGGGACTTTTACTGTCAGGTAGCTGATATAACAAGGAGTAACTTAGGCTACATTTATTTTAGAAAAATAAAGTATTGTTGCAATGCCCAAGTACTGTCCATTACCGCCCGCAGCTTACGCGCATGCCACCACTGGGCCGTCACGTCGGGCGCCTCCCACCAACGAATCAATATCACAATTACAAAATATTGTATATAAAGAAATTTTTCAATAAAGCTAATACAAAAAACTGATAATAAATGATAATTAAAGTTTCATCATGTGACTGAATGAGACGGGACATAAACCGGATAGAACGGGACGGGAAATATAGTCGACGGCGCGCGGGAAATATAGTTAGTTGCCAAATCAATACTGGACTCAAAAGCTATCTGCACCCGGGTGAAGCCGGGTCCGACCGCTAGTAAATAACTATAATGATAAATCAAAACATCAATAGGATACGATGAAACACGTGTCTCTTTAGAATGTTTTTTCGCCTCTCATACCAGTATCAAGTATGGGAAACAAACAACTATGTACGTAACTAGAAGATACAAATATACTAGAAGATACAAATATAGCTACATAATATATGATAACAAGTTCGAGATTGCGATGCGGTAACGGAAGATTGTGACCTGTGATTTTGACGGAAATCCGCGATTGTTTACTATCATCTTATTTTATCTTAAACATAGCGGAACGGCTTTAAATAGTCCAGTCTTAATCTAGATCTTATGTGACATTTTAAACTAGGCTCATGTGAAAAACCACATTAAATAAATAAATACATAACGCCTAACAGTCACATACATAGTCCTGACCCCACACTAATATTGAGTCGTGTGTCGTGGGTTTCAGGAACTACGAGTCTTTCAGTCTCACTAACAACCAGACCCGAAAAAAATATTTGTGGGCCACACAACATTTCGCTCGGTGTTGGAATCGAACCCGCGGCCTTTCGATTCACAGGCGGCGTCTAGCCGCCTGCGCCACCTAGGCTGTCAAACTGTGAGGATGTTGACTCATTGCTTCTATCTATAGGTAATCTGTACCTAGTCAGGTCATAAATTCTGTCACATGTTTAATATAAAATAATTGAAACAAGTTTATTCATTATGTAACCATTTATATACCAAAATGAATTTAACAAAACATAGATTCTTATGACACTAAAGTTTATTCAAAATGACCTCCGTGATTTTGAATACAGGCCTTCAATCTGCGCGGCCAGTTGTCTATCGCAGCACGAACGAGGTCCATGTCAATATCGGCGGCTGCCTTAATCAAGGATGTCTTGAGTGACTCCAAATTGGGATGAGGCTTTGAGCACGCTTTTTCCTCCAAGTGTTGCCATATCTTGTAATCTAACGGATTCAAATCTGGACTGGAGGAGGGCCAGTCTTCGTGCCGGATGAAGTCGATTTTACGCGCCGCCAGTCAGTCTTGTGTGCTCTTCGCTCTATGAGCTGGCGCCGAATCTTGTTGGAATACCCAGTGCCTGTTATTGAACATGGTATGAGAAACAGGTTCCACAAGGTTCGTCAGGACTGTATTTTGATACACAACTGCATTCGTTTTTACACCTTTCTCACAAAAATGTACCTCTGTTAAGCCCCAATAAGAAACTCCCAACCATACCATGAGCGAGGATGGAAAATGACCTCGTTGGACACGCGGAATACGGTTACTCGCTTCTTCACTACTGTGTGCGTACACCTTATCATTTTATTAGTTGTAGCTCTCTTCTACGGTAAAAATTTTTTCATCTGAAAAAATAAATTCCCAATATTTTTTTCCCGCGTACCGCTTCAACAAAGCGCGGCATCTCTTCAGTCTCAGGTTCATTAGACGAGCATTCAAACGATGTCCTGTTTTTCTTCGATATGCCCGAAGCCCTAAGTCTTCATTTAACACCCGTTTCACCGTGGTTCTGCTTAACCCCATCTGAAGGGCCAACAGTTTCTGCTTACGTTTGGGATTTCTTTGAATTCGCGCCTTCCCAGCTTTTATCACTGCTGGAGTCCTAACAGACCGAGGGCGACCACTTCTTGACCTGTCATCTACACTAGAGTCTTCATTGTATCGTTTGATGGTACGATAAACGAATCTTTTGGTTATATTCAAATTTTTCAGTATGTAAAAAATTTGAATTGGCGCGTAACCGCAACGATGCAACGCAATAACTGCAACACGGTCTTCTTTAAGCGTCCACTCCATATTTAAACATGAGTAAAATTGTAAAAAGTATACATTTTTATTTTCATGAACAATTCGAAATTCGAATTCAATAAACTTTTTTGTGGCCGGCATTCTAAAAAGTTTTTACTGTGTGACAATACCTACTTATGATCTGACTGTTTAATATTCTTTAAATAACTTTATCCGTCTATCTTGTCGGGAGTAAAAATATAAGATAAATGTATTAAACTATATTATATAAAACTACTAAATATTATTGAACTACCAATATAGTTCTAAAAGGGATTGAACTACCAATTAATTATACAATAGTCAGAGATGTACAAAATCGTTTTAAAAAAGCATTTAAATACAAAATGCAAAATACTTTTCAGATTTCCTATTTCAAATGCAAAATACCAAATAGTTTTACGTTTTGTATTTCAAATGCTAAATGCAAAATAGATAGGTATTTTCAAAATACATTTTCAAAATAAAATGCCTTTTGACCAAATTGAATGATATTTTTATTTATTTTAGGTATTTATCATGAGAAATGGAATAGAGATACAATACCGAGCCAACTAGCACTTTTTGGTCATATTTATCAGTATGCGTATCAATAAATTCTATTTTTATTTATTTTAGGTATTTATCATGAGAAATGGAATAGAGATACAATACCGAGCCAACTAGCACTTTTTGGTCATATTTATCAGTATGCGTATCAATAAATTCTATTTTTATTTATTTTAGGTATTTATCATGAGAAATGGAATAGAGATACAATACCGAGCCAACTAGCACTTTTTGGTCATATTTATCAGTATGCGTATCAATAAATTCTGTTGTTATTAATAAGAATAATACTCACTTGAAATAAAGTAAAAACTAGACTTACGAAAAGAAAAGGAAAGACTAAATAGTCTAAACATCAATTTTCTTTATTTAATACACTTTTTACCAATACCAGTTGTTCGAATAGATCATCACTAATTTTTCTTCTGTGGGGTCTCATAATCATCCCACCATACGAAAAAAGTCTTTCTACTGGTGATGAACTAGGTAGGGATGTGTTGTATTTTAAAAATACTTTTTTTATTGTGGGATATGCGTTTAGCATCTCCAGACTTGTGCACTCATCCTTCAAATATTGTAGGGTTTCTAGGTCTATAGTAGTATTGGCACTACCACCCTCACTGGTTGCAGAGGAGTCTGTTGTGAGTTGTTGATGACGCGAACAGCCGAACGCACCCTCGGCGGCATTATAAGCGTCATTCGTTAATTTCATTTTTTTTTGACTGGTCTGGCAATATTGACTAAACTTAGTCACAAAGTATTTTGCATTTTGAAATGAATATTAAAAATGCAAAATACATCTCAAAAGGTATTTCAAATAAAATACAAAATGTTTTTTACTAAAAGGCATTTAAAAGCCAAATACAAAATAGGTATTTTGCATTTTGTATTTGCATTTTAAATGGAAGTATTTCAAATAAATCGCATCTCTGACTATAGTTCTAAAAGGGAAACACTAAAATAATAAATAAATCTAACAATCTCACACATTATCCTAGACCTACACTAAGCTAAGTCTTATCATAGGAATAAGAAAATATGAAACTTTTGGGTTTTAAAACATTCCCGGGGGCAAACGAATATTTGCGGGCCACACTAACACATTTTGTCTCAGTACGGAATGCGGTGATTGGACGCACGACCTAGCGTGTTTAGTGTTACATTCAGCATCTAAGCAACTGAGCCTGCCAGTACGCCACTGTAAGCCTAGTTGAAAATGCAATAGTTTGATTAGTTTCAGCATGAGAATCATAGTATCAATCAGTTCAGAAATCTGTCTAGATAAGTCAACCCGGGTTCCATGGAATAAACTGTGGTTAGCATAGAGATTAAATAACCTGTATTAAATTTTGTGTAACCGGACGGCTAATTTTTTAAGTACCAAGAGGACTAACAGGAATGATTATATTAAAAAATAAAGAAATATACGCACAGTTACATACATAGTCCTGATCCCACACTAAGATAGTCTTGTATCGTGGGTATCAGTAACAACGAGACTTTGATCTCACAAATACCTTTAGATTACAAATTTTTATCACGGTGCGGGGATCGAACCCACGGCGCGGCCTCTCGTCTCACAGCCGGCGTCTGTCCAACTGCGCCACGGAAGCGTATGTTTTTATCATCGCTAGTGTTTTTTACTACAAGATAATCAATTATTTGCGCCGCATGGGACGTCAAAGTGAAGTAATGAAGCACAAACATTTAGTACCTACGTAAAACGTAATTGCTTAGGTTTAACAGGGTCTAATTAGAGGTGACATTTGAACTGCACAATTGCGGCTATTAATGCATGGACTTTCCTTTCATATAAATTATACACTAAAATAAATGTATGCTTTCAATTTTCTAGCCTTCAGCCCGAACCGTTGCATTTCCTTTGTTGGACTCGCCAAAGCGGTCCGCGGAAGTGATAAGCTTTGGAATGCGGCATGATGCGTCAATGGACTGTGGATGTACAATATTTTTGTTGGTTTTGAGCAGGCCAGAGATTTTAAATGTGGCAATCGGATCGTTTGGCAATGTCTTCAGTGTCGCCATTTGATTATTTGACTGGATTAACTACATTTTAATGAACACTGCAAGGCCAAACTGAACGATTTTTTCAATTTCTGGTTATGTTTTTTAATCCATACAGGGATAATTACTAATTAATTAAATATTACATTCATAAAACGAACATTTATTATAAAAATCTTAACTAATCAATTACAGATTTCCAAATGTGCATTGATACTTAGATCTAAACTATCGTAAAAACCTTGAGTAGCATATTTGACATGCAATTTTAATTACTTTATTGCATCGATATCAATGTTACACTAGATAGACGTTCTTTGTAACAAACGTGTCCCACCCAAGTGCGGTGCATGCACCGCACACGAATCAGTCTGCCGCGTGACGGCCGCGCAATAGTACGCCTCTTTGTTTATATTTATAAGTAATTTATTTTGACTTTTCCCCGTCAAACCGACAGCGAAATTTTCTTAAGTTACAATATAATTAAAGAATACAACGTAAGTTATATAATATTGCAGAATAATGCCGATAATACAGATCTTTTATTTATTAATGGATTAAATATATTTTAGAGCTCGTTAAAATACAAGGTGAGCTCCTTAATCGTGTATCTCATTTCCGCGCATAAAAATTGCCCGTCGAGTGAGAGAGACGAACTATATAAGATATAGATTATTCAAGGGACATTCATATCAGTGGACCAAATAGGCATAAACTATTCGAATACATTACAAATACAAATATGTAGGAAGGATGTAGTTGCAAATTGATTTCAGTATTTTATTTTAATCATATGTTGTTAATTATTAACTCAAAATATGTGTGTTGTATGTATATTTTGAAACAGTGGATAGTATTTAGACCCCATTTCTTAATATGAATTACTTAATGGACTATTCGAACCCATTGTTATTGAAGACTAATACCATTTAATATTGTTTTATATTCTTCCGCGTCGGTTACGAAAAAAGGAGATCTCTATAATATTTGTCCACAATTATTGGAATGGATATAAGTGGCTGCCATTAGAACATACCTATATTTGAAATAAAACTATTATTTACGGATTTTATCGCGAATTTAGTTTAATTTTTTACATTTTTAACTTCCCGACTATACCTATATTTGTTCAATTTATTTTCGACACGAAGATTTCAGATATTCCAAATGCGGTAGTCATTTTTGTATCGGCTTGTTAAAAATTCATAAATGTTATTATAATAAATGTCAGACTGATTGTACACTGATTGACTGCTTGACAGACTTGTACACTTGTAAGAGTATTTAATTTCATTTACATCATTTCCATTAATTATTCACGTAAATAAAAAAAAAACATTGCAAATATATTATTGCTATGACGGTATTTATACATAGGCAGTATCTTAGGCAAAGCTATTATTGACATGAACTGTCTTGTCTGTCTAATAATCTTTGATCATAATTTGTAATATTCAAGTAAACGTACTAGATGTCGCTACTGAGCTTTTGACAAATACGGGACAAATAGTTTCTATGACGCGCCTCGTCTATCGGTAGAATATAAGTCAATGCTTTATTGTTTTAGTTTAATTAGAACACCATGTGATATTTAACAGGTACATTATAAACTTAAATAAATTGAAAAGGTTCACACTTTGTATAAAAGAACAATGGCAAATGTCCATACATTATTTTTATTGACATTAAAATTAAATGTCTTAAGATGAAAAAAATCTCGTTAGCCTGAGGATTAATTTCTAATTCAATATGTGTAATAATTGTTATTAAAGGAACTGGGGAAAAATTGATATTCACATCAGAATTTTTGTGTTTATACATCTACGTCACACTACGATTAAAATGGCTGACTGTGCTATGAAGTATTGTGTTGTCAGGAATATCATTTTATAATAAATAAAAAGTATAATAATACACCCGTTCTATTAGTATCTTGTGTTTTTATTTATATTAGCTCAAAAAGTATATTTACACGTATCATTAATAATTACAGTTGATCTGCCGCAGTCTCAGTTGACAGTTACCTTCAATTCCTAAGTTCAATTCTCAACATATTTACTATAAATCAATCCAAGCATTAAAATAAGATCGATGATCATAACAAACATAACATATCACACACAGTAAATATAAAAGTCCGTAACAATGCACGGATCAAACAACGCAGTATCAGGCTCCTTATTCCTCAATTTTTTTTGACTCGGTCTGGATTAAATATTTATCAACAATTCACGCAACGGAAACGTCAAAAGTCTATCTTTTTTTGCTTGGTTATCTATGTCAATCGTCAATCGATTGCTTTAAGTATGAGTCTTCTGGCCAGGCTCATATCATACTTTGAATTTACTTATTACAGAAAAAAATATTATATGTTGTTACTATTTAAGCAAATAAAATATCAATAAAGTATAATTATTTACAAAATTAAAATAACTGACAAATTGCGGGAGTTTGCCAATATTATATTGAATGACAAAGTTATCTCGAATAACAGTACTTTACTAGATAGCAAACTATTTAAGTCGAATAAATATAAAATGGCAACACTTAGCCAATAATAGTTTATAAATCCGGAATTACTCAAATGGCTTTCCATTTTAAAGGTTTTTTTTCACCCGCTTTGTATAATTCATATGATTATTTGTAAAAATGTACAAAAATATTGGAAATTGTTTTGTATATATGCCACTTTAAGACACTCAAATTAAGATCAATCAAAAATTCGCCATTGTTCTTTATATATTTATAATATGTAACATTTGTGAAGACAAGTTACAGAGGAAGAAGAAATGCAGAATACTGCTGAAAAAATATAAATAATTATTATATATTAGTGCCAAAAGATGGATTATAATAAAAATGGTAGGCCATCTACAGTAGATATTTAAATTATAAAAGCAGTATAAAATTCAGTCTGTAATTTTCAGCTAAAACTACACCTATTCAGTTTCTTACATTTATGAATTTGCTAACACTTCTTGCACAAGAATGTCTAAAATTGTACTAAATTTGTATATCAAATCATTGATAATGATAAAACTAATCATGACATTTGAAAAATCAATTCATTTTAAAAATGAACAACATAATGCACTATGGCAGTTGTAAGCTAATTGTTATCTTACAATAGTAGACCACTAGGCTAATAATACAAGTTGTATCAATAAAGTTGACAAATTGTAAGATAAGCACCTAATACATAAATATAATTCTATGTATATTAAATTAACAAGTGGTAAAACTAAAGGAATGTTTAAATGTGGACAGAGATCACAAACATAAATAATGTGAAATAATTTGATATGTTGACAGTGTAAGGGTAAAGAACACTTATAACTAATTGTGGGATTTAGTCACTCTTCACTGAGTCAGTCTTTTGTCTTCAATAAGTCAGCTACCATCTTGTTTGGTCAATTCCGACTCTCTAACCATGTCACATCTTGGTGGAGGCCTCTAGTGAGCGCAGCAGTGGCGCACGGGCCATATACTAGAAGCGGTCCTTGGAGGCATGCAAATCCGGGTTTGTCAAATACTGCAACTCCTGTAGCTCTTGGAACTTCTCATGATCTCTGATGTGTGCATAATTCGCTGACAAACACATCAGATAGTGTACCAAACTCAAAATCACCAGAATACAAGACACCATTGCAAGTATGAACATAATTTCAGCTTTTTCAACACAGTCTTTGCAAAATAACTTTATTTTATGTTCTCCACAGATCTTCATGTCTTCCTGTCTCACAGTCGCAGGGAACATAAAATCGAACTGAGTGAAGTCTATACAATTCGTTTCGGGTTTCAAGCACATTTTCCAAAATATCGTAAATAAGAATGTCGTTATAACCAGAAATCCTAATAACAAGATCCATACGAAGGTTAGGATGTACGTGATGATCATAAACACGGCGCAAGATATCCTTCCGCCAACTCTAGCCCTCCAAGCTCGGTATACTTTCTGTCTGGTAGCACCGGTTGTCAGGCAACCCAAACACAATAGCATGAATCCGAGCGCGGCCATACATGCGCTGCCGACAATGAATATCATCTGTAAAGCTTCAATCCATATGAGTCGGAAGTGGAACACTTCATCGAACATGAGGATGGATAGGGCCGAACCTCTATACATGGTACCACAAAACACACCCACGCCCAAACAGCACATAATAGTGGCGATGAGGGTGGCGTGAGGCACTCGCGTAAGGCAAGCTTGGCAAGCGTCGCCCATGGTTGTTATTGTGCGATGTCCGTATATCCAAAACTCTAACGATCTTTCTTGTTCAACACTTTATTTCACAATTCACCAACACACCACAATGAAAGTGTTTTCATTTCTCATTTCCACACTCATTTCGAATTTCGAAATGAATGAATGACTCATCGATGTTGCCATTTAATTGTTAAAGCTTTTTAAATTCATATAATATTCAAATCAGAATTTTACATGTAGAGTCTTTGAATGCATTAAATTAATATATTTCCATACGGATTTTTATTTTATTGAATAGGCAGATATTGTCTCAACTACAGTGATAAAACAAGATATAACGTTCTATCTATTGAGTGTGTGTATCCGAATCTAAAACGATCCGGTTACTTTGTCTATGGTTTTTGCTACTCGACTAGAAATAAAAAGTGCTATAGGCTCATTGTAGGCTCAAATAATCGACTATCTCAAGTTTAAAATATATTGAACATTGTACGATGTAAATTGTAAAGGATAAAATAGAGTATTGCAAAATTCCACTAGTATGAGTTCATTAACATTAAAACCCGTGAAATAGAATATACTCATATAAAAAGTATAATTCACTTTTAGAATAATATAGAATAATGCATTTTTGCATTAAATATGAGTAAGCCAATGTTGTATTGATGAACACAATAGTGCATATAGGATTAAACCCACCCTGGGAGCAACTTCTACAGTGCCTTCTAAGCACTATTCTATTGCAAGCAAAAAACAGTAAATAAATGAAAATAGTTAAAAAATGGATTAAACTATTTAAAATTACTATTTTGCTAAGTTCCGAATATGTTGATATGTTTACTCATGGATGTAGTATATAAACAGGATTGCGCACGAAGAAAATGGTGTCATCCTGAAATAAGACATATGCATGTAGCATAAGGTTTAATTTACTATGATAAATGACATGGAGGAAGGCCGAAACCGAGTGAGACAGTATGAGGGGGTTTTATCCCTTTTCATTTGCAAGCCAGACCAAAAAAAATATTTTATCTAGTAGATTATTTTACATTCGCGAAAAGGTAATTAGTTCGATAAAAAAATAAACACAGATTATCTATAGTAACATATTATTGGAGGTTTATAGCTGTTATTATTATATCACTAATATCTGGTCTCTTCTTTGACCTTCTTGTGAGAACTCTTTCTCACATGTTTAGTGAAATGAATACTCAGCAGAGTTCAGCCATAGCAAGCGTTTAATGTTATACATACATTAGGTATAAACTTTAATCACAACACAATAAGAACTTAGCAAAAATATATATATGTGAAAAGTATTTGATGTTTAGACATATGTTAAACTTGTGTGTTTACAATAACAACTTTGAACAACGACTGACGTCCCAAATATTTTTCACACATTCTAAGGTTTGTTTTATTTTTGAATCTACATTCAAAAATACCTTCCAGCCTGTCTTACACACTGACATGAGGTTGCATACAGTCCAATAGCAACTCTATGCTCTAACACTCCTCCTTAACCTAATGTCCATGCAAGTACCTTACACTGCTTAAACACATATACCCATACCTCTCACACAAAACTCAAACTTCCCTCTTGAAAGTGGTTTCGTTAAAGCATCTGCAATCATGCATGCTGTCTCTTTATATTTCAGTATCACATTATTATTCACAATTGCCTCACGTACAAAGTGGTACCTAACATCTATATGTTTGGTCCGTTGGTGGTGTACTGGGTTCTTAGCGATAGCAATGGCAGGCTGACTATCAGAGTAAACAGTCATGGGTTCACTTGACTTATACTGTCCATTCGATATTTCAGCAAAAAATCTTTGCAAAAATATTGCTTCTCTAGCAGTTTCGGATATTGCTACGTACTCTGCCTCCGCTGTACTAAGAGCAATCGTCCGTTGTTTCGTACTTTGCCACGAAACAGCTCCTCCTTGAATAAGGAACACTGATCCTGTATAAGATCGTCGATCACTATCTCCTGCATGATCCGCGTCAGTAAAAGCTTCTATAGTTAGTTGTTGTTTCGCTTTCACATATCTCAAACCGTGACTCTTAGTCCCTTTGAGATACCGCAATACGCGTTTGGCAGCAATCCAGTGTTTCTCTTCATAACATTCATTGAACTGGCTAAGGTAGTTCACTACATGAGCTATATCTGGTCGTGTACATACTGCAAGATACATAAGTGACCCTATCAATGCTCGATACGGAATCCTTTCGTCTGATTGCTTGCTATGTGACGGCTTCTCTAGCCTTTGGCCTGGTGCAAATGGTGTGACCACAGGTTTACAATCCTCCATGTTGTATGCCTTCAGAATTTTATCTACATACTTCTCTTGATGTAACTTAATTCCATTGTCATCTTGCACAATATGGATTCCTAGCATCAATTCAGCCTTGCCAAGATCTTTTGTTTCAAAATTGGACATCAATTCACTTTTGACCTTAAGCAGTTCTTGTTTGTTGTTCCAGAACAGTAACATATCATCAACATACACAGCAATAATAATTGTGTTTCCATTCTGTGTCCGCATGTAAACATATGGTTCATGTTCTGATCTTTTAAATTTCAATCTTGTGAGTACTGAATGAAGTTTTTCATTCCATGCTCGCGGAGCCTGCTTCAGCCCATATAAAGATTTTTGTAGAAGACATACATAATCTTCTTTTCCTTTTACTTCAAACCCTTCGGGCTGCTTCATGTAAACTACTTCATTTAAATTTCCATTTAAGAAAGCTGTCTTCACATCCATTTGATCAATTTTCAGTCCTTCTCTCGCAGCTAATGCTATCAGTGTCCTTAACGAGCTATGTCTGATAACAGGTGAAAAACTGAAAACGTATCAAAATAATCAATGCCTCGCCGTTGACTGAAGCCTCTTGCAACGAGTCGAGCCTTATAACGAGTCTTTCCCCCCGCTTCTTCTTTGATTCTGAATAACCATTTAGAATCAACGATGTTACTCGACCTCGGTGGCTTCACTAATTTCCAAGTATTATTTTTATTCAGAGCATTGATCTCCTCCTGAATCGCATTTCTCCACTTTTCTTTATCATTTCTAGATAAAGCTTCACTCACTGTTAAGGGACAATCACTTTCGAGAGCTTGATAAGTGACGTGATCTGGAAATTCTTTTGGTTTTCTCTGAGTGGATATCTCCTATTAGTATGGTGTTCTGATTCTATAACATCTTCCACTTCTTCGGTTGGTTCTGACAGTAGAAATTCAACATCGTCTTCATCTCTCCCATCCACAGATTCCCACTCTTCACAGCTTTCTGCATCATTATAATTTGGACATGAATCCTGAGCTATTTCTTGGATTTCAATATCCTTTTGTGCGTTCTCATCAATTCTTATTGATTCTGATGATTCTTCATTTTCAAAAGAAAGGAGTGTCTCGTTCTCTCTTGAGTTAGCACTTTTTTCGATTGATTCGAATTTGTTTTCAAAGAAAACAACATCTCTTGCTTTGTGGACCATCTTTGTTTTTGGATCAAACAACCGGTAGCCTTTTGAATTTTCGCAATATCCAATGTGAAGCATTTCTTTGCATTTCGAATCCCATTTTGTACGTTTCTCTTTAGGTATATGCATAAACGCTTTGCATCCGAAAACTCTTATGAACTTCAAGTTTTGTTTGATTCCAGTCCATGCTTCTTCTGGAGTTTTGTTTCTCACTGCTTTGGTTGGGGATCTGTTTTTCAGAAAAACAGCGGTATTTACCGCTTCCGCCCAAAGTTCATTGCTTAATCCAGCATCTTGGATCATACTCCTGGCTCTTTCAACAATTGATCTGTTTGCCCTTTCCGCTACACCATTCTGCTCAGGCGTGTATTTAACTGTTGATTGATGATGAATGCCGTATTTCTTTAAGAAATTTTTCATTTTTGTGCTTACACATTCTTTGGCATTATCAGAACGAATCACTTTCAATTGTTTTCCAGTCTGCAACTCAGCAAAAGTCTTAAATTCTACCAATTTGTCAAATACTTCACTCTTACATTTAAGAAAATAAACGAAGGTTTTTCTCGTAAAATCATCTATAAATGTCAAGAAGTAATTGAATCCACTGATTGACTTTACATTCATCGGCCCGCACACGTCCGTATGAACCAGTTCAAGTATATCGTTAGCTCTCGTAGCTATGCTGCTTTTCTTAAATTGCTGCCTGGTTTGTTTTCCCTTCAAGCAACCTACACACTCTAGTGTTGGAAAATTGTTCGAAAAACTCACCCCTTTTGCCATACGATCACGTAATAATTTGAAGTTACGTACACCAAGATGACCCATCCTTTGATGCCACAACTCCATCTCACTAATAGATGCAGTTGCCAGTGCTGTGTGCTCTAAGCTTTGTTTTAATTTGTACACACCATTCTCCTCTACACCTGAAAGTAAGGGTTCGCCGGATAAATTGCACTCGTCACTTCGTAATATGTTAAAACCTCCTTTATAAAACAGAACATTCATACCCTTCTTTGTTATAGCACTCACGCTCAAAAGGTTTGATGCTAATTTAGGCACATACATTGCATCAATTGTAATATTCGGTTTTTTACTCACCACTGTACCACTTCCAAGACCTTGCAAACGTTCCCCATTTGCACATGCCACAGTCACTTCTCTTTCATACTTCTTCAGATCATGCAACCATTCACGCCTTGAAGTCATATGATTAGAAGCTCCAGAATCCACAATCCAAAAAACTTCTGAAGTCGAAGTCGCCATCGTTAAAGCCACAGATGCATCATTTGTTTTCTTATTTCTTTTCTCTGGACAAACGTTAGCCTTATGTGGTCCATTGCAGATGAAACATTTCAGCTTTGGTCGTTTTCGTTGAGGATTAGGATTTCTTTTCTTGGATAAAAGTGCTTGACTGTCAACATTCCTAGCAGTATATGTTTCCTCCATTTGGTACAGTTTTGTTTTAACAAAATCGGTTGTCAATTCGATATTCGAATTTTCAATTGCCAATCTCATGGCTTGAAAGTTATCTGTCAAACCTTGCAACATCAAGGCGGCCAATAGTTCATCATCGATTTCTTTTCCTAAATCAGAAATCATTTGCGCCGTCGTCATTAATGCTGCAATGTATTCTCTTATAGTCAGAAACTGCTCTAGTTTCAGACTCACCAGCTTAGATAACAATCTACAGCGATTATTCAGACCCTTGTCTTCGTATGCCTTCTGTAACGCATGCCAAGCCTCTTTAGCTGTCTTCGCTTGACGTACATGAACTAGGCATTCGGGTTTTACCATCAAGCAAATCTTCGCTCTTGCTTTTTGGTCTCTTTTCTTACTAATCGCATCTTCAGGGGTAGTCGATGTATATTCCCATAAGTCATCATGGGTTAATTACAGTTCCATCATAAACTTCCATGAGTTATAGTTGGTTGCACCATCTAGTTTTTCAAATGATGTCAAACTCATGTTATTTTCACTTTTGCTATTCATGTTTTCTGAGTGATTAATCGCGCTGCTATGAGCTTTGTGTAGGGCCATACACACACAGTGTACACTGACATGAGGTTACATACAGTCCAATAGCAACTCTATGCTCTAACACATATAGAAAAATATTATTATTTAACTTTCTTTATATGGAAGGTTCAATGCATGATAGGAGAATTTGTAATTATAACTCTGGCCACTTGATAATAAAAATAAAATATGTCATGGCTTATACGAAATGTCACAGGTGTACAATTTCAAATTATTTTCGATATTTATTAACGGAAATTGGTTAAAAAGTGTTGCAAAATGATTTGTATAAGTGAATAATATAGTGGTTGTTGTATATCGATTCAAAGGTGAGTGGTTTCATGAGATTTACCATTTTTGTTTACAAACATTCGCTACGGTGACCATAATAAAACCCGCCTTAGAACTTTTCTGATCGACAATTCAAAGTTCAGATGAAATATTGAATAACTTATATATATATTAATCTGCTTGAATATTAAAAGCAGTTCTTTTTTCTTTACAATTTTATTATTAAAGTAATGTTTAATTTATACACGTTAATTTGCATCCTACTATGTTTTAAGTGAAAATAAACACGATAAAAGTTTTTCTAATACAATTGATCATGAATTAAGTATGATTAAAAATATTTATTTCTTGCGATAGTTTTTATTTACTGGGTGATGTAAGATTTCGGCACGAACGTATTACACTAACTGGTCCACTGTCTGCTACATTTTCACGCCTAAGCCACTGAACCGATTTTGATAGAATTTGATACAGAGATAGATTAGACCTTGGGTAAGGGCAAAAGGTTACCTTTTATTATATAGACAACGCTTTAACTGTAACGTAAAACTGCACACTTTATGTTCTTAAAGTTAACCATAAAGGGGTTGAAATGTTACATAAAAATTTAAGCCGTTACAGTTATGGAAACCTTATTCCAAATGAAAAATAATGGCGTGAATAATATTAGAAAAATAGTATTATGGGGTCGAAATAAGGGATGAAATATTATACATAAAATCAAAAAAAATTTTTTTTGTAAATATCACTAATAATATGGCAGAAAGGAAGAAACTCTTTTGTTATTGATCCGATTGGTCTGAAATTCGAAATTTAAACCTCCCCTTTAAATTGAGATTCAGAATTATAGTTATCGCCGCCATTTTGAACTTTGTTAATGATTCGATTAAGATATTTGTTAGGTATGAGATGGTAGGACAACTACGTTGCCGTTATGTGTTACAAGATTAGGTATGAATAATAACGTGTATCTGGTATTAAGTAGGTCAGCGATGCTCCTAGCTAGTGGTCCTGGCCTGTCCTAAAATAGGTGCTACGAGTATACGACCTCGGCCCCCGAACTACTGCAATCACTACCAACTTTCCCCTCCGTGGCTGTAGTATCCATCTCTATATTCCATACTTTCTTTTCCAATAACATCTTCTAGCCGCAAACTCTATTTCCTTTCCCCAGTTGAAGACGGACAGCAGCGTCATCAACGCGAACCCTCCTGCGCTCGCGAACCCGCCTGCCAAGCGTGGTTAGTATTGGCATAAACAATAAAAAAGCCTAATAGTTGTTAAAACCAGGACCAGGACTCCAGTCCCCGGCAGCCCCGCTATTCCTGGTTATGGTAGCGGCCACGGTAACGGCGGGGCAGAGGGTGGTAAGAATCTCTGGGTTGACCCCAGCTACCACCCTCGACGACGACTGGCACTGATAACACACAACATACGCACTTTGTGAACAGACGAGAAGATTGTTAACTGAATTTTGCTGTCAATAAAGATTTATTATAATTATTTTCATTTTTCATTTCACCTATTAAAAGTATACGTATAAAACTATGATTTTGAACTTTTTTGCTAAGTCCTAATGGTCCAATATTTTGGTTTGGTCAAATATTTTTTACACGGTTAGACAATATCACGTTTGTTACCTCAAAAACAAAATGCTTTATTCGACTTTATATTAGCCAATTTGATTAAAATTCCTGTATATCCCAAAAAATATGGTCACCCTATAGGAACGGGACACACCCCCCCTTCCTACACCTCTCGCTCGTTTTTCCGATGACAGTGCGCAGTCCTGTTTATATACTACATCCATGTGTTTATAGTCCCACAAAGTTATCTGACCCGGTGAGAGAGTCGCTGTTGTCGAATTTGGTGTTGCCATTAAAAATACATATAGCGATAAAGTGGGAGAAGTAAGATTTTTCAATTCGTTCAATAGTGTCAGGAAAATGAGTGGACCAGTTTTATTTGCATGTTATTTTTCCTTCCCAAGATTTCTAACAAATCGCATCCCATACCCCTAAACAAGTGTATCTGTATCAGCCCATATACTATATGTCCCACTGTTGGGAACTGCCCTATTCTACAATCGAGAGTGCTATTGAGGGTGGTTAGGCCATATCATAGGCTATGGCCTATGATATGGCCTAACCACCCTATATGTAGTCTATATGTAGACTATATGTAGTCCACCATGCTGGCCTAATGTGGGCTGGTGGACTTACATACCATAGATATTCTTATAAATCGTTATGGTATGCAGGTTTCCTCACTATGTATTCCTCCACCGTTTTAGTTCGTATTTATTGACTATCAATACACACATGACTCCGAAAGTCAGATTTGTGACCTGGGATTCGAGCCCACGACCACCGTGAACATGTTGGCAGCCGCGTTAGGTCCATTTACCAACAGGCCACCACGCACGTAAAGATACATTTTAGTATATGATATGTGCATACATTTATTTTACTAGTACGTACAAAATTCTATTTACGTGGAATTTATTTTGAAAAGCTGACAACACAAGGCTGTGGTGGCAGCTATGCGTTGATAATTTTTTTCGAAGGGTATTATTGGTGTCTGAAGACGCTTATCTTCCTTCGTAAAATTGAATACCTGGGGTCTAACGTTCCTAGCGTCACTTTTTAAAGTTTTCGGCATTTTTCACTAATTTTTAATAATGCAGGAAACATAAATACATTGAGTAAACAACCAATGGCGGTTATGTCAGTGAGTGGCAGGTAAATTGTCAATTTCAAATGACGTCTTTGTTTCCACTTTTGGCCACCGGGCCAGATAACTTTGTGGCTCTATACTACATACTGGTTCAAAGTAACCAGGATTGAGTAAATAATTAAATAACAAACTGAATTTATCTATGGAAATAGTCGATTATTGCATACTTTTTAGATTATATCTGTGATTATATCTATTGCACAAAATGACGTGTCACAATTATTGTCATCGCATCTCTAGCAAACTCCCGGATTGACACATCAATCAATTTTCAAAATGAATTTTGAACCTTATTTTTAATTGTTGAAGCTTTTTATTTTAGTTTCGGACTTTTAAATAAGTGCAAAATGGAAACACTATACCATCAAACAAATCAGCTGTTACAAGAAACTTCTGAGTTATTTCATAAATTAGAAAAAGACCCAGCAAATTATCAAGACATTGAAAATGCAATTCAGACAAAAATTAATGTTATTAATGCGTAAGTTATATCTTTATGAGTTTATAGAGCTAGCTTAACATTCACCTGATGAATACTGGTCTCCGTAATTAAGTTATTTGTGATGTTTCATTGTTTTAATTTAATTTAGCAAGACCAAATGTTTTTGAATGATGTACCATATTGTATTTTATGAATAAGTCTTAAGAGCGTTTATACCCTGCACGCACTTTTTGGCATAAAAACAGGACTTTTCAAATGAGTTAATAGCCACCAATAAACAATTTAAAGGAAAAATAATTAATACTAATTTTAGAAAAGGTTGTCATCTAGGGATTTTGGTGGAAAACATTATGGATTGATGGATAATTTGTGAGTACTATACGGATTACTGAACACAAGTTTCGTTATTTAGGCTTTAAATGGCAATTTAGAAGCTTAAGATATCCGAAACCACTAAATATAAGATGAAAATAAAAATATTATCAGACTAATAAGACCCTTATGGAGGGATTTTGCTGAGAAAAATAATCTTTTTGTGTTTAGTTCCTGAAAAATAAAAATTTAAACAATGCGAAATTATTCAGAAACTCTCGTCAAAAACATATTTTTTTTCACCAACTTATCGTACATAATTTTTTATAGCAATTGCATATTACAATAGAAGAATATCTTATCAATAAATTACCATTTTTATATTTCAACAAAATTATTTTTCATGTTTTCTACAAATATTTTAAAAACCACTATAAAACACGCTGTCCGACGTGGATCAAATCAGACCGCCGCAAGGCCTTCTAGAGGGAGGACGTATCGCTCGTCGCTCCGGCCTGGCTGCAGTCGATTATGCCGCGCGTAGTAAAAATAGCCACGCGCGGAATGCGATTACCACATCTTAGTACTTTGGTAGTAAAATATTTAATTATTATTATTACCTACAATGATTTTGTAGTGAGTATAAATTATGTTTCAGGTAATATAATGGGATGTAATTCCGAGGCTAAATTATGTTATGTATTGTAATATAAAATTAAATATATTTCGTAATTGTAAGGGGTTGTAAGGCGCCTAACACTATTTATGTGTTCAAACACGAAATTATTAATAAAACGTCCGTAGTGTATACTGATTGAACACTGATTTGAATGCAACTTAACAATGTAATAATAACGAAAATATGATTAGTATCCAAAATTTGTATTATTCTTTGCTTGCACAGTAATATTTGTCTACTTATAATGCAAATAAAATATTTTTATGATATTATATTACAGTTACATTTCAATTGAATATTTGAAGCGCACGGATCAAAGTTGTTTGAGCCGATTGTATAGCGAGCCGACGCGGCAGCTCTACGCACACAGCTTTGGTCGCTTATGTGTGCGTGAAATTAACAAAGAAATACCTATAGTTGACTTTGCGCGCAAGGTGTATACGCTCTTAACTCGAAGGATGTGATTAATAATGTAACAAATGTTTAATTTTTCAGAAACTGTGAGAAGTTGGATATCTTTGTCTACAAAACCCCTATTAACCAACGGCCAATGGCTAAGATGAGAGTAGATCAATTAAAATATGACAATAAACACATACAGGTAATATAGGCTTAACAGATAAATGTTACTAAATTATCTATGTAAAATAATAGAACAAAATAAGCCAACCAAGAATGACCAATGTCCTATGTGGGTCCATACAGTGATTTTTATAACTATGAGTGTCTAATGATGCAGGGACCTGCATTACATACCACTAATATAAGTATTTAAAAAAGAAAACTATTTTCAAATAATAATAGTATTCAACAAAAACTGGATGAGTATTGAGAAAATCATCAGTGTTTAATGGCCCTCCAGTACATTTTAATGGAAAATAAGATAATTACTCTATTAATTATTTACATTGAGCATGCAGAAACTAGATAGCGCTGTACATTTTACTTAATTGAACGATTTGTGAACATAAAATATATGAAAATATAGTTCTTGGTAAGGAATACTACAAAATACCATTATGTAAATATCTATGGAGACTCAAGAAATAATACAGATACAAAATAAAGCAGTCAAATATTAAAACAAAAAACTATGTCCTTATTTATTTATCTCTTTATGGAGGCATGATAATTATGCATATATTTTGACTGTAGAGTATTTGGACATAATAATTCCTCCAAATACTGGAATTTCCTCTTTAAAATCTTAATGAATGAATACAATTTCGTCACTAGCTTTCCCAGCCTCTTTGGAGTTGTTGGTTAGACACTAGCTATAAAATGTGAGGCCGTGGGTGACTAATATTTGTCTGTCATTCCTGATAATGCAAGACTCGATCTTAGTGTGGGTCGAGACTATGTATGTGACTGTAATATGTATTTATATTTATATATTTATTTATATATGCTTTATTGTACACCAAAATGTAAGACACATACAAGTACTTAAAAACTAAAGGCATGGTTACAATAGGCGGCCTTATCGCTAGCTGCGATCTCTTCCAGGCAACCTTTGGATGGACTGGATTATTGTGAAATTGAAATAAAGGGTAGTGCAAATAGCGAGAGAATAATAATAATAAACAATAATAATTGATGTACATGCTATATTAATATAAATAAATACAAACACATACATACATACTAATATATATCGAGCTAACTATAATGATGATTTAAGTAGAGGAGCAAAAAAAAAAAATATATATATATATGTATAACAGGATAATACGTTACTGCAGTGAGAGATAATGTATCTTAACAAGTCTCTTAAAACTTGGTAATGTCTTAGCTTGTCTGACAGACAATGGTAATTTGTTCCACAAGCGAGCAGCATGAACTGTAAAGGACTTGCTTAGAAATGATGTGCTGTGTTTGGGAATCTCTAGGATCAAATTCTCTGTTGATCTAAGAGTTCGCGCATGAGTTTGACCGAGGAATTTAAAACGGTTTTTAAGATAGTGGGGGCTGGAGGGATTGTACAAGATACCGTATAAAAGGGAAAGAATTCGAGTATTACGGCGAAAACGTATTGATAGCCACTTGAGTTTGATACGATATTCGGAAACATGGTCATATTTGCGAAGACCAAATATGAATCTAATGCAGAAATTCTGAAGTCTCTCAAGTTTTTCCATTTGGGCTTCGGTGAGGTCGAGGTAGCTAGCATCAGCATAATCAAGGACTAACCATATTTAAATAAACCTGTTTTTGTGTCAGGCATCGCTCACGAATGCCCAGAACAGACGTCGGAGGCGTGAGCAAGAGCATGCAGATAGGGAACAATTATTGAGCAGGAGATTTGGTCACGATCATACGGCGATCAATGTGGATTACTTGGCCCAAGAACAAATGTCGCTACAGAACTCTCACAGGAATGTGGATGAAATGTTACACACAGGTAATTAAACATGCATACATAAACTCACGCCTTTATATCAGAAGGGATAGGTAGAGGAGCAGGACACCCATGGCCTTGTGTTTCATCCCCCAAAGTGAAAGGGGCCGAGCAAATAATGTGGTATGCAGCTGAATAGCTACCTCTGTACGGAATGGTTATGAAATTGTCATAGTGAACTATGCAGGTGAGTTGAGTTTTGGGTTCATTCTGTATGGATCTGGATATAATCATTTCTTTAATACTCTGGGCCAAAGAGTACAGTAATATATGTACTGAATATAATGTAATATCTGGGCTGTCCTGCGCTTATCTCATGTGAAAGCCTCTCAACATAATATCAGGAATAAATTCCTGAATCAGGATTTGATATTGGATAAAAAAATCTAATATTTCTGCCTGACCCGGGGTTTGAACCCAAGACCTCTTGCAAATCTACTGTGGTATAACTGCCCCATAATATAACATGAATGAAATGCTTTGAATTTAAGGAAGTCTGAGTATTGGCAACTGCATCAATCATGCAACTTTGAAATTATTTGCTGTTTCATTCACATAATTAAATTTTTGAAATAATATTATATTAGTCGTTTAATTTTAAATATTTTTTAAACCTAATAAAAACATTATTGAATTATGATCACTTAAGCGATAAAAAATATAGCTATATTAAATACATAGTGTCATAATGTATTAGTTGCACCCAATATGGCGAAAGGATTGCCTCCTATCACATCGTAATCACCAAATGTGGGTGTCCTGGTAGCACCTCTGCCCACCTCTTCTGGGATACAGGCGTTTATGTTTGTATTTCACTTTATTTACTTAATATATATTAGAAGATTGCTACTCAGGTTTCATATATTTGTGAGAAAATTAATCAGCAAGAAAATAAGTAGGGGATAGTTCACTTAATTTAGTTCTTTACATAAAAACTAAAAATAAACATTGTGATATTTTAATAATACATACATGTATGTATATGTAGTACGAAGTAACGACTTGCGGTACTATCATTGACATAAATATATGGACTAGGCGTAGAGCTCTTAAAATGTTCTAACTTAAAAATTGCGACGCTCCAGTGGAGCGTTGCTTCAACAGCGCCACTGAATTGTCGTAGCAACGATTTTGATGAAGATTTGTAAAAAAAATTAGATAACCAATGTCTATTTTCCGAGAAAATCTAATAGATGGCGTGATTTTACTCCGCCTTGGTGGCGTAGTTAAATAAAGAGTCACAAAGCTGTGAAAAAAACATAGCTTTGAATACGTTTGTTTTTATTTTAAACGGTGTAGTTACATTTAAATATTGTTGTTTTGAAAAATATTTTTGTCCTCTTATGAAAATGTGAATTCTGTTCAGAAAATGTGACCAGAACTAAAAAAATAAAAATAAGTTTATTCGTCTATATAAATTGCGTTTTTGCTGTTGCCGTTTTTTATATGTAAGTGTACCGCGTTTAATACATAACTATGATAAAACATATTATTTTTTTGGTGAACTACTTTATTAGATTTATTTATAATTATATTATTTTTATAATCAACGGACACAAGTTATGATGAAGAAAAAAAAGAATAATTTAAAATGTTTTAATTAAGAAGTTTATTAAGGTCAGAAATTAATTCGATATCAAGTTATGCACTAATTTGCATACATACTTCTTCACATTATGAATATGCATACAAATAAATCTATCAAAACTTTTTGAATTCCCGCGTGTCTGCAAGATATTTCTGACTAGACTAGTATGATTTTGCAATTAGTAAAACTATGATCAACAATATAAACAGTAACGTACAACAATATATGTGCATACGTAATAGGGACGTTACGTATAATGTCAAAGACAATTCGTCTATAAAACTCTATGGTCCGTGTGTAATTATGTCGGTTGATCGACTTGCTCACAGCTTGCCGTGACTTCTAGACTCTGACCCGTAATGATGTAATTCGCGGAGCATACACAACAGCGCTGTAATCCTTTGTTTAATCCAATATCCCTTTATTGCCATCATAAAGCAATCAATACCAAACATATATTTACGTTGGAATGCCCTTATGTACATGAATACGAGTGCAAGCAGTGAAGGTATTTTTAAGTCACATGCGAGTGATAAAAGTCAGCGCCAAAATATAAAGTATTTCAAAAACTTGAATGGCATTGAAAAGTGAGCGTAATGATCGTGTTAGTACTCACCACATCTTGAAGGTGCTCGTTGCCGGGCGCACTATCAAAAATATTTTCTACAAAAACTTTAAAGTTTATCAAAACAAAATAAAAACACATGCCTGGCTCGGCAGGTGTTACTTCATCAAGGTGAACTTATAAACAAGTTGGTTTGTGATCAGTGCATTGATCGGATATGCGAGTATAACCTAAAGTGATGGAGATCTGCGCCGGTTGTCGTTTGACTTGAACTACAATTCTAGTGAGATTAGTAATTATCGCGTCCGTGAGTACAGCGACAACGCCCGCGGCCGCACCGACCCACCATTGTGATTGTACAACACTCGGCTTCGATTCAACTAAATATCAAAATTAAGTTCTTTACTCATCATTGTTACGAGGAATACTCTTGTTTTTTAATGATAATGTTTTTGACCTTGTGTGAGACACGTTTTGTGCGTTAAAGGCTTACGCTGATGAAGTTTGTGGGAATGAAATAATTTTGATTGTGCGAACGGAAGGTTCACACGGATATTAATAGTCGGGTTATGAAATTAATTGCAATGTTTGAAGAAACTTAGCGTTGGTGCGTGCAGGTCACCACTCTAGAATTTTAATTGAATTTCTAGTTTGATTTATGGATTTCATGCTGATTAAATAACATTTTCTTTCATAACCGCTCTAGTAGTGAAAGGATTTGTTTTAAAATGTGTATATTGTTTATGTCTTTAAATACCGTAAGATGTCATGTACAGTCATCAACATAAGTCGCTGAACACTTCACATGTTTTGATAACCTTTTTATGAATTAAAATTTGTACGTACTACTCTGTAGTCGTCAAATATAACCAAGTTAAGTCATCTATGCCTAGAAGTACCATACGATATTGAAAATAATTTTTATTTTGGATGATAAGACAATTCCAAACCTCATGAATGTGTAGCGACTTATGTTGCTGACTGTACATCGACATATTTTTTATAATAATCAACATTATTCCCCTTCGTTGTTTCTATTAAACTAATACTGCCACATATCCTTATTATTAGCACGAAATGAGGTCGGGGTCTAGAATATTATGGCACGATTTGAGAGGCAAAAATTATTAGAGGTGGTAGGGATTGGGTCCCAGATTATATGTTTATCACTCTTATTAAAAGATAATGCATAGTTTTCGAAAAATTTATTAAAATAGTTACTAACCTCAAATCACTTATTAGGCAAAACGGAACGTTATTATGAGCGATTGACAAACAAATCGTTAGTAATATTTCAAATAAATAGTCTATGGTGTAAAATGTCGAGAGAAATCGGTGAAATGGAACGTGAAGACTACGCGTTTCAGTCATGTGTCCGTGTCAACAAAAAAATTTAGGAATGTTTTGTTGATGTTTTTGTTGTTTTTTGGTGGAGTTGTCGCATCTGCGATAGACCCATAAATTACGAAGATTGAATTAATTTTGCTTATGTTTTGTTGTTTTATAACGTCCTAGATGTTCAGAAGGAAGTTAGTGTACCCACTTTATGGACCAGTTAGGTCGACTGTACCCCAAAAACGATACGGGCCATCCCGACTTCACGTAGACTTTTGCCTACCACCCCTAGAGTGTATATAAAAAGTCGGAGGCGCGGAGGGAGAGCAGCCCCCGCCCGCTGCACTGTAACGAAGGATGGGTGCCTATTCTTTGTTACGCAAGGGCGAAGGGGCTGTACTTCAAGCAACTTTTGTTTGACCACGTCTGAACAGGTTTGCTTATAATTATGCTTCTAGCTAATCAATTTCCTTTTAAGGAGCCTGTCATCAAATTTTGAAAGCATTCCTAAGTTTTTAAATTCATTTGCATCTTCCTCGAATCCTTTTCGAATTCTCATCGATATACCGGGTATCTCAAGACTGCTACCGAAAACGAAGCCGGGTGGTAGTTTTAGTGACTACAAACACAATGCAATCAAAAATTTCGCAAAGAAACGCGACAATTATTTTTTATGATTTTTTTAATATCGTCATTTTTGGGTGGTAAATCCATAGTTTTTGCTAAAATAATAATTTAAACTCTTTTATACCTTAGAGTATTTATAAATAAAAGGGTATAAACTATTATTTTAGGAAAAAATGTATTTACCACCCAAATATGGCCATAGGAAAAAAATAACAGAAAAAAAATTGTCGCTTTTTTTTCAACTTTTTCTGTTGCATTGTGTCTGAAGTCGCTTAAACTACCACCCGGCTTCGTTTTCGGTAGCAGTCTTGATATACCCTGTATATCTATAGCTAGCTCCAAGACTTGCCCTTTGGCTTATCAAATATCGAACCCAAATCCTCCTGTTTACTATCTTTTTTTTACTTTGATTAGGATTCACTTAACCAAATGCGTTGCAACAAGCAAGATTACATTGTTGAGTTTTGTATGGTACAGTCAGCAACATAAGTCGCTGAACACTTCACATTTTTTGATAACCTTTTTATGAATTAAAATTTGTACGTACTACTCTGTAGTCGTAAAATATAATTTTTACTATTGGAATTCCAATCCAATAGTAAAAATTATAATATTCCAATAGTAAAAATTAAAAATCAGAAGAAACCAAATTGGATATTATTTAGTATCTAAATTATTAGATAATAGTTACATTCTGTGTTACAAAAAACACTAGAATCTATACAATAAAGTAGCATTAAGATCATTCAGTAAAACTTTATTTCGAAATGTGTATTAATTTAAAATACAGGTAGGTTCAACCAAGAGGTCAAGGCATGCAGCGGTCATTTTGAATCGTAATAAACGGTTCTGTATGTCCGCATTTTGCCCTTCCCTTTTTAAATATGTGAACATAAAAGGAAGCAGTTATATGAAAAATGTAAAAGGTGAAGTTAATATAGGAAATAAATTAAAACTTTTTATAGTGGGAGTGGATAAGTCGGCAAGTAAGACTGCGTTTCCAATTTCCATTACAGTGAAGATGAGTGGAGCGCTACAAATAAGTGCAGAAACTAGAAATCGACCAATGACGTACATAGGTTAAAAACATCTATGATGAGATAGACGTCCAATATGATTAGCCGATTACTACATATCTCCGTTTAAGTGGAAACGCAGAGAAAGTCCATGACAAATGCTAAAACTAAATACCTTGGAAATCGTCGATGCATTATCACTTTATCAATCTTCGAGTTAGTAGCGTGGGAAGAAATAAGAGGCAGTGTATGAGTATAATTGTTACTCCGACGAACACAACCACTATTTTCATTTCATTACAATAAAATTGTGTGTAAATAATTTTGATAAGTTTTCTATAAGAAGGGCGGTGTCTAAAGTTTTATTTTGAGCAGTGTAATCTTTCCTAAAAAGTATAGCTTATAAAAACACGAATTTGAAAACAGCATCAAAATTGGTTGTAAAATAACTGAGCTATCAATATTTTTAAAACACTAGTTTTCTCTTTCGCACACAAGCACCTTTTGGAAGATGATGTCACGTTGTGTATATTGCATCCTCTTTTATTACTGCTACTACAAAATTTTATATTTTGTAAGTTGGTTAATAATATATACGGATGTAATATATACGGATTTTAAATATTCTCCAGTATTATGAATATACATATTACGTGACCGATATAAACAAATTTACAACTGCTTAGATACCTACGTAAACCATACCGCATTCATTCTGTAAAGTTGAGAATATCGCAGAATAGTATTTTAAAGTAAATGTCACTGCTTTTCCGTTACTTAGATATAGTGAAGAGTTATTCAAAGACTTTTATGGAACAGGCAACGTATTTGCAATTTCCCGAGCGACGCAAGGATTCTGAAACGGTAGTGACCTATTTCCATTCCATTACCGGCTGTTTATTTGTATTTCACTTTTAATTTAACTGATTGTTTTACTCCTCAAATTAAAATGCAGTATTGAGTTATTATTCTTGCTTATGATTGTAAAACGATTGTTATTAGACTCTAGATCTCAGGATATGGATAGATTTCTTATAAAATTAATACGAATTTGGATCGGAAAGTGACTCTCTATTTCTCTATTCTGATGGAATGAGGAAGCGATAACCCGCATTGAATTCAAAAATGTTTCTGTATAATAACATTTTTATGATGTTTTCCGTAAAATGTTTTGTAATTTTTGTTATATTTTTGTATTATAAGAAACTAGAGAAAACCAATATAGGGTAGTCGAGTGTAGAATATCGAATTTATTTATGTTCGATGCATCTTTATTTGGACTGGCGTAATCTTGAAAGCATTTCCGATCTCTATTCTCAAGTAAAGGTAATCCTATAAAAAACAAACTTGTAAAAAAGCCGAGTCTCGCAACTCAGTTCTTCTACCGTAAAAAGCTGTGATATCCTAGTCATCCTAAGTCGGTTAATTAATTCATTCCCTTCCGGGACTGTGTCTCGTGAGGTCTTATGTGATTACGTAATTAGTTAAACTTATCAACATCATATAGTGACCATATTCAATATTAAAATTCTATTTTTGAAATAAAATAGATTGACTTGACCATAGAGGGTCGAAAATCGGCTAACTGCTTGGAGAAAAGGATGTTACGGTTGTGCCGCATTTTTTTTCGGCTTGGCGGGGGCTCTGCCGTGTCGCCAGATAAAATCTTAGATTTTTTAGGTACGACACTCGGTTGATCAAAATGTTTTACATACACCAAAATTATAACTATGAAATTTCATTTCATTTCCAATACATTTCATTTCATTTCATACACCAAAATTATAACTTTAAGGAAATTGAAATAGGTCAGACGGTACGTATTATAATGGCAGCGAAGGTGTAAAGAAGTGTGTGATTACATTTATCTTCGTGTAACTTGAGGAAACAAAATCACAGTTAGAAAGCTGATCGTGTTAAGAAGTTGATACTAATATTTAATTTACTTTTAAATGTTAATATTATATGACTAATTATAGGAGTCAGTACCCACCTTTGACACACGATTAAGACGGACGTAACCAGACGATTCTTCTCACACAATTCCACGACAAACTAATTATCTATCTAATTATATCCAAACATTTCCTTCCAAACTTATTGGATTTTAATTCCTATAGACTCAACTGACCACACAATGAACGGCGCACTTTGACGTTATGATCTCCTACGTGATGTTCCGTGGGTAGTTGCGACGATAAAGTTGGCAGATAATTTATATCACAACATTGAAAAATGTCGAAATATTTATGTTGCTCAATTGTCAGGTGAAATTGATTCGTATAAACAACTAGTTTCCTAAATCATCATCTTTAATTGTGGTACTTTTTTGTCGCCATCAAAGGTTCTAACAGGAAAAATACAAAAATCGAAGACCTATTTCAGTATGCTGACCATTATCATACGAATGTAAACATCTCAATTATGCTAACCTGCTTGAAACTACTCAAGCTGAATGTGAAAAGCGGAGCACTTCCTTGGGTCGCTATGGGTTATCCATCATCATGTAGGTACGATGGTCGTTATCCGGAACGATCTTTGACTTCTATCGGTAGTAAATCTTCGAATTCGTTTCAATTCTAATGCGGATCTATCGATTGTTCATAGGAGACGATGCGTTTAATAAGCAAACACCGAAATAATCTAGGATAGAACACCAACGTGTTATGCAGTATATTTTATGATAAAATAAGGGCAGATTTTTGTAGGAAATTCATCTTCTTTAATAAAACATAATTACGAATATAGTAAATACTGAACACTAAACTCTTTATTAAAGCTAATGGTTTATTATGAAATCACTTATTGGTGAAGACATTATAAACTAGAGTGTAGTCTGTAGACAATTGCATTATCCATTAAGAGCGTTTACATCTTGCGCGCAAAGTCAACTATATGTCAGTGGCGTAACTACACCATCTGGGGCCCGTGTAAAATCATCGGATGGGGGGCCCCCTTTTTGTATGGAGACGAAAACTGTTAAGCTTATTTTCCGGTACCCCGGAGAAGACCAAAAGGAATATATTAGTGTCACTGACCTGCCATTAAATTGCGGCCGAGACGGGTCGCTAACAAAAATCTGCGCTAGCATACCGAATAAAACCCTGATCTCCGCATTTCGGGCGGTACTGCACTTCTAATAGTTGAGTGGGTCGGAATGTGTCCCTGCAGTGGTTCTTAAGACCGTACTCACGTGTCTTTCCTTTTAAAACAACCTACGCGCGGCTTCATGGGATATCGCCCATGTTCATCCAATCCCCAAGAAGGGTGACTTGAAATTATCACCGAGTGTGGCATGGCGTCGTTTGGGGAAGCTACCTGCCTGGTATTTCAACCTGAGGAACTCTGAAAGTACATCAACAGCTTTCTGGATGATCGCAGCATAAAAGTCGTATTGGACGGCTTTTAACCATTAATTCTGGTGCTCCATAAGGCTCGGTGCTTTCGCCGACCCTGTTTATCCTGCATATCAATGACGTGTTGTCTATCACCAGCTGGCATTGTTATGCAGATGCTAGTGCAAGTGAGGCAAGATACATCTGACTACAGAATCTCTATCGGGGATCCATTAAGGAAAGATGGTCTCAAATTTTGTCGGAAGTCGAGACCTCTCTGGGGCAGGCCTCTCAATGGTGTAAATTGAACATAGCACAATTTAACCCCACGAAGATATAAGTTTGCTTGTTTACAACCAAGAAGACCCCTTTTGTCATGGAGACACTCTCTCTAAGCATCCGAGAGTATTCATTGACCCGAATTATTGATAAAATTGCAGTTCCGGTGTAATTTGGAAGACAAGGGCAAATTGGCCAGCAAAAAGTTAAGGATTCTCAACAGAGCCAAGCGGTACTTATCGTCGAATGATCGGTTATTGCTGTATAAATGCGACGATCCGGTACGACGTGGAGTTCTGCTCTCACCTCTGGGTAGAAACCCCCAAAACACCAGCTCGACCCATTTGACTCATTACAGCGCCGAGCTCTTCGAATCATCGAAAATCCCGATCTCACGGAGAATGTGGAGCCGTTAGGATTGCAGTGAGACTTTGGGTCTCTCTGTGTAATCTATCAATAATATTCTCCCATCACACTTCCCGTCACCACAGTAGAATTCATTCTTACTACCTGGAAACTATCCGGTCCCGGAAAGTACGTTTCCAGTGTTCTTTTCTACCACGCACGTGCAAGCTCTGGAATAAACTACCAGCTTCGGTATTCCTTGAGCGCTATAACCTGTCCTTCTTTAAACTAGGCTTTAAGAAAGTGCTCTCCTAACGGTAAGAAGCGACTTCATTTTGCTGAATCCAGGGATTCAGCAAAAGTCTATGAGCGGCAGTGACCGCTGACCGTAATGCGGGCTGTATGCTCGTATGCCTGCAGGCCATTAAAAGAACTCCACAACGAGACCAATTAGTCGTCGTAATGTCTTTACTACGTGGCCGGAGCCCAAACGTAGCAATGGTGATGGGGCCCCCTCTGAAGCCTAATATCGAAATTTCGTTCTTTTTTAAAGCAAATCTGTACTATCATCTGTACATAATAGTTAAAAAAAAGTTAGTAAAATTCGCGTAAATCTAAAAGAAAGAACCATTATTATTATTTTTATGTATCAAAAATAAACCTGGGTATCTTTAATGGAAACTAATAAAATAGATTTTGATTATCAATTTTGTTAGTAATAAATTGGCTAGGTTCTTCTCTGCTTACGGCCTCTTGGGCTTGAGGGGCCAGGCCGCCGGGGGCCCCTGAGGTCGGGGGCCCGTGGCATTTTGCGCACTCTGCCACCCTATTGTTACGCCACTGCTATATGTATTTCTTCGTTAATTTCACGCACACATAAGCGACCAAAGCTGTGTGCGTAGAGCTGCCGCGTCGCGTCGGCTTGCTATACAGTCAGCTTAAATTTTTTTTTTCAACTTTGATCCGTGCGCTTCAAAATTCTAATATTCAATTGCAATGTAACTTATGATTTATATATTGGTAATATTATATCATAAAAATATTTTATTTGCATTATAAGTAGACAAATATTACTGTGCAAGCAATGAACAATACAAATTTAGATACTAATCATATTTTCGTTATTATTACATTGTTGAGTTGCATTCAAATCAGTGTTCAATCAGTAGACACTACGGACGTTTTATTAATCATTTCGTGTTCGAACACATAAATAGAGTTAGGGGCATTACAACCCCTTACAATTACGAAATATATTTAATTTTATATTACAATACATAACATAATTTAGCCTCGGAATTACATCCCATTATCTTATATAAAACATAATTTATACTCACTACAAAATCATTATTATTTATTTATTTACACTTTATTGCACACAAAACGAAAACAAATACAAACAGAAATCACAAATATAAAAAGTACAATTGGCGGTCTTATCGCCGAAAGGCAATGTCTTACAGACAACCATGGGATGGATTTAAAAATAGGATAAATAAAGGGCAGTCTAAAGTGTAAAGGATAGAACTTGCTTAGAAAGGAAAAGTGTTGCAAATAAGTACAATTAATTTAATAATATTTCAAGTAATACAAATAATAAATACACATATTATGTTATATAAACATATATACCGGGTATCTCAAGACTGCTACCGAAAACGAAGCCGGGTGGTAGTTTTAGTGGCTACAAACACAATGCAATTAAAAATTTCGCATAGAAACGCGACAATCATTTTTTATGATTTTTTAAATATCGTCATTTTTGGGTGGTAAATCCATAGTTTTTGCTAAAATAATAATTTAAACTCTTTTATACCTTAGAGTATTTATAAATAAAAGGGCATACACTATTATTTTAGGAAAAAATGTATTTACCACCCAAATATGGCCATAGGAAAAAAAAAAATGCAATTTTTTGCAACTTTTTCTGTTGCATTATGTCTGAAGTCGCTTAAACTACCACCCGGCTTCGTTTTCGGTAGCAGTCTTGATATACCCTGTATATACAAATATGCATACATAAATAATATAATAACAATACATACATTGGAAGATAAATATATATAATATATTGATATATACATATATATTAAAATACCAGTACATACAAATAGGTAAATTATCCACAGAAATGTGTCAGTTCAGTTCAGTCTTACCACAACTGGTAATGCGTTCCACAGTCGAACAGCCTGGACAGTAAACGATTTATCCAAGAATGTGGTGGAGTGCACGGGCATTCTCAGCTTCAAGTTCTCTGACGACCGCAGGGATCTAGTATGTGAGTCGTGGAGAAATACAAATCGATCTTTGAGATAAGAGGGGGTAAGAGGATTAAACAATATGTTGTACAGAAGATAAAGAATATGAGCATTCCGACGAAGTCGTATAGGCAACCACTTGAGCTTAACACGGAACTCTGAAACATGATCATATTTGCGTAAACCAAATATGAATCTAATACAAAAGTTTTGAAGGCGCTCAAGTTTATTAAGTTGGTCTTCGGTGAGATCAGGATAGCTGACATCGTCATAATCAAGGATAGGGAGAAAGGAGGGTTTGCGCTAATGAAATCTTCGTAGCAACAGGTAGAAGGTTATGTAATCTTCGCAAGGACCTTGCTGAGGCGAACAATTTTCGACTAAGTTCCTGAAGCTGTGGACCCCAGTTGAAGGATTTGTCCAGAACTACTCCAAGGTTCCTAACTTTGCCACTATAAGGGACGGTAGTACCGTCACAAATTACAAGTGGTAGCTGGTCCCTATCAAGCTTAGAAATCATTCTGGGGCTACCGATAATAATCGCCTGAGTTTTGGATGGGTTAATTCTTAAGCCATGAGTCTTACTCCATACACAGATGTGCTGGATGTCTCTGTTAATGTTATCAATCGCCTCAATAACCTTATCAAAAGGTGCCTGAGTATAAATTTGCAAATCATCTGCGTAGAGGTGGTAGGAGGAGCGAAGATGATTAGATATAGGATTGATAAAGACAGCAAAGAGTAAAGGAGATAGCACGCCGCCCTGTGGAACGCCAGCAGATAAGGAGCACCACGAGGAATAACTATCCTCAACACAGATGCGTTGCCGGCGCCCATACAGGTAACTACGAAACCAGTCAACTGCTGTTGGAGATATGTTGAGAGAACGCAGCATACTGAGCAATACATCAAAATCAATGGTATTGAAGGCGTTACTGAAGTCCAGCAATGCTAAGACTGTCAGCTTGCCTTCCTCCATACCGGATCTTATGCCATCCGTAATATGAGTCAAGGTGGTGGTTGTGCTGTGCCCAGGACGAAACCCCGACTGGAGCGGGTTTAGGAGATCATTTTTGGATAGAAAATCGTTCAATTGAGTGTGGATCAGGCGTTCAAGAACTTTGGAAAGGAAAGGGAGAATGGAAATGGGTCGGAATTCCGAAAGTGCAGAGGCGTTGGATTTTTTAGGAATGGGGATAATGTGGGCTTCTTTCCAAGCACTTGGGAAAATCCCAGTAGTGATGGAGTGGTTAAGGATATGGGAAATTATAGGAAGGATTTCGTCAAGGATAGGTAGAATCATATTACGGTTGACGCGATCACTACCCATTGCATTAGATGAAATAAGCTTAATAGTTTTTCTCAACATCACAAGCAGCAAATTGTTTGAAAGTAAAAGCCGAGTGGTTGGGAGTCTTAAGAGTAGAAAGATGTCGAATAGTGTTATTTTTAATCGTCTTATCGAAATTGGACGATGAAGTAAAATGTTGGTTTAGAGAATTGAAATCAATGGATTTAGGAATCGAATCATGGTGAGATTTACCCACTCCCAATGTCTTGAGAAATTTCCAGACTTTAGCTGAGTCTCCGTTTTCAACTGAGCTGTGAATATGACGGCGTTGAGCATTCCTACACACCTTACTGCAGTGATTTCGAATGGCTACATACTTTAGCCAATTCGACTCGTTGGGGCGACGATTGTACCTTGACTTGGCCGACGCTTTTTTAGCAAGTTCTTTAATTTCGGCAGTAAGCCAAGGTGACGGTAGGTGCTTAATTTTAACAGAGCGAACTGGTGCATACTTGTCAAATAATTCGATTAATGAGGTATTGAAAATATGCACCTTGTCATCCACACGGTCTGAGTGAAGGAGCAAACTCCAGTCGATGTTATTAGCAGCCTTGCGAAGATTATCCAGGTCAATACCACGAAAATTTCGCTGCAAAAGGATTTTGGGTAAGGATTTGGGGGTACGAAGTCTATAGGAAAGAAATAGGAGGTCATGACAGGAGAAAGCGTCCGCAGAACACTGCCCATGTTTCGCGACGTTTATTCAAAGAAGAAACAAAAATAAGATCTAGTAGAGAAGGAGTATTATTAGGAGAATGATGAGTGGCTGAAAGAGGAAGTATGGAAAGATTACAGGATTGGATAGTATTCACAAGAGAGGATGAGCGATGATCTTTCTTAAGAAGACAGGTATTGAAATCACCCATGATTATGGTTTGACTGTACGAGGGAACTAAATTCTCAAGAATTATTTCAAGAGAAGAAAAGAAATTTATGTGAAGCGAAGGACAATAGTAAACACCGAGTAAAAGTTTATTAAGTGAGAATTCCACCTCAACGAAAAGATGTTCGCCAGCATTGGGCGGTGGCGGTTGCGGTGATACACTTACTATGGTATAACGAAATTGTGAACGGAGATAGATAGCTACACCACCACCACCTCTTACCGCGCGATCATTTCTGATGAGGTGGAATCCTGGGAGGGAGTAAGCGGAAGAAGATAAACAAGGTTTTAACCAAGATTCTGAAACAAGGATAGCATGTATATGAGTACAGTCAAAACTAGCCAGCATATCGGGGAAATGAGCCGGAATACTCTGGGCGTTGATATGGACCACATTGAAATTCCTAGGAACGTCAGAGAACTGGCACGAGAGAGTGTCAGCAAGTGAGGGAACACTTATGAAACTATCATCACTACAAGCAGAGAAGAATTCTTCACTATCACTGCTACAATCATCCTGCACATACATTAGTAAAATAAAATAAAATTAATAACAATAAAATATAAACTAAAATAAATAATAAAAAAAAATGGTAAAAATAATTCAGTAAGTACAAAATAAAATTAAAAACAAAAAAAAGTATCATCCATCTGCCGGTTATGAAAACAAAAAACACAAAAATATAAAAAAACATTCGCACTTTCACTAAAAACAAGAAAACATTGTGAGAAAATAAATATAAAAATGATTAATTTAATCATTGTAGGTAATAAAAAAAAAATTCACTACCAAAGTACTAAGATGTGGTAATCGCAGTCCACGCGTGGCTATTTTTACTACGCACAACTAAAATCAACTGCAGCCAGGCCGGAGCGACGAGCGATACGTCTCCCTCTAGAAGGCCTTGCGGCGCGGCGCGGCGGTCTGATTTGATGCAGGTCGGACAGCGTGTTTTATAGTGGATTTTAAAATATTTGTAGAAACATGAAAACTAATTTTGTTAAAATATAAAAATGGTAATTTATTGATAAGATGTTCTTCTATTATAATATGCAATTGCTATAAACAATTATGTACGATAAGTTGGTGAAAAAAATATGTTCTTGACGAGAGTTTCTGAATAATTTCGCATTGTTTAAATTTTTATTTTTTAGTAACTAAACACAAAAATATTATTTTTCTCAGCAAAATCCCTCCATAAGGGTCTTATTAGTCTGATAATATTTTTATTTTCATATTATATTTAGTGATTTCGGATATCTTAAGCTTCTAAATTGTCATTTAAAGCCTAAATAACGAAACTTGTATTCAGTCATCCTTATAGTACTCACAAATTATCCATCAATCAATAATGTTTTCCACCAAAATCCCTAGATGACAACCTTTTCTAAAATTAGTACTAATTATTTTTCCTTTAAATTGTTTATTGGTGGCTATTAACTCGTTTGAAAAGTCCTGTTTTTAAGCCAAAAAGCGCGCGGATGGTATAAACGCTCTTAAACAATCGCTGAAATTGCAAGCGATGCGTGGATTCGATGCGGAGGTAATTTTCGAACTAGTTGCTATTTACGTTAAATAACTGCGGCTGGATCCTATTCCAACTCACTCTATGCATTCGCAGCTAATGTTCCAGTTGTGATTTAATCACAGTAGTCGATTGGACAAAGTTCGCCTTTGTGAGTTTTATGAGCGACATCCTCATTCAAAATTGCTTATCTGCGTTTCTCATTTGCACAGTCGAATCGGGTTACTGCTATTGTGTCGTCCCGAGCGATATTTTGAAGCACGAACATTGAATCTTTTCTTGCAGTGCCGTCTCTGTGGTTAACCAAATTGGATATTATATAATGTTCGCTACTTTGTCCATTTTGCGTTTTAACTTGACATTTGGGACAATGCAGTGCTCTGTATAGTATCATTTATGTCCAAGTCCAAGTTTCTTTGTCAGACCTCAGTGACGGCATTATTATCGCATTGTTGTAGTTAGTAGGTAATATGTCATAGTTTATTTTGTGTCATTTAGTGATTAATAGAAGGAAACATATTTATCGGTAATAAAGATGTATAATTAAATGAACCTGAAATACATACAGGGTATATCAAGACTGCTACCGAAAACGAAGCCGGGTGGTAGTTTAAGCGACTTCAGACACAATGCAACAGAAAAAGTTGCAAAAAAAAGCGACAATATTTTTTTGTTATTTTTTTCCTATGGCCATATTTGGGTGGTAAATATTTTTTTCCTAAAATAATAGTGTATACCCTTTTATTTATAAATACTCCAAGGTATAAAAGAGTTTAAATTATTATTTTAGCAAAAACTATGGATTTACCACCCAAAAATGACGATATTTAAAAATCATAAAAAATAATTGTCGCGTTTCTATGCGAAATTTTTAATTGCATTGAGTTTGTAGCCACTAAAACTACCACCCGGCTTCGTTTTCGGTAGCAGTCTTGAGATACCCGGTATATGTATATGTACATATACAATACTGGTGTTATACTAGCCCTTTTTGAGAAATTAAACTGTTCTCGCTGTTCTCTTCATCTTTAATAGACATTATTACATTTTTTACAAGTAATGTTATATGTTATGATCGAATTATTATCGATTTCTTTTTAGTAATGGATTCCTATGTTAATGTCCCCTTGATACTAAGATAGCCACGCTTTATAAATACAGAGACTACAATGCATTTCGGTTATTTTACATCAAATACTTAATAACCAAGGCGAAGCACAAAGAGTATCAATTAACGACAAACAAATGCTACACATCATCGATGTATTATCAATATCGTCCAGAGAACCATCATTTATAAACTTCGATCAAACTTACACTAGATAATAAGTGACGGCCTAAAAACGGCAAGGGAAATAAGAGCACAAATAAGCTTGTAGTCTTTTTAGTATGGTCCAAAAACATAATGCATAAAAGGAATAAGGTTTATTGTTACCTGAAGTTGATTATGATTTAAGACTTTTTGCTGCATCTCGTAGTACGAAATTCAAATGTATAAGCAACTTCCACCGCTTTTGGCGTGTGATTTTGTTCCGGACCCTGTACATACTAATGTATTTTGACAGCCTCCGTGGCGCAATTGGTTAGACGCCGCCTGTGAAACGAGAGGCCGCGGGTTCGACCCCCGCACCGAGGCAAATGTTTGTGAGGCCCACAAGTATTTGTTTCGGGTCTGGGTGTTTGTGAGACCGAAAAGTCTCTCGTAGTTCCCGATACCCACGACACAGGACTTAATTGATCTTAATGTGGGGTCAGGACTATGTATGTGACTGTTGGGTGTATTTATTTATTTGATCGAAGTTTATACACCCAAAGCTAATAGACTAATCAACAACATAATATTTGCAGGTAGCGGCATTCTAGAGACGCTGCGGTACAACAGGGAGACTTTGAAGGGCGCGCACAGACGGATAATAGACCTGGCCAATACTTTAGGCCTCTCTAACGCGACCATCTCGCTGATAGAACGCAGGGTGGCGCAGGACAAGTACATACTCTTTGGCGGGATGCTCGTCACACTGGCCATTGTTGTACTTGTTATTGTATACATCGCGTAGGGAGTGGCTAAATATCTAGTTCTGTAAGCGTTTTGTTACATCTTGAAGGAAAAAAGTGTTTTTCATTGGTATTCTTGCGTATGCTAACGTCAATTCGACAGCCCCCGTGGCGCAGTTGGTTAGACGCCGGCTGTGAAACGAGAGGCCGCGGGTTCGATCCCCGCACCGAGAGAAATATTTGTGTGAACCACAGGTATTTGTCTCGGGTCTGGGTGTTTGTGAGACCGAAAAGTCTCTCGTAGTTCCTGATACCCACGACACAAGACTCGATCTTAGTGTGGGGTCAGGACTATGTGACTGTTGGGTGTATTTGTTAATTTATTAATTTTCAACCTGGTTTCGCGACGTGCAGTGCCCTATACACTGTTTAGGTGAAGTTGAAACTGTTTTAAGCATGCGCATGGATACCAAAGGAAAAACACACGTCATCGTTTTATGTTTGTTAGACAAGGATAGAAAAATGCGGAAATCTGAACGGGTGTTTTCGCGTCTCCGCATGAAATTGTCGTTTTCTAATAAAAGCTGAATAGGGTATTTCACTCCACAATTTGTTATTGTATTTATCAAAAGGTATCTCAAATCTAGCATACAAAGAATTGTGTATATTTGTTCAAAATTCTCTTCTTGGTATATTTTAGGATAGGTATATAATATGTTTATGTGTATGTATGTATTATAGGTATGTTTGTATATGAGTATGTGTATGGATATTTATATATATTTTGTGTGTTTATGTTATATTTTTAGTTATTAATTGTAGATTATTATTATTTCTTTTACGCCTTAGACTGCCCTTTCTATCTCCTGCTAGTATATCCATCCCATGGTTGCCTGTAAGAGATTAGTGATTTTCTGTCTGTATCTGTATCAGCCCATATACGTCCCACTGCAGGGCACGGGCCTACTCTACAATCGAGAGTACGATTGAGAGTGGTTAGGCTATATAGTCCACCATGCTGGCCTAGTGCGGGTTGGCGGACTTACATACCATAGAAATTTGTATAAATCGCTATGGTATACAGGTTTCCTCACGATGTTTTCCTTCACCGTTTTAGTGCGTGGTGATTGATTATCAATACACACATGACTCCGAAAAGTCAGAGGTGTGCCCTGGGATTCGAACCCGCGACCACCGTGAACATGAAGGCAGCCGCGTCTAGTCCGTTAACCAACAGGCCACCACGCACTTAGTGATTTTGCCTAGTGTGATAAGGCCGCCACTTGTACTATTATTCTTATCTTCATAGTATTTCTGTACAGTGCAAAAAGAATTAAATAAATAAATAAAATTCACCAAGTTCGAAATGTTTTAAATCTTGCAGTGGGAGTAAAAGAAAAGGGATGCAAAACAAAACTAATGTGTCACCAGTTTTGTGCATTCATTATTCATAACATACATCACTTCCACTCTTTTTTAAAACTAATATTTGTCTCATGTTTAAAACTACTTAATACTGTTTTCAAAGAAATGGTTTCGTTTATCGATATTAGTGATTTTGTACGAAAAATAAAATAAAAGGATCACAGTCAAATACCCTATTGAGCTGAGTGAATGTGGTTAGTCCCTTATTGTAAATAATTCAGCAGAAATAATATCTATAGGAGTTACTCTATAATCCGAAGTCCGAAAGTTCGAACGTTCGACGCCCAAAGTAAGTTATAAGTTTTCAAATTCTAATAATCAACACTATTCTCTATAGCATTTATCATTCATTCCGAACTTTGCCTATGGTTACGATCTCCGAAAGAAGATTCGAACATTTTAAGGAATATACCTAGGCACATTAGTACAGTTTTACGTACGACGTCCGAACATTCGACCTTCGTGTCGGATCATAGTGAAACCCCCCAGTATTTTATCGACGTGTAATGTATTGGCATGCTCGGCTCGCTTTCAATCACGGCCTATGACTGGCAGCCGTTGTAATGAGAAAATATTTGCTACTTTTGTTACGAGGCATAGTTGTGCCGTACACGCATTTTATTAATAAGTAAATATATTTATTTTGCTAATGGATTTTGTTTTGTTATGTTGTTTGAGACAATGATTGGTTGCTTTATTGAAATAAGCCGTTCTCTACAGTTTAAATAAATATCATTTAGGTATAAAATTATTGTTGTAATGGGCCCGTATTTCCTTGAAAAAAGGTGAAAAGATACATAATATATTTGTATGTATATTTTCCAACATTCCTTTACTAAAACAAAACGAAAGGTTGACAAAAGTTTAGACTGTTTACATTGAGCTATAGTAATGTGTTTCATATTCATACCTATCGAGCAATTTAAAGACAATATTATCAATGATAGTCAAAATTTTTTTTTTTATAAACTGTAATGTTAGTGCCTACATATGTATGTGCCAATTACCGGCAAGATCAGGATAATAATATGTACATATTAATTTGTATACCTGCGTAATGCGTATGTTCTCACAATTAAACATACATACATAACTATAAATTATAATTATGTTCACTTATGATTATTGTTACCTTTAATATTATTTTGAGTTCAAGGTCAACTATATTAGGCATTCGTTGTTTATATGTGGAGTAAATTATTTTTTGATTAAGATGTTTTTGTGTACATTTTGCCTAACTTCGTATAAAATTAAATCTTAGAGTAATTACCTATGGAGAGAGTCGAAATGTACTGATGTACATCGCACAAATGAGACACACCGATACGAATTTCTTTATATCAGAATGAGATGCAAAATAATGTCCTATTTCATGTGACGTGCCGCTTTTTGTTGTTTGGCGAAAAATAATTTCGCCAAACAAAGAGACGTCATTATCATGTCAAGTGTCATTTGGTGTTTATTTCTCCAAAATACCTAATTCTTTATTTCAGCATTTTGTTGTGTTGCTAGACATTCGAAAAGATTTCCCTTTGGCCGTTTACCAAAACAATATTACTGAAATATTAATTTAAAACTGCTTATATTGGTAATTGGAATCATATCTGATATTAAATAATATATGTTTTTTTTTATCACATTTATCCCTTATAGCTGGTATTAATGTTATGCTGTCCATGTGCAATGTTATGTCCATATTATGTTGCGGTGCGTAGGGCTCAGAGTCGAATCTTTCGGCGCTGACGTCATAAGTACAATATAGTCGGCATTATTCTAAAAAATTTGTTTAACGACCACACATATTGGCCTATCAGCTCTAATTGTCAGCGTGACACTAGTACCAGCCAATATAACACATAATTTATACGTTTCGTACAAACATACATGAAAATAGATACATTAGTGTTTTTAATCTCTTTGGGTTTATACAGATTTAGGCCAAAAAAGTGAGGGAATAGTGGCGTAAATCCAACTTTTGGTCCAAGAAGAGTAATTGGGAAATTCAGTCTTAATAATTTAAAAATGACATAATAATTCAGCTAACATTCAGTCTCATCCTGAGACTGGGTATGTCTTGAAGCACAATGAGACTTAACATTTTGTGTCTCAGGATGGCGAGTGCAGTGGAATGCCAAATGGCAAGCATTGCTTAGTTATGCTACTATTCATGAGCTGCCTTATCGCTTACTATCAGGCGAACGGCATGGTCGTCTCGCCATTAATTGCAATAAAAAATACTATCATAAATCAACTAGGGTCCATCATAGTACCTCTATGTCACTAAAAGCAACGGTGTACATTGCTGGCGCATTTCTTAATATTCAGTTTTCCTTTATGTTCAGCACGTAATAAATCTGGATATGATTCTTTTGCGAGTACATAGTCTTACGCGATTAAGCAACAAGCACTAGCATGGAAATTAAATATCGTCCTTTTTTTATTGCAACGAATGACGAGACGAGCATGCCGTTCGTATGGTAAGCGATACCCTACTACCCTACGCTCGCCATCCAAAGACATCTTTAATAGTTACCATAGCAACAATGTCCTTGAAATCGGAACACAACAGTTATTCATTCATTCAGTCATTAATATTGCTGTTCGACGGGAGAAATAGAAATTGGGGTGGTACTTTCCCAGACGGCCTCAGTATGCTAGCTATTCAACTAATATTATGTATTATTTATTTGTATTTATTATTTGCACAATTACCGTTATTTTTAATAATGTGTATAATTTTATCATAAGTTGGGAAAGATAAATTATGTGGTAACACCAAAAAATGTGTCAAAAACTATTGATGTCTCATGTGCGGTTACAACATGAATCTCTCTAGAGGTAATTACTCTAATAATTAAATACATCAAAATGATATTAGTTGTTTTAATACGTGGGATGTTTATGGGCTGATACAGATAGTTACTGATGGACAATTGAAAAAGTATTTAATGTTCTCGCTGGTTAAAAAATACCAAATAATTTTGAATTTTTGCAATATACGTGAACTATCCAAAGTATATAATGTTCCTCGATTATTAATTTTTCAATAACAGAAAATAATTATATTTTATACAATTTGTAAAAACACAGACGGCCTTTGTAAAGATGTTATTTTCTAAGGTTATTTTGTTATATTCGGGAAGGAGAATCACCACGAGTTACCTTAGCAGTTTCTAACTTCAAAACTCAATGGAATAGTCGTTACAAAATGCTATATAGTCACTATAACTCTTTTTTTATATCATTATCGGATAGGGCATGTGTCTCGTTTAAATAAAGGGAAATGTATTTTTAGACGACATTTAAGGGGGGCTCGCCCCCATATCACATCGTCGGACGGAACATACAAGGCGAAATGTAGGTGTCCACGCACCTCTGCCTACTTCTGGGAAAAGGCGTGATTTTATATGTAGGTACATCTAATCAATTTCAGAGTATTTGGATTGAGCTGCGATCTTAACTATCGTGTTTCTATTTTTTATGTTTACACCACGTTTTATGTAAATATATTCAGACTTCTCTCACAGTGTAATGTTTATATTTTACTGGGAATTACTCAAGTACATTTAGTAAGTGTTAACATGCTGAAATAATGGGTTTATTTGCATCAGCATCTGTTTAAAAAATGTAAGTGACATGTCCGTTGATTGGCTTCACGTAAGTAAGCATTGTCGGAGAGCCTTCTAATCGGCTTGCGATGGATAAAGTGTTAATAGGAGATATAAATATAGTTTTGTACGCTACCATGTATATAAACAACATAAGTGTTAATGTTATTTTTTCAAGAAATGCGATTATGTTGACCATTTAGGTGTTATAATTTAAATTCATTATCTATTCCTGTTGTAATTTCTATGTGATAAATGCCCTACGATGTATTGTTAAGATATTTTGTATGTAATTAAAGGCGAACAAGAACTCTAGTTGTTTTTATTACGGAACATACATAATTTTGTATACTAAATCAATAAACAAAATCCGGCTCAAACGCAGAAAAGATACTACCCTTACGCCAACGTACATTTTACAAACACTTCTACAAAAAAACTAAACAAATATAACAAAAAAAGTCAATACATACTGACAAGTGATGTAACATCACTAAACGTCAACTGTCAAACAGACAGGTAACGCTATTTCCCGCCAACACAAATTACTCTTTTCGTTTATCGGGATCGCAGCAAGGCAGGACCGGCTTCACATGTCCACACTCGAAAGCCACGTCTTCTTCTTTCCGCGGGGCGCAGGGCCCTGTGGCTTCGTCGGGGGCTTTGATGCAGGCTTCGACTGGCAGCGTGGGGTCACGCGGAATGTCGGCCACGCGCGCCGCGGCGGGGGATATCTCCGGCACGTCGCGACGCAGCTTCTTCACGCGACCGTACGCGTCGCGAGATATACGCATGTATTCTGGCACCTTCAAAGAGATTTTGGACGTGAGATTATTAGTAAGGAATATACAGGGTGTTTGTAGTCACTAAAATTACCACCCGGCTTCGTTTTCGGTAGCAGTCCTGAGATACCCAGTATAAGTGATAAGAGAATCACACTGTCATTGCACTAATGGGGAAGGCCAGCTTGATTGCGTTGGCACTACTATCTTAGAAAAAACCATAAGGAGACATCTGTCGTGATATATTTTTCTGTAATAAATAATAATTATATCGTGTCGTCATGATGACTATGTTAAAGAAGGCTAAAACCCTTGCGTAGTTCAAAATCTGACATTGCATCGACATGAATACGCGGTGTTCAAGTACCTATAGCGAACAATGGACCTACCTCCTTGCAATCAACTCCATAGGTGCCGAGGTAGCCGGGCGGTCCCTTGTCAACCTTCGCTGTGCCGCCAGTGTCTGTTTCCTGAGGCTTCGGGATCACCTCATACGCGCAGATGTCATGAGCCCGACGGTATGCGCGCTCTTCGGCATCCTGCAAACACGCAATCAGAATCAATTCAGATCAAAAATGATATCAGGATCATCATTATCATCATCAGCCTATTTGCGTCCACTGCTAGACATAGGCCTCTCCTATGGCACGCTACTGGGCTCGATCTTCAATATCAGCTTAGTCAACCACAAAACTTCACAATTGAACATCAACATCCAAATTGGATCAGTATCTTATGATGAAATCACGGACATACAAACTTACGACACGAATACAAAATCTCCTTTTATAATACCTACAGTTAAAATGTCGGTACATACTACATAACAGTTAATTAATTTCGAAAACTGGAAATCTGATATTCATTGTTAATTAAAAGCGCTTGCTTCACTTATTTGCCGATAATAAGGGATCTTTAGTTATATCAGTACGATGCACGTTCTCTGTTATTGCGTTAAGTGATTAAGATAACAGTTCTTTGCAATTGTATGTACATAATTTTCTATCATATATATATTATTCATCATATACATATACATATATATATATATATATATATATATATATATGGTATGGTATGGTATGGGTATATCAAGACTGCTACCGAAAACGAAGCCGGGTGGTAGTCTAAGCGACTTCAGACACAATGCAACAGAAAAAGTTGCAAAAAAAAGCGACAATTTTTTTTTGTTATTTTTTTCGTATGGTCATATTTGGGTGGTAAATACATTTTTTCCTAAAATAATAGTGTATACCCTTTTATTTATAAATACTCTAAGGTATAAAAGAGTTTAAATTATTATTTTAGCAAACACTATGGATTTACCACCCAAAAAAGACGATATTTAAAAAATCATAAAAAATAATTGTCGCGTTTCTATGCGAAATTTTTAATTGCGTTGTGTTTGTAGCCACTAAAACTACCACCCGGCTTCGTTTTCGGTAGCAGTCTTGAGATACCCGGTATACCGGGTAGGAAAAAATTTATTTACCACCAAAATAGGGCATTAGGAAAAAAATTACAAAAAAAAAATTGTCGCTTTTTTTTGCAACTTTTTCTGTTGCATTGTGTCTGAAGTCGCTTAAACTACCACCCGGCTTCGTTTTCGGTAGCAGTCTTGATATACCCTGTATATATTCATCTATAACAAATATGTGTATATTTTACTTAACTACATCAGTTGACCGGTGTTCGTTGGCCGGTCCTATTCAATTAACACTTATGCAATAAAGATACCTATATACCTACTCTATTGTGTTTAACACAAAATATTCCAAACTACTCCCATTTTTCTCTCCGTCATCTCCAATACCAGAGCAGAATGCTGCACTAACTAATGCACCTGCGGATTCTGTATCATCATACATTTATCTCGCCCCATCACAGTTCAATTCTTGGGCTTTTCCCGCCCACACCAACCACTGCAACTCCTGTCACCCAGGATCAACAGAAGCACGCAAAGAATTGACACCGTGTGTCTCTTAGAGACTTTGGTCTGATTTTAACCTGCATCGAAATTAATCAGAAAGAAAAAACGAGGAGTTGGAAACAAATATTTCTCCACTTCCTTTACTGAGCTACTGATTAACAAAATATTTAAAAGCGATTACCGGATCCTTGTATCGTTGGCAGAAATCGTCATCATCGACGTAGTGCGGTTGTTCCCCGGGCGGGTAGGTAGGCTTGGCTTGCGGCTGGCGGTGCTCGTCAGGCGCGGGCCCGCTGAAGCACACCATCTTCTGGTGGTCGTCGCGTGCCGCGCTCGACTTCAAGATACCCTTCAGAGGTAGTATATCGTCGCACGTCGGCTTACTACAAAAGATGACATTATAAATGTGACGGTTGCTATACCTGTCATTCACAACCAAGAGCTGTCGAAGTGATTCATCTTCCACTTATTGTATACAAAAAAGCTTAACAGTATAAAGAGATGACTCTATTTTGACGAGCGGCAATCTTTTGTGCTATACTTTAGGGACCCCGGAATTCTGAAAGGGCTGTTCTGGTGGGACTATCCTTCGAACACCGGACCGGGGATGTAGCACCGTGCGGTTCTTTCACTTACCTCTGCCTGGTGATCCTGAGCGTGTCATCATATGAGATCCTGTCAGTAGTGGTGGGCGGCGTGGGCGGGCGCGGCGGCGTGGCGCTGCCCTCCACCACGTCGAGCGCAGTGAGGCATCGCTCCATGGCACTGGGCTCAGCCACCGCCGCCTGCCCGATCTTGGCCAACTGGGCCCGTGTTTCAGCCGCTTGCTCTTCACGCACCGCCATCTAGATACAAACATACTTTTTAAGGAGAGTACTAATTGGAATTACTAGTTTGTTGTAATTAGCTTGTATGTTAAGTCAGGACGTGACATTTCTATTTGGGATTAATCTTAATATGCAGCGGTGATGGTATGTTTCAAAAAAAAAACTTAATATCGTCAAAAACCTACGCTCAAATATATAAAAAAAAATTAAGTTAGGAGGATAGAGAATAAAAACTATCATAGACATAACTTGGTTTATCTTTTTACCCATCTGCGGCGAAATGATAAAAAGTTTTGGTTGATTTTAGCAGTCTAAATATCGCACCCTCGGTGCAACAAAGTCACATATGCAAAAATTACAAGGTTGGAAGGTATAATGAATTAATCTTATATTTTGTTGAATATTTAGTTGTAATAATTTTTTTAAGCTTAAATTACAAGTTGATATTGTGATAAAAGCTGTCGACTTGTCTATATCTTGAAATATCATATTTTTATACGATGTCAAAGTTTCAAATGGTTTTCTTGAAAAGTTGCATTTTTGCAAATGTGACTTTGTTGCAGCGAGGGTGCGATTATGTATGTACCCATATTAGTTTTTTGGTATGTTCCATTAAGACATCAAAACTGCATATTCGATTTTGATGGATGAAGTGTTAATTGATTCGATCGTTTTTTTATTAAAATAAATTAATATTTAATATCACCGATCTATACCTACGTGTCCAAAATGATATCAATTGTTTCTGCAGTCAATACATTTATCCACAATATAAATTAATACGATGTACACCATCGTATTACGTTACAAAACGAACCCAAAACTCATCAAATACTCCCTTTATCATCGGATTCAAACAACGAATGTATACGAATTAAAACAAAAGCTTTTTATTGTGTTCAATGAGAGCGAATATTTGCGATGTAAACAAAAATAACGTTTACATCATACAATATAAATTCTGTTTCAATAAAAAATGCAATTACAAGAGGGTTTCTTTTAGCTTGAGCTCATTTAATATCCGTGTAAAGTATCCCGGTCGGAAGTGCCGAGTTCCGCCAACGGAACAAATAGCCGATGTGGGTATTTGTCTCCATTTTGTGTTTGCCCTACATTATTATCATTATCCATAATGTATTTTACTTTCGTATTGGGCTCGTTTTATTTGTGGATAATCTTCATCCAGAACAAGTTAGTGTTATTTGAAGCTTTATTGATGTTTGCGCGTGTAGATAAGGTCCCCAGGGCCGCCGTAACGGTTATTGGCGCCTGTGTGCGAAAGATTTTAGCGCCCCTTAAGGCATTTTGAATTATCGGTAGGTTCTTGAAATAAAACAAAGAACTGAACTTTTAAAGGCATATTATGTATTTGTAGACTGCCCAACAGCCCACTGCTGAACATAGGCCTCCCCTAATGATTTCCACAGAGACCTGTTGGAGGCAGCATGCATACAGCGACGTCACGCGACCTTTACCAGGTCGTCTGACCACTGAAAATTTTTGTATAAATTCCGCAGCGTATGGATATGGTCTATAGTACTAAAGCCTTTTCGGAAATCGGCTTGTTCGGGAGGCTGGAAGTCATCAAACCTGCATTCGAGACGATTTGTGATGACCCTCGAAAACAACTTATAGACATGGCTCAGGAGCGAGATAAGCCTGTAGTTCTTCAGCAAAGTGTTATCCCCTTTTTTTAAGAACAGTACGACCACGCTCCTGCTCCATGCCTCCGGTGTTAAGCCCTCGAGAAGAACAGAATTGAAGAGCCTCTGAAGGACTTTCAGTATTGGCGTTCCGCCCGCTGCTTTTAGAAGCTCTGAAGTGATTCCGTCCTCGCCCGGTGTCTGTTTATTTTTAAGTTGCTTCAGGGCTATCTCAATCTCACACAGGCTGATGTCCAGGATATCATCGCTAAAGTGTCGGATCAACTCGGCTCTCGGGTCTTTGGCCGAGCTAACAGCAGGTTGGGCAACCGAGGTGTAAAGCTGTCCGTAGGACCTCTCGATCTCCCTTAATACATGTGAGCACGGACATCGTGTCGCAAGGACTTCCAGATCCGTCTATTGAGCCGTCGATATGCTTCGGCGTCATCGGAAGACTGCAGCGCTAAAGATCGACGTTCGGCTATGAGGTCAAGAGTGTGGATCGAAAGTTTTTGTGGTCTATCTCTACGGCGAGGTCTGAAATACTTAGATTACTATATGGACGGCTTCTACCAAACCGCTGTTTAGCTCGTCCACTGCAAGGTTTTCTTTTAGACAGTCAAAGCGATTTTTCAGCTCGAGTTGAAAGCTCTCGGGGTTTTGGACATGGGCGCGAGTAGGTCTTAGCGTAGATTTCATCAAGCGACGCCTTTCTGTATGGACATTGATATTTAGTGTGCCCCTAACCATTCGGTGATCACTGCCGGTTTTCACCCTGTTGATCAGAGACATCTCGGAACATCCGTCTGTTCATCCGTCAAAGTTAAATTAATAGGAGGAATTGGAAATAAATTATTGTCCACTTCCCTCCGTGCAAAGCGGGTGACAAAACATTGAACTGAAGAGGTAAATAACCTCGCAAAAAGACTTTCACAGCCGGAGAAGCCAGCTGTGAAGCTCCACGGATCAAATTATTATTACATTTAAATGGGACCTATTATGTGAACTGTTATGCTTGAATCCAGTAATAGGTATGGCAAAAACGCCGGAAAGCACGGAAGTTCTTTCTAGTCTCTACAAGGTCCATGTAGTATACAACTCCAGATGATATTTGCATACTACCTAGCATGGTTTTACGCTCATTATGCCAAAGACTACACTCCCAAAGTATATGATGCGCGGACTGCTCATACTCGCAATTAGGTGTTGAACATGGACACGCAGGCGACGCAACAAGCTTAAAAGAGTATAGTTTAGACTTAAAGTTACCATGGCCCGTGAGAAATTGTGATACGTAATAATCGACATCTAGCCATGTCTTTGTTAAACGATCACGTACGCAAGGAAAAATTGGTATAGATGCCGGCCCTTCAAAGATACCTCCCATCTATTTTGCCATTCATCTAATAGTTCGCTATATACCACTGAAACCGGTTTAAATAATCTGTCAACTTTTAAAAGTTCACGTGCGGTGAAAAAACTTTTATCCATGTTCTCTCTATTAGAGTAATACATCGCGGCGCGACGTTGCACCTCCAGGTCGACTGGAAGTACACCCGCTAGGACAGGCAAAGCTTCGGTACTAACAGTTCTATATGCCTTGCACAAGAATATCAACGCCAAACGTTGGCTCTGGAGCAGTTTTCTTCGCACAGCACCGATAGTAGCCCTATCAGCCCATACGGGAGATCCATAACAGATACATCCTAAGTAAGTTGCTCCATAGATGATTTTTAGCTTGTTTAATAGTCTGTGATTTTTAGTGTATTGAAAGATAGCCCCCACGTTGATTTTGATATTCCTGTCAAAGCAAAAAAGTTCCTTTTCGACTTTTCCCCGACGTTCTTAATATGTTCAAGAAAGGAAAAATTCCTTTCTAAAATTAAACAAAGATAACAAACCGATTCCTTTTTTTTAACATTAATATTATTAAATTTAATTCGCGGCTGTGATTTTAAAGTTCCTTTCAGAAGTAATTGGAACGTTTTTTGTGGTGCAAAGGTTAAGCGATTTCGATGGCCCCAATCACATATTAGTTTTAAACACGCGTCCGACATAATTTCTAATCCCGACCTACTATTTGACTCTATAAGCAAGAGGCCGTCGTCCGCATATCCGGTCAAAGAACACCCTGACGGCAAGGGAATTGCAAGAAAATCGTCGAACCCTAAATTCCACAAATAAGGACCTAAAACCGAACCTTGTGGACAGCCCATCGTAAGTGGTTTCGACACAGCATAGTGTCCAAGTTTAAGTTTTGTTGTTCCGTGCGAGAAATACGAGTAAATAAGTGAATATATATTTTTAAAGCAACCTCGTAATTTCAACTTAAGAAGCAGCATCGGCCACCAAGCGTTGTCGAAAGCCATCAACTCCTCCTATTAATTTAACTTTCTGATTAATTTCGTTGCGGGTTAAAGACAAGTTAGACATTCCCGGAGACTCGCCGAGCTTCAATGCTCGGTGTCATTACTTTGCGTGCCACTGTTGATCCTGGCTCACAGGAGTTACAGTGGTGGGTGTGAGGGCGGGACAGTCTCCTATTCATCCGTCAAGATGAAATCTATCTCGTTTCTCGTCCGAAGTACCGTCAGGACTCAGGCAGGTCCATTTCTTGTGAGGCGGCTTCTGGAAAAAAGAGCTCATCGCAGAGTCCCTGTTTCTCCAGAAAGTCGGCCAGCCTCTGACCCCTGGGGTTCCGTTGCCCATGTCCAAATTGCCCCACTTTCAACTCTGCATCGCTTCTCTTGCCCAACTATGCGTTGAAGTCCCCCATAACAACATTGAAGTAGTTTTTGGAAGTATGTATAGCCGACTTATGTCCTCATACATATCCTCTACTTCTTTATCTGGGCGTGTCGAGGTCGGCGCGTATACCTGTATGACCTTCAACGAATATCTTTTTGATATTCTGAGTATAAGGTAGACTACCCTGCTCGACACACTTTCGATGGATACGATGTTGATGAGAGACTTGTGGACGAGAAATCCGATACCTCCTTGGGGTTGTTGGTCGTCCCTCCGGTAGAAGAGCAGGTTACCAGACTTCAGGGTTATCGTATCCCTCCCGATTCTTCGGACTTCCGATAACCCCAGAATGTCCTAGTGTAACCTGCTCAATTCTTCTTCCAGTTCGACAATCTTCTCGTCTGTCCTCAATGTGCGTATGTGTATGTTGTGTGTTACCAGGGCCAGTCGTCGTCGGGGGTGGTAGCCGGGGCCAACCCGGGGATTCTTAGCACCCCCTAACCCGTACCGTAACCATGACCGCTACCATAGGCAGGAATAGTGGGGCTGCCGGGGACTGGGGAACTGGTCTCAATTTGTGTCGTCATTGTGGGGGTATTTGCCAACACTCGCCACGCTTGGCAGGCGGGTTGGCGAGTGCAGTAGGGGGTGTTGATGACGCTGCTGCCCGTCATTAACCGGGGAAAGGAAATAGGATTTGTGGGTAGAGGATGTTATAGGATAGGCCATGACCACTAGATAGGAGCATCCCTGACCTTGAATTGTTATTGAGAAAGCGCAAAACCTGAAATTAGTTTTTCATAATCGTGAGTAGAGTCAATTCCACTAAAAAAATAGGGGTTTTTGAATCAAAATAATATTCGTAATTCTTCTATAATCAAAATAAGTTGGCGTCTCTGAGGTTTTGCGCTTTTTCATTAACACGTAAATAAGTATCACTTCCTAATTTTACTAAAATATGCAGATACTTTAATAAAAAATACCTAGGTAACTTCATTATAAAATAAAATAAAATATCTAGTTACAATAAAAAAATTAAAAAATAGCTGTTATAGTAGTCACTACTACAATACTCTTGCTACTGTAGCGAAATTTTCCGAGACTATGCTGTTGCAAATTCGTTAATTATCGCTGAAATTTATACCATCAAAAATTTCTTGTTCAATGGCTAATTTTGCTAGACCAGTCAATCTTTCTTGAAGCGTTGTTGACCTTAAATAATTTTTAACTTTGCAAATATCGCTCGCCAGAAGCTACAGATACAGGCAATCTCAGAAGAATTTTTAGTGAAACGCTTACATTTGGAAGGGTGGAAGTTAAATTGTTTTCAAATATATATTGTAAAATACTTAAAGGGTCACGGTGAGTATCATCAGGTAATGTAAAAACTCTAAAGGTTATTCTCATATATCTTCTATGCACCGACATCGACCGGTTACGATTTTATTATATGAATTGATTACTTTTGTTTTTTTTGGGCCATTGATTTTGGCGCCCCTAAAGGATGGCGCCCGTGTGCATTGCACACTTTGCACATATGGTTGCGGGGGCCCTGAAGGTCCCCACCTTAGGTATTACTATTCATCTGAGAAGGTGAGTGTTGGCTAAGTCATTGATACCCAAAATGGCTTATATTGACCGCCGAGATCGATGACAATTTTCAAGGGTTCTACGTCTTCATAACATATGTTTGAGGCTTTATGATTGTGGATCTAATTTTAACAAGTCAAGACTTTAATTTTTGTTTCTAGAACTTTGTATTCCAAAGCACTGTATTGTTTCAGCCTATATGTGTACGTCCCACCGAAGGAAACCGGCCTCTTCTACAATCAAGAGTACTGTATCAGCCCATATACGTCCCACTGCAGAGCACGGGCCTCCTCTACAATCGAGAGTTAGATTGAGAGTGGTTAGGCCATATAGTCCACCACGCTGGCCAAGTGCGGGTTGGTGGACTTACATACCATTGAAATTTTATAAATCGCTATGGTATGCAGGTTTCCTCACGATGTTTTCCTTCACCGTTTTAGTGCGTGGTGATTGACTATCAATACACACATGACTCCGAAAAGTCAAAGGTGTGCCCTGGGATTCGAACCAAGAGTACTATTGAGAATTATTAGGCCATAGCCACGCTGTCCTAGTGCGGATTGGCCGACTTCACATACCGTAGAAATTCTTGTAAAGCGCTATGGTATGCAGGTTGCTTCCAGATGACAGATGCTTAAATTCACCGTCATGCTACGTAGTAATTGACTATCAGTTACCTATAACTTTGAAAAGTCAGAGATGTGTGCCGGGGATTCGAACAGGCCACCTAGCACTTATTACAAAGCAACTTAAACTAAACCTGGTAAAAAAAAAACACATTTAACAGGCGTCTACGGGACAAAGTTTGAGGATCTTTGGTGTAAGTAAAGAGATAGCTAAACCAAGTCTCACCTCAAGTTCGTCCTTCAAGTTGCCCTCCCGCATGTGATAGTTGCGTACATTATCGATCACTTCCTGAGGGAACTTGTCGGGGTTGGCGCTCATGTAGCGGTACACAAACAGATCGCACCCGATGATCTTGAACCGGTGTTTGAATATCGGGATTATGGCACCTGAATCACCAAGATACATCTTACTGATGGGTTACGATTTGTACGCGTAAGCTATTGTACGTAAGGCTTTGTTTGACTTCCAAGAATTGTTTTACATCATTATGTTCCTATAAGTATGTCAACTTGTTAGAGAGAAACAAAACTAAGTAAGTATTTAATATTTTCAAATTACAAAATGTAATTGGATCAAAATCAACATACTCGTTAGTTATTACGAGGCACAATATAAATATTAATTTATGATTGATTAGGTTACAATCAAGTATCTTAAGTTTAGGTTACAATCAAGTATCTTAAGTTTAGGTTACAATCAAGTATCTTAAGTTTAGGTTACAATCAAGTATCTTAATGAAAAACTGATAAATCTTTGCGTGATTTAATTGCTTGTTAGGTTCAATTCTGCCATAAATAGTTTGGGAATACCAAATTGATACTAACATCAATATTATAAATTGACGACACATAGCTAAAGGGATAGTATATGTATATGTATGTACATATGTACAAACGAGATGTCTAGCTGTGTCGGTAGTGTGTAGTGCGTGGTTGTATCGCGACATTTTCTTCTGCTTTCAGAAGCGGTACGTTACCATGCACTTAAGTTTTGAGTGTTCACTTATACACCGACGCTATTTGCATGCAAAACTAATGGCTTTTACATTCAGCTTACATCGCATTTGACAAAATAGAATATTTATTACCAACTAGCTGTTCTCAAGAATTGGTTCGAGTAATACCTACCCTGGGGAATATTGTGCTGCTGAAGGTTATACGAGTAAATAAACATCACTTATATATAATAATGAGTGCTTACACACTTAGCATAGATATTCAATGCTCTAAGAAGATTTTTAGGAATAAGAAATGAAGGTTTTGTTTTTAACTACACTAGGTATGGAGTTATAATTTTTTATTTTTTATGGTGGCCTGGCATAGTAGCGGCATTGCACCTGATGGTAAGTGCCAATGCCGCCCAGGCAGAGTATCCATTGGTATCGGACGGCAGTCCCATGCCAATGGAAACAATTATGCCGGCCTGCTAAGTTGCCTCTTCACACCACGGCGGAAGGACCCAGGATTGTAGGAAGGAGGGAACACGTGTTACGTGTTATGAGATCAATACATGTTCACCAGATAAAATGGTCCTACTTAAGGATTTTTCTATGAAGCATCTCTTAGACTATTTTGTAGTCTTCTACATACCTATGTAAAACTTGTCTGGCGTGTAGTATGTTGGGAAGTTGGGATCTGAGTCTGGCGTCTGTAACATCATTGGTTTCAAGAATTTCCCCTCTTTGATTCCTGAGTTTCGTCGGGGAATCTCGCCTACTTTGATGCTCCCGTCGGCCAAGCTGTACGACACCACGAACTTCCTGCCGTTATCCTCGGGATGTATCCAGTCCAATTCACATAAATAACGGAGATACTGCAGAAAAAAAATATATTTGAGATAAGGTTCATCGTACTTTTATATACGGTAAGACACTCACTCACAAAACCATAGAGCACCTTAACTTACAAATCAATGCTTGGCATTCTACTGCGCTCGCCATCCTGAGACATAAGATGTTAAGTCTTAATATGTTCAGTAGTTCTCTGCTCTATGCACTCTAGCTACAATATCCCTCAAACCAAAACACCACGGTGCGTTTACACTGCTGTTTGGCGGGAGAAGTAGACATTACGGTGGTACCTACCCGGGCGAATTCTTACATATGAGAGACCTACCACCAGTATTCCTGTAAGTCCCGTTATTATGTATTCGTATTGCTCGTGACACAATCTAAATACTATCGACCACCGAAGCTCGATGATCTCCGGGGAACACTAACTCCTCAACCCGAACTGAAGCTAACCAAAGAGAAAATAAACATGAAGAGTAGAATACCTAGTCAGGTCATAAATTCTGTCACATGTTTAATATAAAATAATTGAAACAAGTTTATTATTATGTAACCATTTATATACCAAAATGAACTTAACAAAACGTAGATTCTTATGATACTTCCTCCGTGATTTTGAATACAGGCCACAGATGGAAGTGATTTGTGTGTAGCCTGTAGCATTGTCAGAGATAAAAAGAACATTACAATTATGACAATCCAGTCGATTACGAGCCTCTAACCTCGCCACGTCAATTAAAAATATTAAATTACGGGATCAATTAAAATGCGCATGTAGAATATAATCAGCGTCGTACAATATAGACTCTAATGGAAAACTATAAACAAGAAAGACATCATGCTATGGAGACTGTCCCGCCCTCACACCCACCACTGCAACTCCTGTAAGCCAGGATCAACAGTGGCACGCAATGTAATGACACCGAGCATTGAAGCTCGGCGAGTCTCCGGGAATGTCTAACTTGTCTTTAACCCGCAACGAAATCAATCAGAAAGTTAAATTAATAGGAGGAGTTGGAAATAAATTATTGTCCACTTCCCTCCGTGCAAAGCGGGTGACAAAACAATGAAATAAAGAGGTAAATAACCTCGCAAAAAGACTTTTACAGCCGGAGAAGCCAGCTGTAAAGCACCACAGATCAAATCCTTATTACATTTAAATGGGACCTAATATGTGAGCTGTTACACTTGATTCCAGTAATAGGTATGGCAAAAACGCCGGAAAGCACGGAAATTCGTCTTAGTCTCTACAAGGTCCGTGTAGTATACAACTCCAGATGATATTTGCATACTATCCAGCATGGTTTTACGCTCATTCTGCCAAAGACTACACTCCCAAAGTATATGATGCGCGGATTGTTCATATTCGCAATTTGCTGTTGAACATGGGCACGCAGGCGATTCCACAAGCTTAAAAGAGTATAGTTTAGACTTAAAGTTACCATGGCCCGTGAGGAACTGTGATACACAATAATCGACATCTAGCCATGTCTTCGTCAAACGATCACGCACGCAAGGAAAAAATTGGTATAAATGCCGTCCCTTCAAAGATACCTCCCATCTATTTTGCCATTCATCTAATAGTTCGCTATATACCATAGGAAGCGGTTTAAATAATCTGTCGACTTTTAAGAGTTCACGTGCAGTTAAAAATCTTTTATCCATATTCTCCCTAGTAGAGTAATACATGGCGGCGAGACGTTGCACCTCCAGATCGACTGGAAGTACACCCGCCAGGACAGGCAAAGCTTCGGTACTAACAGTTCTATATGCCTTGCACAAGAATATCAACGCCAAACGTTGGCTCTGGAGCAGTTTTCTTCGCACAGCACCGATAGTAGCCCTATCAGCCCATACGGGAGATCCATAACAAATACATCCTAGGTAAGTTGCTCCATAGATGATTTTTAGTGTATTGAAAGATAGCCCCCACGTTGATTTCGATATTCTTGTCAAAGCAAAAAAGTTCCTTTTCGACTTTTCCCCGACGTTCTTAATATGTTCCAGAAAGGAAAAATTCCTTTCTAAAATTAAACCGAGATAACAAACCGATTCTTTTTTCTTTACAGTGATACTATTAAATTTAATTCGCGGCGGTGATTTTAAAGTTCCTTTTAGAAGTAATTGGAACGTTTTATGTGGTGCAAACTGTAAGCGATTTCGATGTCCCCAATCACATATTAATTTTAAACACGCGTCTGCCATATTTTCTAATCCCGACCTACTGTTTGACTCTATAAGCAAGAGGCCATCGTCCGCATATCCGGTCAAAGAACACCCCGACGGTAAGGGGATTGTAAGAAAATCGTCGAAGTCTAAATTCCACAAATAAGGACCTAAGACCGAGCCTTGTGGACAACCCATCGTCAGTGGTTTCGACACGGCATAGTGTCCAAGTTTATGTTTTGTTGTTCCATGCGAGAAATACGAGTAAATAAGTGAATATATATTTTTAAAGCAACCTCGTAATTTCAACTTAAGAAGCAGCATTGGCCACCAAGCGTTGTCGAAAGCACCGGAGATGTCCAGAAAAATACCGAGTACATATTTACACACCGATGTACTTACCGCTCTTCTAACCGAAATTGCTGCGTCGATAGTTGACTTACCCGTAGTAAAACCGAACTGATTTTCGTGAAATTTTGGTCCGCCCGGTAGCAATCGAGGGACGATAAGACGTTCTAAAAGTTTACCTAGCGACGGCAAGAGTGTAATAGGTCTATACGACTTAGGATCATGTGGAGGTTTATCGCCACTCTTGGGTATTATCCGAATGAAACCGGTACGCCATACTCGCGGAAATACCCCTTCAGCAATGCATCTGTTATAAACAGTAAGTAACGCATCGCCTGCCGATTTACAGGCCTCTTTAATCATTTTGTTAGATATTTTATCGTCACCGGAAGCCTTGTTTAGGGGCAAAGATCGTACGATTTCACTAAATTCATCAAACGACGACAGATTTGAATCCGAAGAGTTCGGCAGTTCCCCGGCCCACATCCTAATCTGCTTGTGGTATTCTGTGTCATTTTCAACATTATCATCCGGAATTAACGATTGTAACAGAGCGTCCGTTGTCTCCTCAATACCAGTGGTGTAGTTGTTGTCAATTTTTAAATTCTCAATATATGCCAAATTGATTGACCTATTCGCTTTGAATTCATGGTATAAAGGAGACCACGGACCCTCACTATCTAACCGAGCCACAACTTTTCGTAATAAATTACCCTTAGATTTTTGGACGGCCGCTTTATAATGCGATCTGGCAACTCTCAGTTTATTTAAAGCAGATGTAATTGCTTCCCCTGTGACAGAACGTCTCTTAAGCCCGTTAAAACGCCTACGCGCTCTGCGAAAAGTCCGACGTAGTTGGACTAGTAAATCATTCCACCAATCACACCTCCGAGCGTTAGTGATGGAACCTCGACCGATGGTAACGTCTGCGCAATATGTAAACGACACCATGCTAGAAAAAAAAATGCAATGTAAAGGACATTGTCCAGTTTGTGTGGTATTTAGGCTTACAATTGGACATGTGTTTTAATTGCACGCAAGTTGCAATTTAGATACTTTACACTTAAACATAGTCGACTATTATATTAACTACGCAGGAATTTATATATTTTAGAAATTATAATGAAATAAAACAAGGACAAATTGGGTGGATCATTGTAATCATTATATGAAATATGTCAAGATGTTCTAAACTACACTCACTGTTATTTATTACCAAATCGAAACCGCATGTATTACATTTACTCAAAAAAGATACCACTTCAAGCCAAACTGCTCGTCTAAATTTGGCTTAAATTAAGAGATACCCTTAATTTTTTTTCTTTTACAGTATTTCCTCGACGGGAAGAATCGCAGCCATTAGTGGAAATTCACAATACTAGATTGTAGATAGTACATACTACGTTGGCAACCTTTGAGAGTGGAGGAGATATGTTCTGTAATTTCCGAATTCCGAATTTAAAATTCTGAAAAGCAACAGGAATGCTGCCATATCACGTCGACTTGCAACAAAACTATGGTGCCGAGCCGTTCGAGCTACGACATATTATCTGCCTTACGAAATATTATCTAAGCCTGCGATAATTTGAACCTCTCTGCAATTCAAAGTTATCACCAGTTGCCTACAAAATCTCTTTATATTTCGAACTAAATCAATAAACTTTTATGCACTTGGTATTTCGAATGAAAAAAATCATTGCTATATAACAAAACGACGTGTTAATTCGAACTCAATGGCTTCCAACACTACAATTCAAAGTTACAGGGAGAAAGAGGCAAACCAGTTTCGAAAGATTAATTAATTCACATTATGAATACATGTATGTACACGAATGTACCTCTGAACTTTTGTCATTGTTATTGAATAGCAGTAAATAAATAAGAATTTATCAACACTTAATAATTCAAATTTTATTTATTTTCTCTTAAAAAATTTCAAACCATTTGATATTTCAAACACTCGATAATTCGTAATATTTTAAGTGTCCCTCGGGTTTGGATCAACTAGAGTCGACTGTATTACCCGAAACCTATTTCTATACACATATACCGGGTATATCAAGACTGCTACCGAAAACGAAGCAGTTTTAGTGACTACAAACACAATGCAACTAAAAATTTCGCGTTTCTTAAAACGTTTTTTATTCTTTTTTAAATATCGTCGTAATAATAATTTAAAGTCTTGCAAACCATAGGTTAAAAAAATACGACGATAGAAAAAAAAAATAACAAAAAAACATCGTCACAAATTTTTGCTCAAAATGTATTGTGTCTGAAGTCACTAAAACTACCACCCAGCTTCGTTTTCGGTAGCAGTCTTGATATATAATAATAACTTTGTAACTTAAATCGATGTAAATATTAATGACAAAAATATTTTAGGGGTTTTTTTTTTATTGCATTGAAAGGCGAGACGAGCAAGCCGTTCGCCTGATGATAAGCGATACGACCGCTCATAAACAGTAGCAATATTCCACTGCGCTCGCCATCCTGAGACATAAGATGTTAAGTCTCAATATGTCCAGTAGTTGCTCTGGCTACAATGTCCTTCAATCCGAAACACAACAGTGCATTTAAGCAGTGTTGTTTCACGGGAGAAATAGACATTGCGGTGGTACCTACCCAGATGGCCTCTCACATATGAGAGACCTACCACCAGTAGACCAGTCGGGGTAACGTAATAAAGCCCAAAACAATAATTGTTAGACTTTTTGTCTGTTTGTCTGTGCCTTTGGACACGCTAATTTCAGTCACGACTAAATCAATTTGGTTTACATTTGGTATGGAGTTGGCCGAAACCCTGGATTGACAATTAAGTTACTTTTTATCCGCAAAGTGGAATGTTTTTTTCGTTCGTGGGATAAGCAAGCATTTAAGTATATTTGTTATCTTTAACACTCAAAGGGATGGGATGGGATAGGAGAGGACAGGATTATATACCTTCAGTCATAGGACAGAATAAAACTGGACGGGATATAAAGGGACGGAAACACAAAAACAGTATAGAAGTAAGAAGAGTCACAGTGAGTTAATTAATTAAGTTTAAATGTAAATAAAACTGTTAGTACGCGAAATATTAAAATGTTGCTGATTGCTAATGTGGACTGGTCCAAAAAGTATCCACACCCCGGCGTATCCAGGTTGGGCCGCTAATTATAAATTATTTTAAGTGTAATGTTATTAAAATCTCATTTAACTTGAAAACGTATTACGGACTATCCTCCAGCATCAATAGATCCAACTGTTTTTCGTCGAGCTTATATTCCCGTCTCAAGAATCAATACAAAATAACCCAGACTGAAACAATTCTGTATAGCAATATCCTACAACAGAAAAGGGCAGTATTGTATTAAAAAGCAATAGGTCACTGTACAGTGTACAGCTAGAAACTTGAACTATGTATCGGTAAAGTTCAATAAGGACGTGTGGGCGACACTGTTCCGACGAGGCGTGCGCTTAAATTAAACGACGAGATACATTCGCGCCAGTTCCTACCTTACCAACTTCTACTTGTTTTGCTTTTTCCTACACTTTTATGACGTCAGCATGGTATATCGCACCTTTACAATTAGCGTGACCTAATCCATAAAAAATAGATTTTGGTTCTTAATTATATTTTGGCTCAAAATGACCTATGAATCCGTTATTAAAGAAGGACCTATTGACGCGTGGACGGCAGAAAGATATGTATGTATAAATCGGTCTTCTAGATTTATCTTCCATAAGTACAAAATTTCTTTTGTAACAAATGTTTAATAAACACTCTCTTTAGGTCACTCTAATTCTAAAGGTGCGATATAATAGTCTATATAATTTGACAGGTAATTTCAAAACTAGCCGCTTATGTGACGTCAACAAATTTTCAAATACAAATTGTGTTCGAAAAATCATACTACAATGTTATTAATAGACTAAATTACGAAATGTAATACTGTAATTAGTATTTTTTTTATTGCTTAATTCTAGCAATCGTGCAAATAGGTCACCCGATGGTGTGTAATCACTGCCGCCCACAATAATCCACAATTAGTGAATCGGGATTAGAGCGGGAAAGAAAAAGGATACTGTAGTGTATTTAGTATATATTCATGCTCTTTGCATCTCTCGTCTCGAACTACAAACAACGCGAACTAGGGTTGAATAAGAACAGATATAGATGTTGATGACGGAAACGTTGTGAAGACGTGGTGTATAGCAATCGAGCCGATAAATATTAATAATTGTATTGTACTACAATATCACACATATTAACCATATACCGTGACTATTACAGATAGGAAGAGGAAAGGGCATCCTAATGGTGGTAGGTCTCTCATACGTGAGAGGCTGCCTGGGTGCGTACCACCGCAATGTCTATTTCTCCCGTCAAACAGCAGTTCAAATGCACTGTTGTGTTTTGGATTGAAGGACATTGTAGCCAGAGAAACTACTAGACATACTGAGACTTAACATCTTATGTCTCAGAATGGCGAGCGCACTGGAATGCCAAGCTGTTTGGTTTTGCTACTGTTCATGAGCGGTCGCATCGTTTATCATTAGGCGAACGGCATGCTCGTCTCGCCCCTCACAGCAATAAAAAAACCGGCATCTTACTGACTGAAAGAAATGTAACAGAAAAGCTGTCACTTTATGTAAATTTCTTGTGAGATAGTGTTACCGACCCGGACGAGCCTACCCATACACGCTGAGTAATGACTGACAAAGGCGTGGCTCTACCACCACATAATCAATAAAAATTAGGCTCTTTAAAATGTATATTAAAAAAAATCTAGCTTATTTTATTTTTGTGGTTACTTTTTTTTAATAATTAAAACTCTAAATACACAATGTAAATTAATAAGATTGTAATCTACACACAAACTCCCAAATTTTGTTTGAATATCTAATTCGACTAAATTCTCAACGTGTTAACTGTAAAGCGTAAACAATTTATTAGTTAAAATTGTAGATGAAACAAACAAGAGTGAAGTAATTAATATCTTTGCTGTTAATAATGGCAGACGAGTATCCACTGTAGCGTCGAGGTGGGAGGTAAAGAGGAACTTTTTCGCAATAAACTAGACCGTAGATAGGAACGAGTGACGAGACTGCTCGTCGACTCTTTGTAGAGCACTGCAACTTTAATTGAGTCGACAAGAAGCTAAACTTAAATATCAAAGAATAATTTGTGTTGTTCAACGAAAATATGCAATAACTTTTCCCGACGATGTTTCCTGTTTGTTGTTGTTAAAATAGTTTTTTATGTGCAATATAAAATGTTACATTTCTTAGTCTGTACTACACTTTATTGAAATTATTGCAGGATATTTAAATCCAAAATATTATGAACTGCAACTACATTATTTGTATAAATCTGATACATTTTGGTACTGCAGCGTGCGTTCTCATATATCATTTCATACGCAACCAACTACAGTAGATTGCTGTAACCCTAAAGAGTTAATAATACACTCATGAAATATACCTATTAGACTAATAACCTAAATGTGATCTGATACGAGTTATCGCAAATTAGGGACTTCAAGATCTCTAGAAAAAGGTTGACATTAAATTTCTAAATTTTACTGGTGGTGAGTCTCATATATCTCGCATGTGTAAGACCGCCTGGGTTGATACAATCGCAATGTCTGTTTCTCCCGCGAAACAGCAGTGTAAATGCACTGTTGTGTTTCGGATTGAAGGACATTGTAGCCAGAGTAACTAATGGACATATTGAGACTTAACATCTTATGTCTCAGGATTGCGAGCGAAGTGGATTTTTTTTTACTGTTTATAAGCGGCGGTATCGCTTACCATCAGGCGAACGGCATGCTCGTCTGGCCATTCATTGAAAAAAAAAGCCCATGTCTCAAGGTGGCGAGCGCAGTGGAATGCCCAGCATTGCTTTGGAATTCATGGTGTTGTTTGGTTTTGCTATTGTCCATGAGCGGTGGTCGTATTGCTTACCGTCAGACGAAAGGCATGCTCGTCTCGCCACTTATAGAACTCATAGTATAGTACAGTACCTTATTAGCATTAAGGTTGTATTTGATGACATCTTTGTGGGGTGGTTTTGGCAACAGCCCGAAACAGGACTGCAAGGTATCCTCGGGAGAACCGATACCAATGTGTGGGGGGTACGACTACAACAATTAAAATGATTAACAATTTTGGTCTTTTTGTTATTTCACTTAGCGAATTAAAAGCAACAACTAATAAATTAATGCATTTCACGTTTCCCGTTTCACGTTTCACGTTTGTCTCTTTATCTCCAGCCTAGTGAGCCAGCCTAGTAAGCCTAAGTAATTATAGAAAATTACTTTAATTATGAACTATGAAATAAAGTCGAGATCAGACATTACCTTCGGAAATTCCTTTCTCTCCATATGACGAATTTCTACGCGTGGTGGTTGGGTTATATTTAACATGGACCTAGAAAATAAGAACATATTTTTAAGCATATTTTATAGAATAGAAAAGTACAAGAATAATTTCTCAACTGTAATTGAAATATCAGTCATCAACGTAACTTATAACAAGTCTACTACTATAATCAAGCTTAGGAACACCTCAAGTAATCTGGTTTGCCAGAAGGAGTTGAAAATGAAAATGAAAATAATTTATTGAATCCATTAAGATGTTCCACATCATTTAGATTCAGTCATTTTTTTTATCTACAACCCGGCTTGGAAAGCGGTTTTCACTAGAGAAGAAACTCTAGTTTTTTTCAAAACCAGTTAACAATTTGGGTTAACATGTTACAAAAGTTACCAGTAGTTTAAATCAGAGCAGGTCATTAATAATTTGGCAAAACATTTAAGTTGCTAGAAGCAGCCTGCATGCAGTGATATACTGCAACTTTTCGTAGGTTGTCTGTCTACTTTGTGGGGGGACGTCCAACACAGCGTTTGCCGGTTGAAATATAGTTTAAACTTTTTGAATAGGTAATTCATTGATGTGACCTAGTTGTATCGTATCAGCCCATATACGCCCCACTGCAGGGCACGGGTCTTCTCTGCAATCGGGAATAGAATTGAGAGTGGTTAGACCATAAAGTCTACCACGCCAGCCCAGTGCGAGTTGGGGGACTTTACATAGCATAGGAATTGCTAGGATAAACAGGTTTCCTTACGACGTTTTTCTTCACCATTATAGTGCTCGCTGATTGACTATTAATACACACATGACTCCGAAAAGTCAGAGTTGTGTCCTGGGATTCAAACCCGCGACCACTGTGAACATGTTAACAACCGCGTCTAGTTCGTTTACCAAAAGGCCACCACGAATTTCACCGTTGCATAAATTACATTTTTTTTACGATATTATTAATTCTGACCATGCCAAAAACCATACATTCAATATTGTAAATGTATGAATTTGGCCATTACGGTGAATGAAAACATCGTAAAAAAACCTACATACCATAGCCATCTGTAAGAATTTATATGGTATGTAAAGTCTTTCAACCCACATTAGAACAGCGTGGTGGATTATATAGACTTACCTTTCCCAATGATCCTCTCAATTGTAGAGGAGGCGCGTGCCCTGCAGTGGGACGCATACAGGCTGATACAGATACAGTAATTTTTAAAGTGTGTTGATGAAACTAGTAAAGTAACATATTTCTCACAAGTCTCAAAAACTTATTGTAAAACTAGCGGCCCGGCCCGGCTTCACCCGGGTGCAAATACAGATGCCAGTCTATATTTTATTTAAAAGCAACATGACTGCCGTTCTGTTATGCCGTTAAACTGCTTATCCAATCCCGTCCTATACCTATTCTTCCGTCCCATTTTGTCCACCTTATATTCTATTCCATCCCATCTCTCCAGATTTAAATCTTTATTTTGCTACGGAGATATTATAACACTGTTACTACTCCGACGACATACATTAAAATCAATTAATATAAGTATATGATAGCTGACCCGGTGAACCTTGTATAGCCACATTTTTTGCCATCAATACTGTCTAAAGTCTAAGATTTTAATACCTAATTATTTTATTGCATTGTAATGAACAACATGTTTCGTTTTTCCTTCCGGAGACAAATAGTGCTGTTATTATATTAGGTCATATTATAGTCCACCCCGCTGGCTTAGTGCGGGTTGGCGGATCTTATTTCACGTATAAATTACTCCGAAAAGTCTGAGGTGTGCCCTGGGCCCTGTTACCAACGGGCAACCACGCGCTTCTGTGAATTACTTTTATTTATTTGAGAAGACTATCTATACATATACAAATCAATAAAACCTTCATACTGCCTTACCAGGTGACGTAAGTAACAAATATTTAAAAATATAAAACTGCATATCGTTTCATTATAATGTCTAGATACGGCATCAACGTACCAATACTTTTATTATTCTTGAGTCTGAATACAATACTAATGCAGAATTTAAATTTGTCCCCCAACGCATCTAAAGGTATCAATTCAAAAACAATGTCCTTTATGAAAACGAAAAATTATAATTACATATATTTTGGTGTACTTCGGCAAAACGCTTCGATAGAGTATATCTTGTTTTAAACTCTTGCAATACTCCCAAAAAACTATGAGCTATTTTTGTAGATATGGACATCATTTTATTTAGCATTTAACAAATTTCGCGAAAGACGCCATATCTAGATATTATATACACAATGTACACATTTTTTGAATTTTGTTCTATTTCGTCAGCCGTCAATGAAAGACAATGGGAAGATAGATTTTACGTTGGTTGGTAGTTTAAGCTTGACCGTCGTTTACCTCTCCCGTCAACCAAACAAAGATCATCCTATATTGGCTGGTCGCATCACGCTTGAACAATTAAAAAATTGGCTTTTCCTCGCAATTTTTCCATATTTTCTCACCGTTTAGACCTTCCCTAGACCTCCACGAACATTTCAAGCCCAAGATAAGATAAATCCATTCAGCCGTTCTCGAGTTTTAGCGAGACTAACGACCAGCAATTAATTTTTATATATATAGATATGCACTAAGTAAAAGGTCAAGAATAAAATATAATCTTAATAACAGTCAGATGGCGGAGCTGACACATGTAAATTATAATAATATCCTAATGCAGTTTGCGTCACTAAACTGCCGAGGCTCGGTCGATTCGTTGAACTTGTACATATGCTGTATTTATTCTCAATAATTGCACTTCGCTAGTTCATATTTAGAATGTTGTATTGATTTATGTGTTTGGTGTGTAAAACTAAGGTTTTATTGTAGCACTTTGATGATTTTTTTTGTACGACTAAATAACTGAACACCTGACGTGTACTAGTCATAACGAGTATTGATTGGGGAGAATTGATTCCCTCACACCAAGAGATTCTATTTGTGGGGCTAAACTAGCTGATCCCGTTATCATACACTTGATTTAAAAAAGAAAATAATTTACCTACACGAAATCGTTGATCTCAACAACCAGATAATACACAAAAATAAATATGTATATTTACGTTCTCGTCATTATTGAAGATATACCAGATATTAATCTATCTAAAAACAAAAGAAATATACTCAATTTATAAATTAACATGCTAACGCAAGAGATGTATAGAGCGTATACATACAATACCTTAAATTGATGAACAAGTTAAATTGTGCTTGTACACCGTCGACTCGTTAATAATATTAACGATCACTTAATAGCATGAAAACATCAAATCCATTGTCGAAACCACACCCCTGGCACTGAATGACCTTAATAATTACGTAATATAAACGTATTGTGTAGACAGTTTCAAACTAATATTACGAGTATAAATTCTATTTGAAGTTACATTATGGCTAAACACATGTATATTTGGCAACGATGCAATATATTAAAATATTCGAGAGCCTAACTTCCTTTAGTTAGCAATATATAGTTTTTTACAGCGCTAGGCATTCTAACAAAATCTTCCGCTTTTCTGTTAGGTTTCTGGTAATTTAAATTTAAACCGAATGCCCTATTTATAATACTATCAAGAATAGCTGAGTAAGTAGCGCACATATTGAAAATGATTTAGATTTTAGAGTAATTAAGTCTTACATTCTTTATAAATTACAAGTAAAAACTGTACGTATTAATAAACATCATCAGACATGACTTGCTTTTTTTATAAATTAATACATTGAGAGAATTCCTTATCATCAATGCCAAATATACGTTAGATTATTCCCGCCAAGCCTTTGACACCGCGCTGTAACAATGACATAGCAGCGGTTAATTTGAATCTATGATTTGAATAATGTTATGTATGAAATGAAATGAAATGAAAATATTTATTGAATCCATAAAATGTCATACAATATTTAGATTCAGTCACTTTTTTTTCCACTACCACCCAGTTCACAAGGCTGTTTTCGCCAGAGAAGAACGGGCAAGAAACTCTAGAGACGCTATAGCTCATGATGCATTTACAAATTAAATCATAAACCCTCATATAAGTGGAATAAGAAGAGGATACAATCCTCCAATGATCCCTAACGTTTCCAAATGTTTATATCTAACATCCAAACGCTCCAATGAAATTGTCATTGTCATCGGAGAACTTACAGATTCAGAATACTTCTCTAGCGTCGTCTGCACCAACTTTTGTTTTAGTTCATTTGATTACAGTAAGATCGCTGCCAAATCTTTTATCAATACGTTGGTTATTTGAAGCAGCTCTCTGACAGTAGTTTAAAAAAGAACTTGGAATATGCATTTGATATGTCGATGGTACATTTTCTTCGTTGATTTTTTACCCAATATTAAATTTTACATGCACAAATATCCACCAAATAAATATCTTTACGCTACAAATATGGATTTTGATCTCGCAAATATTATTGATATCATTAAACTAGTGGAGCTTTTATTCGCCAATATTATATTTTAAGTTAACTGATTTGTTAAGTTTATATTGTGCTTTTCTGTATTGCATTTTTTTTTTAATAGAGAATTATCCTAGTTTAATCGTGGACGGACGATCTGACTAAGGTTGCAGGAAGTCGCTGGAAGCAGGCCGCTTCCAACAGGTCATTGTGGAGATCCTTGGGGGAGGCCTATGTTCAGCAGTGGACTTCCTGTGGCTGATATGATGATGATGATGATGAATCGATTTATATTCAACGAATTTTTCATCATCATTTTAGGGTGGAGACAGTGTGCTGCTACCACAGAACAGAACCATATTCAACTGTTCTGTGACTGCTACATATTGACCAAGGATTTCCGCAGTGATCTGTTTGAAATGACCTTTATCCAGTGGCTACCTGCGATTTTTATCAGGACGCACTCCCTCTGTGTGTAGATGTCCGTAGACACTGCGTTTACCTGTAAGTAGCGTCTGCTCAAGCGCTTTTAGATCTTATCGACTTTCTATAAACCGCGTTAAGGGCCCATTCGCAGATGAATTAATACATAAGCTATAAATAAGATTATATGTTATCTTGCTTATCACATGATAAATTGATATTCCTTTCATAATAAATTCCACTAGATAATTAAAATTATATTTTCATTTTTTTTTCTTACATAAGTTGATAATTGAAACCAGCGCCAGTGATGAATAGGCCATCGGAAATTATTTTCCCAACAATACCCAACGAAAATATAAATACATTTTATGTAAATGAGGAGAGTTCTTATTTTCCGTCCCAGTTTCCGTTGTCTTAAGTCATGAACGTTTCGTTTTAGAAAAACGGCTAAGAGAATCTTACTTGAAATATTTCCGAGTGAAATTGTCGCAATCACAGAGAAGGAATCGGCGACCGAAAACGAATATAGTCTCGCCCACGATGAGATCCCTCGGCGAGTAATACTCGGTCACCTCTTCCTCTGTCACCTCCAGCACCGTCGACGGAAATGATACTGCACAATTGAAACAAAAGCAAATAAATTATTTAGCCAAAACAATGAATGTCTATATATAAGACGTCATTCTAATTTGTTTGGTATCTTTTCTATGTAGCGTAATAAACCCAATTGAATATAAAGCAAGCGAATTTTGGACAGACAAACACTTCGACTCCAGCCTTGCGAGTGTAAAACTTAGTTTACTTAAATGGTTTATTGGACTACCTTATTATGAACGTAAAATACATAGCAAAAATCAATTCGGCAGGCCCGGCAGCAAGCGAGCCCGCTCCAACTGCAATAATTCATAATCTCCTTAGTGAAAAAGTTGAGAGTTGGAACGGCTCGCCAACTCAAACTTTCATAGCTTAATCTCCTTAAAAGCGGCATATTAATATAAGGCGGGTACCTTATTTATTTGCTTAGAAAACATTATGAGAATAAAAAATTATGATAATTTGAAAAACTATTTTATTTCATTGCGAGTCGATCTGGACGTAATCATTGCACGCAAAAGCGTTATTAGTTTTAAATTCCTTACACTGCAACTGTTAATACACATTCACGGGGTTGAAGCAACATATTCCTTAATACATTAATTCACCTAAAAGTTAGTTGGAATACCTAAACCCGTGGTTCCTAACCTTTTTAGGTCCGTTACCCCTATGATCTAAATAGGGTGACTGATTTTACCCCTCCTCCAAACGATGATTTCAAACAATTCGTGCCATTAATTATACACAGACTTTATTAAACTTAAAACCTAAAACGACTGAATAATAACTAAAACAAAATAACTTAGGAGTGATTTTAAAATAATCAGTAAAAGTTTTAGGCATACATTGGTATAAATAATGTTCACTTCCTTCCGTGCAAAGCGGTGATGAATACTTGTGTAGGTCTGTTATTTATCTTGATTCTTGCTTGAATATATATATCTATAAATGTATTCTTATATACCATCTGCCCGATACCCATAACACAAGCTTTAACTGGTTTACTTTGGCCAGATGGCAGATTAGATGGCCGTGTGTGATTTATCCCCCGCATTTATTATTATTATTTAACTTATTATGCTTTTGAAATTTCTGTTTCTGAACTTTATTTTTTTTTATAATTTTTATGTGAAGGTTGGTGGTACTGCTTCGCATTTATAAGTTTGGTAATATGTATTAGTTTTTGTTTCACTTAAGACAACAACCAGCTCATTGTTACCCCCGCAAAATACTAGTTTTACCCTCGCAGGGGTAATTACCCCCAGGTTAAGAACCACAGACCTAAACTAATAACTCGAAGCTTATAATCAATCCAGAGCATACCATACTATCCTAATTGCATGATAGTTAGCTCGAGAATCGCAAGTTAAACCTCATGGTTGAAAACATATGCTATTACTATGAGTCAGCACATAGTTCGGGCTCATAAAGGTTCTCAATTAAAATGAACTTGGTTAAAACTGGCGCGTAAATTAGGAAAATGTTTGTGAGTCGATAAAACATTGGGATTACTGTGTGCAGCCGCGCGCGTTAAATCTAACAAAGTGGAACATCGAAACGCTATTTGAAGAGTTAAAAATGCGGAAACCAAGTATTTGGCTGCTCTAAATGGAAATACCTTTTCTATCCGTACGTGTATGGATGAGCATTATGCAAACAGATGCTATTGTGTGCAGTGTACGGCCTATTTGGCCTATAATTTGCTTCCGTGATTGAGGAAGGTTTTTTTGCATAGGACCGTCATACTAGCGAGCAGGTCCCTTGATGCCTCATCAGGCATTAAGGGACCTGCTCGTTCGTTGCTTACCATCGTAAGCAATCACTGCTGCCCATGAAGTATGAACATCCACAACGTTTGGATCATAGATGTATTACTGAACCATCAGATTTGATCAAGAGGGGAGCGGCAAGGAAGAAAGATGAAAAGAAGAAAGTGCTACAGGGCATCTAGCAATCTCACCCACCGTACGAAAGGCTATAGCGAAGCTGTCGCTAAACGTCGATTCCCTTTGAAAAAGTGGTACTGCCCCATTGCTGCCCCCTAAGATTTGTAAAACGTCATTGACTGCCCCGGACGAGCTGAATAAGCTCGTTCTTGCAGAGTCATGACCGACAATATAAAATCATGCTGACCCATAGATCGATAGTCATAGAATTTTACAAATAATATAGGGGAATATATGCATGCAGGTTCTATTAAAACCTAAGACATTATTTTCGAATGTCAAAAACAACACCTACAATCCATTTGTTTCATAACCAAAACCCGATTTTTCGTAAATACCGTTTTAAAAAGAGTATAACCGAAAAGAAATGTGTTTACGATAGCAGGATTACGATTTTGTGAATCGTGTAACCGTGACAATACATGTCGGCGGTATTGAAAATCCCCTCGTTCAGAACGTAGCATTTCAGCGGAGGCATTCGATGTTTTCTCAGTCGGTAAGGCACATATCATTTACACGTTCATTTTTTATCGAAGTTTTCGAGCGCGCTCTAACAAGCGCCATTGAAAGGCCATTAAAGGTTTTTGTAGCAAACATTTAGCGTAAGCGAGCTCAGAGCTCTCACTAGTTGCGATGCGCTCTTGATTACGCTTTGTGAAAACTATATACATATTCACGCTCATGTCTCTGTCTCTGTAAGGGTAGGCAGCGGTTTCATTAATACCACCTACACTCTATAGCCCGCTGAAGTTATTTCCGTTCCAAATGGGACCGTGGGCGACATCTATTTTTACTATGCTGTACCTAACTTAATCTAGATCACAATTAACCTTTAACCAAAATAGAACGAAATGAAAAATATAATGACCGTAGGTCAGTTATTCAAATAATAAAACATCTTACCAGGCCTCTCCTTCCACTTTTTCGGCAACTTTGTTTTCTTGAGCAATAAAGGAAAGGGATCCTTGCCACCTTTTTCATCGTGAAGCTCCTAAAAGGGAGTAATGCAATTATTAAAGCATTAGTTATTTACTATTGGGTCGCCCCATCGGCGGCGACATTGTGGGCGCAGAGGAATTTTTATTGAACCAAGTAATTGGAGTGCGCCCTGCTCTCAGGAGCCCAATAAATATTCATTGCTCTGATTTTCTAACGGCGCCATTTTCTAAAATAGACTTGATACCGTTTTAAAGCGTTTACAATTAGGTCAACATCCACGTGTCCAATTTTATTGTGAATAATGCTGCAATGTTACGTACAACTTCAAATAGAAAGGAAACTTATAAGCGCGAATAATATTAACTAGAAATTGCTCGAGTGAATGAGGGAATTACTCGTGAGGTAGCCCACTAACGAAAGGCTTTTGTTGTGCCGGTTTTTATATGGGATCACACGGAGAAATGTCTCCGTATTTCAGAGAAAATCACATATCGCTTGAACAGGTTACAATTTTCTGGAATAAGACGAAGGTCCTGCCTGTCAAATGCACGCCTCAGACAATTGTGTTTTATTGAGGGAAGTGAATGAGCGATCCTATGACCTGCCGGCTGATACAGCTAAAGTAATGAACAGACATTAGTTTTATCTTCGTTTTATAGGTTAAATGAATTGCATATAATTTACTGTCGTGTCATAACGCATAATACATACGTTTAAGATAATATTCTACTGCGGAGCTCTCAACTCGTAACATTCTGTTAAAGACATGTCGCCAAAAACTAAGCATTTGATTATAATTCTAATACGTTATTATTGCGCTGTTATATAGGCACATAATTTGCGAGCTGCTGCCTGGATGTAATTATCTACCAACAAGATTTCCCCAGAGAAAAATTAAGATCGACTAATAACAATACCTCTTAAGATTTATAGTGTGTAATTAATTCAAATTCTATTTAAGAGAAATTGTAATTAGAGAGAGATAGAGAAAGAAGGAAAAGCGACGGATAAAGAAGGATTATTGGTTCACCATTTATCTCACTTACCAATTTCTATTGCAAAACTAATAATTATGTCTTGTCAGCGCCCAGATGATCTTTGTTCATCCATACTAACATTACAGTAAGATTCCACTGTTATAGTGATATAGTGACAAGAAAAACTTCTATAAGTACTACATGTACAGCGGTATTGCCTAGTAAAACTTACCTTGACTGCAATAGTGTCGTCTTGTAGGAAGTAGAGCAGCTTATAGTTGCGTAACTCGCCTTTCTCGGATTCTCGATCGTCCCACACTACGTCGAACCTGAACAATAAACACTATTATTAAATAGGCCACATATAAACGCCGATGTTTGGATGTTTGTTCACCAATCATTTGTGATAGATGTTTACTATGATATCCGGAGCAACTTATATGTGAAGGGGAACTTTGACTCCTCCTACGTAATAGATAAGTGGAATGAGATTTCCTATTGTTAGTACTTAGTAGTTGTACAAGTATGATGAAAAAAAGTAAAATACATTTTCTATTTCTCGCAAACCAAAGCAATTGATAGGAAAATAATGCAAACAAACCATGGCATTTACCAAGCTGTGTATATGTAATAAATACATACATACATACATAAACTCACGCCTATTTCCTAGAAGGGGTAGGCAGAGGTGCTAGGACATCTACTTTTCGGCTTGTATGTTCTCACATGTCCATCTCACAGTGTGATAGGTGGCGAACCTATTGCCATATCGGACACGAGTTCCTGACTCTGGGCTGATGATGAATAGAAAAATCCAATATCACTTTGCCCAACACGGGATTCAAACCCGAGAACTTGTAACCGCACCCTAGTACAACTACGCCACGGAGGCGGTATATATACGTAGAGTGTATACATATGTAATGAGGGAACTAAATTGTATTGACTTTTACATTAACGATTTATCAGTCCATTCCATGAACAATGAACATTAATACAAACACGAAGAGTAATTAAATTATACAAATGTAACACTTTACCAATGTAATGTAAAATATTTGTACTAATGAATATACAGGGTATATCAAGACTGCTACCGAAAACGAAGCCGGGTGGTAGTTTAAGCGACTTCAGACACAATGCAACAGAAAAAGTTGCAAAAAAAAGCGACAATTTTTTTTGTTATTTTTTTCCTATGACCATATTTGGGTGGTAAATACATTTTTTTTATAAAATAATAGTATACAGGGTATCTCAAGACTGCTACCTAAAACGAAGCCGGGTGGTAGTTTAAGCGACTTCAGACACAATGCAACAGAAAAAGTTGCAAAAAAAAGCGACAATTTTTTTTTGGTTATTTTTTTCCTTTGACCATATTTGGGTGGTAAATACATTTTTTCCTAAAATAATAGTGTATACCCTTTTATTTATAAATAATCTAAGGTATAAAAGAGTTTAAATTATTATTTTAGCAAAAACTATGGATTTACCACCCAAAAATGACGATATTTAAAAAATCATAAAAAATAATTGTCGCGTTTCTTTGCGAAATTTTTAGTTGCATTGTGTTTGTAGTTACTAAAACTACCACCCGGCTTCGTTTTCGGTAGCAGTCTTGAGATACCCGGTATACCCTTTTATTTATAAATAATCTAAGGTATAAAAGAGTTTAAATTATTATTTTATCAAAAACTATGGATTTACCACACAAAAATGACGATATTTAAAAAATCATAAAAATTAATTGTCGCGTTTCTTTGCGAAATTTTAGTTGCATTGTGTTTGTAGTCACTAAAACTACCACCCGGGTTCGTTTTCGGTAGCAGTCTTGAGATACCCAGTATTTTTCTACGAAACAACAATGATAATTCATATCAGTGCCAACAAGGGCGTTAATATTGATCCTACTTTTCACAGACGCTTAACCTTCAAATTGCTAAGAAAAGCTGTGATTATCAAGATTAAGTGTGCTTGCCGTTTTATTTCTCCTAGCCACTGTTTTTATTGTACACATTACTACGAAGCGCCTCAGCTTAATTGCCTAGAACATTCCAGAAGTTAAAAAACGACAGGGAAGCCGTGGCGGGTGTTTAGATACAAGACCAACTCAATGAATAAGTTAACGATAGCCTTGTTAAGGTGAAAACGAAAGCTAACGTGAGGGTCGCAAGATCTGATTTTTTAATTTAGAAATTGTTTCTGATTTTGAACATTGAAAGAAAACATCATGAATGTTGTATGAAATAATTTGATGTCTACGTGACATTTGCCAACCATCATTATCCAGCCTGAATGCAAGCCCCTAGGCTTTCCCTTTTCATGAAAGAGTTGATGGTAAGTAGACGGCCGGGCGTAAAACTAAAACCCAAATCGTGCACAAAAAATATGATGCCCTGATGTCACATAAATTTAAATAAGTTTTGAAATAATAATATCACATGGCTGTATATTCCAGATCTGCACCCAAATAGATATGTTGATCTATACTAAACGCCAATTACCGATTCTTGGATTAAACTCCTAGAAATCAGATTTTTACAGTAACTTTACGATCACACATTTCCAATAGATATTCATACTGAACGTGCGAATAGAGCTTGTCAGATTTTTTTACGAAAAATTTAACCTGCTGGTATTTGTATTCCAAAGGAACAGATCGACGAATATTAAGTCTTATTATCTCCAAAAGCCTGTTGCCACGACAACTGAGAGCCTGTTACAACGCCAGATAATTAATCTCCCCGTCCGGTGTTTACACATACACACATTATTTAAGAGCGTATACACCTTGCGCGCAAAGTCAACTATAGGTATTTCTTCGTTAATTTCACGCACACATAAGCGACCAAAGCTGTGTGCGTAGAGCTGCCGCGTCGGCTCGCTATACAATCGGCTCAAACAACTTTGATCCGTGCGCTTCAAATATTCAATTGAAATGTTACTGTAATATAATATCATAAAAATATTTTATTTGCATTATAAGTAGACAAATATTACTGTGCAAGCAAAGAATAATACAAATTTTGGATACTAATCATATTTTCGTTATTATTACATTGTTAAGTTGCATTCAAATCAGTGTTCAATCAGTATACACTACGGACGTTTTATTAATCATTTCGTGTTCGAACACATAAATAGTGTTAGGGGCCTTACAACCCCTTACAATTACGAAATATATTTAATTTTATATTACAATACATAACATAATTTAGCCTCGGAATTACATCCCATTATATTACCTGAAACATAATTTATACTCACTACAAAATCATTGTAGGTAATAAAAATAATTAAATATTTTACTACCAAAGTACTAAGATGTGGTAATCGCATTCCGCGCGTGGCTATTTTTACTACGCGCGGCATAATCGACTGCAGCCAGGCCGGAGCGACGAGCGATACGTCCTCCCTCTAGAAGGCCTTGCGGCGGTCTGATTTGATCCATGTCGGACAGCGTGTTTTATAGTGGTTTTTAAAATATTTGTAGAAAACATGAAAACTAATTTTGTTGAAATATAAAAATGGTAATTTATTGATAAGATGTTCTTCTATTGTAATATGCAATTGCTATAAAAAATTATGTACGATAAGTTGGTGAAAAAAATATGTTCTTGACGAGAGTTTCTGAATAATTTCGCATTGTTTAATTTTTTATTTTTCAGGAACTAAACACAAAAAGATTATTTTTCTCAGCAAAATCCCTCCATAAGGGTCTTATTAGTCTGATAATATTTTTATTTTCATCTTATATTTAGTAGTTTCGGATATCTTAAGCTTCTAAATTGCCATTTAAAGCCTAAATAACGAAACTTGTGTTCAGTAATCCGTATAGTACTCACAAATTATCCATCAATCTATAATGTTTTCCACCAAAATCCCTAGATGACAACCTTTTCTAAAATTAGTAATAATTATTTTTCCTTTAAATTGTTTATTGGTGGCTATTAACTCATTTGAAAAGTCCTGTTTTTAAGCCAAAAAGCAGCGTGCAGGGTATAAACGCTCTTAAGGACAGTGAGTACACACGCGGTCAAACAGCTAATGATCCTTGAAGACGATCCTATAATTCTTAATTGGAAGAACTTTCTGTTAACAATAGATATTATACTCTATGTAGACAGCATTGTGTTTACTATCGGGTGCAATAATTATTACTCTTTTTCTCGCACTAATCCCGTCACTTCTTTTGTGTAGTGTGCGCTGACCGTAGACTGTGGGATGCACAAAGTTGTGTACCTACGTTTATATGGCACACCTTTGACTTATGTAAGTCATGTGTATTGAAAGTCAATCACCACGCACTTTAACGGTGAAGGAAAACATCGTGAGGAAACCTGCATACCATAGCGATTTGTATGAATTTCCATGGTATGTAAAGTCCGCATACCCGCATTAGGCCAGCGTGGTGGACTTTGTCGCCTAACCACTCTCAACCGTACTTTCGATTGTAGAGGAGACCCTTACTCTGCACTGGAACGTATATGGACTAATACAGATACAGAAACCATGTTAGTCTTGCGTATATTTAATTAGTTTCACAAATATGAACTATCAAATTTTTTTGAAATCTACCTGATTGCCTCTTTACGTAAATAATGTGCTACATTAGCATGAAAACCTACTGTAAAAGAGTAGTTAATAAACAGTGAGACACTGCTACCACCGGTCACCGGCGATATGGAGGAACTCTGTGATTTATTCAAACGTCTCCAGGGACGACTCAGCTCATAATTCCTCGAGATTTGATAACGCTGAATTAAACTGAGGTAACTGTGGGATATAATATGTCTAAGGTACATAAACGTTGCCACGTAATAACGTGGGTATTGAACAACTGTAGACGTTTCGTTTTAAAACTACCTAACGTTGTGTTTGAAGCAAAGTTTTCTATTTTTAAAGTCACAAGGCTTCCGAACAAAGGGAAAACCAATTTTAGTTGTGACAAAAATATAGTCCCTCTTTTTTTTATTCAATTTTGTTTTATATATTTTTGCTCATTACTAGTTTAATTATAACTGGAGATAAAGTATGAAACAAAAAGATATTAAATGTGCGCTCATATAATTCGGAATGACCAATGGACTACTTAGGAGACTGTCATAAAACAGTGCCCTGGCTCCGCATGCAAGTTATGACGTCACTTACAAAATAACACAAATACGAATGACCCGTATATTTGTGACTGATCAAAACAATTTAATTTCGTTCATCAAGTTCTCTTTTTGACCTTGGAACCATTTTGAAAATATATAATATACCGTAGTACAAACTATGAAAGATTTAAGCTGTAAGTAATTTTACACAATTGAAACATAAACCAGCACGGACTTTTTGGTCTCACAGCATCCAAGTGTTAAATAAACCTCGATAGTTAAACCAATGTACATGGTAGTTGGTACCAACTTTACAAAACAGGCTTATGAATCACGATCAAAACATGTCGATGCAGTGTCAGTAGATAGAGGATTTATACTTCCATCTCTATCAACAAGAGCATAGTGATTAGTTGGTCCTGCCGAACTCTTGGCATTTGGTTTCATTTGTTTAGGATTGAAAACAAAAGCCTGTCATTTTGATGCAATTGAATGCTCCGGTAGCGCACGATTTTATCTTATTTTACTTGATACCAGTGGCATTGGATGGCACCAAATCAAATCGAGAGAAGGCCGAGGTGTTAGAGCGATATGACAAGGACAATATTCTTAAAATCATCACCTTTTTTAATACCAAAAAAATAATTTAGTCTTTTTAATATGGAAAGACCCTTACTCTAAGGTCAGTAGACAGGAATAGGAGTGTGACTGCTGGCTATTATAAAACGATAATTATTTGGGAGTTTGATTTGTTTCTTTCTCTCTCTATTAAGGGGGTATTCTAGTGTAGAGGCATGAATTTGAGGTGTTTTTTCAGATGCTATAAATAAAAATCAAAAATATTTTTACCATACATTTTTTTACCAGGCGTTTATTACTATTTGAAGATTACAAAAAAAATAGTCAAAAAATACAAAATCGAAAGTGGTGTGAATGGTATGAGTTGTTGAAGTGGGGGGTACAAAAAAAATGGCGCGCCAATCTTGCCATGATTGCAAGCTTTTTCAAAATCTGAAACAAAAACAAATAAGAGATTATTAATTTAGATAAATGCACCTATCGTACTAACTAAGAAAAAGGGTAAAAAAAATTTTTTTTTGCTATATTACGGCTGTCCGTAAAAATGATACATTTTTTTTCGTCATTTTTGGACATTTCTGATTTTTTTAAAAATAGTAAAAATTATTATTTTGTTATAATAATAGTTAGGACGATAGAAACATGTATTGAAAAGATTCACACCAAATGTTAAGTCAATTGGTACAATAGAACTTGAGAAATCAAGTCAAACGTTTTGAAAAATGTAGTTTCGAGAAAAACGCGTTTAAAGTTTCGAGTAAAATTATGCCCGATGTTAACCATTAAATTACATATTATACTTACATTTCTTCAATCCGCGATTCCTGCTCTATACATGGGGCCTTCCTCTACATCAAACAAATCATTCTCTGCATTCCTTTCTTCTAAATGCGCAGTTCGGGCTTCCTTTGAGGCATTAGAAGTTCGGATTTCAGAACGATTTATCCGAGTATTATCTCGTTTGGTGGCGAACGCATGAGCTTCAGAACCAATGTCCATCCCCATACACATCATTTTTAAAATAGGAATTAAGCCTTCATTAAATATGGAAACTGCAATAAAGTTGCAATTTCTATTACACGTAAGCCGGCATGTATATGTTTTGGCGCAAAAGTCCAAATTAATGAGTTCAGGGACTCATTGTTATTCTGGGTCTCAGAACCTTGAATTATATATACATATATATTATAATACAACTACAATAAAAGGGTACAATACAAAAGTATGAGTGTATAGGTATTTACAACCGAAGGGGACCGCAGGTAGACCCTAACGTCTTTTGTTCGATTCGTTCCAGCCGAGCCAGTATTGAAGACGTGTCACTAAAATAGCTATATCTCTGGAAATAATTACAATTTTGGCTTGCCCTTTTAATGACACATTCTTGAAAGGTTAAGCTTTGAATATATATAAAAAAATAAAAATCGATTTTTTCAAATTTCTACACTAGAATACCCCCTTAAGCCTCATGAAACGCAGTAGATAGGATCATAGGACCCTGGCAAAATATTCAAATATTTAAATTTACAATGTGCAATTTTAATAAAAAATTTCCTATCAAATTCGTTCTTCAGCAAAGAAATAGCCACTGGCATAATTTTTCTTCATTGCGACTTAAACCTATATTTCCGGTCGGTTCTTGGCAAGGGATTCAGTTTGCCAGTCGAAAGGAGGCAAGATTTCTTTGCGAATCAGGCAAACAAATTCAAACCAAACTACGGAACGTATCCAAAAATAGTTAAAGCCACAGACTTTGCGGCAGTACGCATACATAAATAATAACTTTTTTTTTTACGTAAAAAGTGATTTAAGCCGTGTGAAAATAAAGTTTTTAACTTATGCAGTGTAGGTCAAATCCTTTGACATTTTTATGATGTTTCTTTTAAACTTTACTTTCAAGTCATTTTATTGGTAGCGTTGTGTAATAATGTTTATTGTTGCCAATATTAATCTGAAATTCATATCGAAGAGGCAAAATTGTTATCCCATAAAACCGTGGAATCTTTTCCTTTCTCTTTGCGGTAATGTAAAAGATAAAACTGGATATTGAAATCTACGAAAAACTCATTGTTAAAAAAATGTGCTTCATATTATATTACATACTTATATTTAAAAAATCATTACATTTTGTGGTTTGTTATAACAACTGGGATATTTGATTTATACGCAATAACCAGTTTCATTACAACCTTTAGTCCTGGCAAGACAGAAAACACAGAATTGTATACACCACACCACGCAAAAATGCCGCAGAACAATTTTAAAATGTAATATCTGTTAACGCAATAAAAACAATTTTACGAGGTTTACGTACATTTATGCAAAGTAAAAAGTTCAAATATCGCCCCGTCTTCGCTTGGTTACATTCATGCCAAGTATTTTCATAAAGAAGTTCGTATTTATGGTATATTTAAAGTAAAAAAAGATCTATATTAAAACGGACCAGGTCCTTGTTTATGGATCGTAAAAGGCAGCTGGGCGGAGTTGGTCGACCGTCCTTTGACTCACGTCATAAATGATTCGTGCTTTGAATTCGCAAAGAAATCAGAAAAGCGAGATATAATTGTTGGCGTAAATTTTATTTCTTATCTTAAGAGCTTTGGTAGAGGTATGAAATATTTATAAATTTTGTGCCTCCTGAATGAAAAGATTCAATGGCTGATAAATATGGTGATAAATATGGCTGCTGAATATGGTGCAATTATAATCAAAACATTAAAGTTAAGTAATCAAAGAGTAACAAATACATGATAAAATGATTTTTTATATATTAATACATTAGATCCTAAAATAATGCACCTCTATTTGGACAATATAATATCCCTTTCTCGCCATGATAGCATGGGAACGCTTATGGCCATATCTGGCACTAATCCAAACGCGGTCTAATATTTTTCAAACAAAAAGAAAACACAAGCCATTGTCACTACAGCAATATGAATTGTAATTATTTCCAAAGAGTCGCGAGGCCGCACTGATTCCAAACTGTGGACTTCTAACAAAAGGTTCGAAGTTAACCTTCCAGTTTTATTAAAGTCCTTGGTCCAATGAGGAAATAATTGCAATAAATAGCAATATGATGGCAATCTGTCGGAACAGGCACAGATGTCCGGTGGTCACGTCACAGTTATTTACATTCAAGGACGACACTGTAACACCATTACTTACTGAGAGTAAATAACTTCACCTAATCACTAGATATTATCAATTAACATAATATACGGCTCAATATAAAACGATACTTCACCGCATCTAGAGGGATGAAAGACACCAAACAACCTTTATTATTTTGTCAATAAATATTTCGGTTTTATATTTTGAGGCACATTATTTATATTCGATTATAAAAAGATACACCAATAACAGCATTATGTTAGTATGACAGTTTTGAATATGTCTGCCTGAAAAAATGGTGTAATTTACAGCCGTAATACAGCGTACTTCGCATACTTTTTTCAAGTCATGTACGTGGCTATCTTAATAAATCTAAGACGTTGGAATCGCTCTCAATGAAAGCCGCCCACGTTTCGTCGCTCCGACGTAGGCCCAATTGATAGTTGGCAAATCCGCAGCCTTCTCGGATACAACCTATTCACTAATGTATCCACGTTTATGGATTTAGCCGACGGAGTGGAGAAATAGATGGCTTAGCACGAAGCGCGTTCATACATTCCGGCACGTGTATAGCAAACAAAGCATGAAAAAATATCCCAGACGGCAGACACAGGCACTAAGCTGGCTAATCCTCTTGCTGTCAAATGGAAACAATCGTGAGCTGTGCTAAAAATCTGTGCAGTTGAAATATTCTGACACACGAGTCGCTAACAGGTCAAATGCATTCGCTGGTCATATCGCATTCATACCGCTACATATTTGCAACTGCTCACAAATGTAGATTCAATTTAATATTTTGTAGTGACGGCATTTCAGTTCAATGAAACACGTTTATATATCAATTGCTGCTGTTGGTTATATTATTGTGAATCGATCAACCAGAATATAAATTAATTAATAACGTGCAGAGCTTCCAAGAATTTCGTGGTTTCAAAAAATCAAATACCTAATCATCGCCGTGTTATCGTACACAATAGACAAGGTAATTACTGTGACCAAATTATTAACACAATGTAATAGCGAGTCTAAGTGAGTTTGCCTTACGTTTTACAATTGTGTGTAAACTGAGACCGCATTAACCACATTGAGGTGAAATAATATCGGTAATTAAGTTTCCGTCGCTCCAGGCTGTTGCCTATTTGTTCAACAAATAAATCCAAAGGACCTCATTTAAATCACAATGGCGCGCCTATTGTAATGAGTACGCATTAAAACGCGGAACTTGGCTCCCGAACGGAGAAACCGTACAATTAAAGCTAGCAATTAACTTGGGAGTAATTTGGTGAAAATCAGACCGCGGTATCTCCCTCTTGGTCAGCTCACGACCGACCAATCTGTTTATGCATTATTTAACCAGTGGCAACCGCAACAGACAATAAACATTTGCCTCCTCAGTGACTCGTTGTACGCAATATTTGGTGTGACATTTTGCAAATAATAAAGGTGTTTCCAGAAATTATAACATCAATTTATATACATACTTTAAGGAACAATATTTTTTTATCGGGTGCAATTAAAAGGCGGAACTATCGGCATACCAAGTGCCGTGTTCAACATAATATTTCGATATCACGTTACCCCCTAGTGAAATATGGACGCTCAAGAATTTTACCGGAATTATAATTTACAAGACGCTATAAGTACTGGTTGTTTAATTAATGTACCGCCATTACCGAAGAAAGGTCGCAAAATACTAGCACCTAATTACATATTTGAAAAATATTATACGAACAAACACACAAATGTTTGACCTGGTGGTGACATGATACTCATAAAAATCAAGTTGCTATTTGACGAGCTGCGTCGTTTTCGACACTTTTCATTCCACGTTAAAAGATTTCATAATTATCCTAATAACATTAATTTATCTAATATATAAAATTCTCGTGTCACAGTTTTCGTTGCCATACTCCTCCGAAACGGCTTGACCGATTCTCATGAAATTTTGTGAGCATATTGAGTAGGTCTGAGAATCGGCCAACATCTATTTTTCATCCCCCTAAATGTTAGGGGTAGTCCACCGCTAAATTTTTTTTGATTTTTTACACAAAATTTTTAATTTCTATTTTTTTACGATACAACATACAAAAATACATACAATCCTCAATTTTCACCCTTCTACGATCAACCCTTATTTTTCTAATATATAAAATTATCGTGTCACAGTTTTCGTTGCCATACTCCTCCGAAACGGCTTGACCGATTCTCATGAAATTTTGTGAGCATATTGAGTAGGTCTGAGAATCGGCCAACATCTATTTTTCATCCCCCTAAATGTTAGGGGTAGTCCACCACTATTTTTTTTTTATTTTTTAGACAAAATTTTTAATTTCTATTTTTTTATGATACAACATACAAAAATACATACAATCCTCAATTTTCACCCTTCTACGATCAACCCTTATTTTTTAATAGCCATTTTAGTAATTTAATCATTTTTCCTCTCCGGTCGAAAACTGATCAATCGTCATTTAATTAGTTATCCCCGCCAGATGTCTACAGGTGATTATCAATTTTGAGTGTATTTTGCACGATTAGTTAATCAAGTGATTTTCATAACCTCAAAAGTACTCAACACGTGGCACGAGCTTTCACCAACAACGGCTTTTGTGTTGTAAGTATACTTTTTTAATTAATATCGAAAATGTTGCTGGAAACGGTCAAAAGATTCGGTAGAATTTTATTTTTATTAAAATTGGGCAAACGTTTTTTTTGTATTCATTTTTTTTACCATTTCTAAACATAAAAAATCGAAACCACTGAAGTTATGTCTATGAAATTTTATATTTTAACTCTTTATTACTAACAAAATGTAATGGCGTGCAATATTTTTTTTGGAAAAATAGCAATTTGGTGCTGAAATAAGAGAAGGAATATTGGATGGACGATAAAAAATGCTAAAGTTTTTAATGTCAATAATTCATAAGGCAATCTTTATATGTTTACTAGCGGCCCGGCCCGGCTTCGCCTGGGTGCAAATACAGATTCCAGGCATATTTTATTTAAAATCCAAAAATATTACGCCATTACTTTTTGTTAGTAATAAAGAGATGAAATATAAATATAAATTTTCATAGAAAAACACTCACACTCACATACACAATAATTAATGTAGTAACAATTTTATTTAACTGGTTTCTCAAGACACAGGCAACGCCTAATTTGAGAATCCCTGCAATATTCTCCATAATTATATAAAATTGTTATTCAGTTCAGTTCAGTTTTTATTTTTATGTGTTATTTTATTAAAGATTTTTCATTTTCAAGTGACATTCTATCTTGAAAAGAAGTAAAACTTCTTACATGTGAATATCATTTATTTAATTGTTCTTTATGTATGTAGCTTCATAATATTATACTCTTTAGGTTACACAAAATCTGAACGCATGCTGAGGAACGCATGCATAAATATTTGACAACCAATTTAAATGTCAACCACTTTTCATTACTGTCATACATATTTAAAATCTAAAATACGCCATTAATCGAATATTGTGGATATATGTTGTCGATTCGAAACCTTTATTAAAATACGTTATTTAATTTGAGGGAAGAGTTTACCGTATCGACGGTATGAACATTAAATGTTTGACAGTTACAAACCCATGAACATTTTGTATGGCAAAATGTTTTTTTCCTTTATTTTATACTTTCGTCAATTTAATCGAGATAAAAACTATCTCACCCTTTAAGTTGGAACAAATAACGTATATCTACAAAATTTCATTATAATCAGTTGAGTGGTTTAGGAGCCCATCGCGTACAAACAACGTGACACGTGAATTATATATATTACTAGCGGCCCGACCCAGCTTCGCCTGGGTGCAGATACTTTTTTATTTTACTCCACACCAAATACGTGTTATTTTTCGTATAAGCTCTTGTATACCTAAACATGAATTAGCTATCCTACTGTCCTGCTCAATTCCGTCCCATCCCGTCTGTTCATTCACTTCCCGATACGTCGCGTCCTTTCTCTTAATTAACCATCCCGTCTTATACCGTGCATTTACATTTCGTCCTATTAAATCTGTCAGCTATCCCAGTCTTCTCCCCTACCTCCCAATCTGTTATATCCAGTTTCTCTCTACTTTCTAAACACTTTATCGATTTTGATTATCCATGCAATATCCCATCCCTTATTTCACCCCCACTATGCTGTTTTTCCAAAAATATTACGCCATTACTCTTGTTTGTAATAAAGAGATGAAATATAAATTTTCGTAGAAATGCACTCACACACACACAATTAACGTAGAAACAATTATACAGGGTATATCAAGACTGCTACCGAAAACGAAGCCGGGTGGTAGTTTAAGCGACTTCAGACACAATGCAACAGAAAAAGTTGCAAAAAATAGCGACAATTTTTTTTTGTAATTTTTTTCTTATGACCATATTTGGGTGATAAATACATTTTTTCCTAAAATAATGGTGTATACCCTTTTATTTATAAATAATCTAAGGTATAAAAGTGTTTAAATTATTATTTTAGGCAAAACTATGGATTTACCACCCAAAAATGAAGATATTTAAAAAATCATAAAAAATCATTGTCGCGTTTCTTTTCGAAATTTTTGGTTGCATTGTGTTTGTAGTCACTAAAACTACCACCCGGCTTCGTTTTCGGTAGCAGTCTTGAGATACCCGGTATTTAACTGGTTTTTCAAGACACAGGCAACGCCTAATTTGAGAATCCCTGCAATATTCTCCATAATTATATAAAATTTTTATTTTATTCAGTTCAGTTCAGTTTTTATTTTTATGTGTTATTTTATTAAAGATTTTTCATTTTCAAGTGAAATTCTATCTTGAAAAGAAGTAAAACTTAATACATGTGAATATTATTTATTTAATTGTCCTATATTTATGTAGCATCATAATATACTCTTTAGTTTACAATAAATTCCTGAACGTATGCATAAATATTTGACAATCAATTTAAATGTCAACCACTTTTCATTACTGTCATTAATTTACATCTTTAAAATCTAAAATACGCCATAAATCGAATATTGTGGCTATGTGTTGTCGATTCGAAACCTTTATTTAAATACGTTATTTAATTTTAGGGAAGAGTTTACCGTATCGACGCTATGAACATTAAATCTTTGACAGTTACAAACCCATGAACATTTTGTATGGCAAAATGTTTTTTTCCTTTTTTTTATACTTTCGTCAATTCAATCGAGATAAAAACTATCCCACCTTTAAGTTGGAACAAATAACACATATCTACAAAATTTCATTATAATCAGTTGAGTGGTTTAGGAGTCCATCGCGGACAAACAACGTGACACGTGAATTATATATATTAAGACTAGCGGCCCGACCCAGCTTCGCCTGGGTGCATATACAGGGTATATCAAGACTGCTACCGAAAACGAAGCCGGGTGGTAGTCTAAGCGACTTCAGACACAATGCAACAGAAAAAGTTGCAAAAAAAGCGTCAATTTTTTTTTGTTATTTTTTTCCTATGGCCATATTTGGGTGGTAAATACATTTTTTCCTAAAATAATAGTGTATACCCTTTTATTTATAAATACTCTAGGGTATAAAAGAGTTTAAATTATTATTTTAGCAAAAACTATGGATTTACCACCCAAAAATGACGATATTTAAAAAATCATAAAAAATAATTGTCTCGTTTCTATGCGAAATTTTTAATTGCATTGTGTTTGTAGCCACTAAAACTACCACTCGGCTTCGTTTTCGGTAGCAGTCTTGAGATACCCGGTATTTTTTGATTCCACTCCACACCAAATACATGTTGTTTTTCGTATAAACTCTTGTATGCCTAAACTTGACGTAGCTATCCTACTGTCCGGCTCAATCCCGTCTCATCCGCCTGTTCAGTCTCTTCCCAATCCGTCCCGTCCCTTCTCTTTATTATACATCCCGTTTTATAACGTGCATTTACAGTTCGTCCTAACAAATCTGTCATCTATCCCAGCCTTCTCCCGTACCTTCGATTCTATTTTACTTTATGTCCCTTCTCTCCATAAACATCCATATACATCTTATATATAAAATAGGAATTATTAAAATTTAATATGAGAGTTACACTGAGATAGCAAAATAATAATTGTCAACGTTACTACTACACTTGATGCATAAACAATAATCGTATTGTGTGAGAGAAACAGGAGACCGGCTTCGTTCTCATCCCTACTCCGTGCTGTTTACTGGGTCAGAAGTGACACCTGTAGACATCTGGCGGGATAACTAATTAAATGACGATTGATCAGTTTTCGACCGGAGAGGAAAAATGATTAAATTACTAAAATGGCTATTAAAAAATAAGGGTTGATCATAGAAGGGTGAAAATTGAGGATTGTATGTATTTTTGTATGTTGTATCATAAAAAAATAGAAATTAAAAATGTTGTCTAAAAAAAAAAAATTTTGGGGTGGACTACCCCTAACATTTAGGGGGATGAAAAATAGATGTTGGCCGATTCTCAGACCTACTCAATATGCTCACAAAATTTCATGAGAGTCGGTCAAGCCGTTTCGGAGGAGTTCGATTACGCACCCTGTGACAGAAGAATTTTATATATTAGAAGATGTATATGGATACATATGGGGAGAAGGGACATAAAGTAAAATAGGTACGGGAGAGGGGTGGGATAGCTGACAGATTTGTTAGGACGAAATGTAAATACACGTTATAAAACGAGATGGATAATAAAGAGAAGGGACGGGATGGATTGGGAAGAGACTGAACAGGCGGATGAAACGGGATTGAGCCGGACAGTAGGATATCTACGTCAAGTTTAGGTATACAAGAGTTTATACCAAAAACAACATATATTTGGTGTGGAGTGGTATCAAAAAATATATGCACCCAGGCGAAGCTGGGTCGGGCCGCTAGTTTTTTTTATAATTATAATACGAATCTTTCTAATTTTGTAGAATTTCGTAAGTAAAGCAAAGCCTCTCACTATTGTATTACGTGTTTATTAACTATTCGTCCATCATTTTATAGTGTTAATAGAAACGTAATTATCTATTTACATTGTACCCTTTTCAAACCGACACAAAAAGGTGTTTATTGCCGGTGGAATTTCCATTTTAATTCAATAACAGCAAATCATTTTGCACTCGCATTAATCATTTCGGACTTCAGTTTCCCCGTTGTAATTGCATCAACATCTTGAAATTTACTGTGTTTGCAATAATTATAATCAGATTTACAAGTTGAGTTGTAGTCGAGTCCAAAATGTTGTTATCGTTGAGACTTGATGAGAATGGCGATTGTTGGCCCTCGGCAATCAAACTGAGCGAAAGAATAGCGACAGGAAAGCTCCACTTCGCATTTATGGTTTTGTATGAGACAATAGTACCGCACTGTTAGAGCGCGCCATTCATGATGCATTGCCACTTAGAAAAGATTGACAAACACAGATATAATACCTATAAGTTCCATCATGCATTTTGGTATCATGACCTTATGTATACTTGTCAATTTGAAGTCCATATATTTTAGAGTGATGTAGGTAATCCCAGAAGAGTTGGGCAGAGGTGCCACCAGGACACTTACATTTCACATTGTGTGTTCCGTCTCACGATGTGATAGGGGCGAGCCATATTGGGCATGAATTCCTGCCTCCGGGATAATAATAAAAAGAAAAATCTAATATAACTTTGCCTGACTCGTGATTCGAGCCCTAGATCTCAGCTAAATAATCATACCGTAGTAAAACTGCTCCACCGAGGCAGACGTAATCTTGATTTATAATTCAGGTATCATCACAGGCTAGTTAGTTAGCTTTACTTAGGCGAGGACGTTAAATAACGTTTATATTAAACGAGCAACTTTCCCGAGTACGGTAAAGCGAATGTGTATAATTAGTCTCAAAGATAAGCTCAAGCAGCCGTGTGCAAACGTTACTGAGTGCGAATAAACTTGTGCTGGGAATTTCTCACGAGAGAGACAACTGACACAAACAAGGGGACAAATCAGGGCTGCTTCTTGTTCCCCCAGAGTCAACGTTGCATCTTAGTTTACAAAGCTAGTCCGTGGCTCAAATCCAGTTATATTAAGGTTTGTAAAGCCACATGCGGGGTTTGCACTGCCAGTCTCAGTCTTGCCTTTAATAAATAAACTTTTACACAAATTCTGCATCTCATATAATTAGATTCCATTAGTGTTTAACTTTGTTTGAATAATTCTATGAATTATTATTAGCCTTATTTTATTTATGAAATCTGAACAAAATTTAAGTTAAAAAGGTCAATTTCTTAAGATTCAAATCATGGTTTCAAGCAGAAACAACTAGCCATAATATCGCCAGTTTTAATGCACATTCATCCTTTATTTTCAAATATCGGCAATACAGCTACCCTTACTGAGTATTGCGAGTTCTCGTTTAAATAGTAGGGTTCCGTTTGCTCGCATTTTGGTGATAATATTTTATCCTGATACGACAAAGTGACTATAATCTTATTCCATTTTCATTTTTTATTGTATTAAATGCAGCATGCTGCTTGCCTAAAGCAGTAAGCGATACGACAGCTCATGAACAATAGCAAAACAGAGCAACAACTTCCATTTCAAAGCAATGCTTGTCATTCACTGCACTCGCCATCCTGAGACATATGATATTAGGTCTAAATATGTCCAGTAGTTGCTCTGGCTGCAATATCCTTCAAACTGAAACACAACAGTGCATTCACACTGCCATTTGGCGGGAGAAATAGACATTGCGGTGGTATCTACGTAGGCGGCCTCTCACAAGATATAAGAGATCTACCAGTAAAATCTAACTGAGAGAAAGTCTGACTGTAACCCGAAAAGTAATACATTTAAATACGTCCTAATAATAGGTTGTCCACAATCTTGTATGTTGGTTATTTTTAGGACAAACTCGAACATGCTAGCACTGCATCGGTCACAGTATCTCTCTCTCTCATAAAACATATTAGCAAAATGTCCGTAAGGCAATCTTACCACTCCAGTCGAGCCGATCTATTTGTATTATAGCTTAAAGGCTCCACCACATCACATTAATTGGCTTAGTTGTGTGCTATTTCTTACCTCCCCTAATAAGCGGTGTATCATAATTATTTTCAGACTAACGACGAGATGACCTAAATAAATTCGATATCTAACAAAACTTGCCGGGAAATTACTATGTCTATCAGGTTACAAACCAAACATCTGTGCATCCATCATAAATACACAGTTGAATTTAAACACACATGTACCCGAGAACACCCGAGTCTTAATTCGTAGCTCGAGACATTTCGCAGATACAAACACAGGCACAGGGGCCCTACTCTGAAAATCCGAAATGAAGTTCGAATCTTCGGACGGTCGAAGTTTATGAAAATACGAATTTACTTACAGAGACTTATGGCGTTATTGACTTATGGTCGTAACCATAGACTTGTGGTTACGATGTACGTTATACGAATCCGAACATTTACACAATATGTAAATTCTTAACGTCATAAATTCAAACTTCGTTTTGGATTTTCAGAGTAGGGCCCCAGCATAGCTGCGAATATAATTGCGCGTTTAACTGTTCCGACTAGCGACGCTCGTCCAATTTCGCCATCGATTCAACTACCATTTCGCACGGAGGTTGTTCATATCCTAGCATAACGTGTAGTCTATTCATCACGGTCTTTATAGGGCGGCGATTACATTCGGTGTTCTTAAAACTGCGCACATCGTACCAAACGTTTTTGCTTTCTGCTCGAATGGCTAACGTGAACTTTGCACGTTGGAGTATAAATGTAGCGGAATGATTTTAATGCTTTTATCCGACCTTGTTCTGTATTGGAGCGTTTTATGTCTGTTGATGGAAGATCGAAGTTCGTGCGGTGTTCACGACACATAATCGCAGGACAGACCAGGCACGAATTACCGAAACAGCAGCGCCTAATTATACTAAAATTATTAATATCCTGAAGCGAGTTATGGTTTGTCAATGTGACTGCACCATTTTCCTCTATCTGCAGTTTATCCTGGGTTACTTTATAATTCGACACGAAGTTCGAATTTATTAATTATTCGGATCCACTTCTAAAAATCAGTACTGTTCTCTATTATACTAATCATTTTCTCTGAACTTAGTATATGGTTACGACGTACAATAAAGGATTCCAACATTTTGTGGAGTATCTAGACACATTAGTGAAGTTTTAAATTCGACGTTCGAACATTCGAAATTCGTATCAGATCATAGGGTAATCCTCCTGTGTCGAATAATAAAGCAAAGGTATAAGCTACGTGTGTACGTACGCGAGCACCTTTCCGTCGTACTCAAGAAAGCGTCTCAAGCGGTCGTCGTGTGTCGCGGTGCGTCGCGGCGGCTGCTTCGATTTCCACAGCTCCTTCTGAGTGTACGAGTCGATCGGCAATGCTTCCTCCTTCGATAGCTCCACGCCTTGGGACTCTAGCCATTCCTGCAACAATTTATTTTGTTCTATACAATACACAGCGGTAATTCGTCAGGAACATCAATACATAAAAAACTATCTAAATAAAAACTACCGGCCCGGCCCGGCTTCGCTCAGGTTTATAGATTTCTTAAATCGTCTTCATACCAGAAACATCTTATTTCCTGTATTAGCTTAACAAATTAAACAAAATTTAAGTACCATACCGTCCTATTTATTTCTTTCCTTGTCCGGTGTTTTACAGATCATAAGAAACATATTACACATCTGTTTTTAAAGTAGAAAAGAAAATATCCGCGTTGTATACTACATTTTCGTAAACAATGACCATAATTTACAAAAACACACCGTCTAATTTTCATTACGTCCCACTGCAGGGCATGGACATGTTCTACAATAGAAAGTAAGATTAAGAGGGCTTAGGCCATATGGTCCACCACGCAGCCCTATTGCGGGTTGGCTGACTTTACCTACCGTATAAATTCTAGCAAAAACTATGGTATGCAGGTTTCTTCACAATATATTCCTTCACCGTTACAGTGGTTGGTGATTAACTATCAATACGCACATGAGCCCGAAAAGTGAGGGGCATGCCCTGGAATTTGTACTTGCTACCACCGGGAACGTGTTGAAATCCGCTTATAGTTAGTTAATAGGCAACTATGCACTTCCCCGTGGTCATAGAACCTGTTTTCATGGCACCCGTGTACCAGCTTAACAAAAACCCCTTATACTATCCTGTCTCGCAGGTTGGATCGAACTGCACACAATGTGCTAAATATTAAAATCCGTTCTGTAGCGAGACTATCGAACTCCGACGACGTGACACGTCATTTTTATATAATACGATATGACGTTATCCAGATTTCCCGTTTTGATTTAACAGAAATAAATGAATTGAGATTTTATATTGTAATTTCGACTACAACACCCATCGCCTCCGTGGCGCAAATGGTTAGCGCGTTCGGCTGTTAACCGAAAGGTTGGTGGTTCGAGCCCACCCGGGGGCGTCATATCTCTTTTTGTATTTTTACAGAAACGTAAATTAATGAATTTGCATTAGACATGAATTGTTTGGACTTTTTGAAAGTTATCAGCATAATTATTCGTCACATATTTTTTTTTATTCAATAATCTAGACTAATTTTGGCGTCACAACACGGCCAACTGGGATGAATCTTTTTTCAGCAATGAAATGTTTTTTTTTTCATTATTAATTACCAACGCAGACTATGTACGGCTCATACACTTTACCGAAGTAATAACTATTCACAATCAGGACATTTAATAAAATACACGTAGCAATAAATAAATACACTTATCAAAAATATTTTCGCATTACCTACATTAATTCAAGTTTTTCTGTAAAACACACATCAATAAAATATAATCAACAGTAATCAAATCACTATTAAACTGTAAAAAAAAACCTGCACTTCCTCGTGACCTTTTCAGAAAATAAATAATATTTTTATCTTAGAACATTCAGTGCGCGCCGTTCGGTCCGGTGCCAATATAAGTAATGGGCGCATCGCATTGCTATGAGCAGTTCCGCAGGCGCCCTGTATCATTAACCTGCTGGAAATGTATCTAAGGCATGAGAGCGTTGAATTGAAACCCACCTTTTATAATCGCGACGGTTATTTCTACTAGACTATTATGGAGATTATCTTACACCAAAACATGGGTAGAAACTTGAACATTGACATTGATTAACTTTGAAGTTAACAATAAGACTTTGTATACAGTGTACACCTACTTATATTCTATCATTAATCATACACATATATGTATATATATAAACTCAGTTTGAACAACATTGATAATAATGGGCTCGAGAACATACTTATTCTTAACCGTAAATACCTACATAAAATATGAAGTATTTTTCTGTGCTGTTCAGCTGTTCTGTATCTGTATCAGCCCATATACGTCCCACTGCAGGGCACGGGCCTCCTCTACAATCGAGAGTACGATTGAGAGTGTTCAGCTGTTGCAATTATTAAAACAATTAATGTCCTTAACTGCATCGTTTTGACAGTCATATTCCCATATTTGTTTTGTCCAAAAAACTAATAATCATATCCAGTCCACAACAGTATATAAATTTCCAAAACAGTGACCTTTCATCACCTGCGGTACTGTACAAGGACTGTCATCGACGCTTATTAATAAATTGAAATACATTGAAGTATTTGTATTGCCATCGTGCATGGTCATCAGACCATAACCAGTTATGGATATTTTTTTATTATTTATATTCATTGCATTAGTGACGTGAAGTTATTAACAAGTGACCAGTTTAGTTTTACACTCAAAGTAAGAATTACAGTTACTAGTCAGTTTACTCTTTTACAAGACGTCTGACCATTAGCGTCAACAAGTTTATCGCGTGTATTTAATTTCTCGAGTCAAAATGGTTTTGTCCCTTGACAATACGTTGGTGCAATCGTTCATAGTTCACTCAGCAATACTTGCTTTGAAGTTATTATCACTCACGACGTTTACTGCCCTCACGCGTGTAGTCAAAGGAGTGTATGCGAATCCAGAGGACACTAAAGTTCTGGGAGGAAGAGTGAAGTTCGATGATGGTACTGTGGAGCGGTTCCGTCGCGCGCACCTCAACGACCTCGAGAATATTCCGGCGTTTTGGATCCTCGGCGCCTTGTACCTGACGACCGGGCCGGCGGCCGCATGGGCCACACTATTGTTCCGCTTGTTCACTGCCTGCAGGATCATCCACACCATTGTCTACGCCATAGTACCTCTGCCGCAGCCATCGCGAGCTCTCGCCTTCAGCGTGTCGTATGTGATCAATTTGTACATGGGCGCACAAATTGTTCTTTACTATATTACCGCTATATAGACTTTAATTTAATAAAATGGTGTAAGATGGGTATTAATTAAGTGGTAAAATAAAATAATTGTGGTGCGTAATATAAATTGTTTTAAAATAGTCGGTTCCATTACACTGAACCGATATGTTGTGGAATAAAACAATTTGCTCAATAATAACAATGTGTGTTGTTGCTTCAAGCCGGCCGGCAGCATACACAATGCACGCATTCAGTACACTGATATGTGATACAATGTGTGTGCGACAATAATAAAATAATATCGTCATCGCGACAATGATATGCGCTATACTCACACTCGGCCGTACAATATCAACACAATATATCTAAGCCCCGCGCCGGCTTCATTCAGCCGGTAACAGTGTAGACGAGTAGTGTCACCTAAATTATCTCGCCAAGATGTCTTCGATCGCGCTGTCAAACCCAGCTGTGCAATCATACATAGTTTATTCTGGAATATTAGGCCTAAAATTGCTGGGCGTGGCATTATTAACCTCGCGTGTACGCATGGCCAAGAAAGTATTCGCGAACGAAGAAGACGCTGCTAAGACCAAAGGAAAGGTTAAATACGACGACCCCGACGTGGAGCGAGTTAGACGGGCGCACTTGAACGATTTGGAGAATATTCCAGCTTTTTGGATACTAGGTGCCTTGTACCTGACCACGTCACCCGAGGCGGCATGGGCCACGCTTCTGTTCCGCATTTACACGGCGGGTCGCGTCCTACATACGTTTGTATACGCCGTCAAACCACTGCCACAGCCCGCGCGCGGAATCGCCTTTGGAGTGCCCTTCCTGATTACTCTGTACATGGGAGTAAAAGTCGTCACCCACTACATCAGCGCATTGTAAAACTATTTCCCACGTAAATGTAAACATGTGTGTTGTGGTTTGCGAATTGTGATGTAGGTCAGCAGCTCAGCACGTTATATCTGATTGTGATTGACTAAATATTAATGGCTGTTATAAATGTTAAAGAAACGCACTGTTATTTATGTTCTTGGTTATGTTATTAAATAAAAAAGGTGTAAAAACGTATGTGTTCCTCATTTTTGAACTTGTACAGAACTTAAAAAATATTGCGTCATAAAGCAACTTCATAGTAGGCCAAATGGGTTTATCTACAGATTATAACGGTATAAAAACATAAAACAAGGAATGGCCGCCGCACACATAAACAGTGTGATACGCGGACGACTAGCAACAGCACGTTGTCGCGCGGACTCCGCTTAACCGGTAATTTTGTGAACAGGCTATGGCTCCACATAACGTGCAATTAGACAATGTGTTGTCTTTATCTAATCCGGCTGTGCAATCCTACATCCTGTACTCCGGAGTGCTAGCCTTAAAACTGTTCTTAGTGACGGTTTTAACCTCCCGAGTGCGTTATAAGAAAAAAGTGTTCGCCAACGAAGAAGACGCGAGAGGTGCCAAGGGCAAAGTCAAGCTCAACGACCCCGACGTGGAGCGAGTTAGACGGGCGCACTTGAATGATTTGGAGAACATTCCAGCGTTTTGGATACTAGGCGCTTTGTACCTGACTACGGCACCAGAGGCTGCGTGGGCCACGCTCCTGTTCAGGATCTATACAGCGGGGCGGGTACTACACACCATCGTATACGCCATCAAGCCGTTGCCACAGCCAGCACGGGGCATCGCTTTTGGAGTTCCTTTTTTTATCACCCTGTACATGGGCGTAAAAGTCGTCCTACACTACGCTAGTTCTTTATAATGACAATATCATCGATTTAAAAATTCAAGTATTTATGTTGATATAATTGATAATATTAGGAAATATATTCCTTCTGTATACGTAAATAAATGCCTCAAATTACTTATGTTTGTAGAAATAAAATTATTTATTCGTGTTATCATAATATAGGACCGTATATGTTGCAATGTTTACAAATACATATTGTGTAAGTTTTGTGTATTTAGATGTGTTAGGTGTTGTAATTTCATTTTGAAATCTTTATATTAATAAATACATACGATTAATTAAATACATAAATACTACAAGATATGTTTATTTTAATACCAGTTTTGAGTGCATAGGGCCTTCAGACAGACAGATTGGAATTAAGTAAAAAAAAAACACAGTACACACATAGGTTGTTGTATTTACAAGTCAAGCCATAAAGACAAATTTAATGTGATCCAATCGTAGATAAAGATAAGAACTTATATAATAAGTAATTATTCAATCGTTTTTCACAAACAACAAATTAATTATTCAAATAAAATATCTGGACTTTGCACTATTATTTTTTGCATGATAAGTGTCTTCGCAATCACCATTAACTACTCAACATTTTCTAGAAACTTTGAACAACGCAATGTTTTTTAAACCAACCGAGCGTTAAATTATGAATTAATTTTATAACACAAAACTGGGAACCTAGAACACACATTATCTATATATTTTCATTGTTTGTTCTTCTACCACATGCCATTTCAGGAGCTGATATAAAACTGGATAGTTATACATGTTTCTGATATGAAGTTATTTAATGTTAATCTTTCGACATACTAAAACAGATATTAATATCATTCGACTTGTCAAGGCACGCCTTTAATTTAGCCCCTCCTAGCGATTTATGAACATTATTTAACATATATTTACACAAGAAAATGTTTGGAACATTCAGGCCAAAAAGTAAAGCTTAATTTTCTGAGAAATAGGGTTATAATCACGCATTTCTTTGCTTACCCGGGCCTAAAATGTGTACATGTATGTATGTAAAGGAGTGAGGCTTGGCGATGAATTTATTTCCACATGGTTGAGATACCTGCGGTTTGCATTATTCATTGTTTTCTCTTTCCTCGTTTGCCCTACGCCAGCAACTTTTTATCACAACAACCAAGCCACATATCCGATAACATTGAGTAATATGCAGATTAATACAAGATTACAGGTAAACTATGCGTACTAATTCTACATAATACCTACGTATACTATATAATTACCATAATAAGTAGGTTGCTCATAAGCTATGTATTATATCGAGTTAAATTCGATCTGTGCTGTGAAGTCACAAGGTTTCCATACTAACTTTAACAACACGAACGTAACACAATCTGATTTACATACTCATATTATTAAATAAAAAAGAAAAAACTGGCATATGGTTGCAGTTTTATTTCTTTTTTATATACCTACTAGTAATATTTACATACAAGACGATATGTGGGTGTCCAGGCACCTCTACCTACCTCTTCTGGGAAAAACGCGTGAGTTTATGTATGTATGTATTTCAATATAATTTTTCAGTGAGGTACCTAAGTCAAGAATGCGCTGGCTTGTCTCCGTCAATGAAGATATGGACTCTCACAATGGAGAACGTCATAAAACGAGCGAGTAAAAAGACTAGAAAGACGGATCCTGGCATGGCAACATAATACAGAAGGAAATTATTCATTAGTTTTGACAGCCTCCGTGGCGTTGACGGTTAGACACCGCCTGTGAAACGAGAGGCCGCGGGTTCGATCCCCGCACCGAGAGAAATGTTTGTGTGGCCCACAAATATTTCTTTCGGGTCTGGGTGTTTCTGAGACCGAAAAGTCTCTCGTAGTTCCTGATACCCACGACACAAGACTCGATCTTAGTGTGGGGTCAGGACTATGTATGTGACTGTTGGGTGTTATTTATTTATTAATTTATTTAGTTAATGGTTTAAAAAAGTCTGAATATGACAGATTTATTCTGGACTTCATGGCAACATCATAGAACAGTTGTACAATTTTTCTTTCATTAAAATCAATTTCGCGAGGATAATCAACCGTATTTTTATTTCCAGGAATCTAAAATTAGGGCTCACATAAAATTGATACAATTTTATTTCCCAGGCGACGTTTACCGCATAGCCTAACACAACCAAATGTAGGTTTAATAAGATTTATTTCGCATAAAAATCCTAGAACGTAATTGAGTGCAAAGAACGTAAAGAGCATGTTTTTGGTTTATATGTTGGGCAGTGGGCAGTGTTGGCAACTGGCAATAACGTGAACCAGCACTGTTCTTCAGGCTATAAACACATTTCTTTAAGCTCCACGACCTCCCCTTCGGAGGCCTTCGGCTTTATTCGAAAAGCCATTCGCTGGTTTTACTGCCGCCATTCGTCTCCCATTATTGTTCTGTTATTGCAGAGGTATGGCGTTAAATTTTTTTAAATGTGCTGATAATCGCACAATGAAGAATGCTTTAAACAGATGAAAACGTACTGCTATAGGTAAAAATTGGTAAAAATATCTTAGATCATGAGTTAAAATTGAAAAACGCCTCGTAAGTTCTATCATCTATATTGAAATAACTATATGGATAGGGCGGAAAGCTCTAGTGGAGCGTTAATGAAATGAATCATTGCTTGCAAGGATTTTGAAAATGTTTGCTTGTATTATGAATAAAGATTAATAAAAATAAAAACAACAATTCTTATCACCGTTTAGACGAAAGTGTCTGCACCCGGGCGAAGCCGGGTCGTTCCGCTAGTTTGAAATAAAAGTTAACAAAAACACATGTTTAATGGTTAAGATACTAATAACACAGAGGATCTCAAATATGCCCTGAGAAATTTACAGCCTTTGGTAATTATCTGTATCAGCCCATATACGTCCCACTGCAGGGCACGGGCCTCCTCTACAATAGAGACTACGATTGAGTGTGGATAGGCCATATAGTCCACCGCCTAGTGCGTGTTGGCGAACTTACATACCATAGAAATTCGTATAAATCGCTATGGCGTGATGTTTTCCCTCACCGTTTTAGTGCGTGGTGATTGACTATCAATACACACATGACTCCGAAAACTCAGAGGTGTGCCTTGGGATTCGAACCCGCGACCACCGTGAACATGTTGGAGCCGCGACTAGTCCGTTTACCAACAGACAGTAAGTATAAATACTTTTTACAAAATATATTCTAAAATAAAATTCCGTGCTGTAACTACGACAAATTTCGCGGCAAAAGCTTCACTCACCGCTATATTCATATTGGTAAAGTTCAACGACATTGTATTTAATAATCAGCTTGCATGCTTACATTAAGATCAATTTACCGTAAATTAATAATAATGACACCTACATCATATTTTCAAATACCTGCATTATGTATCGGGAAAATATTTATTAATTTATTAACAGTTAACTTCATCTCGCAAGGTGCCATAATATAATCTGTGGTCCAGCGTCGAGCGATCAGCTGTGAGTTGTGACCTTGTTGCCAAAGACAATATACATAACCTAAAAATCTCGCTCACCGCTTTTAATTTTGTCAAGTTATATACTGTTGGAAAACTCTTATATTTGACAAGGTAAGATATATTAAATTATTAACAACGGGTGCAATTAATTCGTAGAGTGAAGTTTATAAACCTCACATCAAGTTTTGGGTTAAGATGTCAAAAGTACATTAACTTTTGACACCACAACATCGGCAAGTACTAAGCAGCCACCTTTATGACTTATGAGTGCAGTGTGCACTTGGTTGTGGAGTAAAGGACGGCACGATGGGTTATTGACCGTCTACACGTTACAGTATGTTTACATACGTACCTTAGTGTGAGTTGTTAAGTTTTCAGCGAATAGCGGCTAGACTGGGGTCATGGTCCGTAAAATATATTGATAAAGTGGCTACTATCTAATGATAAGATAGTTGTATGATGTAAACTAACAAACGTTACGCGGTCTGCCAGCATTTTTTTTTTAAATTTGCCCAATCCCATTGACATTAGAAACATATAGTTGTTAAATCAATGCTAAGAACACACTTAACTAACGGCCTTATTATATACTTATGACTAGTGTTGGGTAATTCAAAGAAAATGTTTATTTTTCGAAAAAAATATAGAAAAGTTCAAATACTGAGCTTTATTGGAGTTTGTAAATCGTAAAATTGTTTTTATCCTTTATTGATTTGTCATTAAAGTAAATATCCGTACAGTAAATTTAAATAACATTTGTGTAATAGCTGGCTTTTGGGCAAAAGAGCCTAAAAGCAATCGAAAATTATTATTTATCCGTATTTAAAACAAAAGTTAAACAAATTGATTTAAAAGAAAAACACCACTTTATTTCTATTTGTTATAGTTTCGATTATTCAGATACTTTTCAATTTTAAATCGATAAATACCTGGAATTCCATATTATGTTCAGAAAAAATTCCGAATGGAAAATTTACAATAAATTCTTGTGAAAATTTCCATGACCAAACAGTACTTATGGCATACAATTTTATTGATGTTCGTGAATGTTTAATACTTAATATAACTTTGTATGTAATTAGTAGGTACATAATATTACTATATGTCTTTCTTAACTTTTTAACACGTTTTTATTAGCTTCACCTGTATGTTTGTATGTATGTAACCGACTCCTTTGAACTCGATTTTGCCCTACTTAGAACGATCAGAATTAATTCAAACTTTGCATACTTATCCAGGACCGATAACAACGCAATAATTTAAAAAGTATATGACATTACCTTGTCCAGAAAGGTAAAAAAAAATTTTTTTGAAAAAAATAATTAATTTGGTAATTTGCGCGCAGCTGTCTTTCTTTGATAAGACAGCCGTAGATAATGTTTTTAGTGCAAGCAATTAAATTATAGTTTAAAAAACTAAAAAAACACGCTTGCATAAAAGATCTAACTAAAACATAAAAAAATAATTGATAATGAGTTTAAGATTTGAAAGAAAATAGAGTAAAATACATACAATTTCTTGCTATAAAGCATGGGGTGTTGTAGGATATAATTGTTGTAAACATCCCACGTTAACAAAAATATAGTTTAAAAAACTAAAAAAACACGCTTTCATAAGGTTCATTAACTAAAAAGTAAAAAATAATTGATAATGAGTTTAAGATTAAAGTGAAGTAAAAAAAAAATACATTTTATTGTTACAAAGCGTGGGGTGTTGACAACAATTACTTATCCTACAGCAACCCACGCTTTATAGCAATAAAATGTAAGTATTTTACTCCATTTTCTAATCTTAAACTCATTATCAATTATTTTTTACTTTTTAGTTTGAACTTTATGAAAGCGTGTTTTTTTAGTTTTTTAATGTAATAGAACAAATCCGCAAAAAATTTAACACCATGGAGAGCTATACCTATAAAGAAAAAGTCTCATAAGTGTTGTTGAAGGATTCAAAGAAGGTTGTTATCGCAGAGTTTTTAATGTATATGTTTCTCTGGAGGGAGTATGATTGTGTCACTGTTCTATGAGCTGGTGTATAATATTGGCTACAGGCAAGTGGACAAAACTTCGCTATTTGATATTGTAATCTTATCTGCGGGATGTTATCGCAGGTTGCCGCATCCGGCAAAAATATTATGTGACGTATTAGCGATACGTTTATGATGTGATGTGTTAACCGTTAGCGAAAATCTATAAATTGTGTAAAAAATATATTTAACAATATATTTTGCTTACCAACTATTTTTATAACTGATATTTCTCGAATGCCATCACCTGATGTCTCACGACACCACACGGCTTTTTAATTTTTATTTCATTGCTTTATTTTTATATTTATTTTGCACATCCTCTTATACCTATGCCTTAAGACTCAAAATTACGAAGAGGAAAATAAAATCGCTGCCTCTCGGGGATTGGCGTATAAATTAAGAAAACCTCGTTTATTCTGCCTCAAACAGATTAAAAAAGTACGACGGAACAGAGACAGCAAAATAATTTCCGCTATAATAGCGCTAAATAAAATGGCACCAGACGAGAAAGTTCAGCTGCATTTTAAAATTTGGGTCAAAATGTCATGCCTTTGATTAGTAAACACTTACATCAAACGCAAAAAAAATGTTAGAATTATTTTTGGTTTTATTATAACTCGGCAAAACTGCGTGACAAGTACCTAAAATATCGTCCAGATGTATTCTAATGAGGCGACAGATGTGAATCTCTCAACATTACTCACAACTTTGACTGTCAATACACCACAATGATTAAGTTTTAGCACTTCTTTAATTACAAAATACTTACCTTGGTATATAGGTCACACGAGACGGTGTGGAAGACCTTCCCGTAGATGCATATGTCCTTTCCGTTGTCTAAGTCCTTCCAGTGCCAGTATTCTCCGAGGTCATTTTTCGGTATTTTACCTCTTTTTAGCAGTCTCCCTTGCCACAAACCAGAATTCTATAAAAAGTAAAAGTTATTCGAACACACGATATTTACGACTAAGAAAATTTTTTTAGTGACCTAGTAAACGAAAATTATACTATTTTATTTTCACAAATAAAATCGGTGTTTACGGGTAAGCTAAATGCTAAACAATTATATTTCATTGTAGACCATATCATCATTCGTTACGTCAGCTATAACTTTCTCTGACATAACGAACCAATACTATGTCTGTTTTTATCGTACATTACTTGGATATTGAAACATTGCCGGCCTTATTTGTAGTCAGTTTTAAAAACTACTTATTTTAATTATCAATATTTTGTTTTCTTTACTTTAACTGAATCCAAAAGTGGTTCAAAAGAAACAAAAATTCGATAATAAAAATAGGTTTAAAACTGTCTACGAATAAGGTCGTTAGTAGATATATTATAATATGTATAGTTGATAAATTAAACGTCATAAAAGCGAATCATCAGTGAACAGTTGCATAAGCTCTTTAAACGTCCACCGCACTATCTGTCAGTAAGAAGACAAAGGCATTAATCGAAGCTTCAATAATCGGCCTAGAACGATTCCACGCGGCGCATTGTGCTGAACGAAGCGCTCAAGCCTCGTTTATTTTTGTTGTGCCTCGTCAAAATAAAAAGAACATTAAAATAATTTCTACCCAATTTAAAATTAACGACGACAAACTAAAGGGTGAATACAGAATAATTGGTAGTTATCGTCACGAGGGCTTGAGTTCTGACGTGACTACCTACATACATTAGGTTGTTCCCGAAACGTGACTCACGAATGCGTCACTGTGACAGGTTTTTCAGCACTCGTGTAATACGTAGACGTCGCGTCGCTCGGCAATTCTCGTTTATTTCTTTTGATGTTTTTACTTTTTTAAACTTGGAAATTGTATTGCAGTATTTTTTTCAATAAGTGCACGAAGGCTGTGGCGGGTGCAACAATGCGTATAATTAAATGGGCTACGTCAAGTTGCCACCGCTAAGAGTCTTCTATACACCAATAATTTCTCGCAGCCAACAGTGGAATACGTAATGCGGCATAAATAGCAGATTCTATTCCATTTTAGTCCTTGTTATGCATTGTAAGTGTAAATCAAAATTTAAAAACAACTTAAATACATTTATTATTGTTACATGGATGTGAGCTAAATCTGTAAGGTTTCATTAACTGTTGTAAAGAAATTAATTTTCCGATTCATATAATTTATCATACCTGGCAAGATAGTTGAAAACGATGAACAACCTATCCAGATTTTAGAGTTTCAACCGGAATGTGCTGTTTTTAATAAATTAAGTTTGTCCCATGAAGTCATAAAGAAATAAAAAAGGAAGGTAAAGGAAGTTCAAATAAAGACTACTAATAACCGACTCGAGGATAGAGATTAATGACCGTTGATACAACTAATGAGGAATGAAGGGACCGTAACACTTTCAGTTCTATAGTCTCTGGCCTTCGTCTACCTCAGTGAAACAGCCTGGGTTTAAGCAAAAATTTAATTTAATTCATTTTTCATATCCTGCGAAACAGAGATATAATTAAACAATCGTAGATATAGACGCAAATGGTTTAATGTTGTTAACAATAGCAACGCAGCTTAAGTTGCTCTAACTAGCTTTGTTTCCGTATGCATTATGGCATAGCGTGCGGTTGGCTTGCCGCGGAACAAAGCAAACTGCTGACTGCAACCATAGTGCATCCACATTGAGACAAATGCATTCCCGTCAAGGGCGGATCCAGGGGGGAGGTCATGGGGGTCATGACCCCCCCTGGGCCAGCCCCAGATTGACAAAATTTATTAATTATCTTGTTGATCAAATTTATAAGCACATTTAATTCTTTGTGTGTCGATAAATAAAGTAAAAAAGTATGTGTGTGTTCACAAATCACGCCTGTAACAAACTTTACAAAGTCATTATTACTAATTGGAGTATTGAAATCGGACCCAGTATTCTGACATGAACTATAATGTGACCCCCCTTGCGTAAAAGCTGGATCCGCCCTTGTTTCCCGTCTTATTTGTATTTTAGATTCCCATGCAACTCATTCAAGTGAACCTTACAATAGAACAAAGACTGCAAAAATTTTCGTAAAAAAACGCGTCATTTTTTTTTATCATTTTTTAAATATCTTTATTATTGGGTGGTAAATCCATAGTTATTGCTAAAATAATAATTTAAACACTTTTATACCTTAGAGTCCTTATAAATAAAAGGGTATCCACTATTATTTTAGGAAAAAATTATTTACCATCCAAATACGACCATAGGAAAAAAATCGTCGCTTTTATTTTCAACATTTTCTGTTGCAATGTGTCTGAAGTCACTAAAACTACCACCCGGCTTCGTTTTCGGTAGCAGTCTTGATATACCCGGAATACACATTCCTAACAACAAACTTTGTTACTTGTATATTTATGTATGTAGGTATATTATTCGAAAACTGATGTACATAAGTAACACTATTATAATTTAGTTTTTCATATTTATAATCTATTGTATTTCTTTATTTTGGTTGCAATAAAGAGTTCTTGTTTTGTTTATATCATAAAATATGAAATGGGAAACTGTTTCAAAATAATCGTATTCAACGGAAATAATTAAATTAAGTTCAGTAAAACAAAATGTTTCCGGGAGTGAACAGTTTATGAAAACGATAGACGTCAGACGTGCTGGCTCACTTAAAATAAAACTTATATGATATTAGCATTTCCTAATCCATTTTCCATTTTACCATTACCTACTTAGGTGCACTTCACACTGGTTCGCTGAAAGGGAAAGATAAATAGAAGAGCATAAACCTGTGACCAAGTTTACATAGTTAAGTTGTAGTTGATATAAATCTCGGTTAGCACACTTGTTACAAGTGCTCTAAGCGAATGCAGCTCAGATTTATAACGGTTTAATCTTTCTACAGTCTTGATGTAAGGATGTATCGCAACACAGGTATAGTACGGGACAAGTCGTGATGGCAATCGATGTATGAGGCGACGCGTGGGGGAGGGGACGCCTCGCACATCACCCCCGCCTTCCTAGTGTTAATTTTCATATAGTATCTACTCTTTGGTCTTAGCGCTGTACGAGTCCGCATCCACCGCGGTTGTAGAATTCGATCCCTCTCACAATTCACTGGGATAAAAAAAACAATAATTCATGTTCATTCTTACGTTTATATTTAATCGTCTTTCTGATATATCGTTTTTCTCATACATGTTCTACGTGCAGACATCGATCAGTTACTAATTATAGATTAAATACTGTCTTATTGGATATAACAAACTTGATTAAAATATTTTTAAACTTAATGGAACATTATACTATAACACTAGAAAATTGTCATGTCGCCTAGTCGCGTCGTGGACAATACATCGTATCAGAATATTTTCCTTAACACATAATAATAAGTTCAGATAGCATTATAACAATATTTTAAGGCAAGTCACGCGTGCAATCTTCGCGGAATAATATTGTTCTCATCGGCTGGGCACACAAACTTGGCAACAAGTTATTAGGATCTAATTAAAGTTTGTGTATCGGAAGGAAAAGCAAGAAAAGAGGGAGGCTTGTACATATTATACGGCCGTATTTATAGACAGGATACAGGGTACATATCCACTGCGATCAAAAACCAGGTGGTACCAACCAGGTGGTAGTTTTAGTTAAGTACTTCAAACACAATGCAACTAAATATTACGCAAAAATAATCGACATTTTCTTTTGTTTCTTGTTATTTACGTCGTGCTTGAGTAGTAAAACGTAGTTTTCCTAAAATTGTAATGTACAGCTGGTTATTTAAGAAAAGGCAATGGTACGCAAATATTACAAAATTAGTTTAGCAAAAACTAGGTATTTAACAATGAAAACGATGATACTTTAAAAAAATGTACATAAATCGAAATTATTAGTTGCATAGTGTAAGATCATTAACTACCACCTCGCTTCGTTTTCCTTGTATAAACCTATTTAGTACTCAAAAGTTTTGTATTCTTCGCTCAAACTGCATTTAAAAGTCGTGCGAAAGGGACATTAAAATAGGTCTATAAAAAGTCTATGAATAAGGCTATATATAGTGCTATATATAGTGTGTGGGTGACGTCGGCTATTCTTGCGTAGTAATACGTAGTAATGTATTCAGGTACGTACGTTATTTCATTCATATTGTCTGTACTCTGGTTTCCTCTAGCTGACCGCGAGGGTGGTTTTGTTATATCAATCAATATTTTCAGACAAAAAGAGTAACTTTACTGTGACAAACTATTAAAAACAATTTATGTAAAAATCTAATAATGTTACCATGAACGTGAACGTGTCATAAAAAAAACAATGAAGCTCATTATTGTATACATGTTTGCGTCGATAAAAGGGCTATTACACGAACAAAGTTATAACTATGGTAAAATAAATAGGTATGCAACCTTGTGACTAAAATATTAAATAAACTACAATATGTGAAATATCAGTACACAGTGTGTATTCTAGCAGCTGCTACATCTATAGTTGGACTTGGATGTGACGTTCGATATACATGGTATTAGCGGAAATTTTATTAGCATTCTATCTGTAATCACTAAAACTACCAACCGGCTATGTTTTCGGTCGCAGTCTGGATATATCCTGTATAAAAAAATATATACCCTGTATGTTTGTGTAGGCGCCAGGTTTACATGCAACATCCCCAATGGCAACGCTATAGTGGGTTAGCTAAAGCAAGTACACTATTGTTTTACAAAACACGTGGCGACAGCGTTATACGTTTAGAATATCAAATGAGTAAAAAAATCAATACAAATAGGTATTACCTCCAGCTCTAATACAACCGGAGACACTCGGATTGCATTATACCTACCCAGTACCTACCGATTTGAATAAGCTGAGTGTGAGCCCTTGAATATAATCTACATATTTGAATCCGACGAACAACGTTTACTGAATGAGGGTGAAATATTCTGTTACCGTAAATCTCTCAGATCCTTAAAAATGTTCTGCTGAAGATCATGGAGATGTGATTCAATTTAGCCACGTATTCGACATGCGAGCTGGAAAAATATGGGAGCAGTAAAACTATTCGAAGGCTCGTAGTAGCTCCAGCTCTCCGGGCGGCATACAAATATCCCGATAGAGTGATATTCATGCGAATCCCGGATGTAGGAACACGATTAAACTGGACACTAATCTAATACAATTCGTACATTGCCAATCCGCGTTAGCGTGGCGGAGCGTGCTGGAAATGCTTTCACGTACATGCACTCTGTACATGCACATTCGAAGCAATCAGAACGCTCATGCCATGCGTCATATCTACTAAACCTTGTTTATTTCATTTTGGATTATATATCCCACATGTTAATAGATTAATGATGTTCTGTTTTATTATTGTTTTGTATGCTATAAGCTGCGGATAGGTTTTCAGGGAGAGTCCAAGTAGGCGGGCGCTTAAGGCGTTCTAACCAGATTAAAAGTGGAAGCAATTAGCTCAAGACCACTTCTAGGTGCGGATCTTCACTTGGAGATATGAACTTCGGATTAAATGTGTGGACTTCTACTAAGAGCCGTCCGCTTTTAATTCTCGAGCGTGTTTAATGTGCTGTAAAACGTAATTCAATATTACGACTCTGACATTTTCCTTATTACATTTTATTTATACTGCGATAAAAATACTTTCAGCCGTAACTTAAATAACTTCATGTACTCTACGTAAGTTACTTATTTTTATGAAACATAAATACTCAACTTAATATTTTTAATTTTAAAATTGGACTTTTGTGATGAATTCGCGTACAGTCGTATTTCACTGTTGAGTTGATATATTGTATAATTTACTCACTTAAAATGTATCAAACAGTAACTAAGGTCATTTATTTTTAGTCTCGAGCCATTGTAACTTGAAATAATCATGAATACGTAATATCTCGCTCAAGCATCGGAATTTAAATAAATATTCAAGGACGTGTTCGTACCTGCATTACGAATACAAAAATAACCACTTACTTCTGAAAACTTGTTACGCTAAAAGGTTTGTTGTATGCATATATTTTTATCACTTGCCTTGACTCGCGGTTCCATTATGGTGAGAGTGTCGTCTTCGAGAAAGTACACGATGTTGACGACCCGCACTCTGTAGCTCTCGTCAGGGTTGTCGTACACGGGCTGTTTGAAGAAGGCCGTGAAGTTGAGGCATCGTTTGTCGTAGTGCACCCAGTGGGGGACAAAGGCCGGCGCCGCGGCCTGCTTCACTCGCCCGTACGTCAGGGACGGATCGTAGCTGTGGATTTTTTACATGTTTGTAGTATCCTTTTTGTGTTTCATTTATTTAAGTTTACTGACACAGGATACGGCATTCAACTCAAGTCTTCTTTTTTAAGTTTATTGCAATAAATGGCGTGACAAGCATCCCGTTCGCCTGAAGTTAAGCGATAAGACGTGAACAGTAGCAAAAGCAATCAACGCCATGAATTACAAAGCAATGTTGACATTTCACTGCGCTCGCCATCCTGGCAAGTGGCACATAAGATGTTAAGTCTCAATATGTCGAGTAGTTACTCTGGCTACAATGTCCTTCAAACCGAAACACAACAGTGCATTAACACACACTGCTGTTTGGGGGGAGATATAGACATTGCGGTAGTACCTACCCAGGCGGCCTCTCACATATGAGAGACCTACCACCAGTAATTAATTACAAAATGTATCTTTTAATATAAAACTATATGAAACACTAAACAGTTTATAGCCTGCTCAGGTTCTTAAAACGCTATCTGTCTACACTGCTGAAAGCCTTTTTTTTGTCAAGTTGTTAACTCTGTCTCGCGTGTATATTGTGTTGTAAAATAAATCCAAGTGTTATTCGTAATTCTGGTTCATATTTACACTATTCAAGAAAAAGTAAATTGAGCTTGTTTTTGAAAGAACAAATAATATATCGTTTAGAAACTCAATAAAATTTTTAATAAAAAAATAAAAACCGATTTCAAAACAAAAAACCACTAAAAACCAAAAAATAACAAAATAATAAGTACCAGTAAAATAATAAGCAAAGCAATGATTGCTTAATGATTTGACTAGCCAACAAATCAAAATATATGCATCATATATTGAGGCGGGTCGCCCAGTACCAAACATATACCGGGTATATCAAGACTGCTACCGAAAACGAAGCCGGGTGGTAGTTTTAGTGACTACAAACACAATGCAACTAAAAATTTGGCAAAGAAACGCGTCATTAATTTTTAATGATTTTTAAATATCGTCATTTTTGGGTGGTAAATCCATAGTTATTGCTAAAATAATAATTTTAACTGTTTTATACCTTAGAGTATTTATAAATAAAAGGGTATACACTATTATTTTCGAAAAAAATGTATTTACCACCCAAATATGGCCATAGGAAAAAAATTACAAAAAAAAATTGTCGCTTTTTTTTTGCAAAATTTTCTATTGCTTTGTGTCTGAAGTCGCTTAAACAACCACCCGGCTTCGTTTTCGGTAGCAGTCTTGATATACCCTGTATAGATATTTAAATTAATATAAGGCATAGGTTTTGCATGTTTGGTACTTGGCGACTCGCCTTCAATATATTATGCATATATTTTGATTTGTTGGCTAGTCAAATCATTAAGCAAATTAATCAACAAGCACAAGTTCTATGAAATAAATATTATTATTTTTGCTTTGCAGTATAACTTATTATTTAGTAATTTTTTGGTTTTTAGTGTTTTTTTTTTGTTTTGAAGTCGGTTTTTATATTTTATTAAAAATTTTAGTTATTTTTATCTTTTTAGTATTGATAGGAATTTAAATGAAGAAGATTTGGTCCCCACAAGGAATATGTTCTTTCCGATGATAATGAAATCGCTAAAATTGGCTAAAAGCTGCCGAAGATAAAGAGTATTCACATATTTATTCGAAATCGGTTCACACAGTACAGAGAAACGAGGTAACAAAAAAAAAACAACATACAGTCGAATTGAGAACCTCCTCCTTTTTTTTAAGTCGGTTAAAATAGACATATCCAAGTAATTAAGCAGGCGCCAGGCACGCAAACTACCCACTAAAAATCATCACAAAATGCAAATCATAAATTTCCTGAAAATAATATTGAGACTTTCATAGGTACTTAATAATTGTGCAAAATTTCAAATTAATCCAACGCGACATTTTGAATTGCCCGAAAATCGACTTCAAAAATTACGTCACCTACATACAGACGAAGCTACAAGCGTGTTAAAATTGAGTCGAACGCAATTTCATTTTCCATGGCGTCAAAGGATGCTGGAATCTAGTACAGAGAGTCACATCGACTAAAATCTCGAGTATGCAGCAGGATTCAAAGGCCACGTTAACTTATCAATTCCGTTCGCTTCCATGTGACAAAACGCAGAAGTTAGCCGCGTCAACGAATATATTCACCTGGCAGAATCACTTTAGTGCGTATTGATCACTTTCCATTTACATTATATTATATATATATATATAAATTTGTGTGTGTATGTATTACAGTTATATTTATTAATTGATTCAAATATATTTATGTATTACATATTTTATGCGCCTACCGTGCTCGCTGGTAGAGAATGCCTCAGGCATGAAGTCCGCCTTTATACAATTTGTGTATATGAAGCATTAAATAATAATAATATTGGGACTGTAAAAATTCCAACGACACTGTTCTTTATTTCTAATATAGATTGTGCCCAAAACTTGGGCAAAGGCATAGTTCCTCTTGAGCTCTGAACTTCAATACCAAATCACCCGTTCGTCAGGTCGGATAAAGTATGGATTGCACGTGGATTAAACCAAAATTAACAACGTTACAAATAGACGTCATGAATATAAGGTCAAGAGGAGCGAATCTGGTATTGTGCAGCATTACTATAGGCTTATAATTAATAGCGAGATTTGCCGTCAGACGCCGTCGGTCGCGTCGCGCCGGTCAGAACGTATTCCAGTAATAACACAGCATTTATTTCGCTTTTAACTGCCGACTTAATTAACAAACTTATTAACTTTGCTGTAAAATTGCGAATGCCGCCATTTCCTTTTAAGTCCTCGACATGTTTGTTATCGTGATCAGTTTTAAAAGGGAATTGTGTGTAATTTTTATAAATAATTATATATTATATATTATATTTTGTTAAGTATTTAATTAAATACCTCTAAACGGGTGTTTTATGTGTGATTCTGTCACAGATAATATTTTATGGAACTACTATAACCCGATCGAAGGGTTAGATAACATCAGTGCAGATTGCATTATGTAAAAATAATGTGTTTTGCTTCTGGGTAATGCTATCACGCATTACTTCGCCAATTTTCCAGATATATCTTCGTATCATTTTCGCTATAATCTGAAGTCTAGAAGATAAAAAGCCGTGACCAAAATAATCAACACTTAAAACGTATACTTATGTTTTTTATAAATAACTATATCTTATCGAGTACACAACACTTTATTATCTTTATATAACACAAATAATGTTCATACTGGGTATCTCAAGACCGCTACCGAAAACGAAGCCGGGTGGTAGTTTTAGTGACTACAAACACAATGCAACTAAAAATTTCGCATAGAAACGCGACAATTATTTTTTATTATTTTTTAAATATCGTCATTTTTGGGTGGTTAATCCATAGTTCTTGCTAAAATAATAATTTAAACTCTTTTATACCTTAGAGTATTTATAAATAAAAGGATATACACAATTATTTTAGGTAAAAATGTATTTATCACCCAAATATGGCCATAGCAAAAAAAAAAATAAAAAAAAATTGTCGCTTTTTTTTTCAACTTTTTCTGTTGCATAGTGTCTGAAGTCGCTTAAACTACCACCTGGCTTCGTTTTCGGTAGCAGTCTTGATATACCCTGTATATGTAATGTGTGTGATTAATAAATCAATTTTCTTTTTTACTAATCGACAAGTGTCTATGCATGAAACATATTTGGCGCTATAATTAGCTGCTGTGGTCGGCGTGATAGCTTGCAATGTTTCTAATTACGCGATGAATAGGGTAAAGTCGACGAAAACGTAAGGATTTCAAATCACACTATATAGGATTATTAATCAGGAAGAAACAGAGAGTATAGAAGCCACTTACTTAACAGAATCATCTGGCAGTGCGAATGCGTTGCTGTCGACGTCGGTGGCAGTGGCCCCGGGACCTCGAATGAGAGTGTCGGGAAACCTGTGTCCTTGGTAGTAGCGTAGAGAGCTCCTTATGTGGTACTGGGTCTTGGTCGGGTCGGAGAACGTGAGCCCAGGGAGCTTCGGAAGACCCCAGGCCATAGTCTTTAAACGTGGAAAATATAATTACATCTAATCAATAACATCAAAAGCAATACATTTCCAGGAATTTCTAATTAGATAAAATAAAGTAACAGATCCTCACCAAAAACAATGAATGTGTTGATAAACTTTTACGAAGAAATATGAGTAGATAATAAACTAAAGAATAAAATATCGCAGAAATATAGCGAAGAGACAAATATTGTGTCAGTTGTGTTGTTGAGTAAACATCTGATGATCAATAATAAACAAGTTGCTAAGCAACGCCGAGTTACGCCAATAACTTGCTGCACAACAATTAATAAACCATAACCGCCTCCGCGGTAGGAACTATGAAGCGTTTCAAAGGCAATTATAATGCACTACATGCAATTTAAATTCTTTTTACTGCAATTAACTTCAGCATAATTACTAACTAGGATCTCAATAAGTTTGCCTGCATTTAATTGGAATTTGTTAAAAACTAACAAAGCTTTGCTGCAATTACAAGACGCATAAAACATTATTATACGTTTGCGCTTATTTACATACTTAAACAGTGGAGACAAAATACTAAAATATTCATAGAAATCCAAGCTAATATTAGTATGAAAAGTAACCACATGGTCTATGTAAAACATAATATATGTCTATAAACACACAAAATATTGTAGTTTCCACAATCGTAGGTTTTAAAAAGCTATTTATAAATTCCACTTACATTTTAATTCACGGATATATGCTTCATGTTCACGCTTCCTGGAGAGCACTATTCTAAAAACAACTATGCATAATATGAGGGTATTCCCTTTACTTTATTTTGTCTGTAAAATTTGGACCAGCCAAATGTTTTAGCCATAACAATATTAAAAATTGAAACCATAAAAATATACATTTCATTGCCGTATTTCACTTAGCTGATTGTATTGTTTTTGCAATGTAAAAATCGATATTTTTGTACTAAGTATAATACCTCTTATTTTGTACTTTGCAGCACAATTCCGAACCTTGCGTATTGATTACGAATATGAATACATAGTTAATTCATTATGGTACTTTCGGATGTTATATACCTATGTACCTACTTGGTTGTCCGTTTTTATGAATGCCAGAAGCAAATAGTGTTGCCTATATTTGTGCATGAAGATGTATATAGCTATCATTTAGAAAAGTTAATACCAAAGCACCATCATCAAAAATAGCACCAATTCAGTCCATTTGTTTTGGACGTGTATTTTAAAACAGATCACATACATACATGTGTAGGCAGTTTTCCGATCTAACGCCTCTGATACACACGAGCATCGTCAGACATTGATTAATGTTGCCAGGTTGTGAAAACCTGATGGATAGCCTTCATCAAATGTGTCGAACTAGCGAGCTCTGACAGATCCTACGTGGATTCAGTTTCGCTTAATCTTTGTTACGTACAGCTGATTTAAAGGTTCGAGCAAAAATTGACTAATTGTACCCGAACTGAGGCCGTTATGAAGGCAAATTGGGATTATTAATGGTGTAAAAAATGATGTGCGCAAGTTGAACCAGTCAATTTTCGATATTTGTTGCTTCAATATGTTTTAAATTAGGTTGTATTGGAAGGTCGATGGTTATCTTTTTTGACAGAAACATCACGAGATACATATTACGAAACTCGTAAATCAAAATTGACATTCACGTACTAACTACTAAATACCTATTTATTTATTTATATTATCCCTTTTAAAATTTGGTATATACCTACATAAAAATACAAACACATACATAGTATATTAATATACAAATACATTCAATACATACATATAAATAAACAATAAACAAATAAAATAAACAAAGATGCGAATAGAGATAACCTATTTCCTCGGCCACAATCTTGTAGAGAGAGAGGAAATCAAACCATGTAATGCACTTATGTAACAATACTGAGGTTAAAAAAGTCAAAGACATCCACAATATTTATTTATCCTATAAAAATTTTAAGTCCAAGTGCTGTACTCTCATGTCGCTTTCTCATCCCGCCCCAGATACTACCCGTTTGTTCTGTGTTAGCCACTATTTGAAAGTTTGATACTTTGATAACGTTTATTCTGGTTGATCATTGATATGACATGTGACACTGTATACCACCTGCGAAATGCAAAGGTTGATTGCATCAGTTTAGGAAATTATAATATCCTGATACGGCAGTCGAGTTATAGCTACCATTTTTGTTTGCGATTCCATCTGAGTTTTAACTAACGAAATAAGTTATAAATGAATTATATTATAATACGAATATTTAACCAAGTGTGAGATGAATTCCGCATACAATTTGAAAAAATGAAATATCTCGACTTGAAACGTTGCTAAGAAACGTCTAATTTCTGGACTAAGAACGTTCTTTCAAATTATTTACAAATGTACGCAAGTAGCAAAAAACAATACTAGAATACAGCTGTCTTTGCATATAGTCAAATTCGAATAAATAGTTCCACCCATGAACCACCCTCATTTCTCCCAACTTAAATAACAGGGAATGTATTTTTAGATATATTTAATGAACTTGATTTATTTTTAGCTAACGAGATGGCGTATTTGCTGAAGTTTATATCGAGGGGGACACGCACAGCTGCACCTTTTCTCCGGCAGTACAATGGTCTCGCGGCTCCGCTCGTGTTCTCCGAAGAAGTGCGCCAAGCGAAGGCAGAAGACAAACCGATTGTTGCTCTCGAATCCACCATTATCTCTCACGGAATGCCTTACCCTCACAACTTGGCCACAGCCTTGGAAGTCGAGAATATAGTAAGGCAACGGGTAAGTGGTTCATTAAATAGTAAAAAGGGAAGACTAATTTATAAATTAGCGTGTTACTTTCCCTTTTTTGTTTTGTGTTAATACTTACCAAATTACCACGCCAAATGGGAATAATATATGTTTTTATGTGTATTATTTCATTATACTATATCCTAATACCCATACCATACATAAATGAGAAGACATAACAACGTAAACTTGTATGTGATTGCTACTAGACAAACACAATAATTTACATAAACTCACACAAGGTTTTGTTTGATTCTGCCACTGTTCATGAGCGGTCGTATCGCTTACCATCAGGCAAACGGCATGCTCGTTTCGCCATTCATGGCAGTAAAAAACTTAAAAAATGGCTTCGTTTCAGTTGCAGTCTGGATATGCCCGATATTTATAATATCATTTATACCTTAATTTATACATACGTACTTTTATCATTATAGGGTGCGGTACCAGCCACAGTAGCCATACTTAACGGTCAGTTGACGGTGGGACTGACTGAAGATCAGCTGCGCTACCTCTCTCAAGCCAAGGGTATTGTGAAGGTATCGCGAAGAGACATGGCGCCAGTCATGGCTGCCAAGCTGGATGGCGCCACCACGGTAGCTGGGACTATCATTGCTGCCGAACTTGCCGATATACCTGTGTTTGTTACTGGCGGTATAGGTAAGAGCTTTAGATGATTTTTTGTTTTTGAACATTTACTGTGACTTTCATGAAGTGCACAATGAACAATGAAGCGTAAAGTGGTAATAAAAAAATCACATTTAATTATTTCATTCTGTTTTAGAATCGGTTTGTAATAGTTTTACTTCATCTCCCGAGTAAATAACTTGTTATCGTTAAATATTGTTCTTTATCTATTCTAATGCAGTTTGTTTTATTATAAATTTTAATTGAAATTAGTATTTAGTTTTAAGCTAGCCGTACACGCTGACTGGTTTTACTGTGCAAGTAAACGAGTGTGTAATGTGTATGTTACACAACTGTGCAGGTTTCCACTCCTGTTCTGGTTGTCAAAAAATATATATTTTGATATTGATCGTGTGTACCTGTGCAGTTTAACGGTACAGACAAGACTGAACGTGTGTCTCGGTCGTCCTTCTTTTCATTAAAACTAACAATAAACCCAAACCAGCCACAGCGTCAACTGAAAGGTTTACCTTTACCCAAACATCCTCTACTCAACTCACGTTTACCTGACAGGTGTAAATATACAGACAAACCTCTCAGGTCAGTCTAGGGTGTATGGCTAGCTTTAAAAAAAGTGGAGGTGTAGGGGTAATATGAGTGGGAATATGTCGCTATCTCTCATCCACGCCGGCAGTCTAATGGTCATGACATCAAAAGTCTTGTTGTCTGTCCTTTTTGTCGGTGGGTAACTATTGTCACTAAAGTTTTGAAAATGTTTCGAACTTGCTGAATTCTGCAATTGACATTTAATTTTTTTATGTAAATTTATAGTTCATGCATAAGTACTTTTAACTAAAATGAAAACTATTTAGTTACCAATCTTGCATACTGTGGTTTAACCTCTTTAAAATGTACTTAGTACGTGGGCGATTACAGGCGGTTGTTCTTTTAGCTGCTTATACTAAAAATATACAGTTTCGATTTGGCAATATTACTTGCATATTTGTTATTATTTATTTACACATTCTGCAGTGCAAAGCCCTCTGATTTAAAAACAATGAAGATGGAAGTAAGAGTCCAAATGCAGAAAGCGTGAATTGTTAAATTCAATAGGGCAAGTTTCCTTGGCAACGGAATTGCTTTATGCATCAAACATTTAGAGCAAACAATATTCCCGACGTGCGGATATAAAGGTATCGTTTGAAGAAAGCTTTTAGTTGCGTAATAGTCGTAGCTGTGTCCATTAAGACCGCGTGCTACCACGTACCTCAGACATAATGCGAATAAATATAAACATTAAACATTCATTGGCCGAAGCTGAATCTGGCGATCATTAGCTAGTAGCTACTGTATGAATATTTCACTAATCCTGTATCGTATACGATTTTTATTTTGTAGGAATTGGTGAAAAATGGTGTAATTAAAGTTCTACACGGCCGCTACGAATGAAATACTTCTTTTATTTTTAATTAGTTATCATATCAAAATACAAAAAAAGTATAACAATCTCTTCTTAGTTCTTACACGTTTGGAAATTTTATTTGTTTGAGTTTAGCTAAACTCAATATTTTTTCTCTTAAGTTTAATTGTATACTACTGTGTAAATTAATTACATGAGGAAATAATGAATTCCATAGAACAATTTAGTAAAATAATCCAGTACCTTTGAATATAATTGTATAGCTTTCCAACTCCTGCCATGTTAGTCTGCACGCAGTTTCAATTATTGTTATCATGCCTCAACTGCCGAGTACAATCTCGTTTTTAATTCGTTTTTTTTTTTTGTAATATACGTGTTTTAGAAATAACTAACAAAGCATATTTCTTTTACAACAATGTTTTTATTTGATATAACTTTACTCCATGCTCATTTCTTTTGCCGTCCATTGCTTATAATATACGTGCGGTTGGCGTAAAAATATGTTTATGTTACAAAAGTGTAAGGCTTATGATTCTACGACCTACATTCTGTTTGAACTCTATCCTTTGGGGAAATTATCAAATCCCGGGAATCAATACATTATCTACGTGTAGGCATCAATATTTCCATTTGGTGTAGTGTAATCAGTTGATCGCATTCCCATGCCATCAAATTTAATACGTTATTTCCCTCTAACAGCATTCATGGCGTAGTCGGCTATTACTAGGCACCGGATTAAACATGAAAAATGTGTAAAATATGCATGAAAACTGGTATATGCAACAGAAATGTTATGTTGTAGTCCAGTTAAAAGAAAAAGAGTATTATAGGTATATTTTTATTACTAGGTACCTACGTCAGCAAAAAATCATAAAATTACGTATGCGTAATGAACAACTTATTTTTAAAATATAGTCGTACTTAAATAGCTCGTTTCGAAAACGGAAACCATGACCTCACTGTTTAAAACCACACACTACAATTATTGCAACGTAATAAATCCACACTCTTAATAAAAAATCCTTACGATTAGTTCTATTGTACCGGTAGTGGTGCGCGGTATATTCTGAAGTACAAACTTGGTAAACCCAGGGTTAGCATATACCATGTTTGTTCATAAACTTCTAAGAGTATTGCGATAATAAATACGCTGGCAATATTTTACTGTGTTAGAGAATTTACATTAGAACTGATGTGGTATAATATTTTGTTCTTTATTATGTAACATCCTTGTAAACTGCGAATTTCTTAACCCATAATATTTGCGATTTATCATTTTTGGTACTAATTTTATTATATATGCGCTTAAATATTTTATCTTTATGAATATCTATGTGTAAGTTCTCTCATATGTGAGAGATGCCTGGGAAGGTACCACCGCAATATCTAATTGTCCCGCCAACCTACAGTGTAAATAAACGGTTGTGTTCCGGTTTGAAGGAAATCGTAGCCAGAGCAACTACTGGATATATTGAGCATCGTATGTCACAATATGGCGAACGCAGTGGAACGCCGAGCATTGTTATGTTATTCATGGTGTTTGGTTTTGGTAGTTTCCATGAGCGGTCGTATCGCTTACCATCAGGCGCATGACATGTTCGTCTCGACATTTTGCAATAAAAACAAAAAGGTATGGTTTCGAACAAGACTACATAATTGTGTGGACTGCATAGATAAAACACTGCTTGCCTACGGACGCCCTATTTGGTTTGCTACAACGCTAGGCATCAATATTGTAATTTGTAGCCGCAGTGTGTCTTCGCAGTATACAAATAAATAAATAACTCCCAACAGTCACATACATAGTCTTGACCCACACTAAGATCGAGTCTTATATATTGGTATCAGGAACAACGAGAGTTCTTTTGGTATCACAAACACCCAGACCCGAAAGAAATATTTATGGCCCGCACAAACATTTTTCTCGGTGCGGGGATCGAACCCGCGGCCTCTCATTTCACAGGCGGCCTCTAACCGACTGCGCCACGGAATCTGTCAAATGTATAATGTGTAAACAAATACTTGTTTGTGTCAAGGTAAAATAATTTAGTTATGTGATAAATCCTATTAGATCCAATGTCCTAATCCTGTCCGCTAATCCACATTTGGCTTATACGGTGAGCTCATAAAGATATAAGTAGGTGATATAGTTTCGCTAAATATGCGAAAATGAGTATATTTTAAATTGCTCTAAGTTAGTGATATAATAGTTAAAAAATAGCAACTTTAAACTCTTTAAAATAACCAAGAATAACAATTTCCAGGTACAATTATTCATCTAGTTAAACCTCAAAACCTTGAAGCTATGTAATGAGTGGTTTTCGTTTTGTATTAATTAATTAACGGGTACATTTTAATTAACTCTGCTTTTAGATAACTCGCTATGATTTGCCACAGCAGCAGTTCGGAATTGCTATTTAAATTCTTCAATATTTGAAATAGGTATACATTCTTTATCTTATTTTTATAAGCCCATTTTTTTTTATTGCAATGAATGGCGAGACGAGCAAACCGTTCGTCTGATGATAAGCGATATGACCGCTCATAAACAGTAGCAATATTCCACTGCGCTCGCCATCCTGAGACATATGATGTTAAGTCTCAATATGTCCAGTAGTTACTCTGGCTACAATGTCCTTCAATCCGAAACACAACAGTGCATTTACGCAGTGTTGTTTCACGGGAGAAATAGACATTGCGGTGGTACCTACCCAGATGGCCTCTCACATATGAGAGACCTACCACCAGTGAAAATTTGCGTCCCACTGTAGGGTATATTTGGTGCGTTTATCATTGGTAGGTAATGCCCTAATCGCCACGCTGGGCAGGCGGGTTGGCGATCGCAGTGGATGGAGAATACCAGAAAACGCTGCTGCCCATTCTCTGGTCTATGGAAGCTGCAGATGTTCTGCCTCGACCATTAGTCGCCTTGTACGACACCCGAAAGTATAATGGGTTGGTGCTATTCTACTCCGCCGGACACCACGCGGCCAAACGTAGCGTGGGACGTCCTCTGGCCAGATGGCGGGATGACTTGCAGAAGAGGGCCGGCAAGAACTGGATGCGTAAAGCTACAGACCGGGCTCTGTGGTGTACCTTGGGAGAGGCCTATGTCCAGCAGTGGACTGCAACGGGCTGATGATGATGTAGGGTATATGCCTCCTCTACAACTGAAGCACGATTGACAGCGGTTAGGTCATATATAGGCCACGCTGGCAGAGATCGGGTTGGCGGACTTTATATACCATAGAAATTCAATTACATTATATATATAATTATTAATTCTGCTTTGAAGTATTTTAATCATTTTCATACGAAAGCTAAGCTTGAACAACGTTCGGCCCGGGGTGTACTTCGATGCATGACTGAATTAAGCCGCAAATATTCGCGGTAACCTTCATGCCCGGAAAAACACAAATGGCGGTTTCTCGTGGTTTTCTAAAGACTGATTAGCCTCTAATATGGTGAATAGCGATGCGACTCTTCATTAACTTAACATCACTTGCTCAAACTTGGATTAAACTAGTTCCAATCGATCTTCAACTTTAACCACAAATCTGTGAGTTTGTATAGATAGCATAAACTGTGCCATCAAACAAATATGTACAAGATATTACATAGTTAAATGTACTTGTATAAATGTTCAATTTATTATTAGTAATGAGTATGTATAATAAGAAAATTACTTAGAAGATGCGTTGCCTGAATAATAAAGTTGAAAACCTTTCTAGGTTTATTTTAACACTCTTTGCGTTTCTAAGAGAAAACTCTTAAATAAATTGACTTTCTGAAGACGCCTAAGCGTCTTAAGATTAGGAAAGCTTACCTCGCGAAACAGGAAATGGTGAGAAGGCAAAAAACAACAGAGAAAAACTGACAAGATAATAGTCCTGCCCAAAATTGTGTAAGCTATGAAAAATTATCCGATATGTTCTGTGACTCGTATTCCAATGTGCGGGTTGATGAGATATGATAACATTTAATGAAACCCCAGAAGTGTAAAATATAAAGTACATAATATTTTCACAAAAATATTACCGTATCCATTGGATATTTTTTAAATAGATTTCTAAACTAGTATTTATCTTCTCATTTTATTTCTACGAAAGTTGATATTTAGTCTCTGATAATATAATTTTGTAAAATCATAGTCCTACCTATACTCCATCGGTTTAGGTACTTAACTTAATGTAAACAAACCAGGTTTGTTCAACATTTTTTGCAATGTCCAATTTACGAATATTTTCTTAGTCAACCAAGTAACAAGTATTAACAACAATTAACAGCAGTTTATAACAAATAATAAGTAAAACAGAGTAAAGAACAACGATGAACACTTCCCAACATTTCACCACATCACGAAAACAGTAAGTACATTATAACCATTTCCACAGACGAACCCGACCATTTCTAATTCTAAAAGTTCCATTTGACATATCTCAAAATTGTGAAATAGGGATGATGTCAAATAAATCGGTTAGTACAATATCCGATTATTAACGTGATATTGATACCATTTGTTTGTATTTCTTAATCGATTACAGTTTATATTTTTAGTTTACATAATTTGGTTTTTTTTATGTACATCTTTATCCTAATGAGACATCCACAATTGCATAAGTCACTTTAGTATTAAGGAACAAAAGCAATGATTTATTTATTACTAGCGGCCCGGCGCACTGAGTCGAAATGGCAATTTTTTGGGACACGATTTTTTTCGGAATTTCCAATTTATTTTGACGCCAACGGTTCGATATTATTATTTCTTACAATATTCATTCTTTGTACATTTTGGTTTAACCCTATAATTTTGGATAAAAAAAAATTTTAGATTTTTGATGTATGGAACGCACTATAAAACCCTAAATTTCTACGAAATCCTGCTAGATCCTGCGTTGAAACCTTATTTTTCTGAATGTTGGTCTGTTTCTTTTTTTTTTTTTATTGCATTGAATGGCGAGACGAGCAAGCCGTTCGCCTGATGGTAAGCGATACGACCGCTCATAAACAGTAGCAACATTCCACTGCGCTCGCCATCCTGAGACATAGGATGTTAAGTCTCAATATATCCAGTAGTTGCTCTGGCTACAATGTCCTTCAATCCGAAACACAACAGTGCATTTAAGCAGTGTTGTTTCACGGGAGAAATAGACATTGCGGTGGTACCTACCCAGATGGCCTCTCACATATGAGAGACCTACCACCAGTAAAATTCCACTGTTCTACTATACTTGTATACTTCGAAGGTCTGTACCGACCTGCAATTTTTTCAGTTATACAGTTCGAAAGAAAAGATAAAAATCAATAATTCCCAAAACTCTTTTTACGATTATCTTCAGTAAATTTGACACAAATAAAATAAATTAATCCAATAAATTAACAAATACCAAGTAAAACTTGTATATGTACCGTGCCAGATTTATAATACGAAGGATACAATTGAAAGCCTTTTTCGCTTGCTGATTCTCTTAGGTTTATATATTGTAACTTCAACAAATTTAGGGAAACAAGTAGCGCCAACGCTTTATCAGCAGTGTATGGAACGACACTGGCCTAGTGCGGGTTGGCGGACTTACATACCATATAAATTCTTATAAATCGCTATGGTATGCAGGTTTCCTCACGATGTTTTCCTTCACCGTTTTAGTGCGTGGTGATTGATTGTCAATACACACATGACTCCGAAAAGTCAGAGGTCTGCCCTGGGATTCGAACCCGCGACCACCGTGAACATGTGAGCAGCCGCGTCTCAGCAGTCCGTTTACCAACAGGCCACCACATGCACAAAATTATTGCCTTTTATTAAAATTATTATTACATTATTTATTGATGGTTGTTCGTTGATAGTATGCTTGTGATTAGCTGATAATTCAGTACTTTTTAAAATTAGAAAACAACTGGATTAAATCTGCTCGATTATTTCTATATTTTTACCGATTATGCGTATACAAATCCGTTTGCATAGTCTCAACTTTACACATGGAAGACCTAACGACGTGACTTTGTAATGACGTCTAGTAAAAAAGTATGCTGTTTAAAATGGTTTTGCTTTATTTAAAGGATTTAAATTTAAATTTGGTTATTATGGATTGTAAATCCTGTGATAAAATAAGAATAGCTTCATAATTCCATGGTTTTACGGAAAGTTTTATTGAAATTGTGTGAGTTACGTCTGCACAAAGTTATTTATGATAAAAGTATGAAATGTCAAATGGAACTTTTAGAATTAGAAATGGTATAACGCAATGAATAATAATTGGCTGCCATATATAACATGATGATGCTTAGTTATCCGACCTAACGCATTATCTTTCATTTAAATGGTCGCATTACGGTAAAGTCGTACTTCTAAATTTTGTAGTATAATATTTCCTGTAACTTTTATGAAAATGTTTTGGATGCCTGACTGTTTGGGTCATTTTTATAGACAGATTGCATTATGTAAAATTAGGTAATTTAATTTAGATAATTTATTTATGATCTTACATAATTTAATTTGTTTCCAAGCTCACACATTCATAATTATAATCTTTGTAATAAATTTGAACATCCAATGTAGTTTTACATTTACGTAAACATTTTTTGTCTTTAATTAATTTAGAAATGAGAAATGGCAATGTTAAATAACCTTTTTTATGGTTTGTTTACATTTAGTTAAGTACCTAAACCGATGGAGTATATATACATTCCCTTTTATGCAACATATTAAGTTCTCTGTAATTAAGAGAGGCTAGGCTATTTACACCAAGCTGGCCTCGTTTGGTGTGATAACATAATTAAACAAATTTAAATTTTGATTGACTCGCAACGATCGAACGATTAATAACGCCATGATTCCAACTTATAATTTTATTTTATATTATTTTTATCGTTTTTATTCGACGCAATTGTTTCGGCGTGATTGTATTCATCATCATCATAATCATCATCACAACCACAGAAAGCCCACTGCTGAATATAGGCCTCCCCCAAGAATCGCCCACATCAACCTGTTGGAAGCGGGCTGTATGCACTTCGATTCCTGAAACCTTAGCCAGGTGGTCCGTCCACCTTGTAGGCGGGTGATCATACGGCGTACAAGTATGAGCAACGTGGGCGTTTAAATAATAATGAGGTTTAGAGCTTAAAGGTACTTAAATATCATTGAATTTCAACGATGCGGGATCGCGCGGATGGATTGATCGCCTCTCCGCGGCGTATTCAATTAGTGGAGGCAGCTGGATCGGTGGCGTGCCCAATGTCGACCTATGTAATTAACAACACATTCCTGTCCTGTGCCCCTACAACCAGATTTGTATCCCTATCACATTTGACGCTTTGTAATGCATAATACATCACTTGCTAAAGAATTTTAATTGTTCTATCACTACAGACGTAGAATACGCCGTGTAGGGAGTGTGAGAATTTCACCATGGTATGCCTTTCCCGGCGTAAGAGAGACTTGTAGGATCAACGCTGTATGTCCTCTGCGTTACTTACCTTGGACAAATTGTGGGAGATCTTTCACTGTAGTGACTCTGAGATCGGAGAGAGTGCGTAGTGTCATAGAGATCTGTTCTAGACGCCGCGCCGGTAACATCTCCAACAGGCACCTCGATAATTATATTTGACCGTTTCTGTGTTCCTCGGTTAAAAGTACTATTCATAGTATAAGTTAAAAATCAGAGGGAGTTTCGCCCTAATGTCGCCGGTGTCATTCCTAATGCGCGTAGGGGTCACTGAGAAGTTTTAGTGGGATTTAGGAATCTAGTCCAGTCGCAATATCCGTAAGAGCGTGCCAGTCGGGAAGACCAGTCACACCAGCATTCCAGCATCGTTCGGGGTACCAGAGGCAGCTTTACAGCTTTAATCACGTTGTGAACACAAATAGTTCATTACAGCGCCATTATTCGTATTTTCTTTCTTAACTCAAACAACGGGATTGTAAGGGTTGTTTTCGCATACGTATTTCATTAAAATCTCGAGGATTTTATTAAAAAAGAAATCGTGCCACACGTGTACACATCCGTTTAATAAAGTTGGCTTTAGCGTTCTATTTTAGGGAACACATTATGTGCGGCCTCAGACGGGTGTAATCACGTTTTATTCGAACACTTTATGAGATGAAATACTCCGATATAATAATGTATTTGTTATTACCGAGGGATGGACGCATATTCCAGATTCAATGACTTCGATAAGGCAAAGGTGAAAAATATATTCTCCCATGTAATTTTTCCTTCCGAAAGGTTACTCTTTGTTACCTTTGTAACTTTATAAAATGACCCTAAAAGACCTTCGCAAATAAAATTGTCACTTTTTAATGCCTTTGTATCGAATTGTATGAGCTTCCGAGATCTGAAATACATAATTTGTAAACAGAAAATATTGTAGAAACATATCAGAGAAGGTAATATTTGAATATTTTGCTAAAATACTTTGCCTAAAGATTTTACAGCCATACGAGAGCGCTTACTCCCACTCCCTGCAACACCCACTCAAATTATTTATATACATTTAAGACTAGATACAATAAAACTTTTAAATATGCGAATTTATAACATCCTTTCTAAAGCCATTTAGTATTTGTATTTTTTACTGTGTTATATTAACATAGATTAGAAGTAAGCGATAGAAAATAAATGGGTTAAAACATTGAACGTTATCTGCATTTTGAAATCGTGGCCATTTGTAACTAACAAGAAGTTCAAATGGCGTAAAAACCGGAACTAGTAATATATAAGTTTGCTATATCAGCAGTTTTATTGATTCCCAATGCCTTAGCGAGAAAGAAGCCATTTTGTGCAAAGCTTCGTTGACAATTTTATTCTCGTACACTACAGAAGTACGGCAAAGGATTTTTACGTGCATTTTATATTCAATAACATTTATCTTTCCAAGTTTAGCGTGCAGTAAAGCGAATATTTGGGATCAAAACTTGTTTCGTAACAATTCGTGCGATTACTCAGCCAAGTTGGTTGTAAAATCGAATTAGACGATCGTATTCTCGATGTTATTTTTGTTTGAACTAACAACGCAATTGTGAAATATGACAAATTCTAATTGCTGACTTTTATTGTTTAGGTGGCGTGCATCGTGAAGGTGAAAATACCCTGGACATTTCAGCCGATCTGAACGAACTTGGCCGCAGTAAGACTCTCGTAATATGCAGTGGAGTAAAATCTATTCTTGATATCGGAAGGACTCTCGAATACTTGGTAAGTATAACATATACTTAGACTATCGCCTTCCACTGCTGGACTTAGACCGCCCCAAGTAAGCGCCGACCATACCGATCTTGAGCAACCCTCAACAATTCTCATCACTATGTTCAAGTCGTCAGTCCATTTATATTTTTAAAAACGGAAGAGGCAACAATATTGCATTATATTAATAATTGCCGGTATATTGCAACAAGCAATTTCTTTTTTTCTCTTTTAAATAAACAAAAATGTTGCACATCAATGTAAAATATATATTTATTCATTTATTAATTTAATTATGTGCCTAAATCATAATAATCCGAAAATAGCACCAAATAGCCCGTTTAAGGTCAATATAAACTTTTATAGAACGGACAGGTCTTACAAAGTGTCATCACCTCGAATCCAAAATTGGATAATAAATATGTTAATAGCCCCATAATTAGTGGCGCTCATTGCATTGTTTCGCAAATAAACAGGACAAGTTTTAGTTTGACGTCATTCGGGAACTGAGCGCTTTTCCCTTGACACAAGCTTTGCGGCAATGTGAGTGAATAATATAACACGAGCTCACTACTTATGGCCTTTGCTGTGTTATGATATGGCAATCACTGGTTTTGTTCAACTTTATGTAAATAAATATGTTTTGTTATTTATTTAACTGTGTAGAGGTTTCTATTATGTCCCTATGCACCGTTAGTGCTGGGTTAGACTTAGAGTATCGAAAATATCATCTGTGACTAAACAATCCTGATACCAAACTCACCAATTACCAACGATATTGAGACAATAAAGTCTTTGGCTGATACCGCTAAAATCTAATGGGGAGACTTATATACAGAGAGTGGGATAAAATATGTTAAAATATCACTATCCACTGGTAAGAGATAGCTTTCGCATGTGGTCACCATCAGGTACAATGTAAATTATACATATATTATAGTACCACAGAAATATATTTCTATGATAGTTATTTTATAAACGGTGATTCAGATGGTACTCCTTTCATGTTTACTATTACTGTTTGTTAAAGACATCTTTTGAGAAACTCAGCTCATCATGCACATATTACATATCTATATACATGGTTTTTGTATGTTAGGAGACGCAAGGCGTGTGCATATGCTCATTCGGTGATTCGGAGGAGTTCCCTGCGTTCTACACGGCGTCGTCGGGACACCGCGCGCCGCACCGGGTGCCTGATGCCGTTCACGCCGCCCGCCTCCTGCACTCTTCAAGGCTGCTGCGACTGGCCTCTGGTATAGTCATCGCCGTGCCACTGCCCTCGGAACATGCTATGGATGGTACGTATTTTGTTTAATGGTATCGTGTATTTTAAACACTGTTCGTTAATCTCAATGTAGTCTTTTGATTGTGTGGAATTGTTATAAATTATTTTTGATCTTATAAAAAAATGACATATGATAAAATTGGCTCATGGTTATATTCATGTTGATTGCTATGATCAATCATCATTATCATATCACCCTACACTTATCCACTGCTGGCCACAGGCCTCTTCTTCATTACACAACTTCTCCCGGTCCAATCCCATGATCAATAGGAAAATAAATTATACTTACTATGTATAAAAAATCATACACATTATAATATAGGAACTCAACCACTCTCAATCGTATTCTCGATTGTAGAGTAGGCCCGTGCCCTGCAGTGGGACGTATATGGGCTGATACTGATACTGATTATAATATAGGAAGCAACATTACTCAGACCATTTTAATATGAAATTAGATCACAGAGTTTAGTTGGTTCATTGTGCAAAGCGCTATCGTCAGAAATTAGAAGTTAGACGATACCATTCAGTAATTGCTGAAGTCGATACTTTTGGCAAGAGGTTCCATTTGTAAGCATATTCACTGTCCCATTTCACAAAGGCTTAATAGTCCAAGTTTTGTTATTAAGCGTGTAAATGCTTAAGTTTTACGTTGAAACTATTAGTTCTTTTAATTATGTTTCGCCCATCTTAGTTCTTTCTATTGATTTAGAACTGTCGTTTTTTAAAAAATTTCGTGGCCTGTATTTTTAAATCATTATTCTTTGTTTCAGAGAAAGTAATAGAAAGCGCCATAAACAATGCTTTGGAAGAAGCGAAGAAAAAAGGTGTACACGGTAAAGAAGTGACGCCGTTCATATTGTCCGCCGTAGCGAGCGCGACCAGCGGTGCTTCTTTAGAAGCCAGTATCCTTTGAAAATAACTTAATAATGCTATTTGTTTATTATTCGTTATTTAATTTAATTGTATACTCAATCTGGGATAGATTAACCATATATTTGTGTAAAGTGTTATCAAGATGAGACCATGTGACTCGCACAGACAAAAATCAATCAGATCTTATATAGAGCCAAGTTTGTTACTTATTAACGCCATAACTCTATAAGGCGTAACATCAGAAACTCCAAACCTAGTCACAATAATCAGGTAAATGAGGGTTAGCGGCGTTTATACAAATTATTTAGAATATTATGTATTATAACTATTGCATTGGTATCAAATTAGATAAAAAAAAAGAAATGCTTATCTCATTAAAAACTTTGACACGTAGTACAGGCAACGAAGCATTTTTTCCTGCATAATTTGCCAGGAGTTTTTTGTTTTCATGAAGAGGTGGCATATGACCCCACTAAGTTAAAAACCCAAAATACTTACAAAAATGGCGTCCGCTAGAGCCGCCATTTTGGAAAACGCGTTTGAAGCCATATCTCCGGAACCGTCCACTTTAGGCCCATCATGCTAAGGACCTTTCTTGTAGATAATTAAATTTCCCATCTTTTTTGTTCAATTTTTTTTTGTACCATTAACCGTTCGCGATTTACAATGTTATTAATATTCGTTTCATGCCTTTTTGCCGATATCTTTGTTAATAATTGTTTAAACAAAAAATTGTTAATGACTAAACTTAACAATAAATTCTTAACAACTTTTTACCCATACTTTTTTTCTCTAAAATCAATATTTTAGAAGTTATCGCGCGTTGAATGATGTACTACCGAATCAAGGTCAATGGAAACGAAGGATGCATAGCGTAATTATGAAATCCAATGATTTCTCCATGATTATCACGTAATTAATTAAATACTGATGGCATAAGGGAACAAAGCAATGAGGAAATAGTAAATTTTGTTAAAAATCCATGTAAAATTTATTGTAAAAAAGGTATAAAATGAAAATTAATAACATTGTAAACCGCGAACGGTTAATGGTACAAAAAAAATATTGAACAAAAAAGATGGGAAATTTAATTATCTACAAGAAAGGTCCGTAGCATGATGGGCCTAAAGTGGACGGTTCCGGAGATATGGCTTCAAACGCGTTTTCCAAAATGGCGGCTCTAGCGGACGCCATTTTTGTAAGTATTTTGGGTTTTTAACTTAGTGAGGTCATATGCCACCTCTTCATGAAAAAAAAAAAACTCCTGGCAAATTATGCATTGCGGACAAGAGTAACCCGTTGCTTCGTTGCCTGTACTAGCGGAGCAAAACAAACATGGTTACTATTGAAACAGTAACCACACCCTATACAAATATTATTGATATGATAATAACACGAAACATGATAGTAAAAAACATTTTGTAATACTTCATTACAATATATTCTACGTAGTGTATATAGGTGGCGACAAAGAGAAGTCGCAAAATCCATTTACATCCTAATATATAAAAAATATGTAAGGAGAATAATTATGGAGCCGTTAAAATGCTTAATTAGACGCCGCGCCGCTCCTTGCGTAATGCTGTCGTAAATTAAGTGTGTAGAAACGCCACCCAACTCAAATGATAGTGAAGCTAATTGCCACAATATCTTTCTTTAACGGCTCGCAGATATCGCCCTTATAAAGAACAATGCTAAGGTTGGCGCCGACATTGCCGTTGAGTTTAAGAGATTTGATGTTCCGGAGAATTCGAACATCAGCTCGGTGAAGGGACGCGGGCCGATTATGACTGAGTTTATAAGGAAGTTTCACACGTGTAGTGTGAGAAGAGGAGAGGCGGGATGTGATAAAGACGAGCCCTTGTTTACTGCGGATAAACACGCGACGGGCGACGTGCTCGTAATAGGCGGAGCTAATGTGGACAGAACGTACCGGCTGGCCGAAGACAAGGTTCAGGTGAGTAATAGGTTAATGTCTTAGCATACTGTAAGCGTATTACTTTGTTGAGATTTTGTGAGGCTATTAAACGAGGGATGTTTGTGTGATTATTTATTCGGTTTGTAATTTGTAGTAAAGGTGTTACGGAGTTTAATTGAATTGTTAGTGTCCAACACAATACAATATAACCTCATTTGCAGAGCAATCAGATTTATGCATATGCATCTGAAATACCCCAACTAAATGCCCTTTCAGGTTTCGACGATGTCGTAAAAAGAAGTGCAAGTACAATCAAGGATTCAATACAATTAGAGGAAAGAAAATGAAAAAAAAGGAAAATTTTAACAAACCTTTAATTTAATGCATTTGTTATGATAATATTAGCTCTCAGTCGCCTAGTGCGTACCTTCGGAAAGTTGTAACAACTCTACCATTTATAATAAAACACACTTAACAAGAAAAAACATAAAGAATACAGTGAGAGTAGAGAATTTAAAACATCACGTAGGTACAGTGTAACGTCTTAGATTCATTTTACATCAGACAATATTTGCTCACAGCTCACAGTGGCAATTACAACGAATGTTATTATCCAATTATACAATCACACAGGTTACGCGAGTCATACAGATCAAATGATAATCCCATGTCGACCACTCGAGCACTCGGTGTCGGCATTCATGTACGGTCTAGCGGTCTGGCTGCTAGCGAGTACAATCGACTGAGAATCCTCAAGTGTAACTATACAGTACAATAACAGAAAGTGAGAAGATGTAGGCAGCACGTCGGACTCGAGTCTCAGTGTCATTCCGATACTTTAATATATACGAGTAGATCAGTTACATCAAATAAACGTAACGTCAGTTATATAATTTTATAAGCCAAGGCACATGTCAATTTACCGTTTTTTTTTTTTGGAAGAAATGCAAGATTTAGATTGGATCCTAACTACAAATTATTCAACTTTCCGAATATAGGTACAAATTTTTATAAGATTGGTACATTCATGTGACAACAATATTAAAAAACTATTTTTCTGCATAAATTCACAAAATATTATACCTACTCTAAGCGAACATAACTTCGTACTTGTCATTATAATATATCTATAAAGGTATTTCTTACGAATACTTGTACATTTACCTAAGTAGGTATAAGTACGTCGGTAGAGCGGCGTGGCGGCGGCGTGGTGTCGCGTGCGCATGCGCACACTGCAGCGCCGCCCGCCCGCACCGCTCGGTGCGCATCGTGTATGTGACTCGCACGACACGGAGCATAGGTTACACCTATCCTGGACACAGCCATTCATAAATTTCACCTATAATGTGTTCTCCACTTGCGCACTGCAAGTACGTACCGGGAGAATTATAAACATATCAATGTGTGCGCGATCGGTTTCAATAGCGCCTTCCAAGCTTCTGTATATTTCAATATTTCTCAAGTTGATAAAGTGTAGTACTAAAAAATGTCATATTTTATTTGGCATAAAAATAAAAAATATTCTGCAGTTGACCGCTTTACACTGTTTACAAGCATATAATTGTAGGCACTACGTCGAATAAGCTCATATCAGTACTATGTTTGTCAATCTGTCCATGCACAATTACTCGCATACTACACATGTACAAATTATGGTTATTATTTACAAAATATTTTTATCGACAACGTTACGTAGGTAAATATTATTGGGAACTAGACAATGACTAGACAATGAACAATGAGCGTCGCAATCACTCTCGCTTCGAATTAGGAAAGCTTTGAAAACGAGATTTGCTCGTGACGCGGATTCTTCTATTAAAGCGAGTGTATATTGTTCTAAACTACCGGTTATGAATATTGTTCTCCGTACTGATGCATGATATGCTCAGAAATAATCATAATCCTATAAGGGGCATGGCGGGTGCACGGTCGCAATGCCGGCCAATACTCGGCCACGCCGTCGTCTTCAGTTGGTGTTCAATTAAAGTATGGAGCTAATTCATCAATACTTAACTATACAATTATTAAAAATGACCCGACTTAAAACTATAATATTATAACACATACAATAAACGTGATACGTGGTTGATCGGTTGTGTAGTGCTGTTGTAAACCTCTCGTATGACCATCATCCGGGTGTCCGCGTGGCGCCCGGCGCTCGCCGCCGCGCCAGTCAGCAGCTGGGCTTCCTTTTATTGTTACGCGCACGCTATCTTTTTCTGTATTTTCCCACTTGAATAAAACTTAAACGGAATCGGTAACAATACGTGTTCTATGTACCTATAAAGAAACAGTAACTGCCATGTGTAGGAACTAAACACAAGCTTTGCTCGTGAAATAATCGTATTCACTTCGTCTATCACACAATATCGTTAATACACACTCATATATCATAGTTTAAAAAGTTCTTAAAATAACACTCTCTAACACTGATCGTATCGCTTGTACAATTACTGAACTACCGCTATATATTTTTACTGTTCAGTCCTACCGAGTGTCGGTGTCTACTCGCAATTGACAGCGGTGTGATGAGAGTTGCGAGCGTGGTCACGGCTCACAGCTCACAGCTCGAATTCGGAGCGGGTTTGGCGGCGGTGGTGGAGACGCACGCGGGCGGCGGGCGCGGCGGGCGCGCGGCGCAACGACGCGGCCACGCCGGCGCCCAGCGGCACCTCCACCTCGCACCCGGCCGCCGGGAACGAGCGCCAGCGCCGCCCGAACAGCCGCTCCAAGTAACATCTTAGTCAGATCCTGGTCGCCGCACTGTCCGCCGCCAGGGGCCTGTACTCCCCCCGGGCCAGTTCCCGCATCTCGCAGTTGTTGTTGCCGTTGATGGTCTTGGGTCCGAGCGGCTCGTCGTGCGTGCTGCGGCGCGAGCACGGCTCGGAGGTGCGGCCCAGCAGCGCGTCGCGCTCGCCCGCGCGCTCGGGGCTGCCGCCGTGCGCGCGCACGCCGCCGTTCACGTTCACCGCGTTCACTATCACCGTCTGCGACAGAGGCCCTCCGTGCAGCGGACTGCCGTCGAGCAGTTCGCCCGCCCCGAGCTCGCTTCGTAATATTCTAATTTTCTGTATCATCTCTCTTATTTCGTACCGGAGAATCCCGAGGAAGCACACTTTTAAAAATGCTATTACGCAATACCCTAGCACGAAAAGGGCGTCTGCAGTCCGTTTGAGCCAAACAAGTAGCCTCTCCGCACAGGCGGCCGTGTGCGGAGCGCAGTGAACCGGCGTGAAGGGAGCGGCGGAAGTGGCCGACGTGACGGCGAGCAACGCCGGCGTCACTGCCGACGTGTGCGCCGGGATCCGGCAGCAACTGGCCGGTAGTGTGGTGCGGTTAAAAGCGGCAAAGTCTGCGGGTCCCGTCACTCCGCAACAGCGTTGTTCCCTCTGGAGACGATTCCACGCCTCCGAAAAATCTACGTCCGTGTCGTAGTCCTTGGCGAGGCGACTGCGCAGCTGCGGGCGGAGCTCCCGGCAGACTCGCTCGAATCGGAACGCCCAATAGACTCCCACGGCCAAGTCTCCCACCAGCAAGGCAAGTAGCGCGAGCCAGTAAGCGTTTAGCATGCGCTCCGAGAGGCGCAGCGCGGCCAGACAGCCCAGTAGCTGCAGCAACCCCGCTTGCACCGGCAGCGCGGCGTAGCCGTAGAGGAAGCCCGGTTGCGCGATGCCGAGGCCGGGCACCAGCGCTCGTCGGTAGTCGGAGAGCGCGCGGCCCGCCGCCGCACAGAACGCCAACGCCCCCAGCAGCAGCGCGCCGTTGCACGCGTAGATCCAGATGCGGTAATAGCGCATTGCGCGATGCGTGGCGGGGTGCGCGGGGCGCGCGGGCGGCGGCAGCGTCATGGTGGCGGGCGCCGCGTCATGGCGCCGCCCGCGCCCGCGCCGCCGCCACGCGCCGCGCCCCACGCCTCTACGACACAACATGCACGTCTTAATCCCTTCCTTCATCATACAATTTCATATCACGTAAAGGATGAACATTCATCCTTTTAACTTCTATGGACGGCAACAAGATAGGTCAGGAGTAATCAAGTTTTAATCAGCCAGAAGTATTCAAATGGGTGTTTTTCGAGTCGAGAATCGATCTCGGGACATAAGAAATGGAAGTACTATAAAAGAGGCAGCTACGTGAACCTGAATTTTTGTTAGAAAATAAATAGCATTTATATGGGCAGCATGCGGTATTCCTCATGCAGATATACAACGTTGATACGACCGATGGGCGTTTCTTTAAACTGCAATATACTAGGTACCATTTTGAAGCTCTGTACTAAAAATCAATTAAATAGGAGCAGTAGTTTAGTCATAAATGAATTTGTAAGTTTTTGCCCCATTTGAACACGATGTAGCTTTTCTAACAGCTGATTACGTCTAACGCATGGTCATTCACCTTTAAACGATAGATCGTACTAAAACCTGCGCGTTGTTGCCGCTCTTACACAAGTCACATAATAATAAGTACCACTAAATTACTTACAAAGTTGCCGATGCAAACAAGAAAGCAATAAATACACACACACCTACACTTTCATTACGAGAGAGACATAGCAAAACATCCCGCGCGTAAAAGAAATAGAAATAGGTCAGTGTGTGTGTGACCCGTACGTAATTGACCTCTAAAAAAATAACTTTTAGTGTGCCGCGTAGTGTAATAATAATACGGAAGCTCCTGCGCCGCCGCGCCACGCCGCTTTGATCTTGCCTATCTCGCGCCGACAATTATGATTTTGTCATGTAAATGGAGGACATATCGAAAATTTAAAAATGCAGTTTAATTTTAGTAATGTATGTTGTGCGCGTACTTCAAAAGTAACTATGCGGGGTGCGCACACGCGGCGGCGCGGCGGCGGCGCGGCGCGACAATAACACACGCCGCGCGCGACATTGCCAATTTGTTATGCATTCGTATCTACAGGTCAGTGAAATTTATTTACACAGGGTGTTTGCGTTTTACCCTTATTTGAAAGCTATTTAGTTTGTTTGAAACAAACAGAAGCTCATATTTGGTATTATTAATTTTTGTGCCGTGTCGAATTAATACCAAGGACGTATAGTATACATAGTGTAATTTAATGCCCATCGGTCGCATCAACGTTGTATAACTTGGTCAACCCCTTTTGGACCGTGTCCATGAGCAGTTATCACAAAAATAAGATACTGCGTTAAATGGCAATGTTACGTGAGTGCATCCGTAGTGATTTGGGAGTTTTCAAAGTAACAGACAATTTCCAGAAACTACATTTGAAATAAACTAACATACGTTTAAGTACGTGGTGTCACGTAAGAGTGACACCACAGGATGCCCAAAATGACAGAAGCTTAAATTATAAAGCAGTAAAAGGCTGTTAGTGTGTACCCAGGAGAGTCTAGAATAAGACTAAAAAATAGTATGTAAAATCTATTTAGCATCTTCACTAACGTTAGTAACACTGCTGAACATTAAGCCTTCCAAAGACTTTCAGAGTATTTTTTTAGAAATAGCTTGAATTCAGCATACTCCTGGGATGTTCCTCTGATCAGTTTGTGAATAAAAATACCAACAAATATTAATAGACCTATTTTTTGTAGCAGTCTAACGACTTATTAACTTACTTCTAGTTTAGCAGGACTTCCCTTCCGTAGGGGACCTATCAAAGACTGGTGTTATATGGTGACGTTTGATTTAATAAGAGTGATATGCATGTAGTGTGTACTTACAATCCGCCACCCGTGCCGTGGGCGAGAAGCCTGGCTAGTCACAGGAGCGGGCGTGCGAGCCTCTGCAGCGCGCCTACCACGCCGGTGCGGGGCCTGCAACCAACATCATCGACATCATCAACATCACGCTTTAAACGAACTACTCCTCACAAACACCTGGATCTGTTGTTGAACCAATAAGGATTGATAAATGGACCTACTACTAATAAAATGGATCTTCTGAATTTATTGAACAAATGCTGTTATGTTGGTTGGTAACTTTGTCATAGAAATATTTTGTTTTATCATAATTGTCAGATCATTTTGTTCTTTACAGGGTAGACACTGGAGTCAGTTTTTAAAGCTTCTGTGTACTTATCTCGATTTTGGCACTTGTGTGCATTGGTTCCTTTTTGCTTAAGTAGGTCCAAATTAGGAACACATCTATACTAATATTATAAAGCTGCAGAGTTTGTTTGTTTGTTTGTTTGAACGCGCTAATCTCTGGAACTACTGGTCCGATTTGAATGATTCAGTGTTGGGTAGTCCATTTATCGAGGAAGGCTATAGGCTATATATCATCACGCTATGACATATAGGAGGAAAGCAATAGTGATATTTCTAGCAAATACGAGGAAATTTTGTTCGTTTGTCGTGGTCCGATTGGTCGATCTTCTAAACTGATAGTCAGAATTAAACATTTTGACCGCCATTTTAAAACGTGTATGCACCCGGGCGGAGCTGGGCCCGACCGCTAGTGAATAATACAATTCAAGACATACTTTCAGCAAGTATCGGTATCGAAATTCGAAATAGAAGACTAATAATTGACGCTGGCATGGTATGGAAATCAGATCCCAATAGCGGCCATTGTTCAATGTAGATACGTAATATAGGTAAATCTGTCATAGTTCCCCACGCAAACGCGTCATGTTTCGATTTCTGCCTGTATATCACATTACAATTTACAAGCATATTATTAGAGCTATGTTGGACCTACGGTAATCATCTCTCGCTGATGGTTACTGTTGCTGAACTGAAAAGACCATACTATAACTGTAGTCTCTTTGTCACACTAATAAATAAGTAATAATCGAAAATTATGACTTTTGCGGGTATTAAAATACTATGCACTTTTATTTTATTCTCAATTTCTAGCTGCAGGATTCAACAGATTTGAAAAAATATAAGAAAGATCTTGTAAAATAACACTAAAAATATGTATCTGTATGGGTACAATATAGAGGTATCCAATTTTACTCTCTATTAAAATATACATATACAGGAAACGAAGATGTTTAAAACGAATACAGGCAAAATAAAAACGGCAAAAGTGACGAGCGTTTACCTATTTAAAAATACTTGCATAGACGTGCATAAAGGCTTTAAGAGCAGAGAGCTTGTATGGCTATCTCGCGAACGAGAATAAAAGGCCTCATGTTGAATTGTCAGGACGACAAGTCTCTCGAACTAGCTTTTGTTGTTAGTTGGTGTATGTGTACGCGAACATGCGCCGCATTGTGTGCCTGTGTGCCGACTGCCGCACAACTTGCGCCCTCGGCGCTGCATCTCAGACTATCATAAACATGTTTTGCAACAATTTGCACAATCCAAACGCTCGTAGCTTGCTCTTACGTGCATTGTGTTACGCTTCATCAAACTATTTGCCAATATTTTGCATTTCATGCGTATTATAATTAAAACTGTATTTTCAGTATACATTTAATTATATTAGTACGTTATATTATTATGTTCTTTTTGTTTTCGATCCATCAACGAGACCAATTAAAATACATCAACTAAAGATTCATTATAATGATGCGCATAAACTAATAAAGCAGTTCATATTTTAGCTACATTTAATTTCATCGATGTATTTGATTATAGATAAAATTATACCTAATAGAAAATTCGCAACAATAAATAAGGCTCAAGTTAGTCCTATGTATTCGGAACATACGTGACAGCTATAGTACATAATATGTAGGTAAGCATCAAGAGTAGGTAGAGGTGCTACCAGGACACCTACGTTTCGCCTAGTGTGTTCCGTCTCACGACAGGAGCATAGCCTATCGCCATATTGAGCGTAAATTCTTGACATAATATTATGTACATATAGCTAATACTCTGAAAGGATAAGCGTCTCGATGGAATAACATCATATGTTCCTATATAAAAAAGTACTCTGTGATCGTATGACGGAGGTGTATTGACCTCTACAGCGCGGATTGGCTACCCTAGACCCTCCGAGCGAGACAAATGTCCGGCTAAAAATATCACATCGACATTATCACATGAACACTTGACATTTCGCTACGTACCAATCAGGACACAGACATCCATTCGGATTATTAACGATTTATACAGGGTATATCAAGACTGCTACCGAAAACGAAGCCGGGTGGTAGTTTAAGTGACTTCAGACACAATGCAACAGAAAAAGTTGCCAAAAAAAGCGACTATTTTTTTTGATATTTTTTTCCTATGGCCATATTTGGGTGGTAAATACATTTTTTTCCAAAATAATAGTGTATACCCTCTTATTTATAAGTACTTTAAGGTATAAAAGAGTTTAAATTATTATTTTAGCAAAAACTATGGATTTACCACCCAAAATTGACGATTCTTAAAAAATCATAAAAAATAATTGTCGCGTTTCTTTGCGAAATTTTTAGTTGCATTATGTTTGTAGTCACTAAAACTACCACCCGGCTTCGTTTTCGGTAGCAGTCTTGAGATACCCGGTATATCGAGTGTATTAGGTAGGCACTACACTTTATTTTTATTTCAGGCAATAAACTCATTCCGCATTACAAAAATCTTAAGAGTTTAAGAAAAAATAGTTAATAAATGAATTTAAAGAAATTTATCTGCAAATAATCGTTTAGTATTAACTTCTTATTATTAAGCCTTAATAAGAACAGATATCGCAGGCCAGAAGTGTAAAAGATTGTCAATCTTTGTCAAAAACCAATTATTGACCACAAATATTTCCGTATATATTTCATTCCTAACCCACTCATTATCCATCTATATCTTAGTAAAATTTCACATATTTTCCAGTATCTTCTATTGCTTACGAACGTTCTCTTTACATGTTCATCATTAAGGGTACGCTTTTGATAAATGTGCCCTTTTGACCATTCATGTAAATAAGTTGCCATTTGTTTTACACTGTGTCGTGATTTTTGATTAACAATAACCATTTACTTGCGTCGGACATTCATTTAAAGACGAAACTCCGTGACGCCTCATTAAGAAATGGCGGACGAAATTCAGTCACCAGTATATTGTCAGAATTATCGGTAGGGGTTTACGATCGATGACTTAGCGCAGACTTAATAAGTCGCATTTATTCTCGCGATAATGTTGTGATGCAGCGAACAAAGAAAGCGAAACAAAACGCCGGAAGCCATATCATTTCGCCGAGTAGAGGTATTGAATTGATAGAATTGATACGATTTTAGTCAGATTCGGGACACGTGATGGCACGTGACTGTGGCTAGGTGTGGTCGCGTAACGATCACCCCGCTCCCAGCTCACTCGATTCCAAACTTCACTTTTAACCCTTGCGGACTGCGGATTGAACAACTTTATACATTATATTCCATCTACTGAATATTACGTATGGCATTTGTACGCGTGTGTTATTCTCGGTTATCAAGATATCTGATAATTCTGAAACTCTTACTATAAACAATTCATACATATGTACACAAACATACAACAAATATTTAGGCTTATATTCTCGAGGGAATAGGGAAACGGAAAGGTACCACAAATGAAAATTACAACATCAAACCTACAAAGCCTTATACTGTCACTAATCCAGTGAAGCGATTATATTCTATAGCTTCATATTTAAGTTAATGCACTAATTTCAGTTGTAGAGTAATCAGCATCATCACATTGAATCATTTGTCATCTTTATTGAATTACCATGTGTGTTAACAATCCATCCGCACAAAATAAATACATAACTTCTTCCAGATTCCCTACGCTTAAAATTTATATTTAATCATGATTTTAAGCAATTTATAGAATTGATGTTTACTTGTATACCATAAAAGTACAAACTATTTTAAATTAGATAGTAATTTTTTCTCTATACTACACAAAAAATATTTCTTAGTAGTACGAGGTTAGTACACATTTTTGTAAGAAATTCGCCGTAAAACCTATTTGCTATTTTTCTAAAGCCAAGCAGATCCCTACTACGTGTGTAGCTGTTGTAAACAGTAACTAACACGGGTATGACTCATTCGCTAATATATCAGTACTGCACTTGTATCAGCCCATATACGTCCCACTGCAAGGCACGGGCCTCCTCTATATCCGACAGTACTATTACGAAAATACGACCGAAAAGAAAATACTTATATGTATTCCGCTTAGTAATTGAACGCGTATTACAAAACTTACTTGAAAAACTCTATAAAATATAAAATACTTTATAAAACAGTATTGGTCTGCCAACGAATATTACATAGTTACCTGGGGTCAAGTAAGCACCGTTTAAAATCATATAAAGCTCGCGTTGAAATAATGGCAGCGGCGGCCCCAACGGAACGTTTTCCGTCGGCCAAACGACGTCCCCTATGACCCAAATAGAAAGGTGCAATTATTTGCTTGGCGATGGACGTGTTAAGCGATCCATATATTCCAGAGTGGGCTTTAACGACTGCTGTCATTGCCAAGTGGAAACAGCTGGCACCGGCAGTTTTAGACGCTATTCAAGCCACTAGTCTATTTTTTACAAAATAAACACTGGTCACGAAATACGGATCACAGTAAAAGCTATAAAGAAAACATTAAGTGGACAACATTTAAGAGCATCATTTTATAAGGCCCCGTGGGCAATACTCGTACATGGGTATATGAGTGGAGGTAACAATAAAGTTAATCAAATCAACATAAAACTATTTCGTCAAAAATACGCATATCAAAATTATTAAACACAATTTACCGCTACCAACACTACGTACTAGGTACTTACTTTTAATAGGTCTATATTTCCAAGAGATTTCGTGATATCTAATTAAAAATTCGAAAGTATTTTATTATAGTTTCACAAAATTATGCTCCACTACCTACATAGAGTATAAAAGCTCTACCTACAAATTAATATTATATTTTAATAAACAATGTGCTTCAGAGCTAACAATCTTGTTAGGTGTCGATTATTCTCCAGGAACTGTTAATAATAATCCAACTAAGGTAAGTAGGATATAAGAGAGTTATAGTGTTCTATAAGTCAAGTCTTCAGTTTACGGCCGTCGGGCTCCGTCGTTCGTAATTAATACTGTAAAGATATACGGCGCTATATTTATAACGAAGTTCACAATCTAAGGCTTGCGGTCTCACAGCTACCTCGAACAAAACATTCAAAGAAAGATAGAAAAGCACTTTCCTAAATTTTAAATTAGCATTTACATTAGTTTTTGCTCCCGTGGTATTACCACGAAAACCATTACACCATTGAAATTTATGGGCTTTGTTATTTTGCTGGTCGGGGCTTAAGTATCGATTTGGTCAGTGATACTGTCTAACTATTCGCAATGGAGCAAGTTTAACTACGGATGGCCCCAAAATGAAGGCAGATTGCGCTCATTTAAATCCATACTGCTTTTATGTCTTAAGTTATTTTGCTTAATATCGTGTAGATAATTAGGACACTGATAAAAACCACGATTCAAGCGCGTATCGATAATTCTTTCACATTTTTTTCCTAATTGATTTTGTGTACACCAATCTCATTAACACGATTCCTGCCTCCCTTACCATATGCAATGTATTAGTCACGCCCGGCGACTAACGAACGGCCATTAACATTTCGCATAATACTCGGGAGCACGGCCTTTTACTGACAATGTTTATTTTCTACTGGTTTTCCAATTCCTTATTAATTTTCGACATTAAACAGACGAGAGGGCCTCTCGTAACAAATTCATTTGATAGGTACAAATCTTAGCAATGTGTCCTTTCAACGTGAAATGTGAAAACTTGTCGTCGCTTGTAAACTTACTGAAACTTTATAGATTATTGTGAAGTAAATTTTACGCGCAGCGACTCAAGGGATTTATTGAATGAGGCTGCCGATATTGATGTCAGATAGGGTTCAATTTGGGTTGTTAAATTATGTGAACACGCGATTTATGTTCCAGCTATAACTAATGCTCTACTACGAATAATTGGCAAGAACCAAATTGTTACGGATCTTTTTTACTTATTATATTAAAATTCCTAGAAACATGAAGTGCGTAATGGATCAGGAGCAGATGCCAACATGCTCACACTTTTAGGTAGTCCACTGGGGTGGTTTGCGGGTTCGCATACCAGGGAATACCTCCGGCTTTTTGGAGTCGTGTTTGTATTGACAGTTAATAACAACGAAGGATCCGCACTAAGCTAGCGTGGTGGACCATTTGGGCTAAAACTTCTCAATCGCACTTTCGATTGCAGAGTTGATCCGTGCCTTGCAGTTGGCCATGGGGTTGACAAAGACTAGAAGGGAAATTATTAGAATGGCATGGATGTCCTTAGTTATGACGATGTTTCTTTTGCTGCTGATGTTGCTGATGATTCTTAATGTCTAAACCGAATTACCTTAATCGGAGGTCACCTGTCTTAGCTTAGCAAAAATACGAGATTCAAGACAAACAGTACATAATAAAATCCAGCCAAGCAGAAGTCTTTAATGTATATGAAAACATTTTGTTGTTTGTTTTCGATATTATCTCCAATATTTGATATGGAATAGGTCCTTCAATTTTCATTAATATACGAAACGTGATCACAGGCACTTCATGCCGATTCCTGTCATTTTCTTATAACGTCAGTTGGTCGAAACTAATATCGGTTCTCACGTGTTTCAAAGTGTTTCAAAGAATAATGCCATGGTCAATCAGAGCTGAAAAGAAGCACAGTGAACTATTGCAAAGCCAGCCACGCGGTGGATCTTTTCAATGAGGAACAAGTGCCTATTAGTACTGAATGAGGCAAACCGACTTTATGAAATGATGTGAAGATGCATTCAATGACCATTCCAGTAGGGCGATTCACGTAATTTCTTGACGTGCCGATCAAGTTGCGGTGCGGTTGCGATTAAGTTTACGTTTTGGCGCAAAATGGTATTCTCGTAATTGTTTAGCTACGCTTCAACTGTACGTCATACGTGTGTAATACTTATGACATTAATATATATTGATAAACAGCCCGTGGCGGTCAGACCTTCGTAATTTTATAAAAGCTGAAAATTTGTGTGCGCATGCCTCTAACATAGGCATCGCACAATCAGCTATAATGAAGTTCCGATCGTGGTTACCTTGGAAGTAGTATAAGCTTCAATTTTTCTGGCAAGCTGAAAGAACCATCAAAAATGTTGGAATACCAAGAAAATATCTGTATATAGTTGCCTTAATAACATATTTAAAATTCAACTTTTATAATATAATACCATTGATTTAAAAACTAAGGATAGGCCCTTCAGTACATTGGGTACCTACGTCAAAAAGATGGCTGTGAAAATAGCGCTATCTGTTAGAATTTTACGTCAATGGCTGCCATGAAACCATTTTTCAATAATGCTAAAATACATGTTATATTGACTTAAAGTAATATAATTTTATCTTTTTTTTGTGAACTTTCGGTCATCTTTATTGCACCCACGCACGATACAATTAGGCATTTGTAGACGACTTATAGACCGGTGCGCTGTGACGTCACAACCGCTGCACTGGTGCTGGGGACCACTTTCGTGACAACACTTTTCTTGCTCTCCGCCCCGTCCATATATTTTAGGTCAATGTATAACGCTGACAAAATTACATAATGTTAAAGTTTGAAGATAGCGTAATATTTAATAATGTATGCGTGCATGCAATTTGCGGGCGTTATAGTTTACTTTTGAAGGTTCTTTCATCTTGCCAGAAACATTGAAGCTCATTACTTACAAAGCAACCACGATCGGAACTTCGTAATAGCTGATTGTGTGATGCCCACGTCAGAGGCATGCGCAGACAAACTCTCAGCTTTTATAAAATTACGAAGATCTGGCGGCCACGGGCTCTTGATCTATAGGATGTTTCCTTACTATGAAAATCGACACAGCACATGTGCTGCACGTTGTTAATAGGACTTAACCGTCATTTGAGACGTCAAATGAATAGGTGAATATCTACCGATCAAATTGCGATATGTATCAAAGCACTACAGCAGAATACGCTAAAGCGCTCGCGTGACGCGAACTTGACGCGATCGTATTACGAGAATACGAAAAGGGCTGTTTTGATCGAAACGTAACTGCAACTGCACTGAAACTGAACTTATATAATTGCGTGAATCACCCTAAATGATGTCTTCACTATAGTTTAATGTTCTGATTTATGGGAAATTGCATAAACGGGAATTGTGTCTGTGATATACCAATATACAATTTATTCAGAGACCGTTCTAAAATCTTACCTACTGCGAAAGTAAAACAAATACAGAAGACTGTTGCCAGTATTTTGCTAAGATGCAAATGGGAGAAACCAACCTATACATTAATATGTATAGGTTACAACTCACATCAATACAGAGGTGGTTTACAATGTAATATGAATAATTCAACGGGTTACATTTAGATATTAACCCTATTCTACCGGGTATCTCAAGACTGCTACCGAAAACGAAGCCGGGTGGTAGTTTTAGTGACTACAAACACAATGCGACTAAAAATTTCGCAAAGAAACGCGACAATTATTTTTTATGATTTTTTAAATATTGTCATTTTGGGTGGTAAATTCATAGTTTATGCTAAAATAATAATTTAAACACTTTTATACCTTAGATTATTTATAAACAAAAGGGTATACACTATTATTATAGGAAAAAATATATTTACCACCCAAATATGGTCATAGGAAAAAAATAGCCAAAAAAATGACGTATTTTTTTTTGCAACTTTTTCTGTTGCATTGTATCTGAAGTCGCTTAAACTACCACCCGGCTTCGTTTTCGGTAGCAGTCTTGATATACCCTGTATATTTAGCACTTCTGTAAATTAACAAAGATATTACGGGCGTGCTTCCGAATTCACTTGTTGTCACTTGTTACAATATGGAGGATTGTAAATTGTCTATTCTTCGTACAATAGTTTCATTAAAACTATCGAATTGGTCTATGCTGACTGTATTTATTTTTTTATTTAAAATAGGTACATCAACAGCAAACACATCAATAGCATTACAGATATATAAGGCAAAGCATATTAAATCACTGATATGAATGCCAATTAAAGACGTACACAACATTCATAAAATTTAACAAATCAACACTATACCTAATTAATACAAAATAAAACTAAAATTTGGAAACAAATAACAAAGTACAGAAACAAAACAATTACTAATTTAAGGTCATTCAACATAACGATCATTTACAAAAATATAAAAATAGTAGACATAAAAAAATAAAAAAGAAAAAGAAAATGAGGCCTAAATTACATATTCTAAATATCCACCAGGGTTACATTTGTTCCAGAAATTGCTCTTCTGAAAGAGTAGAGCGTATCTGCATGTACATCCACACTAGGTACAGACTTGTACAACTTATTAAGTTCTTTGCACATTCTTACTAAAGGTGAGTTTAATCCTATATTTGTTCTACAAAAAGGGACATGAAGTACATTGTTGATTGGGTGTCTTGGAGGTTTGGAAGGAACGGAATAGCACAGGCGCTCAACTAAAGAACTGCATTTAGTTGTACCCTTCAAAATACTAAAGACGAAAATCAAATCATTCACACGTCGACGCTCTCGCAACGAAATCATCTCAAAAAAGTTTAAACGCTCGTCATAGGGGCGCCGGTGGCTTATACCGCGGGATATGAATGCAAGATATTTGGTAAATGTTCTTTGAATGGCTTCAATTCTTTGTGAATCAACTGCATAAAAAGGATTCCATACTACACTGGAGAACTCTAACTGACTACGCACCAAGGCATTGTATAAAATAATTCTTGTTTTGTGTCGCTTGAAACCTCGTGTCTGCCGCTTGATGAAACCAAGCATTTGTGCAGATTTTTTAACAACAGAGTTAATGTGAGATTTGAAAAACGCAGTGTCCATAATAACTCCCAAGATCACGCATCTCATCAACTTTGTTAATATTTGTTTTAAAAAGATTATAGGTAGATGACAAGGAGGTTCGTTTTCTTGAAAATTTTATGTGATGACATTTTTGTACATTTAAAGTCATGTGATTGATCAAACACCAATTTTCCAGTCTATGTAAATCGCTCTGAATTAAATTACAATCTTCCTGATTATTTATAGTCTTATACATTTACTACTATAATAAAGTAAAATTAGAAAAGAACACTTTGATTTAATATGACATTATTAACCATTAGAATCTAGTCAGAGCTGTATGAAATATAAAACTCTATAATTTTTATTTTTTTTAGTAAGAAAGCATAATTTCTTAACCTTATATTTTATCAGCCCATATCCCCTAAAAGTGTGTGTGTGTGTGTGTGCGTGCGTGCGTGCGTGCGTGCGTGCGTGCGTGCGTGCGTGCGTGCGTGCGTGCGTGCGTGCGTGTGTGTGTGTGTGTGTACATATCTATGATTTTCTTGTTACATTATATTTTTTATAAGGTTTTCAATGTCATTGTATGTTTTAGTATTTAGCCATTTAATTAATGATGTTTGCAAATTTTTATTACTCATATAGTAAATGTTTAAATGTTTATTTATAAGATTATACAAAACGGCAGATTGTCTATTAAATTGTCTTTTAGCAAAGACTGATTTTACTTTCTCAACGGGAGCGACATCATTTTTTCTTCGTTTATTTATTATGCGAGCGTCATATTTTAGAGTCTTGTGCTCTTTGCATATTGATTGCAGAATATATAATTTTCTTACAGTGAGAAGGCCACAGAGTGAATATAATTCTTCAGTTGGGTACCTATATGGTTTGAAGTACATAACTTTCAAAAGTAATCGCTGGGTTCTTTCTAGCTCTAGAAATATAGTTTTGGTTGCCCCACCCCACACTGGTAAACAGTACGTTAGAACTGACTGAGCTATGGACACATATAATTGATTTATTAGACTTTTTGAAGTTATATGTCGCAAGGTCTTAAAATCAAAGTCTTATATACCACATAATTTCATACAAATTGCTATGGTATGCAGATTTCCTCACTATATTTTCCTTCACCGTTCTAGTGCATGGTGATTGAATATTAATGCACACATGCCTCCGAAAAGTCAAAGGTGTGGCCTGGAATTGGAACCGCAACCACCGTGAACATGTTGGCAGCTGGTCCGTTTACAAACAGTCCTCCACGCACTTCCTCCACTTCTTCCACTTCTACGTCTAAACCTATTAAAACTAATTAATCGGCTTCATATATTATTTAATAAGCAAAGATTACGGGGATTCATTATGATGATGTAACAGTTAGCATGTTCAATGTTGGCAAAACAATAAAACTAAATGCGATGATTGAAAACCTTGCGCGATACTGATTCACGGGGCCCAAGCCGTATTGATTGACTAGCGCAATTAATTTTGTTAACTTATTACGTTGGGCCAGTATCAGGACAGATTCGATTCGGATGGTTAGGTTGCGAAGGGCGACGACCTTTAAATTGCCGGCATTAATAACGCACGTGCCGATACTACGTGAAGCTATGCTGCCAAAGCACATTGTTATTATTAAAACGCCAGAGACATATTAGCTTTCATAGCCACCATTATACAGGGTATATCAAGACTGCTACCGAAAACGAAGCCGGGTGGTAGTTTTAGTAACTACAAACACAATGTAACTAAAAATTTCGCTACAAAACGCGACAATTATTTTTTAAATATCGTCGAGTTTGGGTGGTAAATCCATAGTTTTGGCTAAAATTATAATTTAAACCCTTGCGAACTATAGCGTCTTTAAAAATAAAAGGGTGTACACTATTATTTCAGAAAAAGCTATACATTTATCACCCTAATAAGACGATAGAAAAAAATGACAAAAATAATTTGTCACAATTTTTTGCACAAAATTTGGTTGCATTGAGTCTGAAGTCACTAAAACAACCACCCAGCTTCGTTTTCGGTAGCAGTCTTGATATATCCTGTATTTAATTTATCACTTAAATGTTGTTTATGAATATTAATAATTTTCTTTGCAATATTATTCATAGAAATCTAATGCTTTTAAATTAATTAGATCTATGAGGTATTCTATCCAATTGGAATCCAATCAGGTTGTCAGTGTCTCTGGCATTGTAGGGTCAATGAGCAGTGGCAGTCGATTTCAGATGGGCCGATAGCTCCTCTGTCTATAAGGGCAATTTAATAAAAATTCACTTTAACACATATTTCTAGTATAAGTAATTTAAATCGGTTCCATCATTCCATTTGTCACTAATTTCGTTTTCAGTGTTCGATTGATAACTATTAAACAGAGCGCAAAATCCAAAAACAGAAACAATAAAATAACCTCTGAAGCTTAATAACTCCGGGCATAGTCACTATATATAATTTTGATTACTACCGCCGTTTCAATTCTAATAACCAGTCACCCGGTATAAAGATTTATTACGCGCCTACCACATTTCAATAACTGACCTAAAAACTATTCTCACGAAACCAGTACCCATAACTTACAAACGATTAGCCCAATTCCTAAAACCAATGGAAACATCTGACTTTTTTATTATTGCCAATGTAGGAGCAGTCAGCTTTGTACGAATATCACACAAAGATAATTAATCTGTCAACAAACACACACGGCCGAATTGAAACTAGTGTTACGCGCCAAGCCCGTGCGATACTCGCTACTCGCTATTCACCATTCGCCAGTTCCCTGTACCCTATTCCCTGTTCCACCACTAGGCTCTGCTTTCGCTTTGTTTTCTCCCCCATTTCAACTTGTGTTTGTTTGTTTTTTGATCCACTAATCTTTGAGCTCGTTATATTGGTTTTATGTTCTGTTTGTAACTTCAGTTCTCGCTCTTTCTAATAATTGCAATCTTTCAAGGACTCTACACTTGTTACGTTTGTATTCTTTGTTGATACGTTTCAAGTAAAAGAATGATTGAATCTCAACAAATCTCTGTTTAATGAACGGATTATGATACAAATTGCTGTGTCTTTGTGTGTCAAGTAGCGTCAAGTATAATAAAGCATTGATGTCTGTAACAGGCGACCTGGGCATTCTGTTATTCAAGCACTTTTCAAGAGTTTACGACCTCCTTTTACAATGAACAACTCGGTTTGAGAGCAATGACAAGAAGTTTGACTTTTTAAATAATATTTTTTTGAATTCCTTATTCATCAGCAAATGTTTAACTTTGTATATAATGTATATATGTGTAAATATGATACATTATAGTCTATAGATAATCAGGTATTGATAATGATAAAAAACCGAACATGCATGTTTTAGTGTATTTATATTTTATATGATTGTAATGCCTCCCAGACCTGTTTTTAAGAGTTTTACCGATATATATTTTTCTAAATCATCAATAAATTACTATAAGATTAACTATTTCGTCACTTTATTTATTTACAAATGTTTATTTTAATTAATAACGACATCATTCATCATCATTTAATAAATTTAAGGAATTACAATTGGCTCGTAGCGAGCGTGTTGCATTTTAATATCGTCATGTCTCCACCGTTCTGTATGAGCAACATCTGTGCAAATTTCATGCTTCTAGACACACCGCCCTCGGCTGCACATTCTGTCACCTACTTGTTACAAGTTTCAGAAGTACAATAACTCTTTACACTAATATTGTGCCACGCGCAATAACTATAGTGCTTAGGTTTTCCCTAAAAAGTAAAACCTATGCCCTATAGATATTACGACGTACACAGTGTATGGGTATGTTCTTTAGTTTACTAGGTGTGATGATTTACAAAAAGTCACTGGCTGAAATTACACATGCTAAAGACAGGGTTAAATATTTATGTCTAGTAGTGGACAGGCCTTTAATAGTGATATTCTTTATTAAAATCTTTAATTTACCTAGCATTGGCATATCGACAGCTTAGAAGAATAGAAACAATTATTTCAAAAGGTCGTGCGTGCTCTATCACGGGATTACTCTAGAATCTCGCGATTACAAAGTTTTGAATGTTGAATTTGACACAGATTTTAATTTGCTGGTGGTGGCACTATCTATTCAGTGCCATCGCATACATTTTGTAATGTTCAGTTAATCTTCTCTTAGAGGGATGAAATTCGTTTGGCATACGTGCTCATACATATGCATGTTTTCAGCAGATAAAAGACCTTTCGCCAACATTGAGGCGGATCGATGGAATTGCTTTTCTTTCTTATTTTAACTTCGTTCGTTTGTTCCACGGGGAAATGAGCGAAAATAAACAATTTTTAAAACTTGTCCTCTCTCGGGTATATTAAAATTGCTAATATAACAGTATTCTAATTCCCGTCCCGTATCCCTGTGCGGGTAGTGATTTTGTTTTGTTGTAATGTAACATACATAGCTCGCTTTAATTATACGACTGTAGACACAATTTATCTAGCAAACGTAAAGCCGGCAATCAGTCGGCCAGCATTGCCATTTAGTTTTATTACACTAAACAGCAGATTATCAACTTGCACTGTATCAAAAGATATAAATAGCTGAAGTTTAGTGTGAAATAAAACTAAACTAATAGAAAGGCCCCGTTTGGTGCTTCCCAAGACTTTATTACATCATCGATTCGAGAGCTGAGTAATGTTTCGATATTAACCCATTCAATGCGGCAACAAATTTTGCTCCCGTTGCCCAGATGCGGCATACTTCTTAACGTGAACGCCGATCGGCGTGAGCCGCCCCTGACGGATCAAAAATAAAACGCCAATCGGCGTTTTCAGCATTTCGTTATGAATTTCATTTTATTCGTTTCGAATTTATGCGATTTCCCCAGAAGTACGCTATAGTTATTGCAATAAGGACTGTTTTAAGCAAGTAGTAAGAATTAATTTAATTATTTTAACCCGTTTTATATGAGATTCGTGAAGATTTGGTGATAGAAATTTGGGAAAAGGAATATCTGCAGTTTGTTTATAGATTATGGATTTAAATAGTGAGTAATTTTTCTTTATTTGATAAGTATTTCTATTGTGCTCTCCCGTGTCACAAACATCCTTTTTAAAGCATAAAAAATATATAATTGATAACTTCGAATATTATCAGGGGTTGCAAACATTTTTTTTAAATTACATAATAATTAAATCTCAATACATAGTTAGTGCACAGGTACTTATTATTATTAAAATTATCAAATTAATTATATTATAAAATAATTTAATATCATTTTTTTACACCCTTCGAATTATTGTTGATTGTGGGTTCTCAATCTCATTTAAATATCTTCATAAATATTTTCTCTCGATCTTAATTGAAAACGTATACGTTACATAAATAGACAGAATTGATTTCAGTGTAATGGACAACATTTGATACTTTGAAATTTACAATTTTTCGCACTTACGTGGGAATATAAATCATATTAAAATACCGCGACAATATCCGGAAAATATAGTTTTATTACCTTGTTTTTTTATTATTATGCAGTTCTTTTTCAGAGAGAAAACGTCTCTGGTCGTCTAATATATTAATTGATAGTCAAGTTTGGGATGGCATTTACTTATCTTAATCGTTTTTAGCGCCACAAAAGAAACCTAAAAGTTATAGCTCAAATAAAGAGATTAAAAAATAATTAAAATATCAGGAAGCATGTGATATTGCCAGATTATTAATAAAATATAGAAAAAAAAGATAAACGAAATATATTATTTGTCAATTTCGCATTTTGCTCACTGTTTTTACGCAGTAAAACCTACTTGTTTATGATACTGTGCGGGACCAAGGAAAATAGGGATTCATATATAATTAAATAAGACAAGCAGTCGGGCCCGGCTTCGTCCGGTTGTAGATAGTTTTTAAATCCAGTCCACATCAAAAATATATTATTTCGCGTAATAACTATATGAATTTCCCGAGCGCTGTCGATTATATTTCCCGTCCCGTTATATCCCGTTCTGTTCCTTCTCTCAGTCCCAGGACGAAAAATTTGCAATCCTGTCCTGTCCTATTGCGAGCCACCAATTCGAATTTTAAAAATTGATTCATATTTCTATTTTAATATATAATCCCGGGAATATTACATTTTTTTTTTCGGGCTAAAAACTAGCCTATGTGTCAAACCAGGGTGTCAGGAATAGGCCTGTAACAAATTTCATCAAAATCGGTCAAGCCGTTTTTGTGTGAAAGAATAACAAACACCCATACATCCACACATCCATCCACACACAAACTTTCACATATAACATACTTATAAGTTTGTTTAATAGAATAAATAAATATAATATTTATGTTCTATAACCAATAGTTGTGAATCCCTGGAAAACGCCGATTGGCGTTTGCCGCACCTGAGTAAGAAAACTCAACTTTTCTAGAACTGAAATATCCAGAAACTATTTGTACCAGGCTTTTCACTTAAAATTACATACACATTGGTCTATATTTTATAATTAAAACTTCAGATTTGGGCTAAATATAAACCAACTCTATATTACGCCGATCGGCGTTGTCAGTATCTGAGTAAGAAAAAATAATACGACGATCGGCGTGCGCCCCACTGCATGGGTTAAGAAATAGTACAACAATGTGTAAGGAGCAGCTGCTTTTGGCAACTCGCCAGATATCGGAGCCTACTGGTTACAGTCGCCTGCCTTGTCATCGACGACCCTCCTAACTGATCTCACGATTAACATGTATATATTCAATATTGTGCCATCTTAATTGTAAATACTTACGAGGTACACTTGAGTACGGGAAAAAGATGTTTCAATTACTAGTAACTACACGTAAGATAAACTATTTATTAGGAAGACTTTTATTGATCATTTGTGAGTCGAATATTAGGGAACGATAACAAATGTTTATCTACATAGTGATGGAATAATAGCTGTTATTCCTAATTTACGGTATTTGCATGAAAAGATCAGTCACCATGTTACGATGTTGTAAATATGTTCAATGACTTTATTCATATTTAATAAAGGCCTGTGAGACCATCTCTTAGCCTGTCTTCGTTAGTTACAATTAAATTGTTTGCATGTCACTAAAAGACTCATGTAAAGTCTATACTGTTGACAATTTGAGGACTTGTCCAATAATATTACGTATCTTCAATGAAACCATGTACATAACTTTTCTTACTGCTAACAAAAAACACTTTGCGATTATGTAACTACATACTTCACGCAACAGTTTTATTAAAATTTAAAAAGGAGACTACGTCATTCAAAGCTATTCATGAAATCAGTTTTCACCATATTATTTTTTTGCCATATTTTTTTACATAATTACCATTACTTACACCATATCTTACATTGATCAGAAAATAAATTATAATAAAAACAAATGTTATACCCTAAGTGCGTCTAAAATCTATTGCACAAGCAGCGCAAGCTTTTATCTGTGAAACGTGCCTATTCACCTGAGTTAGATAATTCTCTTTGTAAAAACCGCCCCATCCTTATCGTATCCGCGTGATTTATCAACGTTGCAAAATTAACCTGTCTTTAAAGTTGATTAAACGTGCCTCAGCTTTTACCGAATGGGGCGTTAAATTATGATGGATGATATTCTCTATAATTTTATAACTGCTGATGAATGTTGCTTGAAATTGAATCAAAATTGGAAAGTTCAGTCATAATGCAATTCTAGAAGACAAGTCTGTTCTACAGTCTCTACCACATAAGAAGGAAACAACTCTCCCATAGATAAATATATACTCTATACCAAAAAGGGTTCGACTAAACCTTCTACCACTATCTAGGTATATATCAATATTAAACATTATTTATATAACAAGACAAGACAATCATTGGGGGAGGCCTATGTTCAGCAGTGGACTTCCTTTGGCTGATGGATGGATGTAACAAGATACTTTAACTGGAAACAAATGAAAATATAAAATAATACAGATAAAGTTCAAGCACCATAGTAAAATAATGGTTATGGTATCAAATAATACAAGGACTATTAGGTTCCATAAAATCACACTCACAAGCCTCATTATTCATGTGCCACGAAGTTGATTTAAAAAATAATTTATTCGATGTTAAATAATTATTTGCACCTATTATGAAATTTTATTCGCGACATCATTCAGCGCGTTGATCTAAATTTAACCTCTGATTTTTTTACACAAACATGCATTTATTAACTCGTAGAAATACCGGGTATATCAAGACTGCTACCGAAAACGAAGCTGGGTGGTAGTTTTAGTGACTACAAACACAACGCAACTAAAAATTTCGCAAAGAAACGCGACATAAATTTTTAATGATTTTTTAAATATCGTCATTTTTGGGTGGTAAATCCATAGATTTTGCTAAAATAATAATTTAAACTCTTTTATACCTTAGATTATTTATAAATAAAAGGGTATACACTATTATTTTAGGACAAAAATGTATTTACCACCCAAATATGGCCATAGGCAAAAAATTAAAAAAAAATTGTCGCTTTTTTTTGCAATATTTTCTATTGCATTGTATCTGAAGTCGCTTAAACAACCACCCGGCTTCGTTTTCGGTAGCAGTCTTGATATACCCTGTATAACTTTGTACCACCTATTTACAATGTTGGCCTTCATAATGATTGTAATAACTTAATGTGCCACATTTTGTTAGTGCTGAAAATTTTAATAATAAACCTTGAACATTCACAGTTTAAAGTCACGACGAATTAAAATATATACAAAATCAGGGCTATAGCTTTCGTGGTTACATAACATATTATCCAAGCATTTTATTATACAGTGCTTTATTTATTTTATTTATTTATTTTTTATTTTTTATTTAAGGCAAATAATAATAAAATATTTAACATTTCCAATGACTGGATTCCGAATAAACAAATAAAATCGTATTCGGCAGTTGCAATACTATTGAATCCGGGAAAAGTGTTTACCACGCTGCTTGAAATGAGGTAGTTCAAAAAACATTACCGATAGACACGATATATTTGAGCTCGTAATGCGGAGCGTACAAACACATACATATCTCCACGATATATCACTCCGTATCGCGCGTCCGGCTCTCCGACTCCGCACTACACTTTACCACCTCTTTTGTGTCTATTCGGAAAAAATACTGATCCACTGCCGACTTTGATCGATTACTAAGTCTTAACAAAATCATGTAACATTACTGAAAAACTTATTCACTTGGCAAATCGTTCCTTTATGCTAAAACTCCTTCAGTTTCACCAATATTCTACATGGACGGAATATCAATCACTAAATTTGTGATCTGACGAACGATACTACTGAAGGATTTACAGTAATTGTGTTTAGAAAAAGTCTTTTTAGGGATTCATTTAATCAGATTCAATTTGTAAACAATTTCATGTACATCTTTATTCAAAATAAGCAAACATGGAACACAAAATCTTGCAAATTGGGTTAGCATCTACATACTGACCTAAAATGGTTCGGAAATTTTGTTATAGGAACATCGAAGCAATCTCGGACAAAGTAAAACAGCGATTTAAGAACTTAACTTACTTAGTTGAGTTTTTTCTTGAAAGATGCGGAAACGTCTAGATAAATTTCTATTAAAAGACCTCTCTGCCTCTACGTGTAAGATGGTGGAGTGTAGTTTTATCCCGAAATAGAAGTTGTTTCTCAAGGGATCATATCCAATTGCAGTGTAGGCGGGGTCGTGAACAGTTTGCTGATAAAACGCCACGCAATAATGAAACTTGTAAGAATGCAATCGGAACAAATTCCGATACAAATGTCACCGGGTATACCGATGTGAATACCTATATTTCGCGAAGTGTATTGGCGCGGGTCCAGGTGCCGCCCTTTCCTCTACACAAACGTTTTAAATTTAACAAAACAACAACACCGCTGTATTCTGCCCGAAATGGAGAAACGTCCGACGAAATAATCGACTATCGGACATTGATAAATCCATCCTAGCGTTAACTGATTCGTTTTTTAATAAAAATATACGGTGTGCTTTTGTTATTCTTGCAAAAGAACCGTGCGGTTACTTTTGCGGCAGTTCTTTGTTTAAATAGTTTTGGTTTGATGTATTTATATTTAAAGCACAGTTGCTCTGATAAATTAGAGTGAAAATTACTGAATTCGGTTGGCACGGGTCACTTTGGCGTACTCCTAAAGAAAATGAAAGCCTGCCGAAGGTTATATATTTTCATTTAAATTCTATCCTTTACTGCCAACGTCTGTTCGGCCAGAGCATCATGTCAAAGGAATTGGACTCTTTAAGTGCGACTTCATTTATTTTCAACTAGCTAAGCCTCGCGTTTACGGCCGCGTTAGAGTTTTATTCCGTGGAATTATATAAGCGAGTATAAAGAATGAAATTCTTATGAGCTATTTTTCGGCCGTGCACTGCGCGCCCTTATCGCTATTACACTCTCATTCAGCACATTATGTAGATTGCTCGTTGAGATTTTTAATTCAGCTTCCCTGTATTATACATTTTTCATATTTTATTAAACGTTAACGCGAGAACGGATATAGCACGTGTAAATGGCCGCCAATTCACCAGGTCACTAAGAAGTTTTTTTTCTTTATTAAACATGGCGGTATAATCAATTATTATTACCTATGTATCCTCAATACTGAATCAACATACTATGAGGACAATGTTTAAAACAATAATAACATATTGACAAACAAAGGACATAGAAATCAGTCAATTAAAATGAAAAGCTTAGGAAATAATAGTAAATTATTATGTATGTAAACATTCGTAACATAAATCCTTATATATTCAAAATAGAGTCTTAAAGTATTGTATATGCTTTCCCAACACACAACTCCGCATGGAACATTATAACAAAATAGATATGATTGTATTTTTTATTTCTATAAAATATAATGTTTTCAATAATTGAAACAACCGATCACAAACAATCAAGTAAACAATAACTGGTATTGAAATTGTTGTGAAAACAATTTGTGTTTTGGAAAACAGATTTATGTTTACTAACTACACGTGTAGGTTAATTACCGACACAATGTAATTGCAGTTGTAAAAGTCCACTATAAAATTCAGCTCAAAAACATCGCAGCTTATAACCAATACTGTAGGAAGACTACAATGTGTAAGAGTCCTCTCACGCCAAAACCACGTGGCTGCAATTAATTAACCCCCTACACATGAGTGTACCTACGGAACCGTGCCCCAAAAATGTTCGTTATGGAGAGAATATATTGCCTCACAAAGTAATTTTGTCCCATATTAAATCAATGTGAAAAAAATATAAATACGCTTCCATTTTAAAAACGATATTTTCGTCGTGGCATGTTTATTGGCGAACAAACAGGAACAAACCACAAAACTTCCATTAACTGTAACTGAATAATTTGTAAGGCGACCACATCACAAATTATAATAATGATCACGCGAAAATAAATCAGGGCACGCACCGCAGACCGGGGACTCGCTACGGCGCGGCGCGGCGCGGCGTCTGCTGCATTACGCGAAAATACATTATTAACATTTCATTCTGCGCGCAACATAAATTAAATACACAACACAATTAGTTCCAAAGCTCACGATTGTATTATTAAAACACAGCATATTAAATAAATCCCATGTGCTTACTAACCTTTGACTATCATATAACTGGGTTTAAAGCAAACAAAGAGATAAAAGCAATGAAAGCTACAAAGTGAGATGCGGTCGGCAGTGTACGCACGCTTCGCAAATATCAGGGTTTGTTGTTTGTTTACCCTATACTTACTCATTATGGTGGTTTATAGCTTGCGAATATTTACTATAAAATAACTGACACATCTAAATTCTTAATGAAAATATTATGTAATACATCTATAATGATAATGCGCTTTCCAAAGTTTTGATAAACAATTTTTCAGTAATAATTTTAAACAACTTCTTCCAGTTTGTTGTGTGCAATATTTAATTACAACCACAATCTTGACGCGATATAGGCATTTAGGTAAAATGAAAAACACGAAACATGGAAATAGTGGAACTCAATCAGTGAGACGTGGGTGTTGCCGTAGCGGCGGCGCGGCGTCACGTGCCCGGTGCGCGCCGTGCCTAGCGGAGAAAGCACACATCGATCCCGGCGATTGCTTTGTGCCGCAGGAAATTAGTTTCTAACTTGTGAACGAATTCCCTGTACCTCCTACCTAACTTCTCTAAACACTGGTACAAGCATACACTTAATAGGATAACAGATTTACTCACTGTAAATCAACATATCATTTCCAAAAGTCAAAATCCAATGGCTTATTTTTGTTTGCAATAAATATTAGATATGTATAGTCGTATACACTTCGCATTAAAGCAAAGACCTAAATGTAATATTAATAAACACTTACACCTGCCCTTTAGGTTTTAAATATGAATGTGAAATTCTCAAAAACAAATTGTTTTTACCAATGATTTACTCAAATATTAATTGCTAACGTGCTCGTATTGACCTTAGATTGTGTAAAATAATCGGAAACTAACCTCGAACAGTAGTATTTGAACTAATTCATTTTTAATTTCATTTCCGATAAACCGGTATATCCATTATGGCGGTGGAGTCCTGAACTAGTTGTTTTTTATTTATTTAAATCGGAAATAAGGTTGGAATGTTAAATGTGAAGTGATAAAAGTTGCAGGCACGGTAATGATCACAGACACGGAACACACCAATTTATGTATATACACACGGTGCTCGAAACATTTACCTAAATTTTAAAAGGTTAACAAAACCATTATCTTTTTGTCTACAAACGTAATTAGTTTAAAAGTGTACCTACCATTCATGCCATACTTAAACTGTAAAACGATTTGCCAAATGTTCTCTAATGCTGCATGCTAATTAAGCGTTATGTCCGGCATTAAACGTGAGCGTCGAAGCTAAAACAAAAATACATCTAAGAATCCAATGTGACTTTTTCAACTTACAATTTATGAAAATAAATTATGTGAAAAGTTTTGGCAACTACGTGTTAACGATAACGATTACAATATAATCTAAAACTGTAACAAAGTTAATATAAAATTGCTCGTTTAGCTTACTTAGGTGGCATGCTGAAGTACGCGCTACACCTTGCAAAATTCCTGTAACGAGAGAAAATTCAATTACGAGTAATTCGACCAATGTATTTTCAAATAAATAATTTAATTCACAACTACTTTTACCATGTTTAACAGCTTTAGAATATTCATTAGTTGTTGTCGAGATGTTTTATGGATACACAAGTAAAACAATAGACTTGCACACCATTAATTATTCTTGTTATTTGACCGAAATGTTCGTGAACAGAGTAACTTAAAATAATATAAATAATTACTACTACAGTGGCCAATATTTTAATTGAAATTCAATAGAGTTATGCTGTGTATATTTTTGTTGCAATAGGGAGGCGTGCATACAATTAGCCTGACCAATCATGAACAATAACAAGACCACACAGCACCATGAATTACAAAACAATGCTTGGAGTTCCACTGCGCTCGACATAACATGCTAAATCTAAATATGCCCAGTAGTTACTTTGTCCGTCAAATCGAAACATATCAGTGCATTTACATAGAGACAGAGCAATAAACATTGCGGTAGTACCTACCCAGGAGACCTCTTACATATCTAGCTAATATGCCATGTGTTGTCTCTAAAAAATAACTGGTGGTAGGTCTCTCATATGTGAGAGGCTGCCTGGGTGGGTACCACCGCAATGTCTATTTCTCCCGTCAAACAGCAGTTTAAATGCACCGTTGTGTTTCGGATTGAAGGACATTGTAGCTAGAGTAACTACTGGACATATTGAGACTTAACATCTTGTGTCTCAGGATGGCGAGCGCAGTGGAATGCCAAGCATTGCTTTGTAATTTAAGGTGTTGTTTGGTTTTGCTACTGTTCATGAGCGGTCGCATCGCTTACCATCAGGCGAACGGCATGCTCGTCCCGCCATTCAATGCAATAAAAAAAAGAAAAAAAAAGTTTATTGCATACGTCTTACACTAAAGACTGGTATTCGGAGATTTACTTTACACCGAGATTATTATTTAATCTGTGGAACGCTGTTTGCAACTTCTGATTTTGTTTTTGATCTTTGGCTTCAATTGAATTTATTTTAAACACGGATGTTTGATCTTGTACCTGTCTGTTAGTGAAATCTTTAATGTTTTTCACCCACATTACACATTATTAAAGATTAAATGCGTATGGAAACATAAGATATACACATTATAAGATTGTGATTCTGTTTGTCCCATATGGGAATCATACTATATAATATATCTTTTTTTCACTGACCTGGCATAATGACAACACTGCGCCTGATGGTCAGTGCAAATGCCGTCCATGATTATCGAATGGCATCAGAGGACAGTCCCAAGACATTCGATACAATTTTGCCGGCCTGCTAAGATCCTTCTTCACACTACGGCGAAAGTACCCGAAATCATAGGAAGTAGCAAACATGCGTGACGGCAAACAATTCCAAAGTTTGATGGTGCGGTACATAAAAGAATTTACGAACCTTTGGATTCTTGCTGAGATGGTTTGGACCATCAAGCTATGGCTTCGCAAGCCAGCACACGTGGTTCTGTTTAGGAATGATTATTGATTGATTATTGAATTGATTAATGATAGAGGAGGGGATTAAATTAAACAAGATCAGTGTAACGTATGCATTGTATAAATGCATCTATATTTATGTGCAAATCTCAGAATATTAGGTAAATAATGAGTAAAATATTACATTCAGCTGCAATTATTAATTAAGGCACATGCACCACTGTATCCTGATACGGTATGGTATTCATGCTCTTTAATATTACTAGTATTATGAAGGATTTTCTAGGACAGTCTCTCGCGACTTTTCTAATTATAATGAACTATTTATCACACGTGATTTCGTAATTAATTTTGCAAGCAGGAATGATTACATTAAATAAAAAGAAGATAACCGTCCAACGAAAGAAGATACTCTATATGAACGGAAATGCATTTGGATTAACCTATAGTGTACCTCCTTTATCATCACTTTACCGAGATAGTAGCCACTTAATGAATATCATAGGTATAAAAATGATGTTTTTTTTTTTTTATTGCATTGAATGGAATTGATGTCTGCACTGGAACCGACCTGCGTTACAGCCGCTCATAAGGCTCTTAGGCTATCGCTCACCGAACTCACATTCGTCGTAAACAATAAAAATGGTGTTTATAATTCATGAATACTGTGATACTGTCTATTAATTTAATCAATAGCATTAATGAAACTGCGCTGATATAATAATAGACATCGTTGCATAAATATTAAAAAGGCTATACCATATTGAGTTTATGTAGGAATTATAGAGGAATAGTGGTTTGTTTCTCGATTTTTGTTATTTGATAATAACAGTATTTATTACAAATTGTGAAAAAATACTAGACTAGCAAAGTCTTTATAATTAAAAATACTATCATTAGACCATAGACACTAGACCATCAATTGTCTTAAAAATATCTATCTACTACCCTTTATTACGACAGCCTGAAGAGTTAAGGTTCAACTCGTCGCACATTACGTGAGCATCCATATATCCATTGATAACAGCAATATATTATCCATAAATAAGTCAGATGTTTTTATAAAAGCTATTATTACACCGTTTTAATTTTTTGTTCATAGCAACTGTGAAAATGTTTACTTTAATATTCCTCCTAAATTATAATGAAATGTACTGTATTAAAATTTCTTATACTTACACAAAGAGATCTTTTTAATCTAAGATTCTTGAACCCTTTTGAAACAACAAAGATCGCCTGAAGCTTACCCGCGTTAAGAACTAATGCTCTCCCGAGGGGCACAACCTCACACTCGGGATAAAAACCATTCTGTTTTGTCCGAAGTCCGAGCCGACTTATACCGTAATCTATAAAACTCGCCCGTCGTGTATAGCCGAAGGATGCTAGAAAAAAATTGAAACTACTCAATCATCCGATATATTATAGTTGCTTATATTTTGATATTCTTTGGTGAAAATTGTGTGAATATACGTTACTACATGAAATGTGAACTGAACAAGATAAATCGTACATTTATTTTCAGTAGCATCGAACTTCAACTGATTGCTGTAAATGCAATTCTAATAATTACACATTTGACTCGGATATTTCACCGTGCAGTGTAAATTACGAGTATATTTGGCGGGAAGTTTTTACCGTGAGTACTTGTTACGTAAAGCTCACTCACTAGCGATTCTTTCACGTCATACAGTGATAGCACAACTTGACATCGGCGCCCAACAACTGAACCCGGTGACGCACGCCCCGTTTATGTAACGCTCTCGTCATAATAGTCACCAAATACACAACGCGTAACATCTCATTTGTCATAGGCAGGCATATGCCCGTACAAACGTGTGCCAGATGTTTGTTCGCATTTAATTGTTTTGTAATAAAATCTATAAAAGGAATTTTATGAATATCCTGTTCGAACCGGGCGCAATACTCATGCAAAATTTTCGTATTAAAATTTTAATAAATGTCAAGATTACCACCATCGTACAAGATGGGACATGTCAACTTTACAAGTGTTTCTGTTTCATAGTCACTTTGTCGTACAACTATAACAGAAACATTCTTGAGTTAATAATACGGTTTGTTTATTACGGGTTGTTTAAATAAAATTACTGCCCTTTCTACTATTTCCATCCAATGGTTGTCCTGCAGAAATTGCCTTAGTGCGACAAGCCTGCCAATTGTATTTTGTTTAATTCTACCTATATACTATTATGTGTGTTATGTAAAATAAATGAATACTTATGTGTAGATAGGTATAAAGAAGGTATGTAAATCCCTTTCTCGGCGGCAGGCATGGGGCGACAGATGTTTCTATTAATATAATTAGAGAAATTAATTAATTGGGAGCATGTGGTGCTTGCTGCCTTACGCACACGTGAATAAACAGGTAGCTCATTTCTAAGTCACGAACTCATAAATCTAAGGGTCTGGTGTTCATACTAGATTGTGAAGGTAGGCATTCATTAAACATGCATCGCTTTTACTTATTACCGCTCCGGACGATGCAGACAACAATTTCGTTCCCAGATACGTGTTCCTAGGCAACATTTTCTAAAGAGGCAACTTATGAAAACATGACTACGCTCGAAGTTATGTCTCACTACTCCTAGCATGTTTCTTTATAAACTAAACATTATCGAAATAAGTTGATGTACCAAACTACTACTATCTACTACTTACTTACTACCTACGTACTTTAGGTTTCATTAAAAGACGACTTATCTTTTTATGACATTCTTACGTATTTTGCAATTTAAAAATGTTGTTTAAAAAACAGTATAAAATTGTATTCTTACCAATACCGTATTTTTCCGCATTCTGCCCATAGAAGAAAACATATTTAACCTTTCATGAAACAGTCAATCTTACAAATGTATATCTTAATAATGGTAAATGCATCAAACCGCAATAGCCATTCAATCCCGCCGATTTTGGCCTAAGCTTTCTTAATCAAACTCCCTATTTAGGGGCCCTACTATATAAATCCGAAGTTCGAATCTTCGTGACGTTTTTCGTTTCGTAACCTACTCTGTAACACGAAATTCGAAACTTCGGATCGAAGAATGAATGATTCGAATATATCGGCAATCCGAACATTTACATTTTTATTTACTATATTCATCCGAAACGAAGTTCGAAACTTCGGACGAACGAAGTTTGTGACGATACGTATGTACCTACTCTGCAAATGTTCGTATTGCCGATATATTGGAATAATTCATTCTTCGATCCGAAGATTCGAACTTCGTGTTACAGAGTAGGTTTCGAAACGAAAAACGTCATGAAGTTTCGAACTTCGTTTCGGATTTATATAGTAGGGCCCTAGAGCAGTCCAGTGCTCAGGAGGATGCGTGTCGATAACTCGATACACACTTCCTGATTCAATAATAAATAATGCGTGAACTAGTCGATACTGGTTTACGCATTATTTATTATTTTGTTTATAAACAGCACGTACCGATTTTATAGAAACATAATAGTGAAACAGCTGTTTAGACCTCCTAGAATTAAATGCCTTATGGATGAGTAGGGGATTAATTTTAACGCTATAGACTCAATTTTTTGTTTTTTCTATTTACTATTTAAATCAATGGGTTACCATTACAGATTGTCATGTTCGACCGAAGTACATTCGAGTTTATTAATAAAATCGTGAACACCTCGCTATTCAAATAACCAAATCAATTCTAAGCCTTGGGATAAAGTTAATCAAGTTTATTAATAAGGACCCAAGGAGCTGTATGAAAGTATATTGTAGGGTTAAGTTGCCAGGTAACAAAATGCACAACTTATCGTTTGTGTTTAATGAAAATATATCCCGCTTTCACCCCTCTAACCGTCTGGGGGCAAGTACTAATAAATATTTTGAAAGAGAGTTAATGTCAGGCTGGGGCTGCTCGTAAAACAAATTAGCCAAAACTTTACCACTCACTACATATTTTCATTTCGTATCAATTGGTTGAAGCGGTCCAATCGATGAAGAAAACTATTAATAAAATGTAGTCGTTATTAACGAATGCTACTCGTATTTTAAACAATATTTTAATTTAACATAAATAAGTACTACTATTATATATTTTTGAAGTTACTCTTTAAAACTTAAAGTTAATAACTGTGCTGTGTTTTCATGATATAAATAAATTCTTATATATTTCCAACTAACATATTACTATATCCTTAATCAATATCTATAAATAAAACCATAAAGTAAGACTCATTGAGAATACAGACTCAATATAATAGCATATTATAATGATATATTTTAAGACTTGTCGTTGCTGCGAAGAAAAAGTTTTTTGCGTGGTTATACATATATGACGTTTTCGTGCAAACTATAATGATATATTATGTAACAAATGATAGTAAACGGATTCATTTTAGTTCGTCGGTGTTTTATTTCTTTATATCACCGATAGAATTCAATATTGGTATCTTTTAAAAATAATCAACCGATACAAACCTGGTAATATGATTTTAACGGCCGTACTCAGCGACTTTTAATGTCAATGAAATTGTTCCCTAGTTTAAATAGATAGTAGAGATTCTTTTTGTAAACTCTTCAATGTCTCTGACCTCTATTGTTTAATACAATAATAATCAACTTTTATTTTGCACAAAATTACATAAGCTACAATTTTTATATATAGAGTGGTAATCATGTTAGTGCTTACACGAATTATAATAGCTGCAGTTTAAAAGGGGCCCCAAACTAGGCAGATCCTGTGTCTTTGAGACTAGTATCATCAGTTAATAATCTATTTTATGACGGGTATAAATAAGGGCGCCGGTAACGATGATGATATTTAAATTAATTGCAGTAAAGTGTGTGCGTGTGCTGTAGGTTGTATGCTGGCGATGGTTCGTTCCCGGCATGTCGACGGGCGCTGAGTTATAGCGTGTTCACTTGATGCCGCCAACAGACTACCTGCGCTGTGATCAACCCCGATTAGCCATTAATATGAGTACTGTTCGTGTATTGATCACCGATACATGTATCAGGTTATTAATTTCCCATGGCACTATCGAAAACTACTACATGATTTAGTTTAACGCTACAAACGCAATTTCAAAATGGTTTTAGGTTTAAAAATAGTATCCGACCCTCTGACTCGACATTAGATATCAAAATAACAGAACTAGAATTTTCTTAGCCTGTTTCATAAATTGTTAAATGCAAGTAATTCTATTATAAATACACAATAGACAAACCTAGACAAAGTCTCCCCTGTTGTCTGCAGTTACATTTATATTTAATTCGAGAGATTAAAATTAGATATGCATACAAGAACTGAAAATTTTAACTTTTTTTTAATTGCAATGAATGGCGAGACGAGCAAGCCGTTCGCCTGATGGTAAGCGATACAACCGCTCATAAACAGTAGGAGCGTTCCAATGCGCTCGCCATCCTGAGACATAAGATGTTAGGTCTCAATATGTCCAGTAGTTACTCTGGCTACAATGTCCTTCAATCCGAAACACAACAGTGCATTTACGCAGTGTTGTTTCACGGGAGAAATAGACATTGCGGTGGTACCTACCCAGATGGCCTCTCACATATGAGAGACCTACCACCAGTAACTTCACCAGTGGATCAAGTTTAGCATTAAAAATAAACATAAGTACATCACTTTTCTAAACCCTTTTATGCTAGTTTCAACAAATGACACACGTGACCGCCAGACTATACGAAGTTTAAACCATGGTCCACTGCGCTTTTACAAGCAACAATATAACTACGACATACCACGCGAAACGGCCAACATTTACATATAGTATTCATCGATGACCTTTTATAAACCCGGCGTATGTTCAAACATAATACTAGATAATAGAAGCTCCCATTGAAATGAAAACCATGACCTTTCACAACGCACACTGGCTACGTGCTAAGGTCGCTCTATGCCATAATTCTATTACAAAGTCATTCTTAGCAAAGGAGATTATAACATTATAGTTATCTAGCTCTAATTCCTTTATTGTCGTACATGAAAGCTCGGTAACAGGCCGCTACATGTACACATACGAGTATATTGCAATGTGTTGAGGATTTGAGCCTACGAACCGTAGCATAACAATGTACTTGATGTGATAGTGGGTTGTTATGTCGGCATGTCCACTCGCAGGATAATCCCTATTGTGTGACACGTTTAATCCACTAATTCAAGTTTTATAGCATAGATCAGATCCTCAATATACTTGGTGATTGTAATTACGTTGTTGACATACAAATCGTAATAATTAATTTCAAGGTTTTAAACGGGTTCCCGGTTCGAATGAGATATAAATAGAGGAAATAAACCATATGAGTGTTGAATAAAGAAGAAATTTGAAATGATCATTGACCCTCCAGCAATATCATTAAAAAATCAAAACGCGACTTTAAAGGGGTTCATAATATCCTACTTGAGCGGTACTACTATCGGGCTTTAGCACTAAAATAAGACGATAACAAATCACAATATCTCCGCATTTAGTAAGTATAAAAAAGACAAACTAAGAAAGCTTCGATAGTCTGTTTCACACCCTTAGTGTAGACAAACGTAGTATACACCATCTTTACAGAAACGAGTATACGCTAAAATAACATAGGCAACGCAAAGCCACCGGAGCAAATGAGTTCTTGATTGAAGACCACAGGCTGGCGTAGTGCGGGACGTAGCTCGGTCCAACCGGACGCTACAATTCAACTTTACAGACAACATTTGAATTGTAATCGCCGACTTCGACCTCCCTACTGTCCACTACTTTGTTTCATTTCTAATTGGTTTTGATATCTACATATTGGTAATATAAAGGTAAAGGTATATTTTATTTTTATAGAAGCATGCACTTTTCTATATTTGATGGTATACTTAATGCAAATCCAGCAGTAACTACTCATTTCATTCCTTGATAGAGTTTCTAAATATTAAGATGCTAAATAAAGTTTTTATCCTGGATTCTAATCCTGGGTCGAGCCAAGTGATATTTAACGTTTCTATTCCTTATCAATCCGGATTCAGGAATTTGTGCCCGATATGCCGATAAGCTCGCTCCCTATCACATCGTAGGATACAATATACATACATAGGACATAAAAAGTGAAATGTGGGTGTCCAGGCACCTTTGCCTACCCGTTCTGGAAAAAGGGACGAGTTTATGTTGGTATAAAGTTTTTATATAAAATCCAAGAGCTAAATTTACAACTATACGTCGCAGCACTAATGTAGTACAATCAATCAGTGCCTACCGTTGAATAGCAATTAGTCTTTCAAATGTAATATAAATAAATACATGTTCACGTGTTAGTAGCCAGATAATTAACACCATACGAGAGACTGGGCAATAAATACTTTTCAACCATTTGCCAAAGGCGCGCGCCTCGTAATTTTTAAATCGGAATGATTCCTTTTCACCAAACGCCTGGTAATAATAAAGACCTAACAGGTTTACTAAGAAGTTCATTAAAATGGAATACATGCAGCGACTGCTTATTGCTGTCGCAGACTATTATGTCTGTTTATTTTAGTTAGTTCATATGAAACAAGCTTTAGTTGTAGCTAGTTCTCATCATATGATTTTCGCTTTTTAATACCTTCGTCAATAATATCTACATTACTTAACTAGTAGTAAACTCGAGAATCCTATAAAGTTTATAAAAATATAAACTTGATAGGTTAAGTACTGTATTAGTCCATCCGTCCAGCTGCACAGGACACGGCCTCCTCCACAATAAAGAGTACGATTGAGAGTTGTTGGGCCATATAGTCCACCACCCTGGTTTAGCGCAGGTTGACGGACATACTAATTCAGTAATTTTATTAAAATTCGTGAAAGCCATTAGCATTAGATAGACCTGTGTCTCCGTAAATAACACGTATCTAATCATCTTCATTCTCAAACTCTACCACGGAATAAACAAGATAACATTATTATGATTTAAGAACACTTAAATAAATAGTGTATATGCTGTGTATTTATACACCTACAAACAAACAAATATTCAATGTAATATCATATGTATCCAAACAACATCGCTGCTTGTTTATAGTGGTACTTTAAAGTAACTGCACTGCATCTAAGGGTGTATGGTAGTATGATTGACTTAAAACAATGGTTATAATAATCTCTTGTTATTTGAAATAGTAACACCGACCTACTTAACACTTCGGTGAAAGGACATAAAATAATTATCAGAACAACACGTGCTGATTTGCCTACTGGTTCTATTTACAGTATTCATTATAAAACAAAAATATGATTCAGTGGTTGTATTCTTTCTGGTAGCAAGGTAAAAATAATAGCTGGCATAATGATCATACAAAATAAAGCACAAATTTTGACCCTACACTCGATATGTATGGGTAATGTGTCTGGATACTCATCGCTTCTTAGGCCCTCTCACTAACTCCCCCATTCCGATTCACGGATGGATGAAGATATGTACAGTGAAGCGAGCTAACGCATATAACACACGCTCTCATAGTCATGTAGATTTATTTATTTTGTTTGAAAATAACTGAACATCTAAATCTGTCTAACAACTCGTTTATGCTGACACGTTGGGTAAAATATGGCCCAAATATACCAGAGCCGAAAAGGCCTGTATTCACAGGAATAAATATAAACTATTATGTTCTAGATGAAAAAATAATTAATTTTGTCTAAATAAAACCTCGTTTTTTCGGATTCAACCTCGAATGATTTCTAAAGAGGATGGTTCAAGTAAGTTGGATATCAAAACGCGTCCAACCCTATTAGGAATACTTATTAATAGCTTAAAAGAGGGTGATAGCCTGTTAGTGACCAGACGCGGTTGCCAATATGTTCAAGGTCGTCGCGGGTTCAAATCCCAAGGCACACCTCTAGTGTTACCAGGTGTCCCGCTTTACGCGGGACGTCCCGCTTTTCAGGGGTTTGGTGACGCGTCCCGATTGAACCTTCGGCGGGACGCCAAATGTCCCGCTTTTTGACCACCCCTCTCAGAACGAATAAAAAACTAAATATTACACACTTTTATTTATAATCCGTACTGTATTTCTTAGTATCTATTTCGATTCTAAAGTTGTTTCGATAGGCTGATTCCAAAAACAATATATGGCTTTGAATAAGTTCTTGCGGTTTGTTCACGAATTCCTTTCTTATTTTAGATGGTAAAACATGTGCAAGGAAATACTGTTAGTGAACTTATGTTTTAGTGAATATTAGCTAGCTCCAATGAAAATTCCTTCGTAACAATTTTAAGTTTCATACGGTTTAGAGAGCATTTCTGGCGATTTTTACGACATGTACATGTAGATGTAATTCAAAAGAAAAACGCATCTTAACTTCACATAATTCTCCTCGAGCATTATAGCGAGCATAATTTGTCAGAATTCATGTACAAAGACGTGTCGGAAAATATAAATTTTCATCTTGGAAATAAAGATCACTCTGGTAAACCGAATAGTTATAGTCTTTCCCATAGCAAACGCTAGAGGAAAATGCAAAATCGTAGCGAGTAAATTTTTGAAATATTTGGAGTAAGCTAAGAAACCTCTGCCTATCCCTTCTGGAAAAAAGGCGTGAGTTTATGTATGTATGCATGCTAAGAAATCATAGCGCCTTATGAATTGAAGCCTCGAGAGATATGGTACTTGGTCTGATTGAGCTGCGCTTCCATTATTATACTAATAACCAAAAACGGCTATTGTCTTTGAGAGCCTCCAGAGACGCGACGTTTTTCCATGTGATAAGTATATGCTGCTAGAAAGAGGGAGAGTAACAAATTGTAAAAGCAAAAAAATATAATTGTCTCTTCTTTAATAGGCGTCCCGCTGAAGAACTCAAATCCCGCTTATTTTAATGTCCTGTCCCGAATTTTAAAAAACTAAACCTGGCAACACTACACACCTCTGACTTTGAGGAGTTATGTGTGTATTGATCGTCAATCACCACGCACTATAAATGCGAAGGCAATAATGTGAGGAAAGCTGCATACCGTAGCAATATGTGAGAATTTCTATGGTACGTAAAAGTGCACTAACCTGCAGTAGACCAGCGCGGTGAACTACTTATAATTAACTCCTCTCAATCTAGTCTTATTGTAGAGAAGATCTATGTACCCTGTAATGGGATGACTATGGGCTGATATTTGATCGAAATCTGATACTGTTTAATATATTCAATATTTAAAAATTATAAAAAACCGATTAGTTGTTGAACAGCATTTTTTACATTAGAATGAGAGCAAAAAAACCACGGCGTTGTGGAATCTGCTGCTAGGGGAACAATAAAATTTATGTGAGCAATTCGTTTTAAACAACTTATATGCATTGAGTCTCGTGAGGACTGGCCTGTGACGTGCCATCGAGAAAGAATAACCAGGCACTATAGGTGGAATTAGGGAGATATCTGCCTACCACCTTATGATATTAGCGTAAGCTTATATAATGCTTCTGGAATACGTAACGGGATGACTGTCTTTAAAAATCGGAGAAAATAACATTTTCGAGAATCTGAATCCGAGCATGACATGGTAGCATCTACGTAATGAAGGTAATCTGTATAACGAAGTACCTACATACGTATGTTCCCAAAGCTTCGAGAGCGAGCTATATGGAACTATTAGATAATAGTGTTATAATCGTCGAGATCGTAATCGCTTAACCGAGTTTTGCACTAACCAAAGTAGTTTAAAACTTGTGTCGTAACATTCCGACAAGTATAAGGTGGACCGTGCCAAAAAAATGTTATTAAGTTCGTTATAAATGTCTTCCGGGTGTGGGACATATAATATAGCAAATAACTCTTTCCATGTTTCATCAAAGTTGTACAAGCTCTTTTTGATAAATAGAGAAATTTGAACAAGGACATGAAACACAAGAAAGGTAGAAATCGACGGGAGTTATGAAAAAACATATTCGTAAATATTACGAATATTTACAGATATTTAATATATAGCCTGCCAAAAACTATAATAAGAAGAAAAATTAATGAGCGACGATAAGTTGAAGAATGTAATTACACCATTTCTGGGGGTTTACTCTATGATCGGAAAAGAACTTTTCGTTCAAGATGTTTGGACGTCGTACGTAAAACTTTATAAAATATTTGCCTAGTTACTCCAAAAAATAAATAAATAAATAACACCCAACAGTCACATACATAGTCCTAACCCCACACAAGATCGAACTAAGATGGAAAATGTTCGAACAATCTATCGTACGTTGTACTCATAGACTAAGCTCAGAGTTAATAATAAGTATCATAGAGAATATATTGATATTAGAAGTAGATAACTTATTTTGAACATCGAACGTTAGAATATTCGAAATTCGTTTCGAATCATAGAGTACCTCCTGTACTATACTAACTTGTAATCTAATTCATTTACAACACGCCCTAACCTTCATAAAATCAAGCTGTATCAACAGTCAACACCGATATTCAATATTTGAGATACATTTTTGTTATAAATACCTTTTTCTCAAAGCAATCATCTGTTAAATGATACGCCGCCGTATAATTCAGCAGTATCGATTTTTCGTTCCTATTTTTCATGGTCATCCAAATATCTTGAACCTATAAATAACTACGATTTTTGTTTCAATGGAAGTGTGGATTACTGTTCTTGTTATAGCTTGTATTTTCCTTCATATTTTTGCAAAAAGATATATCGTAATTTATTTAGAAATTAGGAATAGAATCAGGCACCAAAAAAGTAGATGAGACGCTTAAAAATGTATGTTTTGTTGTATATCGAAAAGTAGGGAATAATCTCTTCATTCGTTAAGCTATAATTAAATGATAACTATATCTGGATCAAAATTATAAAACCGTATACTACTGAACAGTGGTTAAGTCATGAAGTCGTCCGCGGGCATACGACAAAGTTGCTTTACTAATCTGAGGGTGACACGGCAGAATCTCGCGAGACCCTGTTTTAAGATGAAATTGTCTGTGACACTAGTATAGTTCTATACAAATAGTAAATCTCAAATAGCCAATACATTTTCATTACGATTTTAATTTAAACATTTATGAGCATCAAAACGTCTGCATAATAGTTCTAACTATCGGGTACGCTGATAGTGGAAATCAAAAGGCTATTAAAATATTACTCACAACACGTGCTCCTAAACACCACTTTAGAGGTAAGCTATAAATAACGTCTAAAGTATGTAGGCCCTGGTATATGAAGAGTGCGTCGAGTGCCAATAAACAGGCATTTTTGTCTAAAAATAAATCAGGTCCGTTTGTATGGCCTTCCGAGCTATGGCCACCTGCCTCTGCACGGAGCGTGGGCGGCGCGGGGGAGAGGAAAGAGGGGAGGACGGCAAGCCAGACCCACACACCCCATAGACATGATTTATTCTCGCGAAGATTGCGTTTGCAGAAAAATATTTAATGAGGTCAGAACAGAAATATCTGAGCAGTAAGGGCGTATGTACCTACTAAGGGCGTATATACACTCCTAAACAAGCCGCATCAGCACCCATAAAAAATAACAATAATTAATGTTAACAAACTCATTGTAAGTGGAAATCAAAACGTTGTTAACACTAATTCAATTACGGAAAGAACAAACTTAATATGTGGAACACACCACGAAACTAGAATTAATTTGTTTTACGTAAGCTTTATACGATTTGGTTGGCTAAACTATTTTTAATTTCACATTTGGGAGGAGAAATTCAATTTTGAAACAGATTACACAGGCACATATGCCACATGTATGTACTCACCGTGTACTCGTGTTTCAGACAAGGCAATTTCTAGGCTTGAGGTTCTCACAAAGTCAAGCCAATATTTACTGGCAAATAAATCTGTTACTGCACATGCGGAGATTACACCTGGCGACAAACACCCAACGCCTTGAATAAGCCATGCTGGACTAAAATAACTTTATCCAATTATTGAGGCCTTCTTCGGATTTCCTCTAGAAATTTCAATTGAATCGCATCGACGGAAACCTGTCACGAGTGACAATGTTTGCGAATTGCTGTGTGAACGAATATAACTATTATTTCCAAATGTTATACTCGCAGTGGCACGATTGATATAAAACTAAGCAAAGACCCTTCAGAACATTTGAAGTTTCAAATGACGACCGTGAAAATTGCAAAAAAGTGAGAAAAATAATTAAATTAACATAATTTAATCGGCTTCGTCTAAACGGTGTTAAAAAATATTATCTACTTTTTTTTGTCATAATACAAGCAAGTATTTTCGAAATTGTTGTAACCGTTAACCAATTTCAGTAACGCTCTGGTAGAGATTTACTGGAGCGCGCGCACCACTTACGTCAAATCACTTTAAGCTTTACGTGCTTTCCACCCTGTCCATATATTTATATCAATAAGTGTCACTCAGTAACCTTTAAGCACTGTTATAATTATTTCGCTAGGATTTAAATGTAGAAAGTAGTTAAAACACCATGATCTTTTTAACGGTCATGACAAGGTCATGCTGTGACACGTGATGATGAATGCAGTGAGATCCACATAGAGTAGGTCTAGACTAGAAGCGATTATGATGATCGCCAGTCGACTCAACTCTGGCGGTATATTCAGAACCAGATACACATCCTACTATTTTACAAAGTTTGTGTGTTTGTTACAGCTTCGCGCTCCAACGACTGGACCAATGTCGATGAAGTTTGCAAATACCTTGTATAAACACATAGGCTATTTTTTTTCTCGATAAAATGCAATTCCCTTGGGATGAACACGAAATCGAATATGTATATTCAAGCTTACGGGTATGGTTTGAGATGCAATATAGGGCGGAAATGCGATATAAGGGACAAGATGGTATGCCTTGAGTCTTGGAACGGATTCTGAAGGGACCGGACGGGATATATCAGGACAGTACAAGAAAATAAGTTTAAGAACGGCAGTCAAGTAGAACTTAATTATAAAACAATAACTACCTACGGAAAAAAGTGACTGTTTCCGCGCGAAGCCGGGTCGGGCCGCTCGTAGGTAAATACTTAATAATAGTAATCTGTATAATAGATGTGCATATAGGATGACGCTATTTATTACATATGTCCGGCAAACCAGCAAACAGATCACCTAGTGGGAAGTAGCACAACCGTTCATAACATCCATAACACATGGATCTTGGATGTGTTGCCGGCCCATCAAATTGGGACGAGAACAGGAAGGAAAAAGGATGGGAACAGGAAAGAGACATTGGGCATCCAGCAATCTCTCTCACTGAATGAAACGCGACAGCAAACCTGCCGCTTCACGATCATTTCCTGTGAGACAGTGGTACCGCCCCAGACAAGCCTGCCCACTCATACTGAGTCTTAACTGTCAACAGCGTGGCTCTAGCACTTCCATTCGCTCTATTTATACTTTTAAAAAATCATCAATACAGATATTGGTGATTTCCATAAATATTGTTTAAAATTCATGACCCGAATTTCGTGGAAAAAGATGAAGGTAAATTGAGAATATCAAGTAACCTGTTTGATCCCCAAACGCAAATTGTGGTCAACCGTGATCTCATTTTGACTTTTACGTGCAATGTCTGCTTATTGTTAGATATTTTTACTGAATAAAATTCGCATACTTGTGTCGCATCGTATCACACTTCACATATAGGGGATATCTCTTTTGAGTTGATTTCCCTCTTTTTTTCTCAAATACACGGGGGACTTGATCGGAGTCGGAATGAATACCGCATTATGCTAGGAAAGTTGTTGTGGTCGAGCCTTTTTCTATTGGTTCTGCAAAATGATTAGGGACCGATATAAATACCATATTTAATGCATTTAATGCTGAACGCGATAATTGCATGTTTTTAAGTCGATGTGATTCAAACAAAACATGCTTATCTAAATCTATATAGAAACTGGTAGGAAAAATTCTGATGAAAAAATATAACACTCTACAATTTTCCGAACATTCCCTCGTAGCTGCAACTCTTGAAATATTATTTAATTTAATATTTTATTTCAATAATAAAATTGAATTTAATTTAAATCAGAACGGATCATTGTCTTGAAACTTAATTTTATTATTAGGTAATAAAATGTTAGTAAATAAAAATCGAACCGTAAATCCAGTACATTTCCGAATGGACCCGGTCGAAGAGTTCGCGAATTCAAAACCAGACGAATGTAACTCCGTAACCACCTCTCAATTTTAGAAATTAGGTGAATATTTATATTAATTTTATCATCGTTATCATAAACTCCGACCGTGAAGGATACTCGTGAAAACCGGTAATTAAGTATTCTTTAAATAATTTCTAAGATAGCAATAATGTGTAACATCAATCCCAATTAATCAGCTTGGTGAAATTTATTATTATCATTATTCCTATAACACTGGAAAAACAAGCAACAAAGTATGAAAACACAGCTAAACATCGTACAGCACATACGAAACTCATGTCACACCGACCAAATGTATTTAAACAAACAAATAAAAACACAAACATATACTGCATTTTTTAATAGGATACAAACGGATATACAGGGTATATCAAGACTGCTACCGAAAACGAAGCCGGGTGGTAGTTTAAGCGACTTCAGACACAATGCAACAGAAAAAGTTGCAAAAAAAAGCGTCAATTTTTTTTTGTTATTTTTTTCCTATGGCCATTTTTGGGTGGTAAATACATTTTTTCCTAAAATAATAGTATATACTCTTTTATTTATAAATACTCTAAGGTATAAAATAGTTTAAATTATTATTTTAGCAAAAACTATGGATTTACCACCCAAAAATGACGATATTTAAAAAATCATAAAAAAAAATTGTCGCGTTTCTAGGCGAAATTTTTAATTGCATTGTGTTTGTAGTCACTAAAACTACCACCCGGCTTCGTTTTCGGTAGCAGTCTTGAGATACCCGGTAGAAGCCATAACATAACATAAAATTATTGAAAAACAACTATAGGGTGTTGCAATCAATAGTTATCTTTAGGATGGACAGTATCGGGAATAGTAGCAGACGCAGTATTTAATTAAGAAGAAAGCAGTAATAAAGAAACGAACTAACATTGCATTTAATTTCTGATTCTGATTCTTGTAATTTGGATAAAATTCGTACTTCCATGAAAATATTATCTTTTTGTGTTCAGCTATGAAGTTCTACTTGTAATTAATTGTTAAAGCACTTGGTAGGAATTTTATAAAGCTTTGAACCCTCTGGAACGAAGAGTGTATTCCTTTATATATTTCATAGACACTTAAATTTGGGTTTATAATTTATTTGTAGTTATAAGTTAAATAAAAAAAATACTGTTAAAAATAATGTTAAAGAAATCATATTTCAGTGCAATTTAAAACAAAATTTACACTCAACTTGACTCGCTTTAACTTAGACTTTTAAATTTTAATCTGATGTTGAATAATACCTTTAATGATAAATATTGAATAGAAAATTCCAAAATCACTTTGCCCGACCCCGTATTCGAACCCGAGATCTCGGCTTTATAACCGTACCGTAGTACAACTACGCCATCGAGGCAGTAAATAATATAAAACGTATTTATAAACCAATTAACCGGCACCAGCATATTAGTACATAATTTCCAGCATAGTAGTACAAGTACTTGTGCGTCGTTAATTATTTCGAATCCCATTAGAAAAATAATCTAAAACAGCGAGGTTTACCAGTTAGATGAAAGGAAAGTTTCCTGCCAATTAATGATAAACTGTGCGTTGTCTCTTTTCCTTATTGTGTAATCAGAGATATCGAAGAGCGGAAAGCGGCTTAGGTGCGACTGCGGGGCGCACACCATGATAAGGTCTATTTCGATAATGGAGCTAAGTTTTGACAACTTCTGGATGACACTCCAATATAATGGCATCATAAGTTTGGTCGATATCTTAAGTATGTATGTATGGCAAATCCATCGAAGTTTAAACTTTAACTCTCCAGAGATTTGTGCGTCTATAATATAATACTTAGTTAACTATTACCTTGATTGTGAAATATTAATGCAAATAAGACACAAGTCAACATTTGCTCCTTATATAAAATTATATAAGGCGAATTGATTTGATAATTATAAGATTATACAAGCGATTAAACACAATTTCACCCCCGTGATGTTAAAAAAATTCTCGCACTTAACCATATACTGTGCAAAAGCCGTGCATTTTCGGTATAAAATGAAGTTCATGACATTTCCAGCCTCTAAATTAAACCCAGTATGTAAATTATGTCAACGCTTAGCTCGGTTGCCGTATTAAAAAAAAACAACATACTTTATTATTTACTAAATTTGTAAAGAGTAATATATTAAAGAATGTCAACGCCAAAGCCACATCCATACGAATATTGCCCGGGCTTCCAAAATATTTTTTGATGCTAGCTGCTACCCGGGATTCCAAAAAATCTGGTTGCATTTAATGTACATATCTAGTTTATATTTCTTGTTGATACGAATGTCTGTCTTAAAATTTAATCATCGTATAATGTATTTCCTAATCTGCTGAGTGACTCGTTTTATTAAGATGGAAGGGCGTCATTTGTATGTCGTTACACATATCATGAAAATGAAAGCCGGTCCTCGCGGCCTAATTACCCTCATTAGGCGACGAGTGTCCTCTTCAACACACTGCACATTAGCAACTAGGCGTCTTGCAGATCAATCGAACTGGCAAAACGAACCTTACGGGAAAGACATTACATACATTTGTGCAAGCACCGAATTTCTTTAATTTTCAATATATTCTACAAATCTCTGCGTCTTAAATATTGTTGTTTTATATTTACATTTGCCGCATTTAGCTTTCTCTATATTTCTTGCTATATTTATAGTCTTTACTCACACTATGTTTATTTTTATACTATAAAAGTAAACCATTTATTTATACGCATTGGTCGGTGCATCCAGTCTTATACAAGCAATACTTATTTCTACACAAATACACTTTTAAATTCAGTTCTCTTTTTCATATAAGTATTTTTATTTAGTCAATGAATTGTTTAGATGTTATCTGTATTAACACGTATTAAAATCCAATTTTAGATTTTATATTTAGCTTTTCTTACTGTTATAAACTAAAATGTCTTGTCAGACTACGCTTCATTCTTATGCTGATATTCCTAAATGGGTATCATTTTTGATCAAGTTCTTATGGTTATGGTTCTTATGCATATGGTTATGGTTATATAGTTTTTATTGTTCTAAATATAGTCAACTCACGTAAGTAATGTTCTTGATGCGAAACCTTATTTTTTAGTAAATAATATCACTAAATAATATTTGTTGGACCACAATTTTCAAAGAGTAAATGTGTCTGCCTTGTTCGCGTCCTTAATCATAATCGCGCTCTTAACGTGTCAGGCAAAATAAGCTTTATGCATGAATTAGAAACTACAGTCCACCAACCTGTTCTGTCACCGACTAGCATTTTTGTCCTTTACTATTTACAATTCTATTGTTAGATATGAATTATGATAAATATGTTCATAATATGAAACCACGATTAAGCTTACAATATATTCGCATATATTTAACGTACGGCCATTAAACGGTTTGAACACTAATATGATAATTACGGTGTCGTCACTACATTTACAGTATATTTCCGTATTTTCTTTGCCATGACGGACATATTCGTATTACGGTCATAATGCGCATAGGTTGTGAACTTTTATATGGCAAATTTGAGTTATTGAGTTACATATTATTATTTATACTTCGGCTCGTGTAAGTTTTGTAACATTATTATCCTTTGTGACACGGTTATATCGATATATAAGTATGTATAGATACGATCAGTCCTAGAGCATAGATATCACGATAGGCACCCCCACTGCTGCTAGTACAGAGAGACAAACAAGTTGGTCACGCTCAGCAACGTTACGAGATTGATGTTTACACAGAGCCTTTACTACTCATTATCGCGCTAAACGTGCGTATAGCTTCCAATTAATTTCTCGCCTGTTAACATGCGATAAAGATCTTTGGAGTTTTAATAAAATAGATTGTTGTAACTGCGTAATATGTTAGCGCTGAGCTTAAAAGCTTGAGGTAACTTTGGGAGCAAGTGGAACAAAATTAACAATTTGCTAAAATTTTGCTCGCATGTTATATTTTGATGCGTATAAACTCAATTTGCACTTGTATCCAACACTGGTGTATGTTCTGCTACTTTCCAATTTTAAAAGAAAATTGTCTCTGGAAATGAGTGAATTGGATTGAAAATTGCCATCGCTCGTGGCTTTGGTGACGGTTATGAATGCTTATATTTTGTGTGTATATTTGTATTCCCTATTAATCCATTCATTAGGTCAGGGGTGCTCTTATCTAGTGGTCATGGCTTGTCCTAGAATAGGTGCTACGAGTACGCGACCTCGGCCCCCCGAGCTACTGCAGTCACTACAAACATTCCCTTCCATGACTGCAGTATCCACTCCTACAGGCCATACTCTCCTTTTCCATTATATCCTCTACTCACAAACCCTATTTCCTTTCCCCCGCTGATGATGGGCAGCAGCGTCGTCAGCGCGAGTCCCCTCCTGCGCTCGCCAACCCGCCTGCCAAGCGTGGCGAGTATTGGCAAATACCCCTCAATGGCGACACAAAAATTGACCAGGCCCCCAGTCCCCGGCAGCCCCCACTATTCCTGGCGATGGTAGCAGCCATGGTTACGGTGGGGCAGGGGGTGCTAAGAATCCCCGGGTTGGCCCCGGCTACCACCCCCGACGACGACTGGCCCTGGTAACACACAACATACGCACTTTGAGGACAGACGAGAAGATTGTCGAACTGGAAGAAGAATTGAGCGGGTTACACTGGGATATTCTGGGGTTATCGGAAGTCCGAAGAATTGGGGAGGATACGATAACCCTGAAGTCTTCTACCGGGGGGACGACCAACAGTCCCGAGGAGGTGTCAGATTTCTCGTCCACAGGTCTCTCATCAACAACATCGTATCCACCGAAAGTGTGTCGAGCAGGGTAGTATACCTTATACTCAGAATATCCAAAAGATATTCGTTGAAGGTCATACAGGTATAGGCGCCGACCTCGACACACCCAGATGAAGAAGTAGAGGAAATGTATGAGGACATTAGTCGGGCCATACATACTTCCAAACCTACTTCAATGTTGTTATGGGGGACTTCAACGCAAAGTTGGGCAAGAGAAGCGATGCAGAGTTGAAAGTGGGGCAATTTGGACATGGGCAACGGAACCTCAGGGGTCAGAGGCTGGCCGACTTTCTGGAAAAAGAGGGACTCTTCGCGATGAACTCTTTTTTCCAGATGCCGCCTCACAGGAAATGGACCTGGTTGAGTCCTGACGGTTCTACGAGAAAATGAGATAGATTTCATCTTGACGACGAATAGACGGATGTTCAGTGATGTCTCTGTGATCAACAGGGTGAAAACCGGTAGTGATCACCGAATGGTTAGGGGCACATTGAATATCAACGTCCAATTAGAAAGGCGCCGCTTGATGAAGTCTACGCTCCGACCTACTCGCGCCCATATCCAAAACCCCGAGAGCTTTCAACTCGAGTTGACAAATCGCTTTGATTGTCTAAAAGAAAACCTTGCAGTGGACGAGTTAAACAGCGGTTTGGTAGAATCTGCCCATACGGTGGGATCTAAGTATTTTAGACCTCGCCGTAGAGATAGACCACAAAAACTCTCGATCCACACTCTGACCTCATGGCCGAACGTCGATCTTTAGCGCTGCAGTCTTCCGTTGACGCTGAAGCATATCGGCGACTCAATAGACAGATCTGGAAGTCCTTGCGACACAATGTCCGTGCTCACAATACTGTGAGCATTAAGGAGACAATTGAGCGGAACAGAGGCTCCAAAGTGTTTGCAAGAGACATGTCTATTGGGCAAAGCCAGTTGTCTAGGCTGAAGACGGAAGACGGCCGCGTGGTATCGACGAGGGCAGAGGTATTAAGGGAGATCGAGAGGTTCTACGGACAGCTTTACACCTCGGTTGCTGAACCTACTGTTAGCTCGGCCGAAGACTCGAGAGCCGAGTTAATCCGACACTTTAGCGATGATATCCCGGACATCAGCCTGTTTGAGATTGAGATGGCCCTCAAACAACTTTAAAACAATAAGGCGCCGGGTGAGGACGGAATCACTTCAGAGCTTCTGAAAGCGGGCGGAACGCCGGTACTGAAAGTCCTTCAGAGGCTCTTCAATTCCGCTCTCCTCGAGGGCTCAACGCCGGAGGCATGGAGCAGGAGCGTGGTGGTACTGTTCTTCAAAAAAGGTGATAACACTTTGCTGAAGAACTACAGGCTCATCTCGCTCCTGAGCCATGTCTATAAGTTGTTTTCAAGGGTCATCACAAATCGTCTCGAAGGCAGGTTTGATGACTTCCAGCCTCCCGAACAAGCCGGTTTCCGAAAAGGCTTTAGTACCATAGACCATATTCATACGCTACGGCAGGTTATACAAAAAACCGAGGAGTATAACTTGCCGCTTTGTTTAGCGTTTGTGGGCTATGAGAAAGCCTTTGATTCGATCGAGACCTAGGCTGTGCTACAGTCTCTTCAGAGGTGCCACATAGACTATCGGTACATCGAAGTGTTGAGGTGTATATACAACAACGCCACCATGTCGGTCCGAGTACAGGATCAGAGCACGAAGGCTATTCCACTACAGAGAGGCGTGAGACAGGGAGATGTCATATCTCCGAAACTGTTCACTGCCACGCTGGAAAATGCCTTCAAGCTCTTGCATTGGAAAGGATTCGGTATCAACATCAACGGCGAGTATATTACTCACCTTCGATTTGCCGACGATATTGTAGTCTTGGCAGAATCGCTGGAAGACCTTAGCACTATGCTCGAAGACCTTAATCGAGTTTCCCAACAGGTGGGTCTTAAAATGAACATGGATAAAACGAAGATCATGTCGAATATCCATGTTGTGCCCACCCCCATTGGAGTTGGGGGCTCGACTCTCGAAGTTGTAGACGAATATGTCTATTTAGGACAAGTGGTCCGGTTAGGCAGGTCCAACTTCGATAGAGAGGTCAATCGGCGAATCCAACTCGGTTGGGCAGCGTTCGGGAAACTTCGCGACGTCTTCTCGTCCAAAATACCTCAGTGCCTAAAATCGAAAGTCTTCGATAGTTGTGTGTTACCAGTGATACGGCACCGAGACGTGGCCTCTCACTGTGGGCCTCATTAAAAGGCTCAAAGTCACTCAACGAGCCATGGAGTGGGCTATGCTCGGTGTGTCCCTACGAGATCGAATCAGAAATGAGGAGATCCGTAGGAGAACCAAGGTTACCGACATAGCCCATAGGATTGGCAAGTTGAAGTGGCAGTGGGCCGGGCACATAGCTCGTAGAACCGATGGCCGTTGGGGCCGAAAGATTCTCGAGTGGAGGCCACGTACAGGCAAGCGAAGTGTTGGACGCCCGCCTACAAGGTGGACGGACGATCTGACTAAGGTCGCAGGAAGTCACTGGATGCAGGCCGCTTCCAACAGGTCATTGTGGAGATCATTGGGGGAGGCCTATGTTCAGCAGTGGACTTCCTGTGGCTGATATGATGATGATGATGATTAATCCATTCCATTTCTGCTATTCACATCCATATGTTCTATTTAATACCTACATCGTATTGCGTACATCCCCCTCTAAATCAACGGATGTATACAATAAATTATAATTTTCATCCTAAATCTACAGTGAATAATTTGAAACCCAGGAAGGTTAATCCAATTCACAGAGAATTCGTACATTAAGAAATTCATTCTCCACGTTTATAATTTAAAATAATGTAGTTTTCCACAAACCTTTAAAGACTACGACACGACTGGGAATGTTTATGGAAAATGAAGTTCGACTTTCTCGGAATCTCTTTCAACCCAAACATTTCAAACAAATCGAATATATGTTTACGTTAAAGCAAAAACTTCAACTTGGAGGCGGAAAATATAAATTGTGAGAAGAATTTAGAGGAATGCTTACACTGAGGATTTCTCTTGGAGCAAGCGAACTCGTAACACTCGAGACGTCTCCGACACTGCCGGGACAATATCCATCCATTTGCCACTTACACGCTCAACTAGAGCATTTCAAATTCTTATCTAATTCACTACCATTTTATCTATCTTATTTTTTACTTTAATTTAAGCATCACGACCTAATTAGGCCATCTAAACAGAGCAACCCCTAAAAGGTTCATAAATTTTGTATGAAAATTACGGAACGTTAACACACCTCTGTAGCCCCAATTTAATTATTTTAAAATTGGTTTTCTCTTTATTACAAAAGAAGTGACGCTTTACTGACGAAATTGTTTCCTTTGGTATTTTAAATTCATTTTGCAATTCTCTTCTGGCCAAGTACTGCAAACTCATCAATTTAAAACAATAATGCCCTTCGGCACATTCACTTTGATTTATAAATAGCAAGTTTATTTGTGTTGCTTCAAAGCTTGTTCTTTAATGACCTTCTTTCTAACCTTTGACACTATGACCGTCAGACTGCACAACAATAAACAACAATCTGTACGATTCTACATCTTTAATTATATTCCATTAATTAAAAGGTTTTAATTGCATGGCATATCGTGTCGGCAGAATGTTGGTAAATGATCATTTCACCGCAGGCGAGTCGGCCATTAAAGTGTTTTTGCATGTTAAGCCCCTTAGCTTACTATACGTTTGCATAGATTATGTTTGTGTGGAATGGTGGAATGGTTTTGCTGCACACGCCACCGGAAACCCGATAACGGAGGCACCTACGGACTATGAATTGAGTAGCAGAGTGGTGTGGGCGGTGGGCTGGTGGCTCGTGGCGCAGTGCATCGTGCAGAGCGTGGTGGCGCGGCGCCAGTCTTCGTGACGCCAACCACTAGCACGCCGCGCGCGCCACCGACACCATAACTCACCTAACTTACTATTTGACACGCGATTCAAGATGCTCCATTTTACATAAAACACTCGTAAAATAAACTACATAAAAACTTATATCTGTCCTACACCTCATTGACATGTCACGTCACAATATGAATACACTCGCATTGGATTCATATTACAACACCAATTTATTATGCGAAGGGATGTTTGTCTTATCTTTTCAGTATTCACACATTATCGAAACAGTGCATTGACTTTATTTTTGCATAAAAATAGTTATCATACAGGAAAAATGCATAGATACCGTGGGATAGATCTTCATTCTAATACGTAATAATATACAAAGCAAGTCGCGGAAAAAAAAATATATTTACGTTTCTTTCATGACAATATATAATTTTTGTAATTATAAAAAAGAAAAATTAGCATGTATAAGTAGTTTATTTATTATTCGGGAATATGTTGGAATATAAGCATAAAGTAGTGATATAGTGAAAATTACGATCGTGACATTTTAAAAATGTGCACAACTTTTATTATTCACCAATGTATGAACTAAACTCTGGAGCATAACATTAATCACGGACGGGGCATGCTACACGCAGAAACGTTGACATCTAACAAGCCACATATTCCTTTATAACGGTTCATTTTGAAGCAAGGAGGAACATTTAAATTCTTTACTTTGTACTCGACGTACCCGCACAACTCCCTTATTATAAATAGACTGGAAATACGTTAAAAGCAAATCACAACACCGTATATCTGTAAAGATTACATAGCTTCTGCAGCAAATAGGTGTAATTTGTGAGAGCCAATTCAATTGCTCGTATTAATAAAACGTAGACATTTCTGAGGTGTAATCGGTAGATAACGACAAACTACAAAGTCATCCGTCACGAAAGGCTGACCACGAGAGCCACATGTCAAGTTCCGATTATAACAATCGACAATCGTTAGGAAACCCCGAATCCTGGTCAATATGTGCTTGACAGAAAAGATTAATGAAATACTAGCCGTTGTGCCGGTGCGTGATTTATGGATGTGGGCCATGCAATATCACAGTGCTGCGATACGCTTACATAATGTTCATATGGCGTTATAATTAAATATTAAAATCACGTAAATAATAGATAAAACTTGATAAATGTACGTGCGAGAGTTATGAATGGTAGAAGAGCCATAATGAAGCAAGTTTTGACTACAGCACGGAATTTACGAGTCGAAGGAAACCGTACCACTATTAGGAAAAAACAGCTTCGCTCCGACTTTCCATTCGATTTATGAAGTTTTCGTCAGCCCAATAATATCTACTATTGTCGAGGTTTTTTCTATATTCTTCACCTAATAATTTATCTTCAATGCTCAAAGATTGATAACGTATCTAAGTGGCACCACAGGTCGTTTCTATATTTAAATGACGCAATAAATGGTTTCCAAGAGATGAGCCATATAGCCATTTTACCGGATACCGTTTCCATGTAGTTATGAAATATGCAATTCATTGATGAATGGGCTCTTACGTAATTCCAGTCTACTTTATAAAGTACGTCATAAAACTTAGCACGGAGACGAGTCGAAGCTCACGGATGAAAAGCAATCTTCCCGATGGCGAGTGTACGTGTCTTATCGACATCGTGAGCTATGTTTCACAAAACTGGGTTTTGGTCAAACGGCCACTTATCGTAAAATGCACACACAATTTGTGCTTTGAAGGAATTTTTCGATATAATCCGCCTCGCTAACTACCACTACATACTACAAGTCTGTCGCTAATGCTCCGTAATCCGTTACATTTGTCGAGCTCTGCAACTGCCCTAAATGTTATAGGAGCTATATTCACTTAATCCGTAGAAATGTTGAGTCAGACCGTCTTATGTAAGTGAAGAAGGTCCAGAGCCGTTGAGAAAATATTTTAAGGAGGCTCGCAGCTCAGTTGGCAGCAAGGAGGATTTGTTGCTATCCAGATCGTGTGGGATATGACCTCGTGAGCTTAGCGTTTATTCCTGACGGCACGAGAGAACAAGAATCGTGCTACAAATGAAAACCTACAGACTGCTTAGCCTCTAAAATCTACCACTAGACCCAAAGGAAAAAAATCCTTACCGATTTTCTACACTTTGGTTACTAAAAAGAACAAAACCAATATTGTATCGTTAATGGAACTAATATTTAGATTGTGAAAATAAAATCTACTACCGGAGTCAACGTCCCTATATAAAAACTTGGCATGCAATCCTTTATACAAGTACCCATAAGAAAAATGCAATGCGGTTTATATTGCGGACTCATTATTTTTACTTTATTGCATAAAGCGTTTTATAGTAACACTGTTTTATATTATGCAAAGTCTAGATTTTTTTCTTTTTCTTGACTTATTATTATAATTTGATTACTGGACATGTAAAAATATAGCGCAGTCTGGTAAAACAAATGTAATAAATCAATCTCAGGAGAGATAATTGCGTTGTGTTTCTGAAGAAACATTTCATGTCTTTTAAAAGTCTAGGGGAAATTTTTAAGGATTCATTAGGTTAAAAGAGTGGTATTTATCCAATATAGTAATGCAGAGCGCTAAAATATCTAAGCCACCAATTGATAATGGTTGATAGCGTCATACGCGAAAACTTTAATGTTAGATGTTTCATACAAAATCAAAGCTTTGATAAGTCATTGCGATTAACATATTATGTAGATAATTTTTAATGGCGGTCTTAAATTATTTTAGTGAATTAGGCTCTCGAATTAGAATATAATGTATTTCAATCCGTCGAATTTAATTTACTTAGTTTTTCATACGGATCTCTGTAAAATAAGCATTCAATGAAAATTTGAAGTTACAGGTCAGGTTGGTACATAATATTATTGATCCCGTCTGCCCGAGCCAGCCGCATCCATCAGCCGGCGTCTGATGCCTGTTCAAAGTCACCTGCCTACCTTTTATCTAACATGTATCCTCCAAACTCATGATCGTGTAATTCTCTCATAATATATGTTTAAATATCAAAGCAAAATAATCAACATTGTAATGAGCCCCTGCGGTCTTTAATTTCCAGAAGGAGAACTTCAAAAAAAAAGTTTCAATACGGGTATATGTGAATTCAAATGAACATTGGCTGTCGAAATAAACCCGTCATTGATTTCATATTGACTACTGTATTAAAATATGCGTCCAAAATAACTTATTAGTTGTCATACTCGCTCGTAACTCTGGGGCCGAAAAATAATGAATTACTATGCATGTATTTTAAAATAAGTACTTTATAGTCAACGTCCAATATTTTAAAGCAAAAATTATTACAGATTTAATATTTTCACGACTCATTATGTTAAAAAGCTGATGGATGTTTATGTTGTGCCTACATATTAGATACCTTTTATAGACTATTGCACACTAAGCAATCACACGACTTTGGGTGATGCAATAATCAATATTGGATTCATAATTAATAATATTTGTTATAAGTGTCAGTCGCTCTCTGAACGTTGTACTGTGTATAGATATACACACTTTCAAATATAATACATTTATTCAAGTGCTCTTCGTCATTTGTGTCCTACCTTACACACGCGCCATCATAACACACCTTCACCATAAGGCAAATTGGTGACCCCGACGTGATTGTACGACGTGATTGTTCCACGTGATTTTGCGACGTGATTGCAATATGACTACTGAAGGCAGATCACCTCCGGTCAGCGCAGCGTCCGAGCTTGCAACAGTAACCGTCTCATCCAGAATACCTGAATTTTGGTGTGACCAAGCTCGCTTATGGTTTGTGCAATCTGAGGCAATATTGACACCGCAGAAATTAAGTGATGAAGCGCGATTTAACCTCGTCGTCACAAAGCTTGGAAAGGAGGTAATACAACAAGTCAGCGATATTTTGCTGCAGCAGCCACCAACTAAAAAATATGAGACGTTGAAAGCAAGGCATATTGGCAGTGTATGAAGAATCGGAGAATCGACAACTTCAAAAACTTCTGAGTGAAATCGACCTCGGCGACCAAAAGCCTTCACAACTTTTACGACGAATGCGAGATTTAGCCAGGGCAAAAATTCCTGATGAAACGCTCAGTATAATGTGGCAAGGACATTTACCGAGTTCAGTTCGAGCAGTTGCTGTTACTCAAGTTAACGATCTCGACAGTTTAGCTGACATTGCGGACAAAATACTTGAAAATACACGCCCCTTACAAGTGGCTGAAGTTAACAGCAAACCTTCGACATCGGACGATGTTACAAGCACAAATCGCCCAGTTGACTCTCCAAGTGATGGAATTGCAAAATATGCGAAGACACCAAAAAAAATACCGAAATTATAAAAATTACAATCGGTATCGATCAAGGTCTCTTGGCCGTAATATGACACAGCGCAAATCAGATGATGCCGACGAGTTGTGTTATTATCATGCGCGATTCCGCCACAGAGCTAACAAATGTTCAGAACCGTGCGCATGGAGAAAACGAAGCACCCTGAACCAGGAAAGCTAAATATGGTGCAGACAACGGCGGATGTCTGTACCCTCTCACCTTCCCACCGCCTTTGCGTAACCGACCTAAATTGTGGCTTACGTTTTTTGGTGGACACTGTCTTGCCTGCAACCAAGAAGTCATTTAATAATAGTGCTAGTGACCCTTATAAACTATATGCTGCAAACGGGAGTGAAATACGAACATACGGAACTAAAAACCTAGTGTTAAACTTAAAGTTGAGGCGACCTCATTCTTGGACCTTCATTCTAGCCGATGTTAAACAACCAATCCTCGGTGCTGACTTTTTAAATCATCATAAACTTTTAGTGGACGTGAATGGTCGAAGACTCATCGATTCGGTGACGAGTCTAAATGTTATTGGCTCTATTGTGAATTATAATCAAGACTCAATCAAAACAATTTAAATTACTAATCCGTACTATGATTTGCTATCGGCTTATCCCGACATTACAAAACCCGTATGCTATAAGGACATCCCCAAACATAACGTGATGCATTAATCGAGACTCCAGACAAATACCTGAGAGTGAAGGAAGAATTTGAATACATGCAACAAATAGGCATATGCAGACCATCGAAGAGTTGCTGGTCCAGCCCACTCCATGTTGTCGCTAAAAAGAATGGCGAAATAAGACCTTGTGGTGATTATCGTAGCTTGAACGCCATAACAAAACCCGATCGATATCCAATCCCACGGATCCATGATTTTACATACCTGCTTGCTGGAAAGAAGATTTTTTCTCGTATTGATTTACACCGCGCATATCACTTCATACCGACTGCACCAGAAGACATAGAAAAAACTGCAATAATAACTCCTTTTGGCTTATTTGAATTCCCTCGGATGACCTTTGGTTTAAGGAATGCAGCACAGACCTTCCAGCGGTTCATGAATCATGTAGTTTTCATGATTATAGCATCATTTTTTCCAACTCGGAATCTGAACATCGATAGCACCTAGAAATTGATTTCAAACGACTAAACCAGCATGGGGTAACTATCAACCTAGCCAAGTGCGAATTTGGAAAGTCCGAAATTGACTTCTTGGGATATAATGTTTCTAAGGACGGCATACAACATATGCTTGAACGAGTAAAAGTCATTTTAGAATATCCTAAACCGGACACAGTTGCACAATTGCGTCGCTTCTTGGGGATGATTAACTTTTATAGGATCCATTTGCCAAACGCTGCTACATATCAATCAATTTCGAATGTCTATTTGCATAACACCAAACGCAACGATAAAACTAAGATCCTTTGGAATGTGGAATCAGAAAACGCATTCCAGCAATGTAAGAAGAAATTACAAGAGGCCGTCATGCTGTCATACCCAGTCACAGGAGCGCCTTTAGCTATAATGACTGACGCATCCACAACATGCGCAGGAGCAGTGCTTCAACAAAAAATCGACAAAATATGGAAGCCACTATCCTTCTTCTCCTGCAAATTCAGCGAAGCTCAGCAACGTTACAGTGCGTATGATAGAGAACTTCTATCCATATATATGGCAGTCAAACATTTTCGGCACATGATAGAAGGTCAACAAGTGACTGTATTCACGGATCACAAACCACTCGTGTATGCTTTACACAAAAAGGCTACGAGCGGTAGTGACACACCGAGAAGATTTCGACACTTGGACTTCATTTGTCAATTTTGTACATCGATAAAGCACATCCAAGGCTCACAAAATGTTGTTGCAGACGCTCTATCTAGAATAGAAGAGATACATATGCCATCGCCACTTGACTACAACGAAATTTCTAAAAGTCAACAAAATGACGCGGAATTGAAGGAGCTATTGAAAGCAAAAAATCTCAACTTCAAAACATTTGCGCATCCAGATTGCAGCGAACCGATTTATTGTGAGATATCAAAACAACATGCGCGTCCCTATCTACCTAAAGAATATCGTGTTACAGCCTTCGAAGCGATTCACAATATTAGTCACAGTGGTACACGAGCCACCAGAAAAATGATTTCAAATAGATATTTTTGGAAATCTATGAATACTGATATTAATAAATGGACCAAAACCTGCATTAAATGCCAAAAATCTAAAATTCAACGCCACACGACATCACCTCTCAGCCCATTTCCAAATAGTAACCGTTTTGAACATTTACATCTAGACATTGTTGGACTGCTATCATATTGTCAAGGATATAGATACATATTGACCATGATAGACAGGACGACCGGCTGGCCCGAAGTTAAATGTTTAAAGGACATCACAGCTGAAAGTGTTTCTTGCGCTCTTTACACGCAATGGATTACAAGATACGGATGTCCCGCCAAAATAACTACGGATCAAGGCCGCCAATTTGAGTCACACTTATTTAATAATTTAGCAAAACGTTTAGGTATATCAAGAATTCGTACTACCGCATACCATCCGCAAGCGAACGGGATGATAGAAAGGTGGCACAGGACGTTAAAATCGGCACTAATGGCTCGAGGAAATAAGGACGACTGGGTAAACGAATTACTTACTGTTCTATTAGGTCTGAGAGCTAGCTTGCGGGATGACACAGGCGTATCGGCTGCCGAATTGACTTATGGCACAACTTTGAAGCTGCCAGGAGATTTTTTTGAGCCATCAACGATAAGCATTCCTGAAAATGAAACATTCCTACAGGACCTACGGGCACATATTCGGAATTTTGCTGCCGTCCCAAAGAGGCCACATAGACAAGGAACCATATTCGTGCATCCAGCTTTATCGTCATGCACGCACGTATTTGTTCGTTGCGACCACACCAGAAAGCCTCTGACATGCCCGTACGATGGACCACATAAAGTTATAGAAAGAGGGGATAAATGTTTCAAAGTGATGATTTCTGATAATATTAAAACCATTTCAATAGATCGATTGAAACCCGCATTCTTGGTCCACACAGACTCAGAAACTCAATACGTTCCGCCAAATAAGTCTAAAGAATTCACAACAAATCTCGAAGCGCATAGAGACAACATAAATGGATCTGTTAACAATAACAATCAAAATCGAACCCGATCCGGACGCCTTATTAAGCCGACAGTGCATTTTATGCCTAGTTGACAATTTTTTCCATTCCACCATCATTCACACTCCAGTGTTCTGACAAGCAACATCGTTTTTTATCCATTCCACTTAACAAAGAAATGGGAAAAAGTCAATGCTGAGAAGAAGTAATTATAGCTCAGAATGGACAAAATAACGAAGCAAACACAAGCCTTCTTCACGAAATGACGCACGAGAAGCTGAACATGATTGCGATTATTATCATCGCAACGCTCATAATTACCATCTCTTACATTGGTTGGATATTCTGCAAGAAGAAATACACCAAGCACCTAAGAAGAGAGCTGCAGGGATCGCGTGCTAGTCGCAGTAGACGCGACCCACCACATCCTGTAGCGTCATACTCCGTAGCCTGAAGTCGGAACTCGGATTGTGTGCGTTGTTTGTGTTATAAGTGATGTGCAGTTTCGTATATACATAGGTATAAAATTTGTAATCGAATAGCGTATTTTTTTTATTATCTTTATATACTAATTTTATTCTCATTTACTTTTTTATAACTTTTGTATTTAATGTTAATCAATATGTTGCAATTATTACATTCAAATTTTTCAAAAAATTTTAAATGGTAGGGAAGTGATGTGCCTACATATTAGATACCTTTTATAGACTATTGCACACTAAGCAATCACACCACTTTGGGTGATGCAATAATCAATATTGGATTCATAATTAATAATATTTGTTATAAGTGTCAGTCGCTCTCTGAACGTTGTACTGTGTATATCTACTTTACAAATATAATACATTTATTCAAGTGCTCTTCGTCATTTGTGTCCTACCTTACATACGCGCCATCATAACACACCTTCACCATAAGGCAAAATGTTTTGTTTATAGTTTTATGATAATATATTGGACGTACATTTTATCAACTGTATTCCAAAAATGAAATACCTATTAACTAAAGATTAGTTATATCAATGCCACAGAAAAGGGTTCTCATATAGTTATATAAGAGTGTGTAAAATACGTATGTAGACAGGTGTACACGTGCCTATTCAAAATATTTGAGTCCTAGCAAAAAACTCATATCAATCGCCATTAAATAAAATAAATTTAACAAGTTTTATTACAAACCTACGTCATGTGGTTATTATAAATTGATATCACTGTTTTCGAGACACAGTTACCTTTCAGTTGGTTGAGTAGTGACCGTTGTAAGCTAATAGACAGCATTGTTGTAAACTGCACCTCAGATGAGGACAGCCGTCTGAAAAGAAAACATTTCCATTTATTTGTATACAAAGAATTCAGAGCTGGGGTTAGCGCACTTGGTATGACAGTTGCGGACAATAGGCCAATGAGAAAACAATGGAACTAACGACAAATACAAATCTTTTGTCAAAATTTATCGCTCGGACGACATTATTACTTTACCTAAAAATAGTCTAAAGCTGTACCTGCCATAAATACGTTGTGAATCCATTATGGAAGGTTGCGTAGGTATTTCAGCTTTGATATAATCTATTGTATTCATATTTTTTTGTAAATAATGTACACAAACTATCTTTATACCGAAATAAAAAATAATGAGATCTTTGATGAAAACAATAACGCTTCATTAGTAAATGTTTATGACATTTTTTTATACTTTAAATACGAATCGTCTCAAATACAACACCTAAATAAACACGTATATCTACAGGAACTGAATTAGGCTTCATTATAAATTCCGGATCTCTAGAGGTGGCATGTTCACGCCAAAGCGTACGCCAATAACCTCTCCCCTTGTCTATCTCCATAGTACAGAGGATAAAACACGTCTACCCATGTATACAGCGGGGTTCAGGTTAGTATAGTTTACTTTCAGCATTTTAACATACATACATCTTTAGTTTCAATACCTGCCTAAGTGTGTTTATTTACACTCTCGCGACAAACTGGCTACATGCAACTCTCCCAAAATGTCCCCACACAACACATATTTTGTTGGCCATTATATTTTGCGGTAAATATTATTATCGGTGGTTCCTTAAGGCTATATCTTGGGACTGGGCCCTGCTTAATAGTCCCATTACTAACGGATTTTATATCGAAACATAATAAAAAGTCGTGTACGTGTGCCTTATATGACTTTATACCAGCGCAAAAAAAATGTTTTACATTGTGTTTGTAATGTATTTCGTGCGTGAGTGCCCAGTAGCTCTTTCCTTTTCTCATCGTTTTTCTCGCTCTCCTCCCCATTTGATGGACTGGTAACAAATCCATGATCCAAGCATCGTGGACGTTCACGAGTAATGATCATTTACGACCAAGGTTGCTCGTTTGCCGGACCTATGCAATAAAAAAAAACTACGCTACCTCGTGGGGCGCTTTGTTTAGCATTCAATATGAATCATATTATGTAAGATGTATTTCCCATACTGTATAAAGCTAAGTAATATACAGTAACCCAAAACATTATATAAAGGAGAATTCAGCTCATGTAAAAGTTTGTTACATTGGCAGCAATTTTCCAAAGGGTTCAGGCGCCAGTTCTCTAAGTTAACATTAAATTAGTTGTCACAGAGTCCTCGTATCCTAGCCACACATTCCCAAGTTAAAATCAGCGTACCTGTCATCTCTTAGCCAACCACGAATATGACCATAACAAACGTTTACCTTTGTCCAACCCTTTAAGGACGTGAGAACACACTCACGGCTAAGTTAATTTAAAGTTGACAGTCAGAGCTGGAGGCAGTCGAACCACAACCCGAGATCATACACGCACAAAGCGATCCGCGAGTACTCTTTTAAGTTAATGAATAATTTCATCGGGAGAGGTCGACCTTTGCTCCCACTCCTGAGGGAATTAAACTCGGCATCGAATAACGCTACAGTTCAATTCGACATATTTGTGTTATTTGTCGAATATGCTTATTTATTTATATCAATAATGGTATTGATTTAAAATACACACCCCATACAATCAACAGAAGTGAATTGGATCTAAACAAATATCAAAATATATGTTCAAAATACTAACTATAACTTCAATATTATGACCCGCGGCTGGAGCGGCAATAGCTGGCCCTGGCAAGACCCTTAACACGGTCGAAATAAAACCACCCTTCCGGTCATATAAGCCACTTACTGATATAACTTTTTACGACCTGGCTACGCTATCCACGTAAATTTCAGTGAGTAGTTTATCCTACCTGTACAAGTCCAAAATTAGGGTGACCTGAATCGTAACAACAGAGTATAGACAATTCAATTTTGTGTACTACATAAAACTACAAAATTATGTGAAATATGTATTATTTATCTATGATGATTGCTTTTGTGTAAATTCTACTGTAACTTGTTCATATCCAAATTATTTGTAAGCGTTTGGACCACAATCCCCCGCATCGGATTAGTGTGACATCATTGGTGGGAACAAGTGTCAGTATTTCTTTGCTATTCGTAAAGCGATAGATAAATAACTGAAATGGTTTCTTAAACACAGAAATGAATATTTACACCACCAAATGCTGTCACGTTTCATCCCATGTTTAACTTTACTACTGGCTACAAATGTGACTTGTTATTGACTACCTAAAAATCTTAAAAAAAAAAACAATATACATTTTCACTATATTTTACTGTCCATTATCTGACATGACTATCAGATTTTGGCGTGACAATATATTCCAGGCGTGAAGCGTACATGAACTAACCAACTTGTATCTCAAGCTTTTTGCGACAACAATGAATAGGGGTAGTTTTTACTCCTAATAAATAATTTTAATACAATATCAGTCATTTCGAGGCACATAATGAAACATTATATTTACACATTTGTAGCACCAAATGTTATATGACTAAGGATTAAATAACTATGAAACGATTTAATATTCCGAATATGTTCTTGAAATTGTGAATTTAAAATTAATTAAGTTATCTTCACCATCATTCTATTACTTTGTAGCAGTATACTGTATAGGCAGTACAAAATATTTAATACAAAGCCTGTACATCAAATAATATTCCGGCCAAAAATTGTACCTAGGGCCTCACCGTATATGGAAAATTACTGCTTTTAAATTAGTGCATACAAATGGACAATAGTAGATACTATAATGAGACAATGTCTATTATTAAGTTATTTTATTTTCACTGCGTGGGACTAACTGTAAACATTTTTACAAATGTTATATATTTCTCTACGACAAAACAAAAATTAATAACTAAAATATTACGGAATTATTATTGTTCTTGTAGGTTTGCTTGTTAAAATGAAAACTATATTTTAATTAAATATACACCGTATATGAAGCCCCATAATTAATTTTGCTAAAATACTACAAATTCAAACCAGACGTCTGAATGCGTATTCATTTACACACAAGAACTCAAACTTGTAACAGGTACGTCTTATTCCATTAGGAATATTGAAGATAAATGAAGGCAAAATCTTAAGACCGCCAAGTCACAAAAGCTTTCACACATTGTGGCTTATTAAATCATTTGTCTTGACACACATACATCATCGGAACCCTTTCACACGTCTTGTGACTTCAATGCCACCGGAAAGTATTACATTTTTGTTATTTTGAGTCGAAAACCTTACGAAATTATAAATAGTATATTTTATAACTATACGGACCGTAAGTTTTCTAAAATAACATGCCATTTAACCCTTCTTAAATATCATATTATATAGATATTATTTTATTTATGATATTTCGTTTTGAATTAGGCATATTAAATACAAATATTATGGATCCGAACTATTAAGTATTTACATGTAGCTAATTGACTACACTTACTTATGGCTATTTACGTTCAGCTGTGAACGATGTTAGGCTGATATTATACCATATCAAATAATTTCAGTATAACATCGTACATCGCAATACAATCTGCCCCCATCGTTTTTGTTTTTTAATCGCGATCACGCCAATGTATCTACATTCTACAATCTGCGATTTCAATGTAAGGCTTTTATATCAGAAATAAGGCAACGTATTTTTTAAATGTAAAGTATGTTATAAAGTTTTAAACGCAGTTTAACAACGATTGTTATTTGTCAACAACAGGATTTTGCATTGACTTAACAAGCTCTCAGAGGGATGGTACAACCCGTGGTTTGGCCACTAAACGTATTCGCTTACATCCGGAGATCTGACCTATGTCATTCTGTTGCGATGACCGCACAGCTCCCCTTTCATCAACAGAGCTACTACTACTGGTTATCATGCTGTTATAATAGATATAACTAAACATACGTAACAAATAAGTACATGTTTTGAATACGAGGTTTAGATATTTAAGGAACAAAATAAATATGATACTTTTTTCCTTCCTCAATATATTAATTTCCAGGACAAGTATCTTGCCATTTCGAAATAACTTAGCGTCCATTATTGAGACACGCCAAAAACCGTATGAGTAGCATGAAAATAATATTAATAAATAGTACAATCTGTATTGAGCCAGGATGGTACACAAAGTAGGTTAGTAGGGTAGGTAGTTAATGAGTAGTAGGAATACTTTCACTTTTGCGATAACAATCTACGTTAGCGTATGCTAATATATATAATTATTCTTAGCTTTATATCGAAATATAAAATAATTAATATAAATTGACTTTTAAAACATCGTAACAGTAAATTTTCCTCATTCTTGCGAATTACACACGTCACATAACCGGCCTTAATAACCCCGTTATATACAAATAGGAATTTATAAGCGAGCTACCTTGAAAGGAAATATGGTTTTGCCTTTTCCGTCAGTCAGTTCACGCTACACGACAGACCTTCCGGCGCTCACTGAACATGGCCCAAATACGATGATCCACGAGAAATACAATTTCCTTTGACATGGACCCTTTTGAAATTAGCCTAGTGTATTATAATACATTTGTCCTTTTTGTTAAAGATGCCTTCGAATTACGTTAGAAAAAAATACAGATATTCGGAGCGTGCCAAATGAGACTTAATAAGTGAAAAAAAATATTATTAACATACTCTTAAATGATTTTGATGGAAATCTAATTAAAAGTGATATAAATAGTAGGTAGTATTACTAATAAAGTAACAAACTAAAGTGTAGTAACAAACTAAATATTTTGTTGATAAATTTGTGGAAAGGTTGCTAGTATCTTATAACTTGGTTACCACTAGCACGGTCGCGCTAAACACAATTAAACGGGAACTTGTCTACCTACACACATGTAGCACCACCGATACACTTTATGGCAACATGTGTCGCCTGACGCCGCTGACGAAACTAACGAAAACTTAATGAACGAAACGAAAATGTATTACACTTAAACATTTCTAACCATGTGCTTGCCTCCATTTAATGGAAACGTGAAGAGCTCTCATAACCCGGGCACGTGGTAGAAGCTGTAAACGTAGGTAATTTCAGTTGAGGAAAACCTGTTGTTCAAGCGCCGCCCTGTAATCTCCACTCATAAAAAATACGCATGGAGGTATATATGTACATATATATTAGTACATATTCCATGAATAGTTGTTGTTTGAAGAGTTAACGCTAGTTATAAAGCGCTGGCGCCAGCTCGTCACGTGGAGTTCAAATGGCTTGGAGCAGCCGAAAGAGCCACTGAGCTGTTACACTTTTCAGTGCAAAAATCATCACGACACGTACCTACTTTAATTCTCTATAGGAGCCGCTAGCGCCGACGACATTATTAGCTCATTCAGACAAATAGAGGTGCCTTTTATGCTTGCTTTAACATAATTACTCTGTTCTTTCATTTTTTGCTACATTTATATTACGAATCATTTGCTAAAAGTCACATTCCATAAATCTACATAATGCAGTTTTGAATTAAGAAAATAAATGTTTTCTAAATAATACATGGGTCGCATTTACTTTGTGCAATGAATTGTGGAGTCAAATGTGTTAAATAATAATCCAAACAACAACAGTATTTTTTTCATTTATGAGCTAGTAACGATTAAACAAAATCCATTTATCTGTTTTTATACTATTTTGTACACAAAAAAAACAGTATAAAGAGATAATAAAATAACAAAGTACAAATGGCGGTCTTACAGCGCTAAGGCAAACTATCTAATTCAAAAGGCAAAAAATTCGACAACTAAAATTAGTTAAAAAACTGCCTGTGTTTATGGCCAAAGAGAATAGTAACATTAACACTGATCCTACTCATCACTTCACACCTGCACATTGAATTAAATAGAGTGTAATATGATAGATGAGTCTGATAGAGCCTGCATTATGCATCTTTTATGAAAGTACATTCTGATAAACTGAAACTATAATATATGGTAATATTACCAACACATTATCCAGTATGGTAAACTTCAAACAATCTCAAAGTGTGTACAAGTACACAAGATAAAACTTTAGTCAATGAGGAACAAAAACAAATTGTTAGTTTCATGATTATCCCGCAACAAAGAAAGTACAGGATTACTTAAGAAGAAGGATAGCCAATTCAAGCTCGGTCATGGGTATAAGAAACAGATCAATCGGTTTAGACTTGCGATGTTGCGGTCGCGATTGCGGTCGTGACAGATTTGCTCGGGACCTAGGAAGAGGTACAGACGATTGTGGCGATAAATCTTTTGATGAAGATTTAGTTCTAGTTTTTAGAAGTATCTACGGTTACCATGATGGTCCTTGTGAATTACAACAGTATCTATGTATACAACTAAAACCTAAATCCTACATTCGAAATATTCCGTAGAATAGCTCGACTAACGTTCAAACGATTTTTATTGATCTGTTAGCAGCTTGGCTTTGCCTAGGTGCATATAATGCCCTATTGCACTGCTATCGCAAGTGATTTTGGAGTCCTTTGGAACTAGTTACATGAAGAAACATTTCAACAGATAAATTAATCTTAAATATACCTCTCTATCTGTATCAGCCCATTTACGTCCCACTGCAGGAGCTCTTCTACAATCGTGAATCGAGAGTACGATAGAGGGGGTAGGCGGTTTATTCCACCTAGTGCGGTTAGGCGGACTTTTACACACCATAGAAATTCTTACGATTTTCATCACAATGTTTTCCTTTACCGTTATTGTGCAGCACAGATCACTCCCAATAGATACCTAATGCTAGGCAGCGGTTGCGCCCAACACATATAAGATATCAGATAGATATAAACCGATGCCAAATGTCGCGTCATGAGTGTCGTCCAAGTAGTGGACCGCACATGGCGTCGCACGTTAGCGAAAATTACATTTTGGGAACTTAATATTACAGTTAATAATGATTTGTTCAATAAAATGGTGTGCATAAACTCAAAAAAATAAAGTATCTAAAAAAACGCAATAAGTTTTCATCGATAACTAATATTCTTTAAATTAATTTGGTCCCGAGCGAGCTCAATTTATACTGGTTAATTTATCAATGTTAAACAGTCGAGTTCGGATGGAGAATCAGCCGTCTCTTTTCCGCATAGCAATAACCGTAATAAGGCATCTTTTTTTGGCGAAATCACGCGTTCTTCTAGTGTTTGACGCATGTTTATAATATAATTCCCAGAAATATCGATATTGTAAAACAATAATGTAAATTGATTTTATTAAATGACAATGTCACAAAATATATATTGATTTAAATAAAAATTGCAAATTACCATAATTACGTTATTTTATGTAATTTGAAATAGTTAAATTTGTTAACAAGGTACTTTTACAATATTTCTTTATTTATCTTTGGCGTAATTAAATTTCCTTTTTTCGTATACGTTTTCAAATATAATGGGAGGGTATTTATCATAAGTTTTAGTATACTAAGTTTATTGAGAATCAGTAGCACAAGCTATTGTACTAATTTTAACATACGTTGTATATATCGTCTCAAAAACATTCATAGTTCGTCAAGTGGGTTTCATCGTCACTTGTCGATATTACATTTACTACAGCCGCCGTCAGAATTCAAGAATCGGAATAAGTTATTGTAGCCCTTTAGGGCGTGAGGTTTAGTTATTTACTATTTCATATTTTTATCTGATCTTTTATATCAACACTTAATTTGGGTATTTCGCCATTATGGTATACAAAAATACACGGTGAATAATAGAAATAAAACCGTTACATACTAAAGTATAAATCTTAATCCTATTTTATTCGTAGTTAGCGGTTGCCGGTTGGTATAATTTATCAGATCAGGCCGGTGAAAAAATATTATCAAACATTTAACAAGTTGGTAATTAAGTTATAGAAGCGATCAAAACACATGGACTTACTGGCAAATCGAACTATCGATAATTTTTTTATTTATCGACTTATGCCTCATCTCTCCAGTGAAGTCCACGTGACCGCGCTGCAACCCGCCCACCCCCCGCGCAGTTCCCTTCGTTGGCGTTTTCGGTTCAAAACAAAACTATCGTAATGCGGTATCTATTGGAAGTGATCTGTGTTGTGCAGGTACAATACACACAAAGTCAGATGTGTACCCTGGGATTTGAATCTGCGACTACCATAAATATGTTGGTAGCTGCGTCTGGTCCGTTACTAACAGGCCACCACGTACTCATAAAAATACTTACACGACCATATTATACGAACACTCATTGACACACCTGATGGCATTAAAGTAAATAAGATTCGTAATTTGCGTGCGAGAACACATTTCACGAGTCAGGATGTTTTATGGCACGTAGTTGTTCTAGTAACCTAGTAATTGCGATCTCAGTTTTAATTAAAAGCGTAAATAGTACGTGCGGTGTAGACGAATCAATGAATTATACAACATCTCTACAAGCTGAACTTAAAGCTCCTTTGTTTGGTCGGCGCTGCGTCAACTATATTTTAAACCAACACGTATTGGGGATGGCAAAATAAAAGTAATCAAGTAGTATATTATCTGTTTAAGTTAGTGTTTATTACTAAATCAATATTTAGATGAAGTAATCGTTGGTTTATAGATTTGTATTAGGACTAGTAGTTTTTAATATTTAGGGGCCGATCCATCTTCGCCTGGTTGCACATATTATATTACCTTTTTAGAGCAGTCTACATCAGCAATATACAGTTGGATAAACTAAATTAACTGGGCTTCCGTCCTCTATACTGCTTTTCACATAACGTCCCTATACCTCTAGCACTGCCGTCTCATTCTGTTCTATGACTCAGGCATTTAATTCTATTCTCTCCTGTCCCATCCCATCCATCAAAGTTTGAAGAAGCAACGAAAAAGTACATGTGAATTCCTTGCCCATGCCAAGAGAACATAGTATTATTTCGAGATAAAACAGAGATTGCGGGTTCGATCCCCGCGCCGATACAAATATTTGTGTGAACTACAGGTATTTGTGTGACCGAAAAGTCTCTGGTAGTTTCTGATACCCACGATACAAGACTCGATCTTATTGTATGGTCACGACTATGAATGTATGTGTCTGTTTGAGTGTATTTATATTTATAACATGAATGGGCAGGCTCATCCGGGCGGTAGCGCTGCCTCACAGAAGACCGACGTGAAGCGATAGCTTGGCTTGGAAATTACTGAAAGCCTAATACCCCATCGTCCCATCTTTTTCCCACGCTTTTTCCGATTTTATGGTCCGACAACACATCCATGATCCAAACGTTGTGGATGTTCATTTATTGATTTAAAACGATATTAAAGATTATAAGTATTACTGGTGATATTATAGATATTACTGGTGGTAGGTCTCTCATATGTGAGTGGCCGTCTGGGTGGGTACCACTGCATTGTCTATTCCTCCCGTAAATCAGCAGTTTATATGCACTGTTGAGTTTCGGATTGAAGGACATTGTAACCTGAGTAACTACTGGACATATTGAGACTTAACATCTTATGTCTCAGGATGGCGAGCGCAATGGAATGCCAAGCATTGCTTTTTAATTTTGCTTTTTAATATTCATGATTGGTCGTATCGCTTACCATCAGGCGAACAGACAAGCATGCCGTTCACCTGATGGTAAGCGATGCGACCCCTCATGAACAGTAGCAAAACCAACAAAAACTTGAATTACAAAGCAATGCAATGCAATTCCACTGCGCTCGCCATCCTGAGACTTAAGATGTTAAGTCTCAATATATCTACTAGTTACTCTGGCTACAATGTCCTTCGAACCGAAATACAACAATGCATTTAAACTGCTGTTTGACGGGAGAAATAGACATTGCGGTGGTACCGTACCTACCCAGACGAAAAAAAAGTAAAGTTATCAGTAGTTATAGAATGTTTGTCTGTTTTGAACGACTTTGAATTAAATTTGAGCAAAGAAGACAACAGATTGAGTAGCTAAAATAGGATTACAAATGGTATGAATATGGCCGAAAGAAATCACAACACCTAGAAATAACGAAATTAGTTACCGTAATAATTTCTAAACCTAAATCCTACATCTAAACCACTCCTATTAGTTTTTCATAGTTTGGTGGAGGTACCTTATTCGCGACTAAAGTATAAAAAGCAGCCCTTTTTGATTAACAAATCTAGCAATTAGTTTACAAAAATACACACAAATTGAGAAAGCCATGAGGCCACTGAACCACCGTGCAAAATTCATATAATTGGAATAGCTCTTGAACCTCAGCCGAGAAAACTTCATGTTGAAGGGTGCAATGTTCAACCATCATCAACTAACTAGTCTGCTGCTAAAAATACACAAGCTTCAAACTACGCCATTAAACCTGCGACAAGACCTCTTGCCTCGAATATCATATTTTGTAGACTAGACACAAACTTATTGCCTTACAGAGCAATGTGGACATTGACGTTGTAGCGAAACTGAAGGTCGCTACTTCGACCTACTCAGTTTCAATACCTATCTTCCACCCGTCGATCGGTCTATCTCTAAGTTTGTATTATTTTATCCATTACCTACTAGTTTTTGCTAACTAAATATTTTGTGGGTAAAATAGCTTTTAAATATTTTTTTATGTTCAATTTATTTTTGCCTTTATTATACGTCTGTTTTTATTTCTTGGACGATTGTAAAAAGTTTTAGGCAGAACCAACATGCTATACTATATTGCGATATTCTATTCGAAAGTAATTATTATTGACATGTTTGTAAGTTGGTAAAGAGAGAAATGAAAATCAAACATCCGAATCAAAACATATTGGAAAGCTTGTTTATTCAATAGATCCAATCAGAAAGTATTATCAAAGAAATTTAGAGACGACACTCATTCACTTCCACGGAACTGTGAACAGAAAGTCGTCCAAGTTATAATAAGATTGGATCGAAACTGCCACGACTGTGCACTCCTGCCGGCTGCTACTGTGTAATGTATATGTTATGGGCCAAGTGATTGATGCGGTCAGTATTCATAATGCCCGGGCAGTATGAATATTGCCGAGCCATATCGGGCCAAGTGATTAATTACAATCTAAACTCACCTATTTATCACATTGCCCGGGCATTATGAATATGGCTACATGATGATCGGGCAATGTGAATAATAGGTGATTTTTTACGTGGTGCGCTGCCGCATTGTCGCATCTGCGATAGACCCATAAATTAGAAAGGTTGAATTGATCTGCTTATGTTTAGTTGCTTTTTAACGTCTGAAACATTATCTTCAGAAGAAAATTACTGTACCCACTTTATGGATCAGTTAGGTCTACTGTGCCCCAAAACCGACTCGGAACACCCCGACTTCACGTATTCTTTTGGCTACTGACCCTAGAGTGTATATAAAAGCCGGAGGCGCGGAGGGAGAGCAGCCCCCGCCCGCTGTAACGAAGGATAGGCAACCGTGCGAGCCGTAGCGGCTGAAGCCGAAGCTGCGGAGGTGAGCATGGGGCCTATCTTTTGTTACGCAAGGGCGAAGGGGCTCAACTTTCCATAGCGCCGGAGACGATGCAGAAGCTAATTTGTATTGACAACAAGTGTTTTAAGGGTTAGGTTGCTATAATAGATATTTCTCCGGAATGGTGCGTTACCTTTTCATGGGAGTGGTACCAGGGGAGGTGCGACACTCTCCTTTCCCCTCCACTCCTCCCAACCCACCCCCTCGTGCTGCCCTTTTCTAAATTCTACTACTTCGGCTCATTGTTTTGATTTTAATTCGCTTTACATCACTCTGCCCAATATGCACTTGGCATTATTCATAATGCCCGGGCAATGTGATAAATTGATTGGTTATAATCACATTGCCCGCTCTTATTGGGCATTATTCATATTGCCATTGCATTATGAATAATGCCTGATTAATCACTTGGCCCATAACATATACACATTAATAATTTAAGCATTTTACTTATTTCATATTCTCGTGTAAAACTTTTTAAACTCTACTACAATGAAAACTTTTCCGTATAGACAATTGTATTTTTAACGTACCTTTGTTGTTGCTTGTTTTTGCAAAAGATAAAATTATGTTCAATGTGCGTCCATATAAGGAAGGTTACAGAACAATACAATGCATACATACTACAAATTCAATGCTTTATTTAAACACTGAAGTCAAAGATATTTAAGAGTTCTATAGAAGGTCGCAATTCGGAAATGCCAAGTCAATTGTCAAAAGAAAGCGCCCTTTCAATTGTACATTCACTCTGTGAAGATTATATTGATTGTGCGCTAAAGATGTTTACAAATACATGTACATATGTACATCGAGAATGCCTTTCAACGGCAACTTTTTAGAGCGTATGATGAGTCTCTTTAGTCTTTACTCTGATTTAGCAAACAAAACGGTACGATGAACACCTCGATTTCCTATATGGCAAATCAACTGTGAAAAAAAAACAATATAAGACTGCAACTGTAGAATCCAAATTCAGTAAAATTGTTAGTTAAACTTAACAACGTGTAAAGCAAAGCCAGTATTTTTACTTCCCTCTGAAACAATAAAGTGTGTAAAGTATTCTCTCTTTTCATTTAATTTATTCTTCCAATCTTTTTACGAAGTTTAATGTAAATAAAAAATAATTTTATTTATCATTCATGAACAGTCTATCCTTACTAATATTATATTTACTTACTAATATTTTTAAACGCGAATGTTTGTGAGTATGGATGTTTGTTCCTCTTTCACACATATACATTATACAACTGTATTGATTTTGATGAAATTTGGTATAGGGTTCTCGTGGGATGAATCAGATTTCAAATTCGAATGGATGGCACGGAACAGGAGAGGACAGGAGGACATGCTTTTCGTCAAGGTATAAAATGAAATGGGACAGAACGGGCTATAACGGGACGGGAAAAGCAGTATAGTCGACGACGCGGCGGTTACATTGAATTTAAAATATATAAAACAGTTAGTACATGAAATAATTGGTTGTTGATGTATACAGGCCTCGAAAACTATCTGCACCCGAGCGAAGCCGGACCGCTAGTATATGATAATTACGTCATTATCTATGCCTACTTCTAATTATCATGTTAGTATGGTGTCATGATAAACTTGCTAGTATTCTATTTACGATTCTTTTATTTACCTCTTTCCGATAGCATTGATTTATTAATGTTTAATCCACCATTGTCAATTTCATTATAAATGCGAATGGCCCTCACCGCTTCTATTTTTACCTATCTATAATTATTGAACGGTCGAATAAAAAAGATTCGTTATTGACTGCCACAATGACATTGTTCGCTGATAACGTCTATTGTTCTTGTTTAAATGTGAGCGCTTCTGTATCAGATATTCACATATTTAAAGCCTTGACGCTGATTTGTACAATACCTTGCATATACATCCCTACAATAAGATATTTTCGTATCTAACGCACTTTTTTGACGTGAAAAAAGCCATTAAACTTCCTCTGCGCTACTCTGGAGGAAGCGAAAAGGATTATGCCAGTTGCTAGCGATCTATACAACTAGCTTCTCTCCAGATAGTTTGAGATGATTTTAGAATGGAATTATTCAGATTAATGGTGAATCCAGCACTAAAATTGTACTAAAACTATGAATTTTGTGACGTAGAGTAGCAACAGCTACATTTTCAAATGGCACCAACTGGAACCGCCGTTTGTCAGTGTTATCCCAGATACAGTGAATTCCGAGATTTCTGCTACCTAACATGGCCGCTTCCCCGAATTAACTCCTAATTTCTAACCTACGTTATTCTCGTGCATTGGTATTTCAAAAATAAACTTAACAACAAAAATATCAGTCCTACAAGCTTTATAATGTACAGTAAATCAAACGAACTAAGAAACCTTTAGCTTCATATAAAAAAGGCAAAATACATAAATTGTCATGTACCTATATCTTGATGTTACAGTAAATAGTTTTCATTGATAAGCAGTAACTGAATGAATAAAACGTTTATTAACGGTTGTGTAATCCACGCCACTACGTTATAAACGAAAACAAGGCTCATTTATAAGTCGTATTAGGTATTGATCAATCCAATAATTTAGTTAACACTGGTAACTATATCTTCTTACAGACAATTCCTATTAGCAAGACTACGTGTTCGTAAAATAAGTCTCGAGGGGATTCTATTTCACCACAAACCTTTCCACGGATCAAAGTAAAGCGTCCTACGTGCATGTAAATGTAATATCAACTTCGGTGTCGCTAAAGGGACTTGGCAACTGTAATTTCTCTTTGTGGTAACCCTAAATTGTCGCTCTTTGTACGACCACCCGTTAAAGTGTCGCATTTAAAATTTAATAAAAATAAACCTGCTCCCGCTCAATATTCTCGCATGATACAGTTACGTAGAACGTTTGAAGCTTTTATAAGGTTTCCATCATGTTGTTTTGTTATGATTCACCTTTTCCATACAACATATATGACGCGTTCTTTTTATAACAGTTGTTTGTAAATTAAACAATGGCAGACATACTGGGTTGTTTTTACTTTCCTTGGCTTTATTTTTAGGACTTTTGTAATCATTTTGTGCGACAGGATTCGGTCATACCGTTTTCAAGAATAGAATACAATGACCGTAACCTATTTTGATGTTAACATCAAGTCAATAGTAGCTATCGACGAGCGGTACGCTTGCAAGAGGATCGCCTTTTGTTTGAGCTGATACCCTGATCCAGGTCAATCACGATAATGTAATATTGATTTAGAGGGTGACGGCTGATTTCAATCGTCTCTTAGAATTCTCCAGTATTGCACAGTCTGTAGCTAAGCCACTAGTATTGTCCGATATGAAGATAATAGCCAGATGCTACGTCTGTGGACGCCAATTGTAGAATCTAGACATAACACAACTTGTAGCAACTGCTGATATCACGCTTGCTTCATAACACCACATTTAAAAATCATAACATAAATATTACAGTTACTTTACGAAAAAAATCTCCTCCTAGGCTCTATTTTCCATCGATGCCACATCAATTACAATAAAAAGTTAAGTCGTGTAAACAACTTAAGTAAAATTAATGGTAAAATCGCACCGTACGCAACCGTGAACCTAAAGTAGTTACATTACATAATAGCCTAATTGAACACGGTCACAGAATTATTGAATAGAATTCTACAAAGCATTTACTGTCCCTGATTGATATATCTATATGAAAAGCTTTATGGTCTTGTAATAAATAAATCGAAAACCTAGAACGTAAAAAATAACGTTATATAAAAAGGTGAAAAATGCTGCCATCCTGCACATATCCGAACAAAAGTTGTCAACTTTAAAATTTAATATGAACGGACTGTACGCTGCCCTCTTATAACTTTACTGAGGCAGCTAGGTACCCTCGAAGTCCATAGTATTACGATTCATACGCTACGCCGGTGTGCAGAAAACTCACTAGTATGTGCATAATATATCTAATGTTACTATACCTGAAATGAATCTTATTTTTCCAAATTATTTTATGAGACAGTCTTCTTTTAATGATTCCATAGTATTTGTTACTTTTATCGATGGCATTTTAAGTATAATCCTCACTATGAATAAGCGTAAGGTAGAATACGGATAATAAAATAAATCTTGCTTAATCAGTTTATAACTAATACGAGTATAATGTATCAACGGATTCATAGCTTATGCGGCAGTGATTATCTAGTTACTGTCGCTTCGATTGAAGTGGATTAAGTGAGCTTATTATATACTATATTGGTGGGAATCCACACACATAGTAACCAAATTACCCAGGTGTACCGTAACAAAAAATAAAAATTATGAATGTGATTAGTAAGTCTTTTTCAGCCAATATTTACTCAATCATTCTGCGGGAAGTTTTCAATGAAGATAGCAAACTTAACCCTTACATAAAACATAAATATTCAATAGGTACTCTCAATAAAATACATTGCTGATTAAAACTACAATCCTAATTCTCATGGCTGAATACATGCAATTAATTAAAATTTTGTATTTAATTAATTAATTTATTTATTTTAATCTTTATTATACACAAACTTAACAAATACATAGCTAAACAGAAATAATAATAACAAAGAGTACAAATGGCGGTCTTATCACTCAACAGCAATATCTTACAGACAACCATAATTGATTATCAATGTAAAATATTTAAATCAAGTGTAGGTATGCTGACGGCGGTCATACTAAAAAACGAAATTGTAGCGTTGTAAAGCAGTGGGGTGCAGAATCAGCGACACGGAGTATGGCAGTGTGCCAGACCACATCCATGTCATTTACTCCAGCAGTGATGCCGTAACGTACCGCTACACGCCTGTACCAAGCCTTGATAATGTGCCCACTAGCCACGATGTTTTGTTCATGCGACCTCTTCCAGACTCATTTTGCAATCGAATTTGATATCCAGCCTTTTACGCGACCGTATATGACCATTGGGAGTTGTGTACAGTAGTTGCGGTATCGTGTTGATTGTACGAATACAAGTAAGCACTCCAGTTTTATTACTAATAAACTGGGATGGAGAGAAACTTTTATTCCAAATCTTCCCAAGTAAGACGTAGCGTGTCCCGAGTCTTATCGAGGACATGCATAGGTAATGTCTCCTACAGAGATGTATTGAACTTTCCTTACTCTACAATTGGCTGTATTGCCAAGGACTTATTATTCTGTAAGGAGTTTTACTATTAAAAATATGATTTTCTTTGATCCACACAATACAATAAACTTCAAAACGTTTGCCTACAGACTATAGAGGTATGATTGTGAATAAATCTAAGATTATTTTCATGCTAAATTGAGGGCAAGTATGGCTAGCAAACCTGCATTGGGAAACTAATATTCGAAAATAATATCCAGTTGTCCCATTCCAACATAACGCTCTCTGTGGCTTCGGGCCAAAACTACGTCAGGACTTAATGTAGTGTGAACTTTTTACGATGCCAAATGAACTCTAGCAAAATTTCCATGGAAATCAATGAAAAAATTAAGTCTATTCAATTAGAAAAAGATGTTACTACCGTAATGCGATACCTTTAATATCGCATTAAGCTCGCTTAGATTCATAATATTTCAAATACGCACAAAAAGTTGGATAATTTAATAATCAATCATAAAACCAAATAAATTATATGATGGTATGGAGATTAAAGCTAGTAAACTTGACTTTGATCATGCATTTGCCATTACAATGTTTTGTTGACCTAATGAGTTATACTGGCAAGGCTAGCTTTACCACATGTTTCAATGTTGCCAGGACTATCCCGATTTTATTTATATTTTCCCACATTTTAATAAGCTGTCCCAGTTTCGTTCACAGTTCGTTCAGTCATCGTTCAAATTATTCTGGGTGACTCGGTTAAAAAATCACATTGATAAACTATAAGCATATTCTTCTACCGATTAACCGAACTCTGACCGTTGTCAAGACATATTATCCCTATTTTTTACCAAAAGAAAGTCCTCGGGCAGACGTCTTTCATGTTTTATAGTTTTGCTTTACCATAGTTCAAGTGACAGTACAATACACATTACATTATTTCCACTAGCTTTTCTGTGACATGTCTTTGACCTGCGGAATACGCATGTGTACCATGCATGAGACCCAAATGGCAAAATATCATCGACACCAGTCTGGATGTTTTACAATCAGCTTGATTAATAGACTGAAGTTCAGTCCGATCTCATTTTAAAAAATACAGTATGTGCCTTCATCATCAAATACGTTGTGGAGGACATACGCCATTCTTCCACAGAAATACGTCTTACTTTGTGAACAATTATAAATAGAAAATATACTAAAATATTAGGTATAAAATGTTACAATACAAATGCATACGGCTTATTTTTAATGGAGTAGCAGTAATTAGTAATTCCCAGTCATTAACTAAGCTACTCGTCAGACGTGCAAAAAGTATTATTTTCTTTACATGTAAAATTCATACCTGTAAACTTGAATCATAAAAATCTCCCTATACCAATGAGATAATTACTTTCTTTATATTTGATTGAAGCTTACTTTTTCATTATGCATTATATTTTTAGTGTACCAAACACGTTAGAAATTCGCTTTACGTAATTTTATGTAGCAATCGTAGTATGTGAATGGTTTTTTAACCGACTTCAAAAAAAGGAGGAGGTTCTCAATTCGACTGTATGTTGTTTTTTTTTATTTATTTTTTTATGTTTGTTACCTCGTTTCTCTGTACTGTGTGAACCGATTTCGACCATTCTTTTTTGGTGGTTATAAGTGTAGGTATTAGAATAAGCACTCACTTCCAGGAACTAACTATTGTATATTTTGTAAATTAACACTTAATACATTCACAGACAGAGTAAAATTATAATTATGCGACTCGGAGCGAGATGTGCTCGTGACGAGAGATGGCAGACTGTCTTCTTTCATCCAAATAAACCGACCCTTTTATAGGACTACCCGAATGAGGATCGGTGGGGATAAATCTTCCAGAAAATATATTTAAGCCATAAAATAGGGTCTATCCTTTCAACTAAAAATTAAGGTCGGCCCAAACATCTGGGCTATTGTCCAAACAGAAAGGTTTACCCAAACATGTGTACTATTGTCTAAAAAACATAAATTTGTTGCAAAGGTTTACCGCCACTAAAGAACTTAACTATAATAATACAGTTTTATTGCCCCGGCATGAACGGGTCATTACAATTAGGAAACAATAATTTAGAACAGCATCTTTTTAACTAATATTATACAATAGGGTACACAAAAATTCTTATTTTAGTAAAACGACTCGCAGATGTTTTATGATTAAACATCTGCAGTCATATCTTAAAATGAAATGCGTGTTTAAATAATGTTCAAATTACAAATAATAAGCGTGTTATTTTATAAGCTAAATCTAAGTTGGCGTATTGCTACCGCCACACTTTCTTTGATTGAAAGCTGGTGCTTGTCATTTGGTCCCATAAAAATATAGTGAAAATCTGATGAATATCTTCGGACCTGGAGATGGGAACTCCTTAAAATTAAGTAAGATTCCAATAGTTCTTTTTGCATGAGGTTCATTATAAAAGTTAAGTTACTGTGAGAAAGGGAAAAAGGGGTGGGGGGGAGGGGTAGGTGATAAAATTAAAATACTCGTAAATTCTAATATCTTCGGCAGCTTTTGAATGATTATAGTGATTTCTTTTTCATTGGAAAGAATGTATTGACAGGTTGATCCCAGGAACGCAACATGAAGATCTGATGATCATATTCGGACCTGTAGTGTAGAACTCTTCAAAATTTAGTAGGATTCTATTCTCTAGTAGTTCTTTTTGCATTGGGTTCAGTATAAAAGCTAAGCTACAGTAGTGGAGGGAAAAGGGGGCAGGGGCAAAGGTTGGGGGGGCTGGTGGAGAAAAAAATAAACATGTGAATACTCCAATATCTTCGGCAGCTTTTAGCCGATTTTAGCGATTTCATTATCATCGGAAAGAACATATTCCTTGTGGGGACCAAATTTTCTTCATTTAAATTCCTATAAACACTAAAAAGATATAAATAACAATAATTTTTAATAAAAAAATAAAAACCGACTTCAAAACAAAAACCACTAAAAATAAAAAAATAACAAAATAATAAGTACCACTCAAAGCAAAAAGAAATATTTATTTCATGGAACTTGTGCTTGTTGATTAATTTGCTTAATGACTTGACTAGCCAACAAATCAAAATATATGCATAACATATTGAAGGCGGGTCGCCCAGTACCAAACATATAGATATTTAAATTAATATAAGGCATAGGTCCTACATGTTTGGTACATGGCGAAACGTGGGTGTCCTGGTTGCACCTCTATTTCCCCCTCCGGGAAAAAAAGCGTGAATTAATGTATTTGCTATGGGCCAAGTGATTAATGCGGGCAGTATTCATAATGTCCAGGCAGTATGAATATTGCCAAGCCATATCGGGCCAAGTGATTAATTACAATCTAAACTCACCTATTTATCGCATTGCCCGGGCATTATGAATATGGCTACATGATGATCGAGCAATGTGATTAACAGGTGATTTTTTACGTGATGCGCTGCCGCAAGGGCGAAGGGGCTGAACTTTCCGTAGCGCCGGAGACGATGCAGAAGCTAATTTGTATTGACAACAACAACTATAATCCTCCTCCTCCCAACCCATCCCCTCGTGCTGCCCTATTCTAAATTCTACCACTTCGGCTCATTCTTATGATTTTGATTCGCTTTACATCACTCTGCCCAATAGGCACTTGGCATTATTCATAATGCCCGGGCAATGTGATAAATTGATTGGTTATAATCACATTGCCGGCTCTTATTGGGCATTATTCATATTGCCCGAGCATTATGAATAATGCCCGATTAATCACTTGGCCCATAACATATGTAATACATACTAAATGCCAGCACAATCGACTTCATTTCTGATTAACTGGTAGAGTAGTACTTCATCCAATTCTAAATAAACTTGAGTACAGATTAAAAATGCGTCTAATTTACTTGTACTTATTGACAATCTACTTTTAATAGGTCATGCACGAATTAAACTTCTATTGGCTATCGAAATGTCATTTCATATAGCAATATGATATATGGCAGTAATTAGACTGCTAACAAAACCCGATTACGTGATGCGTAGCGGTGTATAATTAATTAACTGTACTAAATCAAACAGGTTTGTACATCAAACGTGATTACCGCAACGTAGTATTGGCACTGTTGCTGAGATGTAATTACAATGCATTTCACCTATTATATCTTTATTATTTAAACATTCGTAGAGGAAATAAAAGTCAAATAATTTTATTATTATAACACAATCAGACAAGGCAACACCTGTCTACAACGGACTTCATTTCTTAGTTAATTCTGATCCACGAAAAGTTATATGTAATATGCACTTAATTATTAAGAGCGTTTATACCCTGCACGCGCGTTTTGGCTTAAAAACAGGACTTTTCAAATGAGTTAATAGCCACCAATTAACAATTTAAAGGAAAAATAATTATTACTAATTTTAGAAAAGCTTGTCATCTAGGGATTTTGGTGGAAAACATTATAGATTGATGGATAATTTGTGAGTACTATACGGATTACTGAACACAAGTTTCGTTATTTAGGCTTTAAATGGCAATTTAGAAGCTTAAGATATCCGAAACCACAAAATATAAGATGAAAATAAAAATATTATCAGATTAATAAGACCCTTATGGAGGGATTTTGCTGAGAAAAATAATCTTTTTGTGTTTAGTTCCTGAAAAATAAAAATTTAAACAATGCAAAATTATTCAGAAACTATCGTCAAGAACTATTTTTTTTCACCAACTTATCGTACATAATTTTTTATAGCAATTGCATATTACAATAGAAGAACATCTTATCAATAAATTGCCATTTTTATATTTCAACAAAATTAGTTTTCATGTTTTCTACAAATATTTTAAAAACCACTATAAAACACGCTGTCCGACGTGGATCAAATCAGACCGCCGCAAGGCCTTCTAGAGGGAGGACGTATCGCTCGTCGCTCCGGCCTGGCTGCAGTCGATTATGCCGCGCGTAGTAAAAATAGCCACGCGCGGAATGCGATTACCACATCTTAGTACTTTGGTAGTAAAATATTTAATTATTTTTATTACCTACAATGATTTTGTATTGAGTATAAATTATGTTTCAGGTAATATAATGGGATGTAATTCTGAAGCTAAATTATGTTATGTATTGTAATATAAAATTAAATATATTTCGTAATTGTAAGGGGTTGTAAGGCCCCTAACACTATTTATGTGTTCGAACACGAAATGATTAATAAAACGTCCGTAGTGTCTACTGATTGAACACTGATTTGAATGCAACTTAACAATGTAATAATAACGAAAATATGATTAGTATCCAAAATTTGTATTATTCTTTGCTTGCACAGTAATATTTGTCTACTTATAATGCAAATAAAATATTTTTATGATATTATATTACAGTTACATTTCAATTGAATATTTGAAGCGCACGGGTCAAAGTTGTTTGAGCCGATTGTATAGCGAGCCGACGCGGCAGCTCTACGCACACAGCTTTGGTCGCTTATGTGTGCGTGAAATTAACGAAGAAATACCTATAGTTGACTTTGCGCGCAAGGTGTATACGCTCTTAAAGTAATTTTAATCACAACACAGAATCAAAAGCTCAGAACAGAATAATATAACACCTATCTACTTTAAAAAGAGCTCGAGTGCAATCCCCTCAAATACAGTCATTTGCTCCAGTGGTTATCGGATCCAAAATCCCTAGCCAACTCCTATTTCAACGTACTAATTCCAAGGGTTACGACCGCAAGTGCTGTTCATTCTCAGATCATCATCCCTCCTATCTTAGAAGAAAACTTTGCGCATAGCTTTATTTGCCACCGTTACAAGCTAAACCACTTTAACTTTATTGACTACTTAACTGTCAGTGTAATAGATTTATCTCGGGTGTAATCAAGATGCATGTATGTAGACATGCGGGGACATGCTTCATGTACGGCGCCAATAACCTTCGCAACATGTGTCGTTACGTAAGCCATTTACTTATTGTTATGCCTTACTCCATATTATTGTATTAGTGTGATTTATGCCACCAGCAACTACGCATCGTCTTTGCATATATTGTTTCCTTCTCTTTGCGGAAATGTTATCATATATGATATACCTATCTAAATAAAAATACATACATGCAATATACTGGGTATCTCAAGACTGCTACCGAAAACGAAGCGTAGTTTTAGTGACTACAAATACAATGCAACTAATAATTTCGCAAATAAACGCGACAATTACTTTATATTATTTTTTAAATATCGTCATTTTTGGGTGGTAAATCCATAGTTTTTGCTAAAATTATAATTTAAACTCTTTTATTCCTTAGAGTATTTATAAATAAAAGGGTATACACTATTATTTTAAGAAAAAAATGCATTTACCACCCAAATATGGTCATAGGAAAAAAATAACAAAAAAAAATTGTCTCTTTTTTTTGCAACTTTTTCTGTTGCATTGTGTCTGAACTCGCTTAAACTACCACCCGGCTTCGTTTTCGGTAGCAGTCTTGATATACCCTGTATACATAATGTTCATTCGAAACAAGAATAAACTGCTAAGCTGATTTTTACTAGGCTTTAATTATAGCACTCTTTAATAACAATTTACAAAGCTATATGTGATTTTATAATTTGTAGATGAGATAGGAAAGACCAAGAACGGAACTAACTTGAGATGAATGTAACAAATGAAAGGGTGAAAAAAAAATGTTATCTACGCTGACGTGTTGTATGACGAACATGATTCATTACGAATCCCCTTTATAAACTCATTTGCAAAAAAACGGGCACCTAAGCAATGAACCATTTCAAATGTTACTATTGGTTTGTTTGATAATTATAGGTAGTTTTACTTTCATAATTTTGTAAATGAATAAGCAAATAATCGTTTTCGTCAGTATTATCATAAAATTTTGAAAAAAATTATGGGTTTTAACGCTAAAGTTCACTAGTAGTGTATGCTCGCTAGTAGTGCATATGCTCGTGAAGTAAAAGTTAACAAAGATTTTTGTTCGTTTTTTCTTTAATAAAGTAAAAGCAGATAAATGTTTAGTATCGAGTGTGACCCCCTCTAGCTGAAATCACAGCTTGAATTCGTCTGGGTATGCTAGCGAGGATATCCCGGATACTTGCTTGCGGAATACGTTCCCACTCCGCGGTAATCACATTCTTCAGCTCTCTGATGGTCTGCGGAGCCGGTTGTACTGATCTCACGCGTCGTTTCAGAACGTCCCAGACATGCTCTATAGGATTGAGCCTGGTTCTGGAAGAAAACCATGTACCCAACCACGGGATGATCGTTTTCTTGTGAGTCGCGCATTGAGAAATCGCAAGTCTTCGTATGTGGACCTTAAGAACAACCTCGAAGAAGTAAGAAGTGTGCATATTAGTCTATGGACGGTCAGGAGGAGGCTTCTCGCGGCTTATATACGCAGTCATCGCCCGGCCCGCGGCCCTAAGTTACTCCGTGAGCACAGAGTTGCCAGGCTTAGGATTGCTCGAAATTGTGAGTCATGGACTCAAGAAGACTGGAATAGGGTATTGTTCTCCGATGAAGCCAGGATATCTCTGTTCGGTGAAGATCGACGTCAGCGAGTGCTACGAAGACGAGGAGAACGCTTTGCAGAGGTTTGTTTTGAAGAAATCACACCTTATGGTGGGGGCTCTGTTATGTTTTGGGCAGGAATAAATTCAATGGATCGTACAGAGTTAGTCTTCATTGAAAACGGCTCAGTGACTGGACATCGATACATAACGGAAGTTCTAATTCCTCATGCACAACCCGCATTGGTCGCTTTAGGCGAAGACTCAATTTTTATGGACGACAACGCTCGCGCCCACCGGTCTGGCGATGTGGAAGCGTATGTGCAAGAGGTCGGCATTCGTCGTTTGGATTGGCCAGCTCGAAGTCCCGACCTCAATCCTATAGAGCATGTCTGGGACGTTCTGAAACGACGCGTGAGATCAGTACAACCGGCTCCGCAGACCATTAGAGAGCTGAAGAATGTGATTACCGCGGAGTGGGAACGTATTCCGCAAGCAAGTATCCGGGATATCCTCGCTAGCATACCCAGACGAATTCAAGCTGTGATTTCAGCTAGAGGGGGTCACACTCGATACTAAACATTTATCTGCTTTTACTTTATTAAAGAAAAAATAAACAATAATCTTTGTTAACTTTAAATTCACGAGCATATGCACTACTAGCGAGCATACACTACTAGTGAACTTTAGCATTAAAACTCATAAATTTTATTAAAATTTTATGATAATACTGACGAAAACGATTATTTGCTTATTAATTTACAAAATTGTGAAAGTAAAACTACCTATAATTATCAAACAAACCAATAGTAACATTTGAAATGGTTCATTGCTCAGGTGCCCGTTTTTTTTTGCAAATGAGTTTATGTTGCACTCACAAACATGTACGAGTATCATCAGGGTTTCGTTGTAACGACTCGATGGTACAAATATACCAGCAAAGTAACCTTTTGCGGATTTTTCAACTGCGTTTATTTTTCTTAAAGCATAATTTTGATTTTTATTTCTTAGTAACAATAGCCAGAATCAAAGGATAACAATAGAAAGGTAGAATAAGAGTTTGAAAATCGTTAAATTCGTCGAGCGTTTGCCATTAAATTTAACATGCATAGATACAAGCTATTCGTAAGTTACAAAACGCTGCAAACTGTGAATAAGTAAAAGCATTTTAACTGCATTTCTTGTACATACTTGAGGCACAAAGAGACAACTTTATTGTATTTTACACATACCACTTAAAATATGTTTTTATTTTTATTTTATTTTATCATTTACGGAAAACGTATATTACAGTTAGATTATAATTATAACTAATTGGTCCTGATTCTTTACTACAATAATTTTTGATCATACATTTCTTAAAGAGTTTTCTCATAGTAGTAACAAAGAATCCAAAGCAGGCCCTTATTATCAAATGGAAAAGACAGACACGCGAATAATCTTGATATGGCTCATACCAAGAGTGTCGCGTGTACTCTCATCTGATATCGGTATCGGCACGCATAACTCAATTACTGCATACTTGCTGCAAAAGAACCTACACATATAGTGTCGCAGTGTCGATAAAATCAGCTTTAAATTAATAAAGCCATTTTATGAAACGCGTGCATGTTTTAACTTCACTTTTATTAAACGTTATGGCCTCAATCTAGCTAATGATTTTATCATAAATCTTTCAAAATTGTTTTATTATATAGTTCCTATCAATAATGTATACAAACTATAAGTTTATATTGATATATGCACTGTTTAGTGTCTACTTACGTAATATCATAAATTTCCAGGATGAGTTTGAAGTACACAGCATATACAGGGTATATCAAGACTGCTACCGAAAACGGAGCCGGGTGGTAGTTTAAACGACTTCAGACACAATGGAACAGAAAAAGTTGCAAAAAAAACGACAATTTTTTTTTTTTGTTATTTTTCTCCTATTTCCATATTTGGGTGGTAAATACATTTTTTTCCTAAAATAATAGTGTATGCCCTTTTATTTATAAATACTCTAAGGTATAAAAGAGTTTAAATTATTATTTTAGCAAAAACTACGGATTTACCACCCAAAAATGACGATATTTAAAAAATCATAAAAAATAATTGTCGCGTTTCTATGCGAAATTTTTAATTGCATTGTGTTTGTAGCCACTGAAACTACCACCCGGCTTCGTTTTCGGTAGCAGTCTTGATATACCCTGTATATACTCACAATGGAACTATATCAAGTTAACCTGTCACAATCACAACGCGGTAACACTTGGTTGTTCTGGAACGGGGTCAAAAGGTGACAAAATATTGTTCTATTTAGGATCACGCTTGAGCGCCAATGCCATAATAGGCACTTATTTATGAATAGAACATAGATAATTATATTCTTATTAGACACTTTTATAAGATTATATTGATCATTAAATTATAGTATTTCCATAAATAATCAAAAATATACCTAGTATAGTAATATTTAAATTTGCATTCCAAATTTATTTGTGTTCATACCATACAGTGAACCTTAAGCATATCTAATACCTTCTCATACTAGTAAGTAGCAAATATATGATGAAAGGTTTTGGTAGGAATTTGCTATAATTTCATACAAACTCACTAACTTGTAAGTAGGTTGAATTTTTGATAAAATCCATCACTGCCCTAACCCCCGTTGACCCATTGGAATGGAACAATGGCCAAACCCTCTTTTCCTGTCTCATAACATGTAATGAGATGAAACCAGGGCCTAAAACATAAGTTGACATATATAACGGTAAGTTTACAGCTACTTACATGAAAATAAATTGAAACAAAAGCTTTGCGAATTAGCCCAATTTCGGTGAGACTGTCACCTTGTAACTTTGTAGAACATGGTGAAACATCCAACACTTGACAGTAAAACAAAATAATGTTTATTTTATGAATGAGAAGAATACATTTACAATATATAATAGTTCAACAAAATTTCGTTCTGAAATAATTGGCCACTTATAAAGTAACCGTATTTGATCTGCAAACATTTTCAGATTTTATACAAAGTTTATTAAATAAAAGAAGTCGTTGCTATCATTAATTTCAATCGTATCGTTCTTGCAATTCGAAACTTTTGTGACAGCACCAACTTTGGTCTTGTATTATTTATTAGATTTTATTAGAAAACTGTTTTACAAAAATGTTACGTAAGTATACAACTATTTACTGCTAACCCTAAAATTTCCTAAGTAACCAAATATAAGAGAATCTGATGTGTTAATTTGCAAAGACAATCGTTCCAATCGCGATTCTTAGCCGACACGCATTATATACGCGTATATATTTGACCAGTAGCAACAGAAGACTGTATACTTGCAAAGGTTCCCAACCTTTTGGATGAAAGCCAAAATTCTAAACAAACTTTTCAGAGATTGCTTACAAATACTGCCCAAGGGGGCAGTCACTTATGGTTTTGCTTCTCTGCTGGACTACAACACCCTTTTATAATTAGGTGCCAACTTATAGATTTACAGGCATAGGAAAAACCGTTTTAAAATACAGTTCGATGACCGAGAACTATCGTCCATTGCAAAAAAACGAAAATAACTAAATTAAAAATATGTTCTAAAGATATTTCCTATGGCTTTGTTTTGTATATCTAATCCCATCATTTGAAATGTATAAAACCATTCTAGTGAAATAAGTGCCGCATACCAACGACGTTACACCCATTTTTAGGATGACATTTAACTAGGTTCTGCACACAACAGTGTCAGTATCGAGTATTTTAGAATGAAAGCTACACTCGTTTATCAAAACACAGCATCCACATAGAAACCCAACGTAATGGGCAACGACGCGGCGCCAACATTTAGTTGACGTCATAGTCTCTACCAACAGTAAAATGTCTCTATACTTTATTTATAAGATAGTAAGTTCCTATTTTTCTGATAGACGCGAATAAAAATAGATATTATTAGAATATTGAAACCTCCGTATTGTTAAGACCATTATTACAACTAAGCTTTACACTAAACTATAGGTAATAGAGGCATTAGGACGTTTCAAAAAGAAGAGATTTATGAACCTAATGGTGGTGAAAATTAAGCTAATGGCCTCAACAAGAACACTATGATAGGTACTAATTTTTAAATGCTTTACAAGAAAAGGATATTAGGTTCAAATATATAAATATTAATATATTTACATAGTAAGTAATACTAATTTTAGTAAATAAGTAAACACGCGAATTAAAGCCTAACCTACCATTATGCATATATCTCTTTTATAAGCTTACATTTTGAAACAAGTTTGAAAATCCCAGCAACGCGAGGCAACAACTTGAAGATATCTAGTTTTCTTATTAACTTATACTCCAACCTGATTTATGCGCAACATCCTCACCGCACTACTTATATTTCAATTTTCAACACGTGAGAATTTGTATTTTAAACCGAATCAGTGTTTTTTTCTACACTGAAAAAGCTTATAATAATAATATATTTATTTGTATAAGAAGCTTACAGACAGTTAATACCTATTTTTTATGTTAAAAAATTTCCACACTGTCGACTCGATACGTATAGGTACATACTGCGGTTTTTATTCAAATCTATGTCTGCCTATATTTCTAGAGCTGAATAAATAAGCTCCACTTGTTTCAGACTCAATAACTGACAGGCCGCAATAAAAATAAAAATTGCAGTGGACACATTTTATGACGTCGTTTAATAAAACTAAAATCATTTAAAGTGCCTTTTCAGTGTCAATTTACTAAGTTTATGTACTATCACATTTCTAACAACTGTTGGCGCACTACCAGCTTCAATTAATTTACATATGAAACTCCTATACTCTCCAAATATAAATTAGGTTTAAAATTGCTTTAATTTTGTTAATTAAACTTATTAAGATAAAAGTTGATTATGTAAGCAATCCGAGCAAAATTGTATGAAAGAAAATAAAGCAATATAGAGTATTGGTAATACTAACATTAAAATTGTGTGATTATTTTTAGAATTTGACTGCACTTCACAGCTGTATATACGCAATGTAGTAAAATATATTCCTGGTCTTTACAAATGAATTAAATACATCAAAGTATTGAGACCGGTACATCAAGTATATTCCGAAGAATGCTACAAAAATGTTTCAAATTTGTGCGTACTTATTTATATTTAAAAACTAGGATTTCAAAGAAAAAAAAAAGCAATTTTGAGATACTGCCAAATTTCGGAATAAAATCGATTATAGAAACGTAAATACATTGTCTCTATCGGTTGTTGTCATGCAGTACTATGAAAGTATAATCTATATTGCAATTAAATAAGTCAAAATATCAGTAACAGCGGAACCCGAAATGTGTAGCGAGGCGAGTTTTCCACCATCGTGTATGATGGTAATTAATTACTTAGATTCACTAAATGTGCCAACTGGACAAAACTAATCACGACGTTTTCTTATTACTTTAAATTGAGAAAAGTGGTTTATATAAGGATTGTGAATTAGTGACTTGAGATTACTTTATCATTGAGTTATTGTAAAGACATTAACGCCCGAATACTGGAACGCCATTCAAATAATAAGTTCCTCTTAACAGCGCACGGCCCACTTAGCCAGTACATTTAATCGGGATTAACGTAGTTAAGCGCCATTTATATTTAAATTGCATTTTCCCAATATATTATAAGTCTTATACTCTGCGTGAGTTTGTATAGGAGCTATTTCAATATTAAAACAAAATCCGCAATTTTTAATCTTTCGTACCTCACTCCGTCATCAAAATGAGTCCCTTTATAATGTAATAACAAGCTTTTAAGGCAAAGGAAATGTCATGACACTGCTGGGATGTTATCGATATTTATACCTGCATTGGTCTGCATGTAATATGTGTTCGAAACAACGAATACTGTCGTACTTATGTTTTTAAAACAGATAGGAGAGTGCAATCAGTACAATCTATTTCCATTTTCCACCAATGCTTTATTGATTACGGATACTGTTATGGAGGTGATTAGATTTTCGTGTTCAATTCTATGCGCAATATTATCAATTATAATTATTAAGTAGCACCTAATTAGAAGCTATTTTATTTTATTTTAATATTCAATTATCACATGAAAATGATTATTAACACTTATCTTCTCTAAAATGCAAAAAATAGTTATAAGAGGTATTTGCAGTTGTATACTAAAGCATTCATATATTGAATATATACACATATACATATGTTGATAAATTAGTGATTTTTTATCTCAATTTCTTTTACAAAAAGTGTAGCAAATAAGTTCGGCGAACTGTGTGGGTTTTTAATTATACCTATAATATAATTATAATTTAGTTATTAATTATACCACCAGCGTGTATCTCTTCGGGGATATAAGTTTGAGTTTGGACATAATTGTACGCATACATACGTGATATGTATATATACATTCAACTGTGCATTCAACCCAAAATTTATGAAATTAGCTACTTCAAATAGCAGCAGTATTACATTTGTATTAAAATAATAAATTATACAATTGATATTTTTAATTCAAAGGAATTGAATAAATTAAAACTTTTAGATTATCCCGACTTAGCTGAAACCACGGACCGTGTAAAAATGGGAAGATGAATAAAACAAACCTCAGAGATTTAATGCAAAAAAATAAGGATACATTTTTACATTTTAGGAGAATTTTCGGCATGTACGAAACATAGCTCTAATTCCACCTGTGTAATTTATTTATGCAATAAGACCCTGGAACCTAAGCGTCTAATTTATGGAAGCAAACGGTCGAGGGACACTAAATAAATCATTCGCGATATTTGCCCCTAACCCAACGGTTTCTACACCCGACATTAATTAGAAAAGGACTCAATTATGTGCGTCGGTTGAACATAAAAACAACTCAATAACATAGTATAATTTATCATTAAATTCGTGACGAAAAACAGTTATTATTTCAATAAATCAAAAATAATACTAGGTCTAGCTTAACTGATATATATATATATATGGAATATTTTGTATATAATATTTTATAAAAAAATTATCATTGCATTATGATGAAAAAACCTGACTTTCATTATAAAAACAATAACATGAAAATAATATATGAATAAGTAAATAGTTTAATTTCTTATCACGAATTTGCTGGAAATCATAATTAGTTTAATTTAATAATTAATTGCTTTGTGCTCTTAGAAAATCCATAAAAATTGTAGAACATAAATATATTCGAAGGAATTCTTTTCAATCAGTTACTACGGGATACAAATTTCCCTCAAGGACTAATCCTTGATTGAATATCATGCAATTTAAAAATGCCTTTAAAGTAAATATTTGAGTAAAGAAGATGGATAAAAAAGTAAAAAATAAAGTAACATAAGAATAATTAATTGCTTTCAGCACTCATGCTTTAGATGTCTTAGAAGCCTTAATATCACCTAGATAAAGGAATAAAAATCTCGTCCTCGTTCATCAGACATTGAAATTAGTTTTCTAATAAATAATTACTTAAAATTAATATCTGCTTAATGATTACAAGCAATCACGATAGATAGAGGTATAAAAATATATTTTTTAATATGCATAAATTAAAAACTCATATTTAAATAGGGATTTGAATCAGAATAAAGGTTCCTAAACATTATTTATATGAAATCAATTATATTCTAGAATAATACTATATTGTACTTTACCTCGTAGCATGACGTAGACAGGACGCCGATATATAAATTTATACAAAAATCACAAATTGAATGTCACATATCATAGTTGTATCACTGATATAATATTGGATCTTAACTCCCAATTATAAACAAATATACACGGTGTTTAGAAAAGGTTTTAGTTCACTGCGTAACGCGCGTTCACGTGCAACGTGCCGATAAAAATATGAATATGTAGCGTGTACTGTGTACAGTGTAGTGTAGTGTGTAGTGATGTCGGACGCGGGACGCGGGATGTGATGTGTGATGTGCCAGTGAGTGAGTGGCACAATGTGAGTTGTGTCGACTGGCGAGCGCGGCGTGTCGTCGCTCCGGGCGTGCGCGCCGCCCGTCTCCGCGGACTCCACTGTAGGGCTTCTGTGCCGCGAGGGCGGCGCGCCCACGCTCGATACTGCTACCTAGCCTGCCTTCCCACCGCCCTCCCACATTGCAAAATCATTTATAAAAATTCAACTGTTTATAAAAACATCTTACTTACTCAACACACATTGTTCGCTTTTCTTTTGTCACTCGCTTCTTTATAGTGTTATTAAATTACCGCCTTCAGTAATGACACCGTACGTACCGGAGGCGTGGCTGTTTGACTAATCATCGTTTTCTATAAAACTGTTTACACTATCATTTGTGTTTTATTACTATTATTATTATATAATACCATATTTTTGATATCCTTATTTTTAGATCAATATTGTTCAGCGTATAATTTAGATTTCATAATTAAATTATAGTATTGTGGTTTAAACTCAGTTGTATAGAATTAGAACCTATTAATGTCGTCTTAATATAATTTAAGGATCTTTATTATGGATGGTGGCGGTGTAGCATGCTTGCGTATCGTTTCGTAGCAAATCCGTAGAGATGTAACGCATTCCTATTGGTATTAATTGACAGTTCAAATCAATTAAACAAAGATTTTAAACAATCTATATTGCTGTCACACTTTATATTAATACTACTCCAATTATTTAATGTAATAAAGATTTGAAACAAAGACTGTACATATTTTTGGGTTACTTACAAAGCATTGTCTGCAGTGCGTTATCTCGACAGGGGGTAGACAGCCGCTATATTTCCTTTTAAGTATATTTTAGTTCGTAGACTCTTCAGACAACATGTCTTAACTTACATCAAAAATGCGTTTTAAATCATATTTTGCTGAGAAATTGTACGAGTCGCGGCCAGTCAGACTATTTAATGTTTTCAATATCTACTAGCACCAGATTGTATTTTTATTTCTTGGGCATATATTTATAGGGTAGAGTAGTATTCGTGAGTCTTTCAATAAAAAATATAATTTTATTAGCAAAGGATGAATGAAAACGTTCACTAAGACTGTCTCGTCTGTGACTTACATAAGGTTTATGAATGTCGGCTAAATATTCTACAGTCGGCAGCATACGTTGACAATAAACTGCGACATTCAAGGTTTGATGCGATTTATATGCTAAATGCTTTGTTGATTCTAAGCGGGTGTTTAGGAAAACTGCTGTCATTGAACATGTATCATCATGGTATTAGTAAGTTATATCTGTATAACTTCTAGATTATTATTAATTTTACAAAATATTTATTATTACTTCTAAGCATTTGCAAGAAAATATTCTCAGACAAACAATGTGTTTTTCGAGTGCATGTATTTATTTTTAATTCACTTTTAAATTATAATACTATACGATTATATTGTTATATTGTAAATAAATGGCGTTACATCCTAAAGAATAGATAATAGTCCTTGTGACCGGAAAGCCCGACCTACTCAAAGATATTTTAATGCGTAATCATTGATAATTCGATTTCTAATTAATTTTAAATCATTGTAATTTACCTTTGTGGTCTGTTTCCCTCGCAGTTCAATTCTTCAATGAATCAAAGCGTTCACCACAAAATTGATTGAAGCAAAAACAAAGTTCGTTGAATAGTCGTGTCTTCTACAAACAAATGATATATATTACTTTAATTATTTTCACTAGTGATAATAACATTAATTGAAATTTTATGTTGTATTTCTGATAATTTCGAACATGGAATGAAAAAAATTGAATATCGAACAATGCAATATTAAGTTATTTTAAATTTAGAATGTTGTTATACATGCATATTAAAATCAGCCTGTACCCTGAAGTGTTACACCGTGCAGGTTTTATTATAAATTAAAATGACTAATATAGGTCTACCAGAATCTCATGGCATAAAATTAAAAAAAAACATAATGATTTTTATGTGGCAATACCATCGGTCAACAGCTGATTCAAAACTTGAGTTATGTCATTCGATATGAATATTTTAAGATTTCCATCCTTTCTTAGCGAAAATGTACAAATTTGTTTTACAATCACAAGTGAGACACATTGTTTACAAGGTTTATTGCCAGATCCATGAATAATTTGGTCAAATTTAAACAAAATCGACGATTTTAAAATCGACGTCGTTTTAACAAGTAAGTCGGAGTGAATAGTTTTGATACTTCATTTTTTTTTGTTAGTGTTAGATATTTGCATGTGTATTATCGTATATACTTTGATATCATTTTTTGAAACTAAACAGTAATGCATTAAATACCTATTTACAGGAATTTCCAGAGATTTTAGATAAGGAACGGTTTATTATTATTCCTTTATCTTCATCGTCTTCATCAGAAGATGTTCAGGAAGAGACAAGAGTATTTAGAAATAAGCTCTGACTAAAGTGTTAATGAAATAAAAAAGACTGAAAATAAAATTATAAGTTTTTATTTTACTATCTTGCATCTTTCGTATAACATTTATCGAATCTAATAATTATTTAAATAAATAATTATTAGACATTTACATTGATTTTACAATTTGAAAATTGAAAGTTGCTTGATTAAGTGAGAACTAATAAGAAGAGAGAATTAAAACGAAACTGATGGCTCGGTACCACCATTTTTATCTACGTTTTGATAGTACTAGCGCTCCCTCTATATTATAAATACTCGTAAGGCACGTATGTATATTATAATTCAAAATTGAAAAAATCTTATTTGCCTATTTTAATTGGTTATTAATCTAAAAGTACAATTTAAAAGTAATTTTAATGTTTAAATAACCTATATATTTTTACTTAAAACATTATATACTTTATTTACAAAGTTATACTAAAAAAATAATGTCAATTTTAAATAATAATTACTTACAATTATTGAAAGTATCAAAATATGTTCATCCAATTACCCCAGTGTTGCAATGCGTAAATTCAAATTTCCCAAAATGCCATGAGATTCTGGTAGACCTATATGTCAAACGATATCCTGTTTTTCTTCGATATACCCGAAGCCCTAAGTCTTCATTTAACACCCTTTTCACCGTGGTGCTTAACCCCATCTGAAGGGCCAACAGTTTCTGCTTACACACTGTTTACACAGTCGATCTAACTGATCCATAAAGTGGGTACACTAATTTTCTTCTGAATATAATCTGATCTGATAATGTTTCGGACGTTAAAAAACAACTAAAGCAGATCAATTCAACCTTTCTAATTTATGGGTCTATCGCAGATACGACAATGCGGCAGCGCACCACGTTAAAAATCACCTATTAATCACATTGCCCGATCATCATGTAACCATATTCATAATGCCCGGGCAATGTAATAAATAGGTGAGTTTAGATTGTAATTAATCACTTGGCCCGATATGGCTCGGCAATATTCATACTGCCCGGGCATTATGAATACTGACCGCATCAATCACTTGGCCCATAACATATACATTACACAGTAGCAGCCGGCAGGAGTGCACAGTCGTGGCAGTTTCGATCCAATCTTATTATAACTTGGACGACTTTCTGTTCACAGTTTCGTGGAAGTTAATGAGTGTCGTCTCTAAATTTCTTTGATAATACTTTCTGATTGGATCTATTGAATAAACAAGCTTTCCAATATGTTTTGATTCGGATGTTTGATTTTCATTTCTCTCTTTACCAACTTTACAAACATGTCAATAATAATTACTTTCGAATAGAATATCGCAATCAATCAATCGCAAAAAAAAAGCTCGGCAATATTCATACTGCCCAGGGATTATGAATACTGCCCGCATTAATCACTTGGCCCATAACATATACCGGGTATCTCAAGACTGCTACCGAAAACGAAGCCGGGTGGTAGTTTTAGTGGCTACAAACACAATGCAATTAAAAATTTCGCTTAGAAACGCGACAATTATTTTTTATGATTTTTTAAATATCGTCATTTTTGGGTGGTAAATCCATAGATTTTGCTAAAATAATAATTTAAACTCTCTTATATCTTAGAGTATTTATAAATTAAAGGGTATACACTATTATTTTAGGAAAAAATGTATTTACCACCAAAATATGGCAATAGGAAAAAAATTAAAAAAAAAATTGTCGCTTTTTTTTTGCAACTTTTTCTGTTGCATTGTGTCTGAAGTCGCTTAAACTACCACCCGGCTTCGTTTTCGGTAGCAGTCTTGATATACCCTGTATACTCTAAGATGTTAGGGCGTAAACCTCATAGTTTAACCCACAGATGTAAAGGATGGATTGTATCTTACTTTTTTAAAAAGAGTCATAGAAATTGCTTGCCATATCAGGAGAATTTCATGGTCCTTATTTTATTACATCTATTTTTTATTCTTATCTTTGTTATTGATGAGTAAAATGACATCATTTAAACTACATACACATCATATCGCGTCAGCACTTTTTATTCCAATCATTAAATTATTTATTTGCAACAAACAACGGTGTCTTTATTGCAATACATAGAATTACTAAATGACATGTTATATTAACACTAAGTGTTGTTACAAATATTGTCTTTGTGTTTTATTTTGATATTACATTTGATAATTTTAAAGACCTTTGTTTGGGTCTTAGCCATCGTGTTGTTGCTTTACTTCGTCATATTTCCACCACAAAACATTTGTATGTTGAACATATTACGTGATCAAAATATGGTGAATGTTTTCAATATGAATACTCGTAATTATTTCATTCGCCATTGAGTCATAAGCTCTTTGATAAGGTGATGCAAAGATATCAATCACATGGGCTGTGATCAATCATGGTTCAAGGGGTGTCCAATTGATTGCCCCATCTCACACAAATCACACACGCATTACATGCGTACTAGATATCCCGTGACACCAAATACGTATGGGAAAATATAAATAGTCTAGATGAGAGTGGAACAGTCAAAAAAACCGGAGGTACCACGTTCGAACCAGCCTCCAGACCCAGAGGCGAACACTTTTAGGTATCCAAAGTTATGTTAATTCGTAGCTAATTATAAATATTACTCACTTAAAACCGTGGTAGAGAATATCTAAAGAAAACGTGCAAAGATATCTATGAGTTCTAAATAAAAATGACCACAAACCTGCGCCAGACTAGTGATACACTATGACCTCAAACCCTCTCAATTATAGAAGTTTGTAATCTTCATTTATAAACTCATTTGCAAAAAAAACGGGCACCTGAGCAATGAACCATTTCATACTGCTAGCGAAGCGCCCAGCCAAGGAATAATAATTTGATACGATAAAAAGGATTCCTCCGTGTTTAAGGATGTGTGTCTGCAACTTGAATTTAATTGCTAACTTGTTTTTCGTGTATAAATCAAATGCCCAGCCTTGGGTAATAGGTAAAGAACGTGTCGGGTTATTGTTTGTTTGTGATATATATTATTACTAAAATAGGTGAACCTGGGGCTCAAAAGCTTCGGGGTGCTAAAGGTTTGCATAACTACCAACCCTTTATTTTGTAACACATTTTTCTGCAACGTTAATAAAACTGATTGAAACTGTTTTTTTGATATTGATAGTCATGATTAAACATTCGGTGCCAAATATGTTCTTACCATCTAAATAAGTACAAAATGGTACGACAAAAAAATTACGACCACCCCAATATTCATAACGAAACTGGCCCTCAAAAGGCCGAATAAAATTTTAAATTGTTACAACTGCGTCCAATTTAACTTTCCACATCAAAAGTATGTTGATGAACGAAACCGGGGTAATTCCATAAACACCTCCTTTTGTAATGTTGGCTTAAATATTCACAAAAAATAATTGCACTAAACACAAAAGGACTTTGTGACATATTAATCAAGCCGGCTTTACTCAAAGCTACCGGTCTTAATTGTCACTTACTAACCTCGCCTGTGATTCGGTTCGGATAAAAATCCTAGCCATGATCATGACAATCACATCAATACACACAGGTAATGGAGAGAATCGAGATAGAATCTTCACCGAATAAATGTGTTTTGTTTTTATTGTAATGAATGGCGAGGCGAGCATGCTGTTCGCCTGGTATTAAAGGATTTGACTGCTCATGGGCAGTAGCAAAACAACGCCATGAACTACAAAGCAATACTCTCATTCCACTGAGTTCGCCATTTGTTTGGTGAAAGAAAATGACATTGCAGTTGCACCTACCTAGGCGGTAGTGGTACACTTACTAACTTAATTTGTTTATGCCATTATCTCAATCTAAAACGTTGAAAATTTTCTTTTTTATTATAATTTATTTGGATTAAGCCAGCCCATAAATATTAACTCGCTTTAAATTCTGGCACAGGACCAGCCGCAAATCTAAGTCGCCTTATCGAACATGGACTAGAATGATATAGTGTGGCGAACCACCTCCCTGGTATGAAGCTTTGCAGCAGAAGCTATACCCGGCTGTAACATAATATTTAATTAACAATATTACGTTGAGTGTATTGCGCTCGTGTATGCGGACATTAATCACTGTGTAGATTTTACCGCCAATGAACTCATCAATCCCTATCACTCATCCTATATTCGAGCCACCATAATTATATTTTAATGGCCTCATATATAAGAGTATTATGGCGTTAATGTCAACTCGGCATAGGAATAAATGCATATTAAGTGCACATTTTCATCCAATATATAATTTTCAGCGACCTGTGTGTAATTATTCCGCATTGTGAGCTGCAGTGGTCGCTAATGTGGATTTTATACAAATGTATTTTACTCAAATATTTTCTTTTGTTTTCTTTTACTTACCCTTATCTATACTTGACTATGCTTACATGAGGTCAGCACAACATAATTATTTACATTTTCCACAATAATTTAGTTTAGAATTTTACGACCGGCTGCCGGCCTGATTTCGAACCTTCCGGGAATATTATTAGGCTTCAGGCCGCCACAGGTCACTTTCGCGCTAAAAATGTTACAATTGATATAAAATTACAGTAAATATTCCCTCTTTGATTTCTCTATCTTTAAAGTGTAGTCTAAAAATGATAGAACCGTTAAAGTCATACTAGAAATTAACAACATTATTACATAACTAATAACAAGCCTGAGGCAAAATATCACTTAATTATTGTATTTGGTGAGTGTGTGCACGTGTGTGTGTGAGTGCATGGTGCCCTGTTGGTTAACGGACTAGTAGCGACTACCAACATGTTCACGGTGGTCGCGGGTTCGAATCCCAGGGTACACCTCGGACTTTTCGGAGTCATGTGTGTATTGATAGTCAATCACCACGCACTAAAACGGTGAAGGAAAACATCATTGAAATAATTTAATTATTAAAATTATTTAATAATTGTTGGCTGATACTGATATGTAGTTATAACCTAGACATGTGCATACGACCTACAGCGCCACAAAACTTTCCAACAGTACGAATACCTAAAAAAAACAGGTTTTGTAGACATGTTTCGGTGTCCCATGTCCGAGTTGTGTTATAAAAACCGTCCCAAACACTCGCTTATATCCGGTTACATTTACTCTAACAAGCGCCTCCAACTTTACACGTGTGTACCGAGAATAACTAGCTGCTTAATTATTTCAACAGTTTGTTTACCACGCGTTTTTATTTTATTCACTAATTTAAATTAATTTAGCTCGTCTTTTGTGCTTTTTTTATTTCATTAAGTGATTTTTCACGTATTTTCTATCTAGTAGCTAGGAGAATGCACGGTAAAGATACGTCTAGTATCCTAATTAGAGTTCTACCAAGTGTCTGTGCAACATGGGGTTCAAAAGTAGACTAAAGGCTACCTACACCAAAACGATGGAAAAAATGCTGTAGAGGGAAGAATAATTATAAACTTATTCATAGACAGTTATAAAACCTATTTTAGTTATAGAGTGTCCTTTTTGAACAATTTTTAATTCAGTTAGAGTTTATTTATGTATGTATTTGTTTTTATTTATTTATTTCATACTATACTTCCAAAGATATTATAGATAGAAATAAAGATAGATTTAAAAAAAAAATAAACAATTTAAAGTAAATGTTTCATAAAGTTGAATCCTGCAACATAATATTTACCCAGATTTAATAATGTCTTCGTAGCTGTAAAATACTTTAACGTGCTGCTACTCATGTTAATTTTGCTTCTCACGCTAGTACTGATTGTTTGCAGCTATAAGCTGTGTTGAGTATATGTGCCTATATTGTCTGCCATATCTGAACTACAAGTACCGACGTATACATATCACACGTTTGTGCTCTTATCATTACGCAAGTTTAATCAAAGTAAGTTAATGTAATCAAACAGATATTTCTCTCATAAACATAAATTATTATAAAAACGAGATAATGATAATGTTAAGTGCATGCAAAACCACTGGACAAGTAGACATCAGCTCATAAACCACTTCTAATTTATACGTGATATGCGCTGCCCCATATTTTAACCTAAATTTATTACTGAAGTAAATTCATAAATACCGGCGTACGGCGTAGTAAGATTAAAAACATTAGGGGGTATTTATGGGGGCGAAAAAAGCTGTTGTCGCATTATGCAGCGGCGTACATGCGGACAGTCGCGTGCCTACCGTCGATACCATCGCTGCGGTCAACGGCATCGCCTTGCAACACCCTACTGACCGACACTGCAAAAGCCAGCAACCTAATACTGCCGCCGACCAGCGCACACTATCCAACGCTCTTGACAGTATTGCTTGATGCTTCATACACTAGATCTGACAAGATTTGTAAACGACGGCTCAGGGTCACTCAACGCTCTAAGTAGAGGGCTATGCTTGGTTTCTCCCAATGAGAACGAATCAAAAATGAGGAGCTTCGTGGGACAACAAAGGTTACAGGCTTAGGGTTTAGCTCGTTGAAGTGGCAGTGGGCCGAGCACGCTGCACGTAAAACCGATGGCCGCTAGAGCCGAAAGGTTCTCGAGCGGAGGCCACATACTAGCAAGCGAAGTGTTGGACACCCTCCCACACAGGTATAGGTTGAAGAAACTCGTTGGATGCAGGCCACTTCCAACAGGGACCTTAGAAAATGTTATTTTTTTGGTGGCGTAAACGTCTGCGGAAAGATCAAAACGTATCTATGGAAATCACATTTGGCACTCACGTGACTTCTGGTTACCAAATATAAATGATATTTGGCCGTACATTTTGACTTTTCGCAGGCGTTCATGTGGCGACCTATGAGGAAGGCTTATGTTCAGTGAACTTCCTGTGGCTGAAGAGAAATAGACATACTGTATTTGGTACAACTATAGTACGTACAACTTGAACTGGAACTATAATTACCATCAAGTGCCCGCAATTCTTTATACTTTTCATGCAAGTATAAAGAATATAATAGAGTCATTACCATGTGAAAATACTAATATGCCTTAAGATTGTTACAAGATATTACATTTATTGTACAGAAGATAGCTGCACAAAAGAGCAAAAAATATCTGGTACGAATTTCCGTAAGCTTGGTCACTGCACCGAAACAAAACATGTCTATTAATCCACAAGTATGTAAGTGTAAGTGATTCCTGTCTGGCTATTGTAAGAGCCAAAAGTATCTAGTAATTTCTGATACCCTTGACACAAGACTAGTGTTTTCAATGTTACAACTGGAATTTACATGTGACTCTTAACTTAAATATAAAAACAGATTGTAGTTTACACCATTGTCACACGACTGCGTGAACGCCTATACATACTCGTATAGTCAACAAATAAACCTGAACGTTCACAAAGGGTCACCTCGAGTCCAAACGCGATGATTATAATTTAAATTTCACGTGCAATAAAATATTTCCTCTATTCACTAAAAGCAACCGCACATTTACTGCGGCAAGCATATTAATGTTCCTCATTATTTGAGATACAAAAAACGATGTAGCGTAAATTAATGGCAAACTGAAAAGTTTGTTAAACACCATTTGCAGAATATACCCTTGTTTATTTAAAGTGGCTAGGTGAATAAATGTTGCTTTCTGGAAGCTAAGTTTGTATATAAATGAAATAGCATTTTCCGCTCACCCGACATGAAATAACAGGAACAATGCGGCTACAAATTATCTAAGAAGACAAACTGGTGCAATCATATGAATGCTAGCTTGAAAGGCCAATAATATAGACAGCCAATTCCTATATTTGCGTATGACGCAAACTGCATCTTTTCATAGAGGTTTAATAATTCATCAATATCTCAGATATCCAATTCGTAAATAAAATTATTTTACATTTTATGTCAATATGCATAATCTGAGCATTAATATCTAACTAATAACATTAACCAATTTTCTTAACACTAGAATTTACTACCTGTATACATAATACATCTCAATTGTTAGAAAACAAAACTCTACTTAAAAGGATCTTCTAAGTAATAGTAGAGATACAAATAGCTATTGGTACTGGTGAATGGTGATTAGTATAAAACAATTCGTATAAGTTATATAATATTTATTGAGCATGAATTGATTGTTTTTAAACTATTTAACTTTATAGCTCATTTGTGCATTTTTGTAGTTAGATGGCAGTACCCACGCATGCGCAACGATGCAGTGCGGCGGGGGCGTCGGCCGCAATATGGCGGAAGCGCTGTGGCGGCTGCAACGAGGACGCACGCGACTCCTGACAGCCGTCGGCGATGATGTCGACGGAAAATACCTCGCCGATATCGCCCCGGGACTTCTACTTGATGGTATGCGCCAACATGGCCTATATTCTCGGACATAAGCATTCGGTATTCCGCTTTCATTTAAAATTACTTTGCTTAGGCAAAATTAAGTTAAACGGAGGAGGTATTACTGATCATAATGCAATGAAATGATCAAAAGAATTGTATAGGCTTGTAATAAATTATAATTTCTGTATCCAGGCGTAGATTTCCAAGGCGGACGATCACTTAAAGGAATAAAATTTAATTGAGTGGATTTTATTTTGCATGAAATATTTTACGTTCTTTATTTTTTTATCTACATAATTTGGTTTAGGTGCCTCTAATTCGAAGAGGCTTGGTTTTACTCATATGTAAAGCATTTTCTACTTCAGTCTTTTCCATCTTATTTCCCAAAAAAAAAACATCCCATCCTTTCTCTACTTTTTCAAAACCAGGGTCCAGGCGTGCTGTTTGAGAAAAGCGCTAATTGGTAGTCTCTGCCACCTTAGTAGCAAAGATCGTAAATTGTACAGCTCCAACAGCATTTTTGACTTCATATAATCCTGGGTATAGGTATGTATAAGTGATTGGACCACCGACTCATCGCCAATGGATTATACTCGTATATCTAGACTCCACTGCATTTACTATCATTTGCCACATTACACCACCGATTAAAAAACTATCAGACATAATATAAATGAATTTCAAACTGAATTTAAATGTATCTAAATGTTACCAAATAAGCTTTTCCAGAAAAAATAATAATATACGTAATTTTTCTTACACAATTGATAACATCGAAATTAATCGAGTTAATGAAATATGTGATTTGGGCATTATTCACGACCATAAACTCATATTTGACAAACATATAGATAGAATTGTTAATAAACCATCTAAAGCATTAGGATTTTTAATTAGAGTTTCATCAGAATTCAATTCACTTAAATGTGTTAAAATACTGTATTGTTCTTTCGTACGCAGCCACTTAGAGTATGCATCGCAGGTGTGGAACCCTCGGTATGAGATTTATAAATCCCGTATCGAGGCCATACAAAAGAAATTTTTACACTATTTGGACTTCAGGGCTAGACAGGTCTCTAATGATTATATTCATCGCTGTAAAAAGTATCATTTCTTACCATTATACTTGCGACGCGACATTAATGACATATGTTATTTGGTGAACATTGCTAATGGTAGCATTGACTGTGAACAGCTTTTGAGTGGGATATTTATCCGTGCTCATTCAGCTACGCTGAGACAACGGTCATTATTGTCCGTACCATTTGCAACTACCAATTATAGACGCAATGCTTTTTTGTTACGTAGTGCCAGTAAATTTAATGAGGTGTCATGCCATTTAGATTTTGATTTGTTTTGCACTAGTACATCGGTAGTAAAACGCAAAATGAGCAATATGTTTTTTGAAACTTAATAATGGAAGGTCAAAAAGTACACCTTGTGTAGCTCAAAATGTATATTTAAACATTATATTATATTGTAATGTTTGATTGTTACTTTTGTTTTGTTTTCTTTTCTTTGTCAATAATTAAATTAATATCTCTATATGTGTCATAGAAAAAGTAGTTCATTCCTTAAATTAAAATAACTTATATTAGCTAGCATTTAAAAATCGGTGCACATTACATTATGTAGATACTGTATATGTGGAAGCTTGTTATCGGCAAATTTGTAACACACTTAAGATTTAAATATTTATGTCTGTAGGTAATTAGTCTGTAAGCTTTCCTAAAATTGTAAAATAAAATAAAATAAAATAAAAAATAATATGTCCTATAATCTATATAATACTTTGCTAAGCCCGGTCTTCCTTTCGAGGGCTAAATATTAAAAATCATTGGTGAATTTAAGTCATGTCGAAGAACTTTAACAAAGTCGAAATAAATCCAAGCAGACGCATAGATATCTACTTATTTCCACTTACAAAACACTTACTTTTCGGAGTTATTTTATATAGAGTAAAATATCACATTCTATAACAGTAAATAAAAACCTCTTGAAGAAATCTGCACGGCCAATAGTTCTCTACAAGAATTTTAAAAGATTGTCAGGCGACATGTCTTTGAATCCGCAGTAGTCCATCCTTGATTAATTATATAATATAATCCCATCAAAAACATCCTGTGAAAATATCCAAGTCTCGCAGCTCAGTTTTTCTACCGCAGTGAGATCTATGTAATTCCAAGTCGGTTAATTTATTTAATCCTTGTTTAAGGGACCTTCTGTATAAAGTTATTACATAAGTTATTATCATATCAATATCAAAAATCCTTTACGTTTTAAAAAAATGGATCGGTTTGGCCAGCAGCATTATGTATAAATTGTACAATAAATTATGTTTTCATGCGATGGCCAAGTCGATCTATTTATTTAATGTTTAAATTTTTCCTTGATGTAGACACTAAACACTAATTATATTCTAAATTTGAAGGTTCTAGGTCTGCTAGAAGTGCCTTAGACTTTTGATGATCGGTCAGTCAGTCAGTGAGTGACAAAATTAAGAAAGTTTGACAAGTTACAATTCCTAAACTACTGGTTCAAATTGAACGAAAATTTAAATATACCGTGTTTACACAATGCCTGCTTAGTAACTGAAAATTCAGGCTTCTTGCTGTAACCACAACGAAGTTATAGGGGGGTAGAAAATGATCTGAATTGCTTCGAGAAAAGGATGTTACGGCCATACCACTTTTTAGCTCGACTTGGAGGGGGCTCGGCCGCGCCCCCAGATATTTATTTGTTTCTCTTATACAGAAAAAGGTTAGAAACATGTTAAAAAGTACACATTGGATGTGAGACTGGTGTCTGATATATGCAGGGCCTGTGTTTCAGATCACCAGGAACTTCAGGCCGTGAGGTTACATTTTGCTTGCAATTAGATTAAAAAAATCATGATTGGGTTGATGCCTGATGACAAACAGCCGATCGCAATATCATACTTTTTATAATGAATCTGTAGTATTGATTTGAATAAAGCCATGCTGCTCCGATAAAAGGGAAACATACCTTTTTTTTACAGGAGACTAGCTTTTGCCCGCGACTTCGTCTGCGTGTTTATGTTATCATAATACGGCCGTAAAAGCAATACATATGAAAATAAAAATGTCATCCCTTATTTTATCCGCTTGTGCTATTTTTCAAAAAGTTGTTCACGTCATTATTTTTCGTTTAAAATAAGTAATAACTTCAGTTTTTGATGTTGTGTACATTTCAAACCCTATTTTAAGCCCTTTAAGGTTAATTAATTATAGGAAGAAAAAAATATGCAGTTAATAAGTTTAATATCTGCAACTCAATGGTTAAAATTTTCCATACATCAGTTTTTAACCCTTTCTTAGAGCTACCTTAAATCATAATAGGAACCACGGTGTAAAATTTCCCGGTTCTAACTTCAGTATTTTCGGCTGTGCGTTGATTGGGCAGTCAATAAGTCGCCCTATTTTCACAACACTTGAACCCTTATTTTAACCCCTTTAATTTTATAAAAATGAAGTATGCAGTTATATTTGTTTTTGATTGGCTAAAGCTTTAACAGATTCGATTTTCCATACAACAGTTTTTTAGTGCTACCCTACGTCACAATAGAAATCGTTGTGTAAAATTTCACGTTTCTAGCCGCAGTAGTTTTGGCTGTGCGTTGATTAGACAGTCATTAAATCACCCTAGTCTCGCAACACTTCAACTCCTATTTTAACCTCTTTAGGATTGATTTAAGACAAAAAAAAAGTATGCAGTTAGTTTTCTTTTTATATGATATGCACCAGACTTCAAAATAAGTCAAAATATATTTTTATCAATCTTTATTAATATAGAAATATACCTTAAAGATATTTTTTTTAATTTATCAACTCTAAATCGGTAATCAATCACTTTAGCGATGATATCCCGGACATCAGCCTGTTTGAGATTGAGATGGCCCTCAAACAACTTAAAAACAACAAGGCGCCGGGTGAGGAGGGAATCACTTCAGAGCTTCTGAAAGCGGGCGGAACGCCGGTACTGAAAGTCCTGCAGAGGCTCTTCAATTCCGTTCTCCTCGAGGGCTCAACGCCGGAGGCATGGAGCAGGAGCTTGGTGGTACTGTTCTTCAAAAAAGGTGATAACACTTTGCTGAAGAACTACAGGCCCATCTCGCTCCTGAGCCATGTCTATAAGTTGTTTTCAAGGGTCATCACAAATCGTCTCGAACGCAGGTTTGATGACTTCCAGCCTCCCGAACAAGCCGGTTTCCGAAAAGGCTTTAGTACCATAGACCATATTCATACGCTACGGCAGGTTATACAAAAAACCGAGGAGTATAACTTGCCGCTTTGTTTAGCGTTTGTGGACTATGAGAAAGCCTTTGATTCGATCGAGACCTGGGCTGTGCTACAGTCTCTTCAGCGGTGCCACATAGACTATCGGTACATCGAAGTGTTGAGGTGTATACCGGGTATCTCAAGACTGCTACCGAAAACGAAGCCGGGTGGTAGTTTTAGTGACTACAAACACAATGCAACAAAAAATTTCGCAAAGGAACGCGACAATGATTTTTTATGATTTTTTAAATATCGTCTTTTTTGGGTGGTAAATCCATAGTTTTTGATAGAATAATAATTTAAACACGTTTATACCTTAGATTATTTATAAATAAAAGGGTATTCACTATTATTTTAGGAAAAAATGTATTTACCACCCAAATATGGTCATAGGAAAAAAATAACAAAAAAAAAATTTGTCGCTTTTTTTTGCAACTTTTTCTGTTGCATTGTGTCTGAAGTCGCTTTAACTACCACCCGGCTTCGTTTTCGGTAGCAGTCTTGAGATACCCTGTATACAACAACGCCACCATGTCGGTCCGAGTACAGGATCAGAGCACGAAGGCTATTCCACTACAGAGAGGCGTGAGACAGGGAGATGTCATATCTCCGAAACTGTTCACTGCCGCGCTGAAAAATGCCTTCAAGCTCTTGCAGTGGAAAGGATTCGGCATCAACATCAACGGCGAGTATATTACTCACCTTCGATTTGCCGACGATATTGTAGTCTTGGCAGAATCGCTGGAAGACCTTAGCACTATGCTCGAAGACCTTAATCGAGTTTCCCAACAGGTGGGTCTTAAAATGAACATGGATAAAACGAAGATCATGTCGAATATCCATGTTGTGCCCACCCCCATTGGAGTTGGGGGCTCGACTCTCGAAGTTGTAGACGAATATGTCTATTTAGGACAAGTGGTCCGGTTAGGCAGGTCCAACTTCGAGAGAGAGGTCAATCGGCGAATCCAACTCGGTTGGGCAGCGTTCGGGAAACTTCGCGACGTCTTCTCGTCCAAAATACCTCAGTGCCTAAAATCGAAAGTCTTCGATAGTTGTGTGTTACCAGTGATGACATACGGCACCCAGACGTGGCCTCTCACTGTGGGCCTCATTAAAAGGCTCAAAGTCACTCAACGAGCCATGGAGCGGGCTATGCTCGGTGTTTCCCTACGAGATCGAATCAGAAATGAGGAGATCCGTAGGAGAACCAAGGTTACCGACATAGCCCATAGGATTGGCAAGTTGAAGTGGCAGTGGGCCGGGCACATAGCTCGTAGAACCGATGGCCGTTGGGGCCGAAAGGTTCTCGAGTGGAGGCCACGTATAGGCAAGCGAAGTGTTGGACGCCCGCCTACAAGGTGGACGGACGATCTGACTAAGGTCGCAGGAAGTCGCTGGATGCAGGCCGCTTCCAACAGGTCATTGTGGAGATCATTGGGGGAGGCCTATGTTCAGCAGTGGACTTCCTGTGGCTGATATGATGATGATGATGAAATCGGTAAAATAAATACTTAAAAAATGACATTTCAAATTTGCCGCGCATTTTTTCCGAAACGCAATTTATTGCTTGAAAAGGAAAGTGACGACAATGGTCACGTTCTTATGAAGTTTTAGCTTGTTGAGTGTTTTGTTTACCTTTTGTTTATGAATTATTTTGTGCTTTCTTTATACTATTATATCAAATAGATTATTTTGTAACGAAATACAGTTCTGTAGCAATTAATGAAAGAAACTTAATGCAAAAACTACGTTGTTGATATCGGTTACGCTGACCTCACGAGTTCGCGCCAACATGGCGTTTAAATGCTTCGAAACGGATAGCAGTTTTGATTATTTTTTTGTACTTTTTTGATTGATATTTTCAAAGACTTATATTTTTTCCGATAATGTAATAACATACAGAATGGGGAATATGCATGTTTTTTTTATACGATTCTACTAGTCATTACATTACCAAACATACAAATAACACGTCCAAAATATAAACTATTATGTAAAAAATTAAATATTAAAATCGCTATAAATTTTGGGCGATATAAACGCAGCCATAGCTTAGTGGCGCGCTTGTTTGTGACGTCACGATTACACAAGTTCGATGTCAACAGCAATGTTTGGTTCAATATATTATTACCAGAAAATAAGGAAAGTGAGTGAATATCGACTTAATTACCATGGAAAAGCACAAAAAAACCATATTACAAATATTGTGTCGTTCCTATATCCCCAAAAAAACATAAACACTGCACCTGACAAAGTATATTTCCTTATGCCGAAAGGTGAAAATCTAAGAATAAAGTGGTGGAAGGCTATGAGAAGAGACAATGTATCGAGTTTGAGCTGTTTATATTGTTGTGAAGACCATTTCGATGTAAGTTAGAATATTAAAATTAAGTAAAATACATATAAATTTCATTCTTACGTTTACCTACCTACTTATTTTGTTTACAAACCTCTACAAAAATATAATCTAGTTTACGAAACGTCGTAAAGATATTATTAAGAATTCTTATATCCTTATGTATGTATGAGTATAAGTATTACTGATGAATAAAAACATCTATTTTTTTTATTGCATTGAACTTCTAGACGAGCAAGCCGTTCGCCTAATGGTAAGCGATAGGGCTGCTCATAAACAGTATAAAACCAAACAACACCTTGAATTACAAAGCAATGCTTGGCATTCTACTACGCTCGCTATCCTAAGACATAACATGTTAAGTCTCAATATGTCCAGTAGTTACTCTGACTACAATGTCTTTCAATCCAAAACACAACAGTGCATTTATTTACACTGTTGTTTGACGGGAGAAATAGACATTACGGTGGTACCTACCCAGATGGTAACTCATATATGAGAGACCTACCACCAGTAAAGAAGAATTAATAAGTATTAGAGTAAGAGGCAAGTTCGAGACTAGTTTTATTAATCTTTCTATTATTTCTGGATTTCACATCAAAGAGGTTAGAGAAAATTATATTAAATATAAAATAATGGCATTAATTCTCTTCACAATGAATTAATACTGTGAACACATAAAACAATTCACTTGATATAAAAAAAACAGAGACACAATATAAAAACAATCATTCCTCAGAAAATAAACCATACAAATAGCTTGTTGACAGCAGACCCCTCGTGTAAACGTGACGTCACGTTTTCATCCACCAATAGTGTTGCGTTTCGGAAATTTGCGCGGAAAGCCACTTTTTGATGATTAAATTTCACTACAAAATTAAAATAAATTTTAAAAATTATTGTATAGTGTGTTTTCGGTAGCAATGAAGATTACAAAAAAAATATTTTGTCCATATTTAAGTTACGTGCATATTCCTCTTCGATCAAATATACACTAGATACAACATGAACGCTTAGAAAATGGCACCAAAAAAGAGTGCTTTAAGCACTCTTTTGCCTTCAGTGACGCACTGACCGTTGCTTCTAAAACGTCGCAGAACTTTAGACAATATTATGTGAAAAGCTACTATAAGCTCCAGGAATAAGGTGGAATTTGTGTTAATATATTTGGAATATGTGATCTTTTTGTTGAAATTTCAGGTTTCTAGCTCCATTAGATTCGGCTGTGCGTTGATATGTCAGTCAGTCAGTCAGTCAGGTTCCTCTTTTATATATATAGATAGATAATGGCAATATATGTTATCGATAATTGTCAGTCCCAGGTCCCTAAATCTCTGTTGGATATATTTTTATGCACAATATTTATTATTATAATACAGGATGCATCGTGAAAGGCGGGCGAACACCCACATACGCGGCCGTGCTTGATGACAAAGGAGAGTGCCTTCTCGGACTCGGCGAAATGGAGCTACAAAACCACATCACAATTGATCTAGTAAGAATAGAAAATATTGACTAATATTTAGCCTATATGTAATTAAATAGTAACTTCATTAGCTATGTTTATTTTTCGTATCCTCGGTCTGGAAATTCACTACTACTGTATGCTTTATCTATCTTAACCGCCAAGGAGTCGTTTGAAGGACATTGTAAACAATGAAAAGTAAATAGTAAGCATTGAGAAACTTAATGCCTGATGGGGCGGCGTCTATTGCAGAGCCTGGTTTAGTTCTGGGTATTGCTTCCGTTTACGGGCTGACTTTCCATCAAAGGAAATTATTCCTCGTTTCAATTATTATTGAAATGTATTGGTATATCATAATTTAATTTCCGTGCTTTCTGGCGCTTTTGTCATACTGATAATTAGACCCAAATTTAGCAGCTTATGGATACAATAGGGTAACTAACTAGTGTTCTCAGAGACTCGCAAAGCTCCGGAGGTCAGCGCCAATTCTTTGCGTGCCACTGTTGATCCTAGGTGACAGGAGTTGCAGTGGTACGTGTTAGTATGGAAGTCTCTATTGTTTACTCTCAATTATTGTATGAATCGATCGATCGATATGCACGCTAAATTATAATAAACAATGCGACTAATTATACCTCTTTTTAATTGAATTAACGGTACCTACATACTTCCTACATTTTCTTTGTTGCTAAATTTTTACTACCGTTTAAAATTACTGAAATATAAATTATAAGCTTGTTTTTAAAGAGATACTGGCTCTTCGAATACAATCTATAGATACTCGTACAGCAACCAGAATTTCAGTATACGTTTAACTGTGTTTATCGATCTGGAAAATTAAAATAATGTTGTTCACTTTTCCGTGCAGGTTAACACACATATAGAAGTTTTAAAAGCGGCACCACTAGTCATCCTAGACGGAAATCCTCCACAGGCTACAATTAACCACGTGCTTAAACTGTGTCAAGAGCTACAGAAGCCAGGTTAGACTTTATTACGAATAACCATTGTGCATGTATATATGCAAGTGCGTGGTGGCCTGTTGGTTAACGGACTATACCATTTCTAATTCAAAAAGTTCCATTTGACATTTTATACTTTTATCATAAATAACTTTGTGCAGACTTAACTCACACAATTTCAATAAAACATTCTGTAAAACCATGGAATTACGAAGCTATTCTTATTTTATCACAGGATTTACAATCCATAATAACTAAATTTAAATCCTTTAAATAAAGCAAAATAACCATTTTAAACAACATACTTTTTTACTAGACGTTATTACAAAGTCACGTCGCGTCGTTAGGTCTTCCATGTGTAGAGTTGAGACTATGCAAACGGATTTGTATACGCATAATCGGTAAAAATATAAAAAAAATCGAGCAGTTTTAATCCAGTTGTTTTCTAATTTTAAAAAGTACTGATTTATCAGCTAATAACAAGCATACGATCGATATCAACGAACAACCATCAATAAATAATGTAATAATAATTTTAATGGAATTGGACGCCCTGGATCGTAAAGTCCGGACTCTACTGACTGCACATCGTATGCATCATCCACGTTCGTCAGTGATGAGATTGTACATCCCGCGGAGATGTGGGGGCCGAGGCATCCTTAATGCTAAGGACTTGTATAATCGCGAGGTGTGCAATCTCAGGGATTATTTCCTTCACAGTGACGTGGATATGCATAGGGTTGTAGTTAAGATAGATAAAGGACTTACCCCGCTCTCTTTGGCGAATGAGAACTGGCGGAAACCACTGGTGATGAGCACGAAAGATCGCGAGGAAGTATGGAAGAGCAAAGAGCTGCATGGTCGGTTCTATCGGGCCCTCCATGGACCTGATGTGGACCGACCTGCGTCTGTATCTTGGCTACGTTTCGGTAACCTCTTTGGGGAAACTGAGGGTTTTGTCTTTGCAATTATGGACGAAGTTATTAAGACGAACAACTATAGGAAATACATCCTGAAGGACGGTACGGTCGACATTTGTCGGGCATGCCACCGTCCGGGCGAGTCAATCAGGCATGTTATCTCCGGTTGTTCGTATCTTGCTAACGGCGAGTATTTGCATAGGCATAACCTGGTAGCCAAAATCATACATCAGCAAATTGCTCTTCGATATGGGCTTGTGACTCTTGAAATGCCATATTACCAGTACGTTCCACAACCAGTTCTTGAAAATGGTCATGCAACGCTATACTGGGAACGGTCTATTATCACAGACAGGACTATTCTAGCCAATAAGCCTGATATTGTGATAATAGATCGATTGGCGCGCCGGGCTATACTTGTTGACGTCACCATCCCGCATGACGATAACCTTGTCAAAGCTGAAAAAGACAAAATGTCTAAATATTTAGATTTGGCACACGAGGTTACCGATATGTGGGATGTGGACTCAACAGTTATTGTCCCGATTGTTGTTCCTGCACATGGACTGACGCCAAAGAGCTTCGACCAACATCTTCAGAGGCTCTCAATTGGTCGTTGGGTCAAGAGTCAGATCCAAAAGGCGGTGTTGTTGGACACGGCACGCATAGTGAGGAGGTTCCTCACTTTGGATCCCTAACCGCCGGTGGCTTGGGTCTTGAGCCCCGCCACCGAAGGGTCATTACTTTTTTATATTTTTATACGACATATTGTTTTATATATATATATATATATGATGTGTAAAAATGTAAAAAAGAATATTATGGAAATAAAGAGAAATAATAATTAATCTTTATTTCATTACAACATGTTTACAACATAATAACACCCTGACTCCTGAACTAGGAAGCCCTGTATAACAGAAGTCAGTCTCTTTCGACAATTATTTATTTAACAGCTGCTTTATATAAAAAAATAAGAAACTCGAAAAAAAATAATAATTAAAAGACTTAATAAACTATGTAACAACACTAGATCGCCAAATGAAATGAACTTAAATTATAAAGAATATTTTGATTTTGATTTTGAATAAAGGAATTGTAGCGGACATCGCGAACGAAGGCAGGAAATCAGCACTAGAATAAAAATATTTTTCGAATAATTCAATCAAACAAAAAAAAAACATAAGGTACATACATACATAAACATACAAGCCCCGCCACCGAAGGGTCATTTTTTATATTTTTATACGACATATTGTTTTTTTTGATATACCGGGTATATCAAGACTGTTTTAGTGGCTACAAACACAATGCAATTAAAAATTTCGCATAGAAACGCGACAATTATTTTTTATGATTTTTTAAATATCGTCGTTTTTGGGAGGTAAATCCATAGTTTTTGCTAAAATAATAATTTAAACTCTTTTATACCTTAGAGTATTTATAAATAAAAGGGCATACACTATTATTTTAGGAAAAAATGCATTTACCACCCAAATATGGCCATAGGAAAAAAAATAAAAAAAAAAAATTTCGCTTTTTTTTGCAACTTTTTCTGTTTCATTGTGTCTGAAGTCGCTTAAACTACCACCCGGCTTCGTTTTCGGTAGCAGTCTTGATATACCCTGTATATATGATGTGTAAAAATGTAAAAAAGAATATTATGGAAATAAAGAGAAATAATAATTTTAATTAAAGGCAATAATTCAACAATTTAATAATTTAACAATAATTTTGTGTATGTGGTGGCCTGTTGGTAAACGGGCTGCTGAGACGCGGCTGCCCACATGTTCACGGTGGTCGCGGGTTCGAATCCCAGGGCAGACCTCTGACTTTTCGGAGTCATGTGTGTATTGATAATTGCAGGTCGATACAGACGTTCGAAGTATACAAGTATAGTAGAACAGACCAAGATTCAGAAAAATAAGGTTTCAACGCAGGATCTAGCAGGATTTCGTAGAAATTTAGGGTTTTATAGTGTGTTCCATACTTCGATCAAATATACACTAGATACAACATGAGCGCTTAGTAAATGGCACCAAAAAAGAGTGCTTTAAGCACTCTTTCGCCTTCAGTCACACATCGACAGTTGCTTCTAAAACGTCGCAGAACTTTAGATAATATTATGTGAAAAGCTACTTTAAGCTCCAGGAATAAGGTGGAATTTGTGTTAATATACTTGGAATATGTGATCTTTTTGTTTACTTTTTTTCATGTCATGCATCGGTGCCACATTTTAACAGAACTTTTACAGGGAACTGTGTATCTAGTGTATATTTGATCGAAGGTTCCATACATCAAAAATCTAAAATATTTTTTAGCCAAAATTATAGGGTTAAACAAAAATGTACAAAGAATGAATATTGTAAGGAATGCTAATATCGAACCGTTGGCGTCAAAATAAATTGGAAATTCCGAAAAAAATCGTGTCACAAAAAATTGCCATTTCGATTCAGTCAGTGGGCCGGGCCGCTAGTAATAAATATATCATTGCTTTTGTTCCTTAATACTAAAGTGACTTATGCAATTGTGGATGTCTCATTAGGATAAAGATGTACATTAAAAAAAATGAAATAATGTAAACTAAAAATATAAACTGTAATCGATTAAGAAATACAAACAAATGGTATCGATATCTCGTTAATAATCGAATATTGTACTAACCGATTTATTTGACATCTACCCTATTTCACAATTGTGAGATATGTCAAATGGAACTTTTTGAATTAGAAATGGTATAGACGCGGCTGCCAACATTTTCACGGTAGTCGCGAATTCGAATCCCAGGTCACACCTCTGACTTTTCATCATGTGTGTGTGTGTCAATCACATCGCACTAAAACGGTGAAGGAAAAAACTCTTAATAAGATTTCTTATCCGACAAAAACGAACTAGAATGCCGGACTAGGGAACGGAACCCAGTTCCTAACAGTTTACAGCTTATACACGCTGTCACTTGAATGACTAATGATACGAAACATGCTATTGCTTCTCTGCCTTATTCATATACAGTGTTAAAATGTATGTAGCTATGGAATGTTTTATATTTTTCGCTCTAACTCAATTCAAAAGTTGTTGAAAGGGACAAAACATTCGATAACTAAAATAGGTTTTAAAACTGTCTCTGAATAAGGCCGTTTGTATCCAGCATATCATGTTATAAAATACCATATTCTGACTGCGTCTTTGCAAACATCATTCTCCTCCTTCTACTCATTATTATTAAATTGTCAAAAAAATATATTTCGAATTACCCTGGAGGTACGTGGATTTTGAACCCTGCATGACAATAGGCTTGCACGAAATCATCTCTTGGGACAGAAATAAGGGATGTGTGTAGTTCTATTTCTAGTGACAACTATACTTACCTCATCCACGTGCAAGCGAGAGTGTTTAAATAGACTACTCGTGATTGAATGTACGCGAATTGGAGACTATGTTTCCATATGAATTGCGAGTAATGAATGGAGAATACTCCCAAGTTTAAATTTATATCGTATAGACTTACAGCCGCTGCCAATAAACAATTCCAATTCAAAATTTGCCGTTTCAGATTGACAGCTCAATCTTTTTTCTGATACTATATTGCCAATAATCAATCTCAGTAGTGAAAAAACTATGGCAACATGACAAGAGACCAATCGAAAAGTAGAAAACAATCCAGATTGACTTCAATCTAATTTTTTCGATTGATTATTGGCACCGGCCGTATGAGATGCACGATTAAAAAAAAATTTCGGTTCTTAAGGGTTCCCCTGAAGATGGAGGGGGAGTCCTAGGCACGGGCCCCGCGTGCCCTTATAGTAAAGAACGTAATGACGGTGCGACAAACAACTTGCAAACAACTATTATGTGACGTCACTTGGGCATTTGTCATTTCACGAACCTAGTAACATTCTCCATTAAAACAGGTTATTCATAAAAAAATATCATAATGATAAAAATTGTGTGTGTGTGTGTGTGTGTGTGCGTGCGTGCGTGCGTGCGTGCGTGCGTGCGTGCGTGCGTGCGTGCCTGTGTTTGCGTGCGTGTGTGTGTGTAATGTGTATCAATGTACACACGTAAGAAGTGAAACTTCTTTAAAACATCATTTTTTGAAAAATGATTTACTATTTACAACTTTACACAAATTGTTTAAATCAAGCTAAATTAGATAAATTTTAATCAAAAGGCTTTTATTTTCATAGACACGGATACAAATAATTACTTAGTTCTGTTAGAAATTCACTGGAATTAGAAAACTCTTTTATTCTTTTTGCCAATCGCTTGAACAATAATATTGGAATATTATTGTTCACAGTTCACTTCACTACTGAGTTTTTGAAATAAACAAGGCATGTAAGAGAAATACGTGATTTAACTTAAATAATTTAATGTGTGTTCCACTAAGCGTAAAGCGCTCAAACCCCTCACGCTTACTTGTACTTAGAGTTTGATCATAGTAACATGGGCGTAGCCAGCCATGGGCTCAGGGTGGGGCAGAAGTCTAAAATAATATTTAAGAAGCAAACTATGCCCGTTGTCTCACTCCAGTTGTTTTTCTTCATACTAAAAGGTTATACGCTATAGCACCATGTAGATCTACAGCGTATTAAGTGACTTCATACACAATGCAAGTAAAATTTTTTCAAGAAAAGCGACGATTTTTTTTTCCATTGACCTATTTATGTGGCAACTACATAGTTTTATTTCTAAAATAATAACATACACTCTTTTATTTTTGAAGGTGCTATGGTACGCAAGTGATTAAAATATTATTTAGCAAAAACTATATAGTTACCACCTAACTCGACGATCTTTAAAAAACGCCAAAAGTGTTCGCGTTTCTTTCCAAAAAAAATAATTCCATTGTATTTATAGCGTGGTCAGGGACAGGGATGCTCCTATCTACTGACCATGGCCTGTCTTAGTATAGGTACTAGGAGTATGCGACCTCGGCCCCCGAGCTACTGCAGTCACTTAAACTTCCCTTTGGTAAATGCAGCATCCACTCCTACAGGCCATACTCTCCTTTCCTATAACATCCTCTACCCACAAATCGTTTTTCCTTTCCCCGGTTAATGACGGGCAGAAGCATCGTTAACGCGAATCCCATACTGCGCTTGGCAACACGCCTACCAAGCGTGGTGAGAAAAGACAAATACCCCCTCAATGGCGACACTTTTCGGGACAGGACGGAATAGACGGATGTGCAATGATGTCTCTGTGACCAACAGGGTGAAAACTGGCAGTGATCACCGAATGGTTAGGGGCACATTGAATATCAATGTCCAATTAGAAAGGCGTCCCTTGATGAAGTCAACGCTCCGACCTTACGCGGCCATATCCAAAATCCCGAGAGCTTTCAACTTGAACTAACAAATCGCTTTGATTGTCAAAAGTGAAGTAGTTTGGTAGAAGCTGTCCATATGGTGGGATTTAAGTATTTTAGACTTCGCCGTAGCGATAGACCACAAAAATTCTCGATCCATACTCTTGGCCTCATGGCCAAACGTCGATCTATGGCGCTGTAGTCTTCCGTTCGGCGGATCTGGAATTCCTTGCGGCACGATGTACGTGCTCACAATACTATGAGCAATAAAGAGATAATTAAGTGGAACGGAGGCTCCAAAGTGTTTGCAAGAGACTAGTTTGAAGACGGACAGAGGCCGCGTAGTGTCGACGATTGCAGAGGTACTAAGGAAGATCGAGAGATTCTACAGATAGTTTTACACCTCGTTTGCCGAACCTACTGTTAGCGCGGCCCAAGACCCGAGGGCTGAATTGATTCGAAACTTTAGCGATTATATCCCGGACATCAGCCTATGAGAGATCGAGACGGTCCTGAAGCAACTTAAAAACAACAAGGCGCCGGGTGAGGACGAAATCATTTCAGAACTTCTGAAAGCGGACGAAACGCCGATACTAAAAGTCCTTCAAAGGCTCTTCAATTCCGTTCTCCTCGAGGGCTCAACGCCAGAGGCATGGAGCAGGAGCGTGGCGGTACTGTTCTTCAAAAAAGGTGATAACACTTTGCTGAAGAACTACAGGCCCATCTCGCTCCTGAGTCATGTCTATAAGTTGTTTTCGAGGGTCATCACAAATCGTCTCGAACGCAGGTTTAATGAGTTCCAGCCTCCCGAACAAGCCGATTTCTGAAAAGGCTTTATTACCATAGATCACATCCATACGCTTCGGTAAGTTGTACAAAAAACCGAAGAATATAACTTGCCGCTTTGTTTAGCGTTTGTGGACTACGAGATGAGCCTTTGATTCGATCGAGACCTGGGCTTTACTATAGTCCCTCCAGCGGTCCCACATTGACAGCTATCAGTACATCGAAGTGTTGAAGGGTATATACAACAACGCCACCATGACCCTCCGTGTACAAGATCAGAGTACGAAGGATATTCCACTACAGAAAGTCGTGAAACAGGGATATGTCATATCTCCGGAACTGTTCAGTGCCGCGTTGGAAAACGCCTTTAAGCTCTTGCAGTGGAAAGGGTTCGGCATTAACATCAACTACGAGTATATCTGTATCAGCCCATATACGTCCCACTGCAGGGCACGGGCCTCCTCTACAATCGAGAGTACGATTGAGAGTGGTTAGGCCATATAGTCCACCACGCTGGCCTAGTGCGGGTTGGCACGACCTTGGATTTGCCGACGATATTGAAGTATTGGCAGAATCGCTGGAATACCTTAGCACTAAGCTCGAAGACCTCAATCGAAAATAAAATGAACTCGGACAAAACGAAAATCATGTCGAATGTCCATGTTGTGCCCACCGGAATTGGAGGCTCGACTCTTGAAGTTGTAGACGAATATGTCTATTTAGGACAAGTTAAGCAGGTCCATCTTCGAGAGAGAGGTCAATCGTCGAATCCAACTCGGTTGGGTAGCGTTCAGAAAACTATGCGACGTCTTCTCGTCTAAAATACCTCAGTGCCTTAAATCGGAAGTCTTCGATAGTTGTGTGTTACTAGTGATTATATACGGCACTGAGACGTGGCCTCTCACTATGAACTTTATTAGGAAGCTCAAAGTCACTCAACGAGCTATGGGGCTATGCTCGGGGTTTCTCTACGATATCGTATCACAAATGAGGAGATCCCTAGAAGAACTAAAGTAAGCGACATAGCCCAACAGATTAGTAAGATGAAGTGGCAATGGGCGCGGCACATACAACTGATGGCCGATGGGGCCAAAAAGTTCTCGAATGGAGGCGACGTAGCGGAAATCGCAGCGTAGGACCTCCACCTACAAGGTCAGACGACCTGGTAAAGGTTGCGGGACGTCGCTGGATGTAGGCTGCCTCCAACAGGTCTCTGTGGAAATCATTGAGGAAGGCCTATGGTCAGCAGTGCACTTCCTCTGGCTAATGGATGATGAATATGTTTATAGTCACTAAAACTAGCGCCCGGTTTCGTCTTCGGTCGCAATCTTGATATACCCTGTTATGTATAATTTGAATAGACCAAAACATTTTCTTATTGCTCACCTTCCTTCACTATGAAATCTATCATCCATGTAAATATGTGTCCCTAACTTCAGCTGCTCGGGCTCTGGGAGTATGCGAAATTGTTAAACAGTCAATTAAGAAGTTTATATCTACCCATGGATAGTGCTTTATACACACTACTACTAAATACTGTACTAAATAAATACTGTATACTTTATACAGTATTTATTTTTTTTGGTTTTGGTTAGGTACCTTAAAGGCCAGAGCCAGGGTGGGGCAAGTGCCCCACCCTGCCCCACAGTGGCTACGCCCATGCATAGTAAGCTCACTTTTAGAAATAAATATGGCGCGTAACGGAAAAATATGACTTAGAAACATTGAGATAATATACTAGAGGGGACACTACAAACGAAATGAATGGTACCGTACCGCTCCTTCTATTTCTGTCTCTGTCACGCCTACGAAGTAACATTATCTTCGCTCTCGCTTCGCTGTGTACCCGTATCCGCGCACAATACACAGAGATTTTGTTCCCGATGTCCGCTCTAGTATAATAACTCAATGCTTAGAAATAAAGATGGCACGTAAAAGAAAAACGTTACAGATTTTCAACATTACTATACAATTTCTCTCATACGTCAATAATGAAGTTTCACTTCAATAATTATTAATCTAGGTAAGAAAATAGAAAAAAAGCACGTTTTTCACATAATTAAATTTATTAAATGCCATTAATAAATTACATCTAAGGGAATGATTTTAAAATGTAATAGGTCGGCGGACAAAAGGACGGACTATATTATAGTTCACGTAAGCCTAATTATTTGAACTAGAAGTACCATAAAATGGATTAAATAGGAACAAGGTTGAATATACATAAGCTGATATGTATTTACATTACTTTTATATTTCCGTTATTGATATGGATAACTTAATATATCACTAATAGTAAATACGATCTGTAAACAGTTCCGAACAAAAGATATGTACTATAATACCAGCCAATACGAGTATCTCTACTATCTCTCTATTGGGTACAGGCCTCAACTACGATTGAGAGTAAATTCACGCAATTTGATAATAGAAATATCCACAAGAGAATAATCCCTGTACACCTTTACGTTCTTATTCAGTCCATTTTATAGATACTAAATCGCTGGCAATATCTTCCTAAATATCGTATATCTTGCTAAGTACATTATATCATTTCCGTAATTAATTAAAATTTCTGTGTTAAGGTTTACTCAAACAAATATTAGAGTTTACTTTTATAAAAGCACATGAAAAGTGGACCACCTAGCAAACATCAGACAATACTGTAATACATTGTTTTGCTTTTGGTACCAATACCCAAAACGAAACTAAACTGAATATTTTAGGCCCAATAAATACAAGTGACGGAAGAAAGAAAATAATTAGTGGAAGTTACATAACTGCACGCGCCCTGTGGCAATATATACAGGTGAGATACCCGGTATACCGGGTATCTCAAGACTGCTACCGAAAACTAAGCCGGGTGGTAGTTTTAGTGACTACAAACACAATGCAACTAAAAATTTTGCTAAGAAACGCGACAATTATTTTTTATGATTTTTTAAATATCGTCATTTTTGGGTGGTAAATCCATAGCTTTTGCTAAAGTAATAATTTAAACTCTTTTAAACCTTAGATTATTTATAAATAAAAGGGTATACACTATTATTTTAGGAAAAAATGTATTTACCACCCAAATATGGTCATAGGAAAAAAATTACAAAAAAAAATTGTCGCTTTTTTTGCAACTTTTTCTGTTGCATTTTGTTTGAAGTCGCTTAAACTACCACCCGGCTTCGTTTTCGGTAGCAGTCTTGATATACCCTGTATATGCGCTTTAGATGGATCGCTGAAAATTCAATTTTCAATTTTATTTTATTGACATAGAATAGTTTATCGTTTGACTTGTTTAATAACAATTTGCGGTTAAACAAATTTGTATTAAAGGCAAAATAAATTAAAATTTGCCCTAACCAATGGTATGATATCCACCAACCTGTAAGACACGTTTTTAAATTCTCAGGCTCTATAGGAGGCTCTCTGAAAGAAATGTTGAGTGACAGCACATAACATCGTTATAAAGCGCGTGCAGTAATGCCACGTCCACTTGCTTTCTCTGTTTTGTAAATTTGTCATCTTCATATTCTAATAAAATATAAATACATATCTTATATATAAAAATGAATCGCACAATGTGTTGGTAACCGCATAATTCAACAACGCCTGGACCAATTTGGCTGATTTTGGTCTTGAAATATTCGTGGAAGTCCTGGGAAGGTTTTAGGGGTGAGAAAAATAGGAAAATTTCTGAGGAAGATACTAAAAACCTTTTTTTTTTGGGTATCGTTCAAGCGTGATGTGTCCAGCCAATACAGGATGATCTTTGTTTATTTGACGGGAGACGTAAAAGACGGTCCAGCTTCAACTACCATCCAACGTAAAATGATCTATCTTTCCATTGTCTTTCATTGACGGCTGACGAAATAGAACAAAATTCAAAAAATGTGTACAACGTGTATATAATATTATCTAGATACGGCGTCTTGCGCGTAATTTTGTTCAATGTAAAATAAAACGATGTCCATATCTACCAAAATAGCCCATTGTTTTTTTAGATTATTGCAACAGTTTTAAACAAGGTATACTCTATCGAAGCGTTTTGCCGGAGTACACCAAAATATATCTAATTATAATTTTTCGTTTTCATAAACGACATTGTTTTTTGAATTGATACTTTTAGATGCGCTGGGGGACAAATTTAAATTCCGCATTAGTATTGTTTTCAGACTCAAGTATAAAAAAAAATGGTACGTTGATGCCGTATCTAGACATTATAATGAAACGATATGCAGTTTTATATTTTTAAATATTTGTTTTATTACTTACGTCACCTGGTAAGGCAGTATGAAGGTTTTATTAATTTGTATATGGTAACGTACTAGACGCGACTGCCAACAAGTTTACGATGGTCACGGGTTCAAATCTCAGGGCACACCTCTGACTTATGGGATTAATTTCTACGTCAAATAAAATCCGCCAACCCGCACTAAGGCAGCGGGGTGGACTATATCTTCTTCTTCTATAGTATAAAAATGAATCGCAAAATGTGTTGGTAAGCGCAGAACTCAACAACGCCTGGACCAATTTGGCCAATTCTTTTTTTAAAATATTTATTATTACTTTATTTACTAACAAAAAGTAATGGCATGCAATATTATTTGGAAAAACAGCATTTTGGTGCTGAATTAAGGGAAGGAATATTGGATGAACAATAAAAAACGCTTAAGATTTTAATGTCAAAATTTCATAAGGCAATCTTTATATGTATATGTATATGGAGAGACGGGATATAATAGAGTGGAAGGTACGGGAGAGGACTGGGATAGCTGACAGATTTGATAGGACCAAATGTAAATGCACGTTATAAGACGGGATGGATAATAAAGAGAAAGGACGGGACGGATCGGGAAGAGATTGAACCGACGGATGAGACGGGATTGAGCCGAGCAGTAGGACAGCTACGTCAAGTTTAGGTATACAAGAGTTTATAGGAAAAATAACATGTATTTGGTGTGGAGTGGAATCAAAAAATATATGCACCCAGGCGAAGCTGGGCCGGGCCGCTAGTAATAAAATATATTTGTGGAAAATCATTACTTGAAATAGTGTTCGAGTGAACCTTAACACATTTACAAAAAATATACATTACATTATTAAAACTAACATTAAGTGCACTTATTACGAATCACAATATCATAATGTGTAAAAAAATATCGATTTTATAGTATTTGCCGGACGGAGAGATTTAAAATGAGATTCTTCAATTCAATAAAATATTAGGTACAATTTTAGTATCGTTCTTAATTATTGTATATGTCATGAATTTCCTGAGGGAATGTCATCAATTTGTTGTAAGAATATTTTTTTTATGTGCCAAAGAACATTGAATAGTGTGATATTACATGTTCCACTGGCGGTGCTGGTGCAATTGGTCGCGGAACTGGTTGAGAGCGTGCTCTGGCTGGCTGTGCTGCATCTGTGCCACGAGATTCTTCGCCTCCGAACGCAATTCGTACAATTTACGAGATTCCAAATAGAGCAGTATGGCTGCCAGCCCTGTTGAATTTAAAAAAAAATTATGCGAGGGGAAAATACCTGCCTTTCTTAAACATCTATGAAATAATTAATTAAAGTTTATTCACTTTGAAACTTTATTTAAATATTACACACATTACATTACACATACTTATTTGTTTACCGTATCTATCACTTTCTAATATTTCACGTTTTCTATTTGTTTATTATAATTTTAACAATTATGCACCTTCATAATACAACATGATACTTACCAAATAATATAAATGCCACAACGGCGAACGCGTAAGACCACGACAACACGTTGAATGAAGGGTATAACATCCAATCGCGACGATAACAATTCCCTCCGAATACAGCCACAGCCAAAAAAAGGAATAAGCCTGAAACAAGACATTCACTATTTATATCTAGGTATTACATATACCATAAGCATATAAATATTATTTACTACGGAACCGTCTATCATGGCCTAGCCATGTTGCCACGAGATTTTCTTGCCTATTCTTCTCTGGCGAAACAGCTTAGTGAACCATAAAAAAATGAAAATGTAAAAAAGTTAGAAAATCAATAATGTAGGTCAATTTTATAGGTTCTACAAAAATTATTTTCATTGTCATTTTTCAAATTCGCATTAAATAGTGTATATTAATAACATAATATTAATAACATGATCTCGAAAGCACAATTTGTATTACATTCTAGGCAGCAAAGTTTTTTTTTTATTATGTGTTAATACTTATTCCACACCTCTTTAAAAGCCCATGATCTGGTGGAATTAATTGGTAGTGAGTTCATACGCACTTTCCACAGGGCATCATATTAACCTATAATTTAAGATTACTAAGCTACATAATCAGTCAACGTAACTTACTTGATATAGCAATCATTCCAAATGCAATGGATACAAATATCCACTCATATCTTAGTACAGTGCGTAGAGGCCAACGCACAATGACACATGCTAGCAGAACTTGAGCAGTAAATGAATTCATCAGGGCCAATGTGACAAAGGCCTGCACCGCCATTAACCAACCAGGCAGAAGATATTCTCTTATTACATAATATTCCTGCAAATATTTTAAAATAAATTCTATTGTTCATTGATTTTGTATAGTGGGTAACTTCTAGCCTTGGGTCTCCTAATAATCCATACAGTAAATTCAGGGTCTGAATTATTAAAATATAATTCTTATGTCTATATCAAACACTTTAGTTAGTGTATGCAACAGAATTAAGAATATGAAAAGAGCAAGACCTCCTTTACACTAATTAAATGCATTAGATTACCCCATCCATCATATTGAAAACTCAGTAACTGGAACATTAAACAACAAAAAGGTTAATGTGTTGCATGATTAGAAAACCGATACTTTCCAAGCAATTTTAATATGTCAATAGAGATCATACTTTTTTTTAACAAAAAAGGTAAATTGGTGCTAATCTGTTCCCACATAGTTGCTAGGATATGGTCATAGCTTTTAATTGGCATACCTCCACAAAATGTCATGATCTTAGTATCAAAGCAAGGTTTATAAACTGAAAATCAAAATTGCAAATATACTCACATGACTAAAAACATAATGGCAACCATCAAATAGCTTATCTAACTGGTATGATGGATATCTAAAATTGTCAAAGCAGTACTCCCACAATCCCATGTGTTTAAATGACGAAAACATTTCTGGGTAAGATTCTATCCAGTAAGGTCCAGCAAATGATAGCAGCAGGAAAATTCCTGCCACATAAGTGATACTGGCTCCAATAAGGGTGGCATCTGAAATATTAATAGAACATGATCTAATGACAGAGTAATCCCATAATAAATAATATACCGAAAATAATGTCATAATTAACATACGAAGTAACTACAGTGCTTTACATTACAGAATTCAATTGACTGTTTCATATGATCTTATAAAGGCTTATCTATTTTTATTGATAATTATAAATAGCTGTAAAGTAAAACTGTAAAAACTTTTAAAATATTTCAATATAGCGTACGGACGTAATTGAAGTTACAATTATTGTTGAATGAATATTAAAACAGACAGTCGTAACGATACTGTACTGAAAATTGTTATCAATTATATACGTATTTAAACTATTTACATAATCTCGTATCCGAAATATACGCTGCACAATAAATAAATACAATAAAACTTTCAAATGGATACATAAACCATGGAGCCAGGAGCAGTGGGCGTGCCCATAAAATTACTTACTGGATGCCTTTGGATACTCATTGTCTGCAGCCGTCATTATTATTAGCGATGATTATAGCCGCAAAATGCCTTCTTAGTCCAGAGATATTATTTTTATTTGATAGTAAATGCTAGGAGTCGGTCAATTTGTTTAGTAAAACAAACGTTAGGCATGAACTTAAACGTCAACACTCAACTTGCTAGTTGCTCAAGTCTCAACTGTCAGTCAATTTGACGTATGTCGTATAATATGTTGTTTTTTATATCTTAGCAAAAAGGCAAAGCACGAGGCAAAGGGATTTGGGGTATAATAGGTAAACATAATATTGTCCTTTTTCATGGTTAGTTTTTAAACGAGGAGCTTGTTTTAAACCTTACTTTAGTTAGCAATAAATAATATGTAATGTTTGTACTCCATGTTTGGACCGTGCAATGCCGTAAAAAATAGAAAATAATAAAAAATAGTTTGCACGCGAAATATGTTGTTGATGTAAACATGACTCAAAAAATATCTGCATCCGGGCAAAGCCGGATGAGACCACTTTAAAGTAGCTTATATTTTACTCAATACTTCCTAATACTCTAAGTTCCCAGTATATGAGTCCATAATCATCTGCCCGACTTGGTGGAGATAGGCTCGTACCTGTTGGGGGTATGTTATGAATTTGAAAAAAAAAACCTCTACGCCCATGTCTGGTACAGGTGTAACTGGCTAATAATGGTTTGTTCCATAACAGAAACTCATAAAATGGAAAGGGCCTTTAGCTTTGTTATAGAGCTAAATCGACTTCTGGAGTCACTCAGAATGGCGAGCGCAATAAAATGGCAAATATTGCTACTGTCCATAAGCAGTCATGACGCTTGTCATCAAACGAATGGCTCGTCTCGCCATTAATAGATTTTAAAAAAAGGTCTAAACAAAAACGATATTACAAATTTTGTACATTTTATTGGTAAAGGCAGTATTTGTCCAAAATAGTAACAAAATAGTAAAAGCTATAATAAAATAAAAAGTACAAAAATGGACGGATTAAAATTAGGTACGTACACAATATAAATGGAAAAAAATCTTATGTATCATAATTTCTATAATATACCTAAAAATAATAATTATTGTGATTATTCAATTGCCTTTTTAATAGATATGATATGTTTAGTAGTATCAAAACCCACGTATCAAGTCCAAGATTTTCTGTTACTTCATTGTTGTAGATTTCAATCGAGATTCATATGATTGAGTATTCAAGATCTTCTATAACATTAAACGGAATATTTCTTTTTTTTTAGCATATAAAGTTTTACATAATTCACACTTAATACAATATATTACTTTGTTATAATTATTAAATCGAATGTGAACATTTGACAAATAAAATGTGGAGGTAGTGTAACTAATTACTAGATACAATATTAGTCATCTGGCACAATACCTTAAAATTAAAATAAACGTCCTTAAAATTCATTATCTTGAAATAATTACATAATTTAGGCACTTATGGTACAGCTCATAAAAACCTATAAAACACTTGGCATAAATAAAAAAAACATGCCATATATTATAAGTAATTGAAAATATTTGGTTGAAATTGAAAATACAAACTGAATAAGCTGCTTAAACAATTCCTAAACCTCTCTTCTATAACTATGTTAACAATGTTCTTTATAAAACATTACATGTGTGCCATTCCGTTTTTTCTATACTTTACTGGCTTTAATTAAGCTTTCATATCAGAAACTAATAAAATATTTACGTGTATTCGTTGGTTTTATCAGTCTATTTAAGACTATAAACATTATTTATGCTTTTGATTCATATTCCATTTCAAAACGTGCTTGTGACTCTTTCAGTTTGTTACGTTTCTTGAGCTGAATATTGGCTTCAGTCAGGAAAAGTGCCGATGTTACAATACAAGCCACTGATCCTACCACTCCTAATCCGAAAGACCAACCTGGAATAATACAAACATATTAATGATTTCCAAAGCTTAGAATTTACATTAAACAAGGTGTAATTCATCTGCAACCATTATAGATGATTGTTCTATTTTAAGGTATTCTCAACTTTGATAGTAACAGAAGTTGATACTGTTTTTAAATTAATCACTTTTGACAACCTCCGTGACGGAGTTGGCTCGACACCGCTGTGAAACGAGAGGCAGTGAGTTCAATCCCTTCACTAAGACATATTTGAATTAAACATTTCTATAAGACACAAATATTTGCATTGAGTCAGGACATTTGTGCGACTAAAAAGACACAAGACCTCTATCGTACTGTGGCCTGTGGAGTCAGAACTATGATGTATGAGATCAATTACAAGTAAATGAATGTAATTATTTATGTACTTGTAATTGACCTTTTAAAGGTCCTTGAGGGTAGTGCCTCTGGTCAGCAGTGGACTTTCTGTGGCTCAAAGATGATGATGATTTAAAGTTAGATTTGAAGATCAATACAGGCTTCCCATGTTTGATTTCAGTTAATAATTCACAGAGAAATAAATATATTATAATTAATAATATATGACAAAAAAATGCAATATATGAAATTACTGAATATTTAAAAATATAAGAATATCACTGTCTCTCTTGTAGGATTGGTTAATTTTAGATAATACCTTTTTATAAACCTAGACACAACTAGCATACATATATTTCATTTAAATTTCAAAAATTGTATTTTCAATACCTTCCAGACTTTCCATTCATACCTTTTTACACAATGGCTTCATGGTTATTAGAATTAACCATGAAACATTCTTGGACAAGGACATGCTTTTTCATACTTGTGCAGGTTATATTTTAAAGTTAATTCTACATCTTAGTAATATAATGATCTGTTAAAATACAATACCTAAATAGTTATTTGGGTGATCCGGCATCCAGCCATCTGTGTTTCCTAAACATGCAAATATAATCACGGCAATTACACCACAGATACCTGGAAAATTAAATTCAAAATGTATAAATGTATTCATTCAAAAAATGTTAGTAATAGTTGTATGCCAATACTCACCAGCTCCTAACATTGTGTATCCTATACTACGAATTATAATAACAAATCTGTTTTGATCTGGCCCACAACAAAGGAAAAATATTAAAACCAATATTGCAGATATTAGCACTCCAACAAGGCACAATGTAAAGAAGAACTGGGTTGCTATCATAAAACCTGCAAATAGAAAGATAAATGTAAATAAACAGCACAGCAGCTAAAGATCTAAAAGAGAATTACATATTTTAAAACTATATTATATCAAAAATAATCATTTTGTTGTAACAAAAAACACACCTGGCAACAAATATCCTCGAATCTTATCATATCCTGTTGTGAATGGATCATAAACCCACCGACATCCCACAAAAAAACGTCTTTGATATTGATCCAGAGGGTCTGGAAGTGATCTAAAGCAGTAGTTCCATAGTCCCAATCTAAAAAAAAAACTTTGTATAAAGTATTCTATTAATGTAAAATAATAAAGAAAATAAAAACAAAAACTACCTGTCTAATCTGGCACTTCTGATTCTAGAGTCGCTAACCAGCCAGCTTGGTGTGCCAAATGCCAATGCCACAGTGACAAGGGCAATAACAAAGACACCAATGCCACAATTACCGGCCAAACTCCTATTCTTCATTGTCTCTGTGATAAATTAATTACAATGTCAGCAATGTCATACATTACACAAATCCCCACTTCCTGTTTATGATTATGTACTTGTCTGAGCCTATTTAGATTACTATTACTTTATAAAAAAAAATGTATTCTTGAGTTACCAGTTTTTCATGAATTTACATATTTCATGGATTCAAAACTGAGCAAAAACGAAAAAAAATGTTGTTAAAGTAATTATAATTGGAAGTATAATTGTCTTTTTTTATTGCAAATGTATGGCGAGACGAGCATGCCATTTGCTTGATGTAAATCATTAACTCCAACTCATTAACTTTTTTACTTGCTCAAAATTATTCTAATGAAGTCCAAGCTAAATTTGTCTACAAAACAAAGAATGTTGGATTTGGAATGCATTCAAAGAAAACTACTGTGTGCACTCAAAGTGACTATTTATTAAAACATGTACTTTAACATCAAAATGTACACTGTAATGTCTACCTCAATAAATTTAAAGCATGTCCAAAATACATTGTAATACAACAATTGCTGTAACATTCTTAATTAACTTAAAGTAAGCAGAGCTTTATAAGGCAAGTCTATTTCACACCAAACACAAGGTCCTCCAAGTAATGTGAATAGCACACACCAGTATGAATGTGAAATGTTTCGCAACCTACACAGAATGGTGGTCTCAATGTGTTTATTTTTCATACAACTTAACATTCACCCAGAAAGACAATGCCAAAAAGTTCACATAGTTTGTTCATTGTGGGAAAACATTGAAAATATATTTAGATTAGCATACAATTACCATTTTTTGATACATTAAGTGGACAGTTAAATGCATATTTCTGTTCCAAAGATTACTCATTTATTTATTTATTTTCAATACTTTATACAAATTGTGTATAGGTGGACTTAATGCCTGAGGCATTCTCATTTTATGTATTGTTTTCACATCATATTATCTAATTATAAATATTCTATTTTATAGAGTCCTTTAAAGTTATATAATTAAAAATCAATTATATTTTACAGAAATTATTATCTACTATACTTAATTATAATATGAATATATAAGTAAAATAAATATTATTATGTTCTATATTCATATTATAGAGATAATAGATTTGATTGTTTGTATTGAGTAGTCTCTGAAACAACTGGACCGATTTGAAAAATTCTTTCACAATTAGAATCCTACATTATTCCTGGTGAACTTATTTAAAAAAAAGTGAATTTACAACTGGGTACAGCTGGATGGGGCTAGTATAATATTAATTTCTAAATAATTGTTTAAAAAAATCAGAACTCTAAAATTAAATTTTATATATTTTTTTTTATTGCATTTAATGGTGAGACGAGCAAGCCGTTCGCCTGATGGTAAACGATACAACCGCTCATAAACAGTAGTAACATGCCACTGCACTCGCCATCCTGAGACATAGGATGTTAAGTCTCAATATGTCCAGTAGTTACTCTGGCTACAATGTCCTTCAATCCGAAACACAACAGTGCATTTACGCAGTGTTGTTTCACGGGAGAAATGAATAGCTTAAACACAATGGATCAATATTACATACATATCTCTGTCATAAGATTTTAATAGCAAGTAATGCTCAAAAAAGAAAAAGAAAACTTTTTGAAATATTATGTACAATTTATTACACTAATATACTAAAACAAAATTGGCTGCAAATATTGTTTTTTTTTTCAACCAGCATTAATAGATTTCAGTTTAAAGATAATTATCATTATTAAATCCTGCATTTAATAGCCTCTATTCAACATCTTATCATTAATCTTGGTGATTGTTATGCTAACATCACATCCAAAGATCAAACCTATTCAGTCAGCAAATTGCTGCTGTACCAAATATTTTCTATTCATCAAGTATATAGTTTGTGCTTTGTTCTTTGTTAATTTCTACTTTTATTTTAGTAATATTGTGGTAAATATCGTTAAATACGACACACTACAATAAATATGTTTTCTTTTTAACACTAACAACTCAACAATCTCATTACAGCTCTGTTAATAGATTCTTGAGATATATAAATGTGTATATTGAAAATCAAATCTAATAAAATTGAACATAGTGTTTATACATGTAAGCGACAAAAACGTGAAAGAATTTTCAAAACACGTACCTATTGTTTTTATGTGGTAGTTGTACTTACCATAAAAATATATAAAATCACAGATAAAAGCGGTGGAATAGGTTAAATATATTCTTATTAGTCTTGTTTATCGTTATTCAGTTCTGTTTTTTTATTAAAAACTGTTTCATCTAAAAGTATCAGTATCAACCAAAGTATCAACGCTTCAACAGTCAAAACACTTGTTTGTGGGACAAGGATGAGTGACACATTGCATGGGGGTGTGGCTCTCGAAAGCTATTCTAGAGATGTGAATGAATTGTGAATAAGATTTAATCGATAAACTTGTACTACTATACGAATTGAAAAAGAATCATGGACGTATTGTTTGTATGATGCGTCTATGAAAAGAATTTTTATTATCCAATTAAAATTCCTTCATTTAGTCTTAATAACATTTAATTTTGTCATCGTTGCTACTAAATTGATACCCTAATTTCGCATATTAATGTTATGTAACTATTTATATTTGAAACATGCATGCAAATTATTACACGTACTTTTTTTCTAGGTTATAGCCTTAAGCTGAAAACACATTGTAGGTTTTTGTCTTACGCATAGAGTAAAGAGTACAAAACTATGATAAAGAGCGCGACTGATATGGTTCGTACGGGTCGTCAGAGGGCCCACGTACGTTTTTATTTTTTTAATTTCATTGACAAAGGACGGTTTTCTCGTCTGCCAATGACTAAGCTTTTACGGATGGAAGAGTCGCTTTTTATGTACTCTTTATCTCATCTCTATATAAACAAATAAATAATATATATTTTTAAATGAAATCAATCCTAGTTGGCGCTTATTATAAACAGTTCTAAGTCTGTGATAACCTGTGGTACTATCGCATTCGCGTTTGCAACGGTTTTATTGTCAAAATCAATGATTCAATCAATATTAAATCGCACATCAATCAATTACATAATACTATGATTGATTAAATTCTGTACGCAAACATAGATTACACATTGAGAATAAATTTACTGTGGAAAAATGTTTAGCAACAATGCCGTGTACACATATTAGAAATACTTATGTATAAAATGTGTGAATTCCAAAGTAGGCAAGATCGTGTTTTGAGCACACGTCTTGATATTACTACTAACAGTGTCAGTTTAAAAGAAAACAAAAAAGAGACCTGAAAAACATACTCTAATCGTTTTACTTCCATTTTTTAAAGGAATACACAGACGAACTTTTAGCTAATTACTGATAATTAAATAAATAAATACACCCTACAGTCACATACATAGTCCTGACCCCACATTAAGATCAATAAAGTATTGTGTCGTGGATATCGGGAACTACGAGAGACTTTTCGGTCTCATAAAGACCCAGACCCGAGACAAATACTTGTGGGCCTCACAAACATTTCTCTCGGCGCGGGGATCGAACCCGCGGCCCCTCGTTTCACAGGCGGCGTCTAACCAAATGCGCCACGGAGGCTGTCAATTACGTCCAGTCTAGTATTTACAAATAACTGGTCAAAGAGCTGCTGTGTTTATTTCTATTAATTTTTAAGTCAAGATAGATTCCCAGCAACACCTCATGTAAATAATTAAAAATGTCCAAATCGTATACAACAATTTTAATTTGTATGCAGATTGAATGAAGAAAATTATACCTTGTATGTTTTATAAATTCTAATTTAATTGTAAGTTTTAAGAAATGTTCTATTAGTTTGGCTTAAAAAGCTGATAGCCATATTTACAAAACCTATTTTTCTGTAAACTCAAGATTGTCCACGATCGCAAATCGCCCAAAAGCGCTGTGGTGCACGGAGAAATTATTATTTTTTTCTCTCTTCAAATTTCATTACATTGAACATTATTATCATTACTACTATTGGACTCAGGACTACTAGCATAAATGTACATTGTATAAATTATGAAAGAATATTTTTAAGGAAAACGTTGAAGATATTTTTTACTTTCATTTCTAGTTCCTAATTTCACCACTTGTCAATTTATGTTAGTTGCGCTGTATGTCTCAGACGTTTCTGTTTTTGAAGGTCATACCCTCGAATTTCGACCGACAGTGTGCACACAACAAAAGAATCCATTGTTCAGATCGCTGTAAGATGCGTTGCTCTAGTATTTATGGCCGCTTCTTTACTCTATGCGTAAGACGAAAACCTACAATGTGTTTTGAGCTTTAAACTGAAAACGGTCGGTCGAAATTCGAGGGCATGACCTTCAAAAACAAAAAACGTCTGAGACATACAGCGCAACTAACATAAATTGACAAGTGGTGAAATTAGGAACTAAAATGAAAGTAAAAAATATCTACAACGCTTTCATTAAAATATTCTTTCATAATTTATACAATGTACATTTATACTAGTAGTCCAATAGTAGTAATGATAATAATGTCCAATGTAATGAAATTTGAAGAGAGAAAAAAATAACAATTTCTCCGTGCACCACAGCGCTTTTGAGCGATTTGCGATTGTGGACAAACTTGAGTTTCTACAAAAATAGGTTTTGTAAATATGGCTACCAGCTTTTTAAGCCAAACTAATATAAAATTTCTTAAAACTTACAATTAAATTAGAATTTATAATACGTACAAGGTATAATTTTCTTTATTCAATCTGCATACAATTTAAAAATTTTGAATACAATTTGGACATTTCTAATTATTTACATGAGGTGTGCTGGTAATCTAACTTGACTTAACAGAAATAAACACCGCAGTTCTTTGACCAGTTGTTTGTAAATACTAGACTGGACGTAATTGACAGCCTCCGTGGCGCAGTTGGTTAGGCGCCGCCTGTGAAACGAGAGGCCACGGGTTCGAGCCCCGCACCGAGACAAATGTTTGTGAGACCCAGTAAGTATTGGTCTCGGGTCTGGATGTTTGAGAGACCGAAAAGTCTCTCGTAGTTCCCGATACCCACGACACAACACTTAATTGATCTTAATGTGGGGTCAGGACTATGTATGTGACTGTTAAGTGTATTTATTTATTTAATTATCAGTAATTAGCCAAAAGTTCGTCTGTGCGTTCATTTAAAAAATGGAAGAAAAACGATCAGAGTATGTGCGTAATAGAGAAATTATTTATAATGTTAAATGTAAAGAATACAAATATGCTCACTTAAAGTAAGAAGTATGGGAACAAATAGTCAGTACCTATTTGTACTCAAGATAATAAAGTATCATACTAAAGATAACGGAGTAATTTTTTATACAATCAAATATTAAGTTATTGATGTTAAAATTTCAAAATACACGCGCTGTTTTAGGAATTATAATAGGAAAAAGTTAACCTTGTTATTTGTCTTCAGGTAGTCTCTTTTTTGTTTTCTTTTAAAATGACACTGGTAGTAGAAATATATAAAAAAAAGACAACAAGAACAAGACGTGTGCTCGAAACACGATCTTGCCTACTTTGGAATTCACACATTTTATACATAAGTATTTCTAATATGTGTACACGGCATTGTTTCTTAACATTTTTCCACAGTAAATTTATTCTCAATATGTAATATATGTTTGTGTACAGAATTTAATCAATCACAGTATTATATAATTGATTGATGTGTGATTTAATGTTAATTGAATCATTGTTTTTGACAATAAAACAGTTGCAAACTCGAATGTGATAGTACCACAGGTTATCACAGCTAAGATGTTTATAAAGCATAGATGCGTTGTCCGAGCTTTATAATGGCAAGATGTTTGGAAGGTATTTGCCTCACATGCAATTAGTCACGCTTCAACAATGATAAAGAATTATAAAGGATGACGCACAAATGTAGCTATATATGTCAAGTTATAGATAAGTTAAGAATATCGACGCGGAATGTACATTTATGTATCTGTCTCATTTACACAAAGCTGACTTGTCCCTTAATGAAAGAGACAAATAATAATTCCTTTGTTTCGAATATGGCAATATTTTGTTCACTAACCACACTGGGACCGCCCATAGACCAAAATGACGCCATTTTAGTTATGCTTTCGAAACCACAGACTATTAAACCAAAAACTGCATGAAATGTCAAACTGTGGCGTTATCTGTCAATCGGAGTAAACAAATCTGCACAGTCAAAGAATTTCGGATTATTCATTGGTTAATCTCGTTTGTTAAGTTTGTTTAGTTTGCTTATTAGTTTAGTTGTTAAGTTTTTTAAAATGCCTCAGTGTTGTGTTAAAGGATTCGAATCGAGTTCAAGCAAAAAGGACCCTAACATTTCTTTTCATAGGTTAGTAACTGTTTTTACGAAATACTAACAAATATGTGCTAAATTTACATTTTGGGTTTATTTTTATCATTTATAAATGTATTTGGATCTTGTTGATTAAGTTTTAGACTCTTCTAGGCGTTATTTATACAAGTAGTGTAAATAACAACCTCATTGTTTGTTTACACACAAGTTTAGAGATGAGTGGATTCGATACGAAATTATTCATATCGATATTATCATTTTTAAATATTTTGATCTTTATTTTTCAAAAAAAGAAAAAAATAGTTTATATTTAAATATATATTCAGACCGACCCCACACTAAGATCAAAATGTTTAATACATCATATTACTATTGTTTATGTAGCAGTTGCATTTTTATTAGTTTTGTTATTTATCATAATATTAATATTTATACATACATAAACTCACGCCTTTTTCCCAGAATGGGTAGGCAGAGGTGCAACCAGGACACCCACATTTCAGCCTCCGTGGCGCAGGCGGTAAGACGCCGTTTGTGAATCGAGAGGCCGCGGGTTCGATCCCCGCACTGAGAGAAATGTTTGTGCGGCGGCAATTTCAATTGAGTATAAATGTTTAGACAAACAAAATAACAGTAAAGCGGTTGTTTCAGAGTTTCGCAAATTGTTAGTCAAATCGGTGTCCACATTTTCATTCGTAGTATCATCGTTAAAGCAAAAAAATCGAGATCCAGAGATAAAGCAAAGTTATTAAGTAACAGCGACATCTACTGCAATTTGGAAAAATCTTTGCAAAATAATGTATGAAGTGTTAGAATACTTCTACACATTATATTCAAAACATATGTATCTATCAGACGAATCTACCCAAATACAACGAATTCTAAACAGAATAACTTGTATATTTACAAGTTATGTTTGTGCGGCCCACAAATATTTCTCTCGGGTCTGTGTGTTTGTGAGACCGAAAAGTCTCTCGTAGTTCCTGATACCCACGACACAAGACTCGATCTTAATGTGGGGTCAGGACTATGTATGTGACTGTTGGGTGTTATTTATTTATTTATTTATTTCGCCTTGTATGTTCCGTCCTACGATGTTGTGGGTGGCGAGCCTATCGCAATATTGGGCACAAATTCCTGACTGTGCTGATAATGAATAGAAAAATCCGATATCACTTTGCGCGACCCGGGATTCGAACTCGAGACCTCAGCTTTGTAACCGTACCATAATACAACTACGCCACTGAGGCAGTCAATATTTATACATAAATTAAAATCTATAGTCCACATTATTCACCGCTTGTATGTTTATGTATGTATGTACCTTATGTTTTTTTTTTTGTTTGATTGAATTATTCGAAAAATATTTTTATTCTAGTGCTGATTTCCTGCCTTCGTTCGCGATGTCCGCTACAATTCCTTTATTCAAAATCAAAATCAAAATATTCTTTATAGTTTAAGTTCATTTCATTTGGCGATCTAGTGTTGTTACATAGTTTATTAAGTCTTTTAATTATTTTTATTTTTTTCGAGTTTCATATTTTTTTATACAGGTGGACAAGAAAACGGCGCACCTGCCAATATACATTATAGTATATGGTGAAGGAATCTTAATTAAGACGGATTTGTATGGCGCTAGCGAATATTAAGAAAGATGCCGAGAAAAAAAAAACTAACGTTACACATGCTACCCCTTAACATGTTAAGCTAAAGTGATTGAACCTTACAACTGAACGGTAGACATTCAACAATAAATAAGCAGAGCTCATTATTTAACTATAAGTCGATTGTGTACATCACGCTCAGGGTACATAAAAAAGATATTAAATTAATACTGCCAACAGTCACATACATGGGTACTAACCCCACACTAAGATACAAATCTTGTGTCGCGGGTATTAGAAAAATAATTATGGTTCACGGAAATTATTTGTCTCGGGGCGGGAACCGAACCCGCGGTCTCTCATTTCACAGGCGGTTCTTACCAACTGCGCCAGGGAGGCCGTCGGTGACTCATATGGGCTGGTTAGTTGTCATTAATGACCACCAAAATAGTTAACTGACCTTGTAATGTAAACCGTAATGACCTTGATAGGCAAAGCTGGAAGCGCAGGATCCGCCAAAACCCGCACGAAAACACTGTCACAGTTTGGTAGCACAAATCACTTTTTCTTTTACATTTCACATAACACAAGTTACATCAAAAGCTATCAAATTGGGTAATGTTCAAAGCATAGTGAAATTAATAAAATTTACTCAAAATAACTGAAAACGAATTTACAATAATATGCACACGACTAATACATGCACACGCGATCGCAATCCGAATCCAACTAATAAAAAATAAATTATGTAGCAGCGCACCGCGATTCGAACCCGCGTTCCAATCAAGCTCTGCGTCGCGCTGTGCTGTTACTAGGCGCCCGCCGCGCCACACCGCGGAGCTCTCGTGTCGCGTGTTGCCGAGTCGCACCACCTCGGTTCCCCGCTCTCGCTCCGCCACCCGCTCGCTCCCTCAGGACACCCGCGGCCGCGCGCGCTCGCGCAGCCAGTCGTCCCGGCACCGCCATACCGCGCGTAGCGTAGGCTAAGTTTGTAAATTTGTACGTCGTTCTGTTTGATTAAACGTGTGTTCCAACTTCCAAGTGCTAGTTTGATTCTCCGAGGCGGACTACCTTGCGACACTCACACACACATACCTGAACGCTACAAAATTGGCGACCCAACTAGTGGCGAGTACTCCGTGGTTCCTGTACCTACTTTTCGACCGGACTGGCGTCCATCAAAATGGCGCCAGTTACGCGACGAACACCGAAAAGTAGCGATGACATCGAGTCCGAAGACGAGCAACGTGTGGAAGACGAACAACCCACGCGCTCAGAATACGCGGCCGCGCCGAGTGGGGCGCCCCGCGACAACTTAATAGGATTGACCGAAGATCAACTGACCAGACTGATTACCGGCATCATGCTGCGCACAACATCGTCTGCGACGACTTTCGAGCAAGAGGGATCAACACACAGCACACAAGTCCCAAGTTATCCCACCGCGATGCCACAAGGGAATCTCTCGCGGTGCACGGCGCGCTTTGATGGCGCCGGCCGGAGCGCCGATGAATTTGAAGCGTTCCTCGACAGTGTGTTAGTGTATAAGAGTGTGCGTCAGTGAGCGACGAGCACGCGCTTCGCGGCGTCTCCATGCTGCTGACCGGCGAGGCCGCCGTGTGGTGGCGTGGCACGAAGTCCGCGGCGACGACGTGGGAAGACGCAGTGCGTCGGCTGCACGCGATGTACGGCGCGCCTCGACCGGCATACACCATCCTGCGTGAGATCTTCGCGCAAGAACAGGGAGAAGAACGCGCTGAAACGTTTATCTCTCGCGCGCGCGCGCAAACCTTTCGCGATTACCCTATAATGCACCTACGGACATGCAAATTGATATTGTGTACGGCTTATTAAATCGTAGAATAAGAAAGAGAATGCCGCGTGAAACTGTATCCGCGAATCTCGATTGTTTGCTCGAGCGCGCCCGACACGTGGAGGAGTCTATAACCGAGGTGAGCGAGAGTAGAGTAGTTAAAGAAGTAAAGAATAGTTTGAGTAAAGAGAATAGTTCGAGCGCCGCTACGTTCGATCCAAATAATAAAAATAATAGCGATTCGATTATCAAACGGGTGAGACCGCGCTGCGTTTTTTTGTAAAAGGATAGGACACTCTGTAGACGAGTGTAAAAAAGCTAAAGACAAAACAAATGAGGGCGAGACAAGTGCATACAAACTGTCCTGTTATGGTTGCGGGCGACCAGGGGTGATACGTTCCAAGTGTCCGAACTGCAAGAATACGTCCTCCGACAAGGTAAGTTTCCACAGCATTACTACCCGTGACGCGGACCCGGTGCGGCCTATTATAAAAATAGAAGTCGCATCCCTAACGGGGGTTGCCGTGTTAGACACCGGCGCTACCGAAAGCCTTGCCAGTCCCGGACTATACAATATATTAGTGAACAGTGGGACACATTTTACAAAATCGCACCGATCGATTGTACTTGCTGACGGGACACGACAGGTACGTACTGTTTTATTGTGCGACACGTTCGTCAACATATGTGGACGGAAAATCGCTACTACGTTCTTGGCTATACCTGAAGCAAACAACCGTACACTTTTAGGCCAAGACTTTATAACCCAAGCAGGAATATTGCTCGACCTCTCACGCAACTGTTGGTATTTCTCTGATAGGTCTGAGCGAAAATATTCTTTTATGCGGTATTATAGTCTAGCAGCGTCGGATCACGCAGAACTGATGCAAGCTGATACTGTTAACCTTGCACTGAGAGAAGACGAGGGATCCAAGTTATCCCCCCCTCAGAGGACGGAGCTCAACCAGCTTATTGTAACTAGAGCTGAGCGCTTCGCCACAGAAGGACCGCCAACCACTTATGCCACTCATCACATCCGAGTAAGTGAGGAGCAGGAGCCCACCGCTTCACCACCTTATCGGATGTCTCAAGGTAAGAAAGAGTTGTTGGATGGCGAGCTTGAGAAGCTGTTAAGTGCCGAAGTAATAGAAGAGTGCGAGTCGCCTTGGGCTGCTAACGTTGTTCTAGTTTCCAAGAAGGACGGCGGCATCCGGTTGTGCGTGGATTATCGAAAGCTCAACGCCGTGACCGAGCCCGACCGATATCCACTGCCACGCCTGGAAGACGTACTCCACGCCGCTAAGACGACCAGCTACATGACTACACTGGACCTTCACTCTGGTTACTTCCAGGTATGCGTTGCGGAACAAGACCGCGATAAAACAGCATTCATTACACCATCTGGGACCTTCAGATTTATAAGGATGCCCATGGGTCTTCGTAATTCCGGTGCCACGTTTCAGCGCTTGATTGACAGGTTTAAGGCCAACCTGTCCGTGCACCGTCGAGCATCATCGACGCTAGGTGAGCCTAACGCAACCTCAACACTAGAAGGCAGCAGACCCGTTATGATTTTAGGATATCTGGACGACCTGATAATCCTATCGCCGACCTTCGAAGAACATATCGAAGACCTCGAAGCCGTCTTCGATAGACTCGAGACATTCAATCTACGTGTGAACAGAAAGAAAAGCTGTTTCGCATGTGACTCCGTAAAGTTCCTGGGTCACATAATCGTTCCTGGCGGTCTGCAAGTAGATCCAGGTAAGACCTCGGCTATTGCTAGCAGACCCCCTCCAAAAACCGAAAAACAGCTGAAAGGGTTTCTAGCCACCTCCAGCTGGTTTCGTCGCTTTATTCCTGGGTACGCCGCCATCGCCAAACCTTTAACCGACCTGCTCAAGAAGAATAGCACTTGGCAATGGGAAAGCACGCAGCAAGCCGCGTTCGAGCGCATAAAGGAGCTTTTGATCACCGCACCAATACTTCGCCAGGCTGACGAGTCGAAACCATTCTGCCTGATGACGGACAGCAGCAGTTACTGTCTCGGAGCAGTTTTGATGCAGGGGGAGGGCCCCGATGAAAGACCAGTGGAATATGCCAGTCGTTTGTTGGAACAGGCCGAGCGCAATTATTCCACCACAGAGCGTGAAGCTTTAGCCGTAGTTTGGGCAGTTACCAAATTTCGAGGCTATATTGAGTGTTCAGAGGTCGTTGTTAAAAGCGATCATCAACCACTGCGGTGGCTAATGAACTTAAAGGCACCCAGCGGTCGACTCGCGAGATGGGCGTTGACGCTCCAAGCGTACAACCTTCAAATACAGTATACGCCCGGTCGATCCAATGTGATTGCGGACGCGCTCAGTCGACCAGCATGTTGTGAGAAAGAATCTGGGGAGTGCGAAATATGCGAGGTGATCATCGACATACCACACGAAAATCCCGCAGAGGTACGTGAAAACCAGTTGAGAGACCCCGAGCTCCGGAAAATCATTGAAGACATGGAGTCTGACGACCTCTACACCAGGGGGAGAGCTTGGTCAAATCGTGGATATATATTATCTGATGGCGTGTTGTACCGATATGGCCCTGAGGCCGAAGACGATGACAACGCCTGTTTAGTTGTCCCGCATCAAGAAAGGGAGAAAGTGCTGTCAGACTTTCACGATGCCCCGACTGCAGGTCACCTTGGTGTCGAGCGCACTTTACAGCGCATCAGGACCCGCTATTATTGGCCAGGTATGAGATCTTTTGTATCCGAATACGTAAAACAATGCGTTGATTGTCAACGTTATAAAGCCAACAACAGAAAGCCGGCAGGACTGCTGCAAACCCCTGCCTCTACTCGGCGTTTTGAGATAATGGCAGTAGACTTGTTTGGACCTTTGCCTGAGACTATTGAAGGAAACCGATGGATCTTGATCATCGAAGATGTGTGCACACACTGGGTGGAGCTTTTCGCTCTTAAGAGCGCGACCAGCACGGAATGCGCCGAGGTTCTTATATCCGAAGTATTTCTGCGTTTTGGAGTCCCGCGTAGGATGATCAGTGACAATGGAGTGCAATTCGTTGCCGCAGTAATGCAGCAGGCATGCCATGTAATGGGCATTAAGCAGTCACTTACGCCGTTGTACCATCCCGAAGCGAATCCGGTCGAACGAAAAAACCGTGACCTTAAGCCACAGCTGGCGATATTGGTGGGCAAAGACCATTCGTCTTGGGATACCCACCTTGCAGCCATAAGGTTCGCAATGAACACAGCTGTTACGGCAAGTACTGGATTTTCGCCAGCTTTTCTCACTTTTGGGAGGGAACTGCGCGCACCCTCCGACGTCGTGAAGGATATGAGAGCGATCGCGGAAAGTGATAACTTCGTCGCGTCTATCACACCCTATCTGCGGAGACTGGCGACAATACTCGTCGACGCAAGAGACGTGCACGAACGGGCGCAAGCGGTCAGCAAAAGATTTGCGGATGAGGGCAGACGCCCCCCTCCTGATTATAAGGTGGGTGATTTAGTTTTAATTAAGACTCAGGGGACGAACGACGTGGGACCTGGTCAGTCCGCTAAACTCATACCCCGCAGGGATGGCCCGTACCGAGTTAAAACTATGGTAAGTCCTACAACTTTTATCGTCGAGAATATTGCGGGAGTAGAACTCGGACGGTATCACGTGTCTCACCTGACCCCTTTCGTTGGAAAAGTAGAAGCGCCGGTCAGAGAAAAACGCAAGCGCGGCAGACCCCGTAGGCTATAGGCGTAATTCCTAGTCCGAAGACGAGGGCGGAATCTTCGGACTAGAGGGGGAGAATGTAGCAGCGCACCGCGATTCGAACCCGCGTTCCAATCAAGCTCTGCGTCGCGCTGTGCTGTTACTAGGCGCCCGCCGCGCCACACCGCGGAGCTCTCGTGTCGCGTGTTGCCGAGTCGCACCACCTCGGTTCCCCGCTCTCGCTCCGCCACCCGCTCGCTCCCTCAGGACACCCGCGGCCGCGCGCGCTCGCGCAGCCAGTCGTCCCGGCACCGCCATACCGCGCGTAGCGTAGGCTAAGTTTGTAAATTTGTACGTCGTTCTGTTTGATTAAACGTGTGTTCCAACTTCCAAGTGCTAGTTTGATTCTCCGAGGCGGACTACCTTGCGACACTCACACACACATACCTGAACGCTACAATTATTATTTTGATTTTTGAAAGATAAAGGCCTGTTCACATTAGATACAAAGCTTTCCTATTTGAGTTCATAATAATTCAACGTGAACAATTAGTATTAGTACTGTATCAGCTCATATACGTGCCACTGCAGGGCACGGGGTCTCCAGTGCAGTAAATTAGTGGTTAGTGTTTATTGATTTCACTAATTTTATCTCACAGAAGTCTCATATGTAAATTCTATGCTGTAATGGTAGACGACATTTCTCTAGGTATAAGAATTTAGAAGAAATTTTATTACTTTAAAGTAACATTATTTTCAAAACACATTAAAGTAATGTTAAATACAATAATAAGCAAAATTAAATAGGCAATTTGTAACTGACTGGATCGGTTGATGACATATTTAAATAATATTATAAGCTCTTGAGCAAGTAAGGACCATTCTATCAGTCCAATAAGATCTTTTTTTTAACGTAACTTTTATATCGGAATAGGTACTTAATCAAATTAAGTTATATCAAGTGTGTAGTGTGAACACACCTCAAGATGTCGGTCTTCTTTTGCAAAATGCTAAAAGTTACCGACAAAGACATTGCCGCCTTTCGGCTCGCGCTCACAAAGGGCGGCGGCAACCACAAAGGAAGAATAATCGAGCCGCGTTGGATCCGACGAAGTACACTATGACCGGCGGCTTCCTTTGACTAATAGGGCCGAATTGGGCCATCATTTTAAAAATATTATTTTTTATTAATCAGTGTCATCAGATTATTTTTTCAATGAATCTAAATTATTTAGAAAATTTAAATATTATGTAGGTATTACCAAAACGTTTCTAATTATAATTAAATTCGCAATCTTACATGATTTAAGCGATGACCAGTGTGATTTCTTCGTATCTTTCAGTTTGGATTTGTGACACTAAGGAAAATAATGACAAACAAAATAGTCAATCCATTCACGATGCAACTGCACCTAAAGTTATTATGTTGTTAATTTATTGACGCTTAAATCTAAGTACGTCCCTGTTTAACTGATTGATTTATTTGAAATGAAACAAAAAATATCCTTTTTTGAAGTTAGAGAAGGATAAATTATACAGCTAAGAGTTCATGACCTTACTCATGTGTAAACAGCTGTTAAAGCGAAGTTTAAGAAAGTTTTGATGCTGTTAAAAATGGTTTTCGTGGTATATTTCGTTAACCGTTCAATTAACGATGAAACGAAAAAATACGTATGTGTTTAAATCTTGTTCTTCATCCATTCCAACTGATTTTATGCGAAAAAGTGGTGATTAAACTTAAAACTTTAAACGGTCATAACTTCAAAACGGATAGGTATTTTCCAAATATTATTTTTTTATTGCGATATTAATATTATGCCCTTGTACCCAACTGAGCAAGTGCGCCATTTATTTGCGCTCCCTGTATAAAGCAGCTGTTAAATAAATAATTGTCGAAAGAGACTGACTTCTGCTATACAGGGCTTCCTAGTTCAGGAGTCAGGGTGTTATTATGTTGTAAACATGTTGTAATGAAATAAGATTAATTATTATTATTATTATTTATTCAAATAGTCTTTCAAAAGATCTTTTGGATTGTTCATTTCTGCTACCACTGCTTCGGAACGTGTTGTAGCTGTGAAGAAGAAGTGGCGCAAGAAACTTCGTCAGCAACACGAACTGTCTTCTTTTTTCTTTTTTTTATATCGCCATTTAAAATTACAATAGTTCATGTCACAGAACACAATAATGTCAGTTTATTTAGTTAATTGTGTTTATTTAGTTAATTGTTTAATTTCTATTTTTACATTTTAATTGTTAATTTTGTGTAGATATTTTATTTCTATTTATATATTTAAGTTGTTAGTTTAGTGTACATATTTTCATTGTTGTTTGCTAAATGTCTGTTTTTTTTTAGATTTTAGTTATAATTTGGCAAAAGAAATATTGACATGGTGAAATTGGTGCTTAAGGAAAAAAGTGTGGTATATTCGAAGTCGCAACCGAATTCTAGCTATTAATAAAGTTGTATTTTATCTCACGTGTGTATTATTTGACAAATCCAATCCAATCATCAGGTAAAACTTACCCATCAAATAAATCATAGCATGAAAAAAATATCAAAACATTGACCTATTATTATCAGATTTAATTTTTAAAGACTTGACTGTCAAGTCCTAAAATCCCCTGTTTATACTCAATTGACATGTAAAGCAAAAATTAAAAATGTTATATTAATGTTAGTCGTATGCCACTGTTGATGATCGATATCGATAAAAAAATTTGGTACTAGCGTATCACTATTTTTAGGGGCGGAGCCGCCGCCATGTTTGTAAATCAAAGTGGTACGCGTCACGTGACCTTATGTTTCATCCCCTCTATTCTTTAATCATTGCGCTTCAACCAGTGTCGCGGATACACGTTTCTCTGACTATTTGTATTCTCAAAACCAAATGCGGAAAAATAGATTAGAGTGATTTAAAATATTGTACAAATGATTCTGAAACTGTGAAACAAAAAAAATATATTATTTAGTGCGCAAGTACACACTAATGTAATTTTTTATTAAATAAAATTAATAAATTCGCTCTCATAGCGACGTTTGACAGCTCTCGCCACGTCACCCGTACTTCATGCTTGGTGCTACGTCACACGCGCTTTGGCCAATAACCGTGCGGCACTTATTGTTACGTAACTAGCGATGTCTATTCATCTTCTTCTAACTTATGTATCTTGCTTTTTTACTCTTTCTTCGAACCAATTTGAAATTACAATACGCATCGCGCCATTTTTTTGTGCCATTATGTTAGTGTATGACGTGTCTATTTGTAAAACGTCATTGGTTCACAACCGTTAAAAAAACAGGCTGGAATTATTCTCATTCGTTAAATAAGTATAAAACAAAGCCAAATAAAATTATTTGGTATAATATTTACATAAACTACAATTTCAACTTCTTTTTTAAGTATGTGAAAAAAATGGTACGAAAATATTTTATGCTTCCGGTATTATGCAGAAATTCGTAACCTTAGGCCACTGAAATATATTTTTTTTTAATTTCGTCTACTTAACTACAAATACGTCGCTTTGACGCCCGCGACACCTCCCTTTAGTTCATTTAGTTGCTTAACTTGATGAATGTGCATCATGTGATAAAGTTAAAACGCCGCGCCGTGAAGCTGGTTTCACGTTTTCTGTTAAGTTTTTGTTCTATTTTGTTCCTAAGATTTCTGGCGCTCGTGTTCCTAGCCCAACGCACTGTGAGTCTTTGAAAATCACTGTGAGTTAAACCCATTAGAATTTGTTTGGGCCCAAGTCAAGGGTGACTTCGAAAGGCATAATAAAACATTCAAAATGTTCAAATTCAAAAATAAATAAAACATAGTACTCGCAGAATTTGCATCTATTCATTAATCAAATTATACCCAATATGTTTTTGAGAAATGTTTCATAACCCTGAAATGTCACTTTTACAATTTTATTTGTTTGTTTACATTTTTGATCTCGAATTCGATTTCCGAGTATAATTCGCACCCTCGGTGCAACAAAGTCACAATTGCAAAAATGCAACTTTTCAAAAAAACCATTTGAAACTTTGACATCGTATAAAAATATGATATTTCAAGACATAGACAAGTCGAACAGCTTTTATCACAATATCAACTTGTAATTTAAGCTTAAAAAAATTATGACAACTAAATATTCAACAAAATATAAGATTAATTCATTATACCTTCCAACCTTGTAATTTTTGCATATGTGACTTTGTTGCACCGAGGGTGCGATATGTTATCACGTAATTTATTTGTGGAGGTATAGTTCGCGAATTAAAACATTTTTGATTGAATGTAGAATGTTTAATCAAATTATAAAGAAAATAAGTAATGTTGAAACTCCTTCCATTAAAGCTGAAAACACATTGTAGGTTTTTGTCTTACGCATAGAGTAAAGAGTACAAAACTATGGTAAAGAGCACATCTTACATGGTTCGTACGGGTCGTCAGAGGGCCCACGTACGTTTTTATTTTTTTAATTTCATTGACAAAGGACGGTTTTCTCGTCTGCCAATGACTAAGCTTTTAGGGATGGAAGAGTCGATTTTTATGTACTCTTTATCTCATCTCTATATAAAAAAATAAATAATATATTTTATTAAATGAAATCAATCCTAGTTGGCGCTTATTATAAACAGTTCTTATCTGTAATAACCTGTGGTACTATCACATTCGAGTTTGCAACTGTTTTATTGTCAAAAACAATGATTCAATTAACATTAAATCACACATCAATCAATTATATAATACTGTGATTGATTAAATTCTGTACACAAACATAGATTACATATTGAGAATAAATTTACTGTGGAAAAATGTTAAGCAACAATGCCGTGTACACATATTAGAAATACTTATGTATAAAATGTGTGAATTCCAAAGTAGGCAAGATCGTGTTTCGAGCACACGTCTTGTTCTTGTTGTCTTTTTTTATACCGGGTATATGAAGACTGCTACCGAAAACGAAGCCGGGTGGTAGTTTTAGTGACTACAAACATAATGCAACTAAAAATTTCGCAAAGAAACGCGACAATTACTTTTTATGATTTTTTAAATATATTAATTTTTGGGTGGTAAATCCATAGTTTTTGCTAAAATAATACTTTAAACTCTTTTATACCTTAGATTACTTATAAATAAAAGGGTATACACTATTATTTTAGGAAAAAATGTATTTACGACCCAAATATGGCCATAGGAAAAAAATATCAAAATAAAAATTGACGCTTTTTTTTTGCAACTTTTTCTGTTGCATTGTGTCTGAAGTCGCTTAAACTACCACCCGGCTTCGTTTTCGGTAGCAGTCTTGATATACCCTGTATATTTCTACTACCAGTGTCATTTTAAAAGAAAACAAAAAGAGACTACCTGAAGACAAATAACAAGGTTAACTTTTTCCTATTATAATTCCTAAAACTGCGCGTGTATTTTGAAATTTTAACATCAATAACTTAATATTTGATTGTATAAAAAATTACTCCGTTATCTTTAGTATGATACTTTATTATCTTTAGTACAAATAGGTACTGACTATTTGTTCCCATACTTCTTACTTTAAGTGAGCATATTTGTATTCTTTACATTTAACATTATAAATAATTTCTCTATTACGCACATACTCTGATCGGTTTCTTCCATTTTTTAAATGAACGCACAGACGAGCTTTTGGCTAATTACTGATAATTAAATAAATAAATACACTTAACAGTCACATACATAGTCCTGACCCCACATTAAGATCAATTAAGTGTTGTGTCGTGGGTATCGGGAACTACGAGAGACTTTTCGGTCTCTCAAACATCCAGACCCGAGACCAATACTTACTGGGTCTCACAAACATTTGTCTCGGTGCGGGGCTCGAACCCGTGGCCTCTCGTTTCACAGGCGGCGTCTAACCAACTGCGCCACGGAGGCTGTCAATTACGTCCAGTCTAGTATTTACAAACAACTGGTCAAAGAACTGCGGTGTTTATTTCTGTTAAGTCAAGTTAGATTACCAGCAACACCTCATGTAAATAATTAGAAATGTCCAAATAGTATTCAAAATTTTTAAATTGTATGCAGATTGAATGAAGCAAATTATGCCTTGTATGTATTATAAATTCTAATTTAATTGTAAGTTTTAAAAAATGTCATATTAGTTTGGCTTAAAAAGCTGGTAGCCATATTTACAAAACCTATTTTTGTAGAAACTCAAGTTTGTCCACAATCGCAAATCGCTCAAAAGCGCTGTGGTGCACGGAGAAATTGTTATTTTTTTCTCTCTTCAAATTTCATTACATTGGACATTATTATCATTACTACTATTGGACTACTAGTATAAATGTACATTGTATAAATTATGAAAGAATATTTTAATGAAAGCGTTGTAGATATTTTTTACTTTCATTTTTAGTTCCTAATTTCACCACTTGTCAATTTATGTTAGTTGCGCTGTATGTCTCAGACGTTTTTTGTTTTTGAAGGTCATGCCCTCGAATTTCGACCGACAGTGTGCACACAAGAAAAGAATCTATTGTTCAGATCCTCAGACTAAATACTCTCTAGACGTAGCCATAACTGGAACGTGAGAAATAAGAGTGAGACCGCAAGTTAAAAATTAGTGTGCGTAAAGAGACAGAGAGTTTTTTCTTTGTCCTTGTCACCGTGGCCGGTGTTTTTATTTGTCAATAAGCTCAGTTTGTCAAACAAATATACGTCAATCAGTTTTTCCGATATTTTAATAGTTTTGGATAGTGTAAAGCAGCAATTTATACAAATATTAGTGACTATAGTGTATATGCAATGGTGGGTTGTAGTATTTTAGGCTGCAAAAGCCGCAGTGAACGAAAAATTTGTGGAATAACATTTCACTCGTAAGTTACTCATTTATGTTACATTATAATCATTTGTCGTTTATTGGTAAATAATGTTGTATTTTAATATCAATACAAATTGTTTTACTTAGAGAAATATCGATTACATTTAGAAATTCTACAAATAATATTAAATAACCTTAATTTCTTAAAAGTTTAGTGTTACCTTGTTATGAAAATTGGTTTACCCTAGATAATACTTGCATATTATTCCTTGCATACATAGCGTCATTCATACGTAAAAACATAAAATTACTTCTTATTTTAGGTTTCCTACTAACAGTAATTAGAATTAAATGGGTGGAAGCTAATGGACACCAAAATTGGCAACCAACAAATAATTTTAAAATTTGCTCAATACATTTCGAGATTGATTCCTTTCATTATAAAAAGAAGAATGTTATAGTAAAACCAAAAGCAGTCCCAATAAAATATGTTCATGTAAGTAGTTGATCATTAATTATTTTTAACACCGTTTTATTAACTTCCCCTATATGTATGTAACAGAATCTGTGAAGTCGATTTTCGAGCACTTCAAAACGTCGGATTGACTTGAAATTTTGCATACGTATCCAGGACTGATGACGACGCAATAATTTAAAAAGTATATGATATTATTTTATATTTTATCCAGAATAATAAACAAATTATTATTGTTGAAAAAATATTACCTATAATTGGTAATTTGCGCGCAGTTGTCTTTCTTTGATAAGACAGCCGAAGATAGATGTTTTAGTGCAAGCAATTAAATTATAGTTTAAAAACTAAAAAAACAAGCTTTCATATAAGATCGAACTAAAAAGTAAAAAATAATCATAAACTCATTATCATTTAATAATAAATATGATATACGAATAAATACGATTTAAATCGTACGGTTGGCAACGCTTATGTTGGCCTGTGTTAGTACCCACCAAAAGTAGGAATTTTTCCCAACATGGCCACACTGAAGAATTATATATCTGTCTCTTGTGCGGCCACGGCATGGCTACGTCTAGAGAGTATTTAGTCTGAGTTCAGATCGCTGTAAGACGCGTTGCTCTAGTATTTATGGCCGCTTCTTTACTCTATGCGTAAGACAAAAACCTACAGTTTGTTTTCAGCATAAGTCGTCTTGAGTGACTCTGCGGTTCGTCTCATACAATGTTTTAAATTATCAACTGCATCATTATCAGCTTCTCTCTAAATATTTTTTCTCACTTTTCTATGTAAGACCATTTTGTAATTAAAACTTTTATGCGCGATAGTATTTTGAAAACGAACGTAATGTATACGAACCAATAGGGTGCAGCGCATGACCCGCCCGCCCGCACCTTATCCAGCACCACCAAATAGACCCATTTACAACATAATGTTGTAGCGATATGATGCAGGTATTGCTTTTAAGTCCGTATTAATTATAACCACGCAAAGTCGCGGGCAAAAACTAGTAAAATGTATAGCTTTTTCATTACATTTATTTTTGTTTTAGTCCTACTTAATTAAATAATATTAAATACCTACATATAGCTGATATTAAACAACATAATCAACAAGTACAAGTTCCATGAAATAAATATTATTTTTTTGCTTTGCCGTGGTACTTATTATGTTGTTATTTTTTGGTCTTTAGTGGTTTTTTTGTTTTGAAGTCGTTTTTTAGTTTTTAATTAAAATTTTAGTTATTTTTATCTTTTTAGTGTTGATAGGAATTTAAATGAAGATTTGGTACCCACAAGGAATATGTTCTTTCCGATGATAATGAAATCGCTAAAATCGGCTAAAAGCTGCCAGGGGTATTGGAGTATTCACATGTTTATAATTTTTCTCCCCACCCCCTCCCTTTACCCTACCCCCTTTTCCCTCCAGCACTGTAGCTTAGCTTTTATACTGAACCCAATGCAAAAAGAACCAATGTAATCCTACTAATTTTGAAGAGTTCTACACTCCAGGTCCGAACATGATCATCAAATCTTCATGTTGTATTCCTGGGTTCAACCTGTCAATATATCATTTCCAATGAAAAAGAAATCACTAAAATCAGTTAAAAGCTGCCGAAGATATTAGAATTTACGTGTATTTTAATTTTATCACCTACCCCCTTCACCCCTCGCCCTTTTTTCCCTCTCTCACTGTAACTTAACTTTTATAATAAACCTAATGCAAAAAGAACCGTCGGAATCCTACTTGTTATTTTAAGGAGTTCCCCTCTCCAGGTCCGAACATATTCATCAGATTTTCACCATATTTTTATGGAACCAAATGACAAGCACCAGCTTTCAATCAAAGAAAGAATGGTCGAAATCGGTTCACACAGTACAGAGAAACGAGGTAACAAAAAAAGAAAGCAACATACAGTCGAATTGAGAACCTCCTCCTTTTTTGAAGTTAAAAAAAAACGGAACAAAGTATAAACTCAAGGTAGGTAGACAAAATAAAATTAATAAAGTTACCCAACCTCAGCAAGTACACAAACAAAAAAACGCTGTTATTTCTTATTGGTGACTGCACGCTTCGATTTCGCCGCCCTGGACCTAGCTGCACAAGGTTTAACGCCCTCCATGGCCTCAATGCGGTTCAGGACCAGCAACATACACGCACCCCTCCTGAGTCCAGCATTTCGCGACGCCGAATCTCTCCCGGGCAAACATGAAAACGTCATGGCGTACCTTCGTTAAGAATTCCGACATGGTAATGCCGGAACCCTTCAACTTTGTTTTGTCTTACCAAAGCTTATCACGAACCAACGCGTCATGAAGCTTGAACAGGATCGGCCGAGGCTTTTGAGTTTCAGTGGAACGTCCAACTCTGTGGCACCTTTTAATGCATTGCGATGAGAAGTCGCACAGTTTGAGATGGTCCTTTATGACACTGGTAACCAGCATTGCAGTGTCCTCCTTGTTTACCTCCTTCACACCATGCAGAAGTAATATTATACGGCGACCTCACATCTCAATGTTGGCCACATTTCGCTGCTAGCGCGTTACTAACGGGCTATTGCATCGCGATTGTATCGAAACAAACGCGCGACCCGCGTCGGACGACATCGGAGAGAGGAACAGAGGGGGGAGGAAATGCATCCAATATTGACGCTGCTTCCGTTGCCTTCGCTTCCGCTGCTTACGTAAAAGCAGCAAAGACATCGTGACTAATGTTGCCTCAACGGAGTCCATCTTGCAACTGAACTAATCTAAGGTATTTTTGTGTCGTAACTGCATCGCGAGCGAATGGCGTTTGTATCGCGACTGAATCTGGTCTCGTGGGCGAGGGCACACAGCTATCCATCACTTCGCGTCTGTTTCGATCCTGCGCGATAGCATCGCGACTGCATCGCTGCAAAAAGTCGCCATTGGCGAGGGCCCTTACCAGGGCCGTCTTTACCTATGATGGGGCCCTGGGCACACAAGAATATGGGGCCCTTATGAAAAATAAAGAAAAAAAATATCTAACATTTATCTACTATGGTCATTTCACATCGAAGTTATGTATAAATCTTGTCGGAATTGTCCCTCTCAAAGGGATGTAATGCAAGAAACTGTGTATGATGTCTCTAGATCCGTGGTTTCTAACCTAGGGGTAATTACCCCCGCGGGGGTAAAACCTGTATTTTGCGGGGGTAACAATGAGCTGGTTATCGTCTTAAGTGAAACAAAACCTAATATACCAAACTTGTAAATCCTAAGCAGTACCTCGTGGTACTGTGGTGGTATAAGTATTGTAAAATAATAGAAATTTCAAAAGCATAATTATTGGTTATGTGCAATTGGTTTAAGTTTAATAAAGTCTACGTATAAGGTATTAACACGTCTTGTTTGAGATCATCCTTGGGAGGAAGGGTAAAATCAGTCATCCTAGAGGAGAGGGAGGGGTAAAATCAGTCACCCTTATATCATAGGGGTAACAGACCTAAAAAGGTTAGGAACCACGGCTCTAGATCTTTCTAGGTTAGCTCATTACACAGGCTCACTAAAATGTTTTTATTAGTGAGTATTGATTACCACTAAAATGGTTAATAATTTTCTAAAACGATATATTATTTGCGATTGTTTTTTTTTATTTATATGGTATTAATCGTTATCAAAATAATTTCGTTTATAATCGACTTAAAAAAAGAAGGAGATTATGTATTCGATGTGCATGTGTGTAATTTTGTCAGAGTTGCACAGTTTTGGGATATGTTAGTCTATACCAGCGCGTGAAAAAGAATTTCAAATTAAAAAATATATGCATGTTTGTACGTTTGTCCACGCATATCTCAAAAAGTATAAGTTGAATTTCAAAAAATATTTTTGCTTTCGATTAGATATAGTCCAACTTAGGAGTTGTATAAGTTTCATCAAAATCGTTTACTTCGTTTTTGAGATAAAGCAGGGGTGTCCAACTTTTTTCAGTTCGCGACGTGCATACATGTTGACTATTTTGTCTCAGCGTCCTAACCTAGATAGGTAAGGGTAATAAGTTTTGATTACTACAACAGAAATTAAAAAAATAAGAAATAGAAAATAATTTAAAAGAATTAAACCGTCTTCAAAATGTAATAAAAAGAGATAAATAAAATTAATCTTTTAATAGATCTAAAATACCTAAATGGGCCAACCGTTTTTTGAGGTCGACACTAGCCTTAAAATTTGAGATCAGCGGAACCCCATGGCTCTACTCGCATAGTTCGTAGTATGATGTTATAAAGCTTAATAGTAATCTAGCTGGCACCGACCTAAAAAAAATGTTGGCCTATTCAGGTATTTTAGATCTATGAAAAGATTATTTTTTATTATCCGGAACTAATGAGACGGGACAGGAAAGGATGTAACAGGATCGAGTCTTGTGTCGTGGGTATCAGAAACTACGAGAGACTTTTCGGTGTCACAAACACCCAGAACGAAATATTTGTGGGCCGCACAAACATTTCTCTCGGTGCGGGGATCAAACCCGTGGCCTCTCGTTTCACAGGCGTCGTAACGTCTAACTGACTGCGCCACGGAGGCTGTCAAAAGTTTTGATATAATTAATATGTTGCTGATTTGGACTGGATTCATCGTTCAAAAAGAATCTATACACGGGCGGAGCCAGTTGGGTCCAAGTGTAGAAATAAATAGTTATTGACATTAACTTATCCATAAAGATATCTCGTCTAAAATATTGGTACCGTGGTAATTATTTTCACAAAATTTAAAATTAATTTATACAGGGTATATCAAGACTGCTACCGAAAACGAAGCCGAGTGGCAGTTTAAGCGACTTCAGACACAATGCAACAGAAAAAGTTGAAAAAAAAAGCGGCAATTTTTTTTTGTTCTTTTTTTCCTATGGCCATATTTGGGTGGAAAATACATTTTTCCCTAAAATAATAGTATATACCATTTTATTTATAAATACTCTAAGGTATAAAAGAGTTTAAATTATTATTTTAGCAAAAACTATGGATTTACCACCCAAAAATGACCATATTTAAAAAATCATAAAAAATAATTGTCGCGTTTCTTTGCGAAAATTTTAGTTGCATCGTGTTTGTAGTCACTAAAACTACCACCCGGCTTCGTTTTCGGTAGCAGTCTTGAGATACCCAGTATAGTTATTTACTTGTCTTACTGGTTATTTTGAAACTGATCATCGGAAATCTAATTTACATTTGATCGCACTCCATAGATCATATTTTGTAAACATCATACAACAGCATATAATCTCAACATTGAAAATAATAAAGATTTTCCACTTTCAAACCACAGCAAACCCAAGGACGTGGTAATTGAGAAAAAATGGAAATATGGTTTAAACGATTGTGAAGCAGTACATCTGGAAGTGCGTGGTGGCCTGTTGGTAAACGGACTAGACGCGGCTGCCCACATGTTCACGGTGGTCGCGGATTCGAATCCCGGGGCACACCTCTGACTTTTCGGAGTCATGTGTGTATTGATAATCAATCACCACGCACTAAAACGGTGAAGGAAAACATCGTGAGGAAACCTGCATACCATAGCGATTTATAAGAATTTCTATGGTATGTAAGTCCGCCAACCCGCACTAGGCCAGCGTGGTGGACTATATGGCCTAACCACTCTCAATCGTATTTTCGATTGTAGAGTAGGCCCGTGCCCTGCAGTGGGACGTATATGGGCTGATACAGACAGACATCTGGTTTACAGAAACCACGCTTTACAGAAGTAAAAATAGTAAGTAATATCTTAGGAATTATTTCGATTATTTCATATTGAACTGTTTTTTTTTAAGTGTAATTAATGTCTGTCAGTAGCGTAGGTAACTTTAAACTATCTGAGGTGCGTGGCAAAATCATCAGATGGGGCCCTCCCTTACTATAAAACCTTAACTTTATAAACTCTATCAATAATTATCCAAGAATTAGTATACAATCCAGTGAATTGTTGATTCTCTTCTTACTAATTTTATAAATTAATGCTACATTCCTTCTCTGCTTACGGCATCTCGGGCCGAGGACCCCTTCGGACCTGATGAGGCCTTTCAAGCTCGGGGGCCCCTTACCTTGGTGTTATACATATTTTGACAGCCTCCGTGGCGCAGTTGGTTAGACGCCGCCTGTGAAACGAGAGGCCGCGGGTTCGATCCCCGCATCGAGAGAAATGGTTGTGTGGCCCACAAATATTTCTTCCGGGTCTGGGTGTTTGTGAGACCGAAATGTCTCTCGTAGTTCCTGATACCCACGACACAAGACTCGATCTTAGTGTGGGGTCAGGACTATGTATGTGACTGTTGGGTGTTATTTATTTATTTATTTTCATGATGCAAACATAGTACCTATATAGTATAATTAGTATTTCTGTGACAGAGAACACATTTATAACATTTCACTTTTAGTTTGGAGGGATCTCTTTTAGGATGTGGAGTTATATAATCACTAATCTATTGAAATAGATGATTACTACTTCTTTCAATTTTGTAATTATACGTACATAGGTGATAGGAGTCGTGAAATGAGTGAGGATGTCTTTTTTTACACTTTCTCTTCTTCGGGGCCCCCCTGAGGATGGGGGCCCTGGGCACGGGCCTCGTGTGCCCTTAGTGTAAAGACGGTACTGGGTGAAGTTTATGAATCCTTATAAAGTACGTCTAGATTTACAAACTGAGGAGAGTGCACAGAGACTGGAGAATAGTAAGCAGTTTTCAGAGAAAGGTTGGAGAATTCAACGAGCATTTGAAAAAATATTTCCTACGGCGTGATGAAAAATGTTGATTTGGATATGAGTGATGAGGATATATTGAAGCAAATATATTGTCCGGAGCCCTTTGAATTAATTTCTATAAACCGTTTAAATAGACGAAGTGAAACGGATGGTTAGGTACGAAGTGAGTCAATTCGACTTTGTTTCAAAGGCTCTTCCTTACCGAACTATATATATGTTGAAGGACTAAGAATCAAAATAGAACCTTATGTTTTTCCTGTATCTCAATGTTCCTGATGTTGAAAGTTCGGTCATATGACCAAAAGATGCCCTTCTGCTAAAATAATATGCCCAAAGTGTGGTGGACACTATCCCAATTGTGAAACAACATTGTTTAATTGCATCAATTGTAATGGTAAGCATATGGCCTTGGCCAGGTTCTGTCCAGCTTTTATTAAAGAAAAAAAGATTAGAGAAATAATGGCCGAATTTAACTGTACGTACAGGAAAGCGCTTACGCTTTATGTCTCGCAAAATATTCGAACACCAGAGCATCGCGCAAATAATAGGACAGATCATTCATATTCGCTGACATCAGATTCTTTTCCACCTTTACAAAATAAGACATCCATACAATACGAGAGTTGTGATACAAATATAATTCAGACGAAGGCATCAAGAAGAACCCATGAAACAATCAACATGGCCTTCAAAACCATGTGGTCGTCGTAAAAAAACAATCTGTAAACTTGAATTTACATTCAAAAACGGATGCAAAAAATATTCGCTATGAAGAAATTACAGCCAAACAAAAACCGGACAAAAAAGTAAGTTTCGGCGAACATTTCAATAGATTAAAGGTGATTATTTTTATGAAACACGCCTCCACAAATTTAAAAGTGAAAAGCATTCTTAAGTGTTGTATAGAATGGTTAGTTTTAATTGTAGCCGATAATTTTTCTGAGTGGCCAGTACTTGATCAAATTTTGAGTTTTTTTTTGAATAATGTATAGTATAAGGAAAAGTATTGAATTAAATATAATACAATGGAACGCCCAAAGTATTAGACATAAGTTACTTGAGTTTGAAAATATATTACTCCAGGAGCGAATTCACATTGCTGCCATTACTGAAACGTGGCTAGATCCTAATACTAGCCTTAAGGTAACAAATTATAATATTTATCGTAAAGATAGGGCTGATGGGTATGGAGGTGTAGCTTTGTTTGTACACAAATCACAATATTAGCTTTACAAATACGGACATTGAATTTTAAGCATAAAGGTTCAGAATTGTAATCAGATTAGAAATATTGTTATCCTATATTGTGCTCCAGCAGTACGCACTAGTGCACATGATTGGACTTCACTCTTGTCTATATTCAAAAGTAAAACATTAATTTTGGGGTGATTTCAATGGTCACCATACAACGGCGCAAAGCGTTAATTCTTCTTTAAACAGGGACTATATAATTACCGCATTAAGGCTTCGTTCCGGACACATTCCTTTTAATCGTTTTGGACATTTAATGGGTAAAATAAATTTACCTAACTGTGACGAGTGTGGGGTAATTTAGGATGTTGTGCATGTATTAAAGGAATGTGTTCGAAACGAAGCCGAAAGATTATCTTTTTACACAAAATTAGAAATTTTAAAGTTTACAGGAATTCGATATTATCTGATCCCTTGTCAGATGAAGCTAAATCTGTATATAAATATGTTATGTTAACTAATTTAATAATTATTTTAGATTGAATTTCACCGTCATCTTTTTTAAATTTCAAATGTATTGAAGTGCATATCCTTAGTATTTCAATCAATGCCCACGCTGCTACAAGTGCGTGGTGGCCTGTTGGTAAACGGACTAAACTCGGTTGCCCACATAATCACGGTGGTCGCGGGTTCGAATCCCAGGGCACACCTCTGACTTTTCGGAGTCATGTGTGTATTGATAGTCAATCACCACGCACTAAAACGGCGAAGGAAAACATCGTGAGGAAACCTGCATACCATAGCGATTTATAAGAATTTCTATGGTATGTAAGTCCGCCAACCCGCACTAGGCCAGCGTGGTGGATATATGGCCTAACCACTCTCAATCGCACTGTCGATTGTGCAGGAGGCCCGTGCCCTGCAGTGGGACGTATATGGGCTGATACAGCAGCAGCAGCCACGCTGCTAAATAATTGTTCGCTAGGAACTTTCGCTCCCTTTGATCAATGTCACGGGCGAACGGCACGCGCCATTCGCCGGCACCGCCAAATTTTTGTCTTATCTTGTATTACATCCGCATCCGCATAAATGTCCGCGTCGATTATTGCGGATGAGGATGCAGATGTCTAAATCTATGCGGAGGCTCCGCATTTGCGGATGAGGATGCGAATATTCGCATCATCCCTGGTCTGAACTATTAAACATAGTGACCTTACTATGATCTTGGTCTCTTATTTGATTACTAACCCCATTTTATCGACTTTTTTAATAAACTATCAAGCTTATATTCGACTATCTCTGTCAATTTATTCTTGAATGCGAATTTAATTTCTTCATATTTATATTTTTGTGTAATCTTCAATTCTTCTTCTTCTTTATCACCCCATATACGTCCCAATACAGAGCACGGGCATCCTCTACAATTGAGAGTACGATTGAGAGTGATTAGGCCATATAGTCCACCACACTGTTCTAATGCGGGTTGGTGGATTTACATACCATAGAAATTCTTATGAATCGCTACAGTACGCAGGTTTCCTCACGATGTTTTACTTCACCGTTTTAGTGCGTGGTGATAGACTATCAATACACATATGACTCCGAAAAGTCAGAGGTGTACCCTGGGATAAAACCCGCGACCACCGTCAACATGTTGGCGGCCGCGTCTGGTCCATTTACCAACAGGCTACCACGTACTTAATTTCAATTTATTTAATAAATAATATTATTCTAAAATAACCATAAGTACAATTTTACTTTTATAGTTTTTTTCGAGCCAACGGATCGCAGAAAAGCAATAAAGACGCTCAACGCAAAAGCCGCTGTGACATTTGGTTCTCCCAATTTTGCGGAATTAAGAGCTATGGCTACTTATCTGGACCCTCAATCTAATGTAAAGAAAACATATGATTGCAATGAAATTTCTAAGCTATCAAGAATTGTTTCCCAGTATTTTAGATTTTTAATTGTTACTATGGGATCTCAAGGAGTTGCAACTATGAATAATTTATGTACCAATAATGGAGAAAGTATTACTTTTTATCCAGTAAATGTGTTAGACCAAATAAAAAATGTGTCAGGAGCTGGGGACTGTTTTGCCAGTGGTTTCATTAGTGGAATGCTTCAAGGTTACTCCGAATCAAAATGTATTTGTTTGGGTTTTGAGACTGCTAAAGCAGCATTGCTTAGTGAAATCACTGTGCCAAAAGATTTGCACACAATCAATACACAAAGAAGATATAAATAAAGTGGATAAAAAATTTAAAAAGTATATTTCGTAAAAATATTAAACAAACACAGATCTATTAAGTAGTCTTACCAATAATCAATTATATTTTATATAGTAATAATAAATGTATAAATATAAAACAGCAAAGCCCCTATGACATTTTGTAAACAAAGAAATATTCATATTATGATATCAAAACATTGCATTTGATTTCTTGTGAATCATCTTAGTGGTAAAATATAAAACATTTAGTAAATATAATACTAAATGTTCAGTGGTTTTATAAGTTATATATGAATAAACTAAGTAATATAAGATAATAATTTGTATTGATAAACCAGAACTTTATCCCCATTAACATCCTTTTTATGCACTTGTAGAACTATAATAAATCTAGCAATATGTATAATGTGTAAGAATTAATAAATTATTAATCTAACTACAATTTACGAAGCAGTAAGTGATTCAATAAAATATATATATGAGATGATATGAGATTCCACATGGACGGATTAGTGCTGCCAATGACTGTAACATCTAAATCTAAATTAATCTAAATTACATTTACAATTTATGGTAAAACACAAGTCAAATTAAAATAAGTCTTATGATAAGGCTTTCCACTAACATTTAAATATCAGTGTGGCCGCCAGTGTAGCCAATCTTTCTCTCATGCATAGTGTATGCTGAGGGTTCACGACTTTGCATCTCATGTAACCTTTTGTATTTTTGTACTCTTGCTTCCACTAAGAAAAGAATGCCTGCTGGGAACAGGGCAATCACACCAACAACTCCTAGGGCAAATGCCCATCCAAGATCATTGTGCTCCCAGTTCCTCATCCAGTCACGACCGTCACCTCTAGCTCCAAAAATCACTACAGATATGATGCCAGCGAAACCTGAAATAATTGTATTAAATCTATACATACCGGGTATATCAAGACTGCTACCGAAAACGAAGCCGGGTGATAGTTTAAGCGACTTCAGACACAATCCAACAGAAAAAGTTGCAAAAAAAGCGTCAATTTTTTTTTGTTATTTTTTTCCTATGGCCATATTTGGGTGGTAAATACATTTTTTCCTAAAATAATAGTGTATATCCTTTTATTTATAAATACTCTAAGGTATAAAAGAGTTTAAATTATTATTTTAGCAAAAACTATGAATTTACCACCCAAAATTGACGATATTTAAAAAATCATAAAAAATAATTGTCGCTTTTCTATGCGAAATTTTTAATTGCATTGTGTTTGTAGCCACTAAAACTACCACCCGACTTCGTTTTCGGTAGCAGTCTTGAGATACCCTGTATAAATAAAATTAAAGTGTCTGTTTTAAAAGTGAAAATAAAAAAAATGTCCAACTACATATCGTTATATGCACGATACCTGTGCCGAAAATGATACTTAAATTTTTTTTGTCTGTCTGTCTGTTTGTTCCGGCTAATCTCTGAAATGGCTGGACCGATTTTGACGGGACTTTTTTTGTCAGGTAGCTGATATAACAAGGATTAACTTAGGGTACATTTATTTTAGAAAAAATATTTTATTTTAGAAAATAAAGTAATGTTGCAATGGCCGCGCGCAGCTCACGCGCATGCCACCACTGGGCCGTCATGTCGGACGCCTCCCACCACTTCTCCCACCAACGAATCTAGATCACATTTACAAAATATTGAATTTTTTACCTATAGAATTTTTTTAATAGTTAATACAAAAAACTGACAATAAATGTGCAACGGGAGTTTATCGCCGCTCGCTAAGAGGTGGCGCCACCGTAGAATTAGATTGCGGTAGGGTTTCGTTACAAAGGTTGATAATTAAAATAAAAATGCAAAAACCAAAAAAAAAAAACTAACTTTTTGTTAAATTCCACGCGGACGAAGTCGCGGGCACAGCTAGTCTATACATATAAATAAAATTGAAGTGTCTGTTTTAAAAGTGAAAATTGAAAAAAATGTCCTACTACATATTGTTATATACATGATAACTACTCCGAAAATAATCTTTAAATTTTTTTTATCTGTCTGTCTGTTTGTTCCGGCTAATTTCTGAAATGGCTGGACCGATTTTCACGGGACTTTTTTGTCCGGTAGCTGATATAACAAGGTGTAACTTAGGCTACATTTAATTTAGGAAAAATCTTTTATTTTAGAAAAATAAAGTAATGTTGCAATGCCCGCGCGCAGCTCACGCGCATGCCACCACTGGGCCGTCACGTCGGGCGCCTCTCACCACTTCTCCCACCAACGAATCAGTATCACATTTACAAAATATTATATAAAGAAATTTTTCAATAAAGCTAATACAAAAAACTGAAAATAAATGTGTAACGTGAGTTTACCACCGCTCGCTAAGAGATGGTGCCACCATAGAATTAGATCGCTCGATCGATGGTTTCGTTACTGTCAATACACACATGACTCTGACTTTTCGGAGTCATGTGTGTATTGACAGTCAATCGTCATACACTAAAACGGTGAAGGAAAACATCGTGAGGAAACCTGCATACCATAGCGATTTATAAGAATTTCTATGGTATGTAAGTCCGCCAACCCGCACTAGGCCAGCATGGTGGACTATATGGCCTAACCACTCTCAATCATACTTTCGATTGTAGAGTAGGCCCGTGCCCTGCAGTGGGACGTATATGGGCTGATACGATGATGATGGTTTCGTTACAAAGGTAAATAAAAATGCAAAAACCAAAAAAAAAACTAAGTAAACTAATTAACTATTTTGTTAAATTCCACGCAGACGAAGTAGCAGGCACAGCTAGTTTTATATAAAAATGTTACTTATGTGGATTTTTGTAATACAGTAAACTGTCTGAAAAATGCATTTTATTCAATAATAATAATAAATAAATAAATAAATAACACCCAACAGTCACATACATAGTCCTGACCCCACATTAAGATCGAGTCTTGTGTCGTGGGTATCAGGAACTACGAGACTTTTCGGTCTCACAAACACCCAGACCCAATATGTATAAATGTAAATTCAATGTTCAATATGTATAAATTTTAAATTAATTTCTACTGAGCTAAATAAAACTGAGTACATTTAAAACCTTCAAAACTAATAAATTTGTGCAAATCCCCATTAACAACTACTATTTTCATAAAACTACATGAATATAGGATATGTTGTGTTTAATTCCATTTTCTTAGTTTATATTAATATATACATAATAATCCATTGAAAAATTTCATAAAATAAAAATTATTGATACAAACCTCCAATAACAAGAACTGTTCCTAAAGTTACCAAAAGTGTCAAGTAGTTTTCATCATCTTTGTCTTTCTTCATATAAAGATATGTTAAGAATAATGACACCAACACACAACACACTGCTATAGTAAAGAAAAACTGTGTTGCTATAAAGAATCCAGGTAGAAGTAGGTCGTGTATAATGTAATATTCTTCCTCAAATATCCACCAGCAGCTGCTAAAAACTGTTTCATACCAATGATGCACATCTTCGAATTTGTTAAAACATACCTCCCATAGACCTGTAAATGTATTTCGTTATGCATTAAATGTTCATGGTAACTCTTCTCGTGCGTTTAATTAAAATTTATTATCAGCTCACCCAGTTTTATAAACTTAGGATCTTTAAGTTTTCCATCAGTGACCAACCAATATGGACTAACAAACGATATTATTATAAATATAGCTGCGAAGGCGAAAAAGCCTAGAGCAAAATATCCAGTTTTAGACTTAGCCATCGCAATTTTGTTACCCTTTCACACTACAAAATGAAGAAGAAAACAATACACGCCCATAACAAAAACCGTTGTGACTTCTGACCACTTCTGACATTTGACTGTGCATTTGACAGTTCACACCAAAGAATAGACAACAAGCAGTGCGTCCCATTTGGTCCCATTTGACGATCGCAACGACCACGCTCACGACCGCGATATTTACCGTTCCACTAGCTCGTGACGCACACGACGACCCATGTCAAGAGGTGAGTCGTGGTGCGCGTTGAGAAAATTGGCGGGATTTTGAAATATCAAAACAACAAAAATGGCACCAGAAAAAAATACTTTAAACGCATAATGCAACCTAACCTTTTTAAAGCTATTTTAAAATATTTATTACCTAAACGCTCAACACGCCCCATAACCCGTTCCAGTTGAGTTTGCGATCGTAACGCTCACGAGCTAGTGGAACGGTAAATATCGCGGTCGTGAGCGTGGTCGTTGCGATCGTCAAATGGAACGCAATGTTTTTAGCGCGTTCACTTAGGCGCTCACGGCGCGGCACGGTGGGCTGAAAATCGCGTTTCATAGACATTCAAATTTTTTTTCCAATTTGACGGGTTTTTTAATTGGAATCTATTAAAACATGCTTGTTCATGATACCTTTTAAGTATGAAGACATAAATCACAGGAAAAGGTACACTTTCGATTTTTTTTCAAAAATGTTGTATGGAGAAAACCTTAAAATAAGCTATATCTCGGCTGGCACAGGAATGGCCGTTATTTCCTCTCGCATGATTTTTGCTCTATTTTTTTGCAATTTTTTGATGTATCACACCACAGGGGGCAAAGCGCGGCTTTTGAGAAAAAAAAATCATATAAAAAAAATATTATTTCCGTTGACTTCAATCTTGGTTGGCAAATTTGAACCACATGTCTCTAAAAATAATAAATAGCGGTCACAAAACAACTTTATTGCTGGTTAACCCTCCCAATTTCACAATAATAAATAATACGCGGCTTATATCAAAGATTTTTTTTTACCTGACTTGTTTATGACACACAAATCGGTCTTGGATACTCGAACTTTTCCAAACAATGGATAAATTTTCACCTGCAAGTACTTACCTATTGTTTTGTTCCTAATTCACTTATTTAAGACCCATTTAAAAAAAAGGCATCTGCGTAATTATGATGGGTCATTATAATGGCACAGGTGCCTAATGATTTTGTTATTTATTTAAGAAGTATAAATAGACATTTGTTTGCTGTAATTTTTCAGTTTACCTCGATTTGTGCTTGTGTAAACATCGATTACAAACACGGAAATGGAAAGTTTAGCAACTTACTTAAGCTGAAAACACATTGTAGGTTTTTGTCTTACGCATAGAGTAAAGAGTACAAAACTATGGTAAAGAGCACATCTTACCCACTCACACGTCCACGTCACTGTCACTTATTTTGACAGAAATCTTCCGATTCCCGCGTTTTCAATATTCATAAACATAAAGCATTATATCCTAGTACCTATTCTAGCCACAGGGAAATAAAAAATACCTTTAAGTATCTAAAACTATGCAAAATTATTAGATGTGACAATTATTTTACAAATATAATTCAAATGTGTTGTAAACAAATAATAAAAATTCTATACAGATCGAATTTCAATGGTTTTTCATTTTCAAATCATGTTTTCACCCATTAAATCATATTACATACCAATAAAATCCATTTGTAAATAAAGTATATACTATAAGCTTTCTTTTGATATCCATATTTTAGTACTTAAAGTTATTCTTATCTTATAAAAAACCAAAAAAATATACCCATAATCACATAACCAATTTTTGTTACGTTTGCGTTTTGCCATTATTGCTTAGTGACTCCCGAGTTTCGGGTTACGATTTAATGTTGCCAAGTAAGAACGAGATGTAAGAAAATAACACCTGGTTGATCGATGAACTTTGATTGGTATTTTTTTTTTGTTTAACAACTGGTGAAATGATGAAATATGATTTTATAGACTATGTATGTAAGGGGCGTGCGCTCCTTGTAGGCAGAAATGCAGTGCTTTACTTGCCATACACAGATATTTTAATAAAACATTCGTACGTTTTAGATGACTTTAATTAATAGTAAATAAAAGAATAAACAAAATATCATAATATAAAAACGCCTAATATTTTATAAATAGCACGTATTTGCAAGCACACTAACATTATGTTTGCCAGGAATTTAATGACAACGGCGCTGCAAAATAATGTATCCACAGACCAAGTAGTACTACAGACGGCCGACTCGCTTAACCCCTAGACTAGGGATGAGATATACTTGCCAAATCAAGTACCAGGGCTTCTAAGTACGAGTACGTAAAAATACTAGGGTTCAAAACCAGGGTCTAAAATATTGTAAAAGTATTTTGTAAGTATGAGTCGGCAACCCTTCGCGTCCCAGCCGGGGCGCAGCGTCTATAAAATACTTGCATAGGAATTCAATTTCATATTGTTATTTCATAACAAATAAGGAGCAAAAATGCATAAATAAAAACAATACTTTGTAAATATTTTCTATTCATGAATACGGTTGTGATTCTTATTTATACTAAGTTAAGGATAGTTTTTCTATGGAAGTATTTTTATGTATAGTGTTCCAAGTTCCTCGCGCATCGACGTATAGCGGCGCCTAAATTTGAAAATACTTGCATAGGAATTCAACCCGTATTTGAAGGCACATAAAGAGCAAAATAGTATGAATAAAAAAATACTTTGAAGTTTAAAGTATGTGTTATTGACAGATACGATTGTGGTTCTTATTAATATTCTATTATGAATCGTTTTCCTATGCAAGTATTTTCATGTGTAGTTTCCAGATCTCTCCGCGCATCGACGTACTTTCATACTTATAAGTATTTTCTGCTCGTACCAGGGCGCTGTAATTCGAAGTGAATACCTGGTTTTAAAACCTGGTATCGTAAATACGTCTCATCTTTACCCTAGACTGTCGTTTGTCATGACTGTAGATGGTTAGAGTCGGAAACGCCAGGCGCGGCTTCAAGCAAAAAGTAGCCTACTCTCATTGAAATAGGGTTCATTTTAGTGTGATATAAAAAGAATTTAGCAAAATAATGCAATTGATGTAACTTTTTTCAAATTCAGATATTAGTATTTGTGTAGATTAGAAATAAAACCCTTCAAATGATATAAACAACTATTTATTTCATTTCATTTATACATTCAAAAGTATTCGTCAAAAATATACAAATGTGTTTATTACAAATATGACATTTTAAGTTGAAATAAAGTACACTTTTGCCTTACGTAGCTACAATTTTACCAAGGTTCCCAACTGGGCGTACCTGAATGGGAGGTACCAAAGATACGAAAAAATGTAAAGCCTCTTATATTGGATTATATGGTGTTTGTGAGACCGAAAAGTCGCACGTAGTTCCTGATACCCACGACACAAGACTCGATCTTAGTGTGGGGTCGGGACTATGTAGGTGACTGTTGGGTGTTATTTATTTATTTATTTATATTTACATAAGCATGTGTACTATGTTATAAGTAATAGAAATCTTTCATAATAAATAAAATTAGATATTATTAAAATTCTGACATTTGGTACATTGACTTTACACATTATTCATTTAAATATTTATATGAAACTAATATGAAGGGGTAGTAAATAAACACAAAAAACTAAATCGAACAAACATTAATTTAGATAATAATAAACATTTTCAATTGAATTAATTAGGATGCAACAACAATGTATTTACAAAATTACGAAGTGTCTACTGTTTGTGATTGTTACATTCATAGAAATCAAACAAATGTTTGGAGAGAATAATTACATTTTTGATTATTGAATTGATGAGTAATGATTTCTTATAAGTTACGAGCATTCTTTTCCAAATATTCAATTGTTTTCTTGACGTCACTTACACTGCACGTTTAATACACGTATTCACTGCACATTAATCACTGCACAAAGCAATCTTTTCTGGTCATTACATTTGCAAATTCACTAAAAGAAAATACAAGTAAATCTATCGACATGCTATCGACGCATTTGTTGTAAACAACATGGCGGCCCGGGGCGCAGACAGGCGCTGTTACACAATTAACGCTGGGTACCTCTATATTTATCGGTAGATTGCGCTGTTACACAATTAATGCTGAGCATGCATAGAATGGCTTAACACATCATTATTCGCCAATAGATGTCAGGAAGTCATATTTTCAGTTTGTATTTCAGTTTTTTTTTGCAACATTTTTTAAACATTAATCCTAATTATTAATATTCCTATTACCTAATTAATATCCTAATTAATATATTAACATACCTAATATTGTTCGGGTTCGATTCCCGCACCGAAACAAATATCTGTGTGAAGTAGAGGTATTTGTTTCTGGTCTGGCTATTAGTGAGACCAAAAAGTCTGTTGTAGTTCCTGATACCCACGACACAAGACTAGTTCTTTGTGTGGGGTCGAGACTATAAATGTGACTGTTGGGTGTATTTATTTATTTATTTTATTACATTTTTGGATATTTAGGAGACTGTCCCGCCCTCACACCCGGCACTGCAACTCTTGTAAGCCAGGATCAACAGTGGCACGCAATGTAATGACACCAAGCATTGAAGCTCGGCGAGTCTCCGGGAATGTCTAACTTGTCTTTAACCCGCAACGAAATGAATCAGAAAGTTAAATTAATAGGAGTTGGAAATAAATAATGTCCACTTCCCTCCGTGCAAAGCGGGTGACAAAACATTGAACTAAAGAGGTAAATGACCTCCCAAAAAGACTTTTACAGCCGGAGAAGCCAGCTGTAAAGCACCACGGAATTCATTATTACATTTAAATGGGACCTATTGTGTGAGCTGTTATACTTGATTCCAGTAATAGGTATGGCAAAAACGCCGGAAAGCACGGGAATTCATCCTAGTCTATTTTTGGATATTTGATTACAATATATGACATCATATTTTCAATAAACAATGATGTGTCGGATTTGATAATGGCAGCTTTTCAATAACTTTCGCCAGCTCCCAAACCATTTAAAATCCACTAAAAGCAATGTTTCCCAACCAGGACCAAACTACCAGATTTTGTGGAAAATCCACTAAGTTGGCCACACTGGTGAAAAAAAGCTTGAAAGATGGCCGCCCATGTAAGTTCTTGTCCAGACGATATTTGATACAGATGTGAACCGGTTTAAAACAGCGCGGGGGCCAATAAATAAGTTACTATCTACGTGTAATAACATGAATGGAATATAAGTGACTTAGTCCTATCAAATGTTAACATTGTTATACCTAGTTTTTTAATGTATTTATTGATTTTGCATTAATGAAATTTTAGCGATCGAGACATGCAAAGCTGTTATCCTTTTTTATAGTGTTTGGTTTAGAAACCAAATTATAGTTTATGGTAGATTTTTAAGAAAATATCCTTAATTACGACCAGATTTGTATAGGTAAAGGTACTGGTAGGTATAGCGTAATCCATTACAATCAAAAATTGTAATAGTATTTAAAAATTACGAATAAGGGTAGGTAAGTGGTGGTTGAAAATTAAAACAAAATAAAAATAAACAATAGTTATTATTTCAATCAATGAATAAATATTTAGGAATAAATACTGACAATTTCAAATCTATAAACTAATAATTAAAGATTTGTACGATTTATTTAGTATTTTTTTTTTATTTGGCCCGGCATAGTAGCCCGGCACAGTGCCTCTGCCTCTGCCCGGGCCTCGATCTCCCCCATTTCCGCACTGCCCGCTCAATGTAAGTTCAAGTTAACTCTTAGCACTAGTGATGGTTTTTAATTTGTTTAATTGACACAAACTATGCATGCACTCTATCACTGAAATAAAAAAATAAAGCACTCACGAGCATTCTTGCTTTTCCATTGATGTATACTTTATCGTAATGTACGTAACGGTTTGCGGTCCCTGATGGCGGCTTCCATTCCGTATATATATATATATATTTTTAATAGCCTAGATTGTGTCCCACTGCTGGGTAAAGGCTTCCCCTTTATCATTCCATTTGACCCTGTCCTCGGCGAGCTTTTGTGATTTTGGCTCGAATGTATCCAACTCAAAAAACAAAGTTAACGACACGTGAAGGAAAAACCGTTTTGTCAAGGCCAGAGATTCTCGCCGAGATCGAGGACTTTTATGGCCGTTTATACGCTACACATGTTCCTCGACCTGAGCGTGACGACCAAGATTCTAGAGCCACCCTGACACGCCATTATTCTGACGAGCTGTCAGACATCGACCAAGGCGAAATCGTGTTGGCTTTGAAGCAACTTAAGAATGAAAAAGCCCCCGGAGAAGACGGAGTTACCTCAGAACTCCTAAAGGCAGGAGGAGCCCTTGTTATACAGGAGCTACAAAGCCTGTTTAACACCGTTCTTCGCTGTGGGAGAACTCCAAAGGCGTGGAACAGGAGTTTGGTTGTTCTCTTTTTTAAGAAGGGTGATAAAACCCTTCTTAAGAATTATAGACCCATCTCACTCCTGAGCCACGTCTATAAGTTGTTCTCAAGGGTCATCACGAATCGCCTTGCAAGAAGACTCGATGAGTTTCAGCCTCCGGAACAGGCCGGGTTTCGAGGAGGATATGGTACCATAGACCACATCGACACAGTAAGGCAGATTATACAGAAGTCGGAGGAGTATAATCGGCCCCCGTGTCTTGCATTTGTGGACTATGAGAAGGCCTTTGACTCCGTCGAAACCTGGGCTGTTTGGGAGTCCTTACAGCGTTGCCAAGTAGACTGTCGCTATATCGAGGTGCTGAGATGTCTATATGAATCGGCCACTATGTATGTCCAATTACAAAACCAGCAATTTAAGACCATCCAGTTGCGCAGAGGGGTGAGACAGGGGGATGTTATTTCCCCGAAACTGTTCACAAGCGCACTGGAGGATATGTTCAAGACGCTGGACTGGAACGGTATGGGCATCAACATAAACGGCGAGCACATCTCGCACCTACGTTTCGCAAACGATATAGTCTTATTGGCGGAATCGCTGGAGGAGCTGCAACAGATGCTGGACGGCCTGGCTTCAGCCTCACAGCGCATAGGTCTTCAAATGAACTTGGATAAAACCAAGGTTATGATCAACCAACACCTTGATCCAAGACCTGTCACTGTATGTGGCCACCAGCTCGAAGTTGTTTCCGAATATACCTACCTTGGACAGATCCTTCAACTAGGTAGGAACAACTTTGAGAAGGAGGCTACGAGGAGGATCCAGCTGGGCTGGGCAGCATTTGGCAAACTACGTCGAGTCTTCTCGTCACCCCTACCACAATGCCTGAAAACTAAAGTTTTCAACCAGTGCGTCCTACCTGTTATGACCTACGGTGCTGAGACTTGGACACTCACAGCACGACTGGTCCGCCAGCTCAATGTCACTCAGCGAGCTATGGAGCGTGCTATGCTTGGAGTCTCTCTGAAGGATAGGATCCGTAACGATCTTATCCGACAGAGAACCAAAGTAGTAGACATAGCACATAGGATTAGCAAGCTGAAGTGGCAGTGGGCTGGCCACATTTGTCGAAGAACCGACAACCGCTGGAGCAGACGTGTTCTTGAGTGGAGACCGCGTCTTGGCAAGCGTAGTGTAGGACGCCCACCGGCTAGGTGGAGTGACGATTTGCGAAAGGTCGCTGGCAGATGCTGGATGCGACAAGCCAAAGACAGGGTAAAATGGCGTAATTTGGAGGAGGCCTATGTCTAGCAGTGGACAACAGTTTAGGCTGATGATGATGATGATGATGATGTATCCAACTCGTCTTTCCACGGTTTGGATGCATATTTGGAGAGGAAATATTGAAATATTGAAACTGAATTAATAAATTAATTCTTTGATATTGAAAATTTAAATCACCATATAATTGGCTTCATCATACTTAATTTATAACAATCACATCCAACATCAAACATACCACACATTCTAGTTTGAACAAAAACTTTGGAACGCAAACTCTGATCTTACAAAAAATGGCGCGCGACTTTCTACGGAATACTGGAAATCAATTAAAATATTGAATTGTTTTGATATATTTTCAATTATCAAATGGCACCTATTTATTCTTTATGATATGTTTTCTCTCTCTAACACTTTATTTATCATTTTTTCATAGAATTAACACAGAAATATTTAATGAAAACCGACAAACAACGACCGTGATTTACTTTCGTGTCTAAAAAACTTCGAATCACGCGTCGAATATGGGTTATTTTTAGATAATTGATAATTATTAATGTAAAGGTATCTTTTAATAAACTATATAACAACAATAAGAGAGTTAAAAATCAATATTTACATTTTTAAAAAATCCTGCGCACCACTCGTCGTTGTTCTTAAACAACACACGAGTTTGCCTGTTTTTTTTTAAATATGCCTACTGCTAATGTCTTTTTGGCCAATGTTACATTAAAGGTACTTTATTCAAGCATTATATATATTTTTTTCATAACGCTTTTTATAATATATTTTGAATTTAGGACGCTTTTTCATTACTAGTGTATTTTCCTATAAAAATGACAGCCTACGTCAAAATTGGAGGTCGGGACGTTTGAGTGGTTACATGGTTCGTACGGGTCGTCAGAGGGCCCACGTACGTTTTTATTTTTTTAATTTCATTGACAAAGGACGGTTTTCTCGTCTGCCAATGACTAAGCTTTTAGGGATGGAAGAGTCGATTTTCATGTACTCTTTATCTTATCTCTATATAAACAAATAAATAATATATTTTATTAAATGAAATCAATCCTAGTTGGCGCTTATTATAAACAGTTCTTATCTGTGATAACCTGTGGTACTATCACATTCAAGTTTGCAACTGTTTTATTGTCAAAAACAATGATTCAATTAACATTAAATCACACATCAATCAATTATATAATACTGTGATTGATTAAATTCTGTACACAAACATAGATTACATATTGAGAATAAATTTACTGTGGAAAAATGTTAAGCAACAATGCCGTGTACACATATTAGAAATACTTATGTATAAAATGTGTGAATTCCAAAGTAGGCAAGATCGTGTTTCGAGCACACGTCTTGTTCTTGTTGTTTTTTTTTAATATATTTCTACTACCAGTGTCATTTTAAAAGAAAACAAAAAAGAGACTACCTGAAGACAAATAACAAGGTTAACTTTTTCCTATTATAATTCCTAAAACAGCGCGTGTATTTTGAAATTTTAACATCAATAACTTAATATTTGATTGTATAAAAAATTACTCCGTTATCTTTAGTATGATACTTTATTATCTTTAGTACAAATAGGTACTGACTATTTGTTCCCATACTTCTTACTTTAAGTGAGCATATTTGTATTATTTACATTTAACATTATAAATAATTTCTCTATTACGCACATACTCTGATCGTTTTTCTTCCATTTTTTTAAATGAACGCACAGACGAACTTTTGGCTAATTAATGATAATTAAATAAATAAATACACTTAACAGTCACAAACATAGTCCTGACCCCACATTAAGATCAATTAAGTGTTGTGTCGTGGGTATCGGGAACTACGAGAGACTTTTCGGTCTCTCAAACATCCAGACCCGAGACCAATACTTACTGGGTCTCACAAACATTTGTCTCGGTGCGGGGCTCGAACCCGTGGCCTCTCGTTTCACAGGCGGCGTCTAACCAACTGCGCCACGGAGGCTGTCAATTACGTCCAGTCTAGTATTTACAAGCAACTGGTCAAAGAACTGCGGTGTTTATTTCTGTTAAGTCAAGTTAGATTACCAGCAACACCTCATGTAAATAATTAGAAATGTCCAAATTGTATTCAAATTTTTAAAATTGTATGCAGATTGAATGAAGCAAATTATGCCTTGTATGTATTATAAATTCTAATTTAATTGTAAGTTTTAAGAAATGTCATATTAGTTTGGCTTAAAAAGCCATATTTACAAAACCTATTTTTGTGTAAACTCAAGTTTGTCCACAATCGCAAATCGCTCAAAAGCGCTGTGGTGCACGGAGAAATTGTTATTTTTTTCTCTCTTCAAATTTCTATACATTGGACATTATTATCATTACTACTATTGGACTACTAGTATAAATGTACATTGTATAAATTATGAAAGAATATTTTAATGAAAGCGTTGGAGATATTTTTTACTTTCATTTCTAGTTCCTAATTTCACCACTTGTCAATTTATGTTAGTTGCGCTGTATGTCTCAGACGTTTTTTGTTTTTGAAGGTTATGCCCTCGAATTTCGACCGACAGTGTGCACACAACAAAAGAATCTATTGTTCAGATCGCTGTAAGACGCGTTGCTCTAGTATTCATGGCCGCTTCTTTACTCTATGCGTAAGACAAAAACCTACAGTTTGTTTTCAGCATTAGAGTAAGTATCAGTATACTCATTGAAACTATATTAATACGAGTAATAAATTGAAAAAGACCGATTTGTGTGTCATAAACAAGTCGGGTAAAAAAAAATTCTTTGATATAAGCCGCGTATTATTTATTATTGTGAAATTGGGAGGGTTAACCAGCAATAAAGTTGTTTTGTGACCGCTATTTATTATTTTTAGAGACATGTGGTTCAAATTTGCCAACCAAGATTGAAGGCAACGGAAATAATATTTTTTTTTTTGATGTTTTTTTTCTCAAAAGCCGCGCTTTGCCCCCTGTGGTGTGATACATCAAAAGATTGCAAAAAAATAGAGCAAAAATCATGCGAGAGGAAATAACGGCCATTCCTGTGCCAGCCGAGATATAGCTTATTTTATGGTTTTCTCCATACAACATTTTTGAAAAAAAAATCGAAAGTGTACCTTTTCCTGTGATTTATGTCTTCATACTTAAAAGGTATCATGAACAAGCATGTTTTAATAGATTCCAATTAAAAAACCCGTCAAATTGGAAAAAAATTTGAATGTCTATGAAACGCGATTTTCAGCCCACCGTGCGGCGCGGCAGCGCGGCGCCCAAAATACTCATTTCCCCGTTCCATTTGTCGATCACGATCGTCGTGTTCGCGGTGAACACGTCATTGATGACATCATGACCAGGGACCGAAACCCATTCGACATAACGGTACCGGTATCGACGAATTTCGGTTACCTTTAAGATTTCGGTAACCGCTATGACGCAATATAAAGGTTACCCTTATATACGGGAACCGTTTTAATACCGGTAACCTAAAAAGACCTTGAATGCAAAAGAAAATGCGTTGTTGTTGCATAACAAATAAAAATCATACTTGTCGTGTTGTTTACACAATATCGCTGGATACGGTTCATTTCAATTTTGGTGGGTAATTCTGTTGAAAAATTCATGAAATGAGTAAAGATAATTGTGTGGTATAGTGCCATAATGTTTAGTAAAGACAAACGGCGGTATAACCACACACAGGCACTGCCCCCGCTTTGACTTATAACTGGTAAATATCGCGGTCGTGAGCGTGGTCGTTGCGATCGTCAAATGGAACGCACTGTTTTTGTGCTATCAGTTATCAGCTGGGATTCGCGCGGGAGCCTTCGAAGTGAAAGGCGCCAAAACCAAAATTGCCTTAAGCTACTTGCAATTTTCTTTGTATTTTAATAGTATTTCTTATAACATAACTAATTATTTGTAATTTCGCAAAGTGACAATATTGTTTGAAGAAGATGGGAGGCACGAAAAGGCGGAAAAAAGTTCCTCCCGATGGGCTGCCTTCATCGACTTCATCGGACTCCGATGATGACTCCACGAGCAAATTTGAAATCTATAAGGTACCGGGATACTTTAGGAAGTATCCCGAAAATAGCAATAAAAAAGAATTTGTAGTATTTTTAAACCATAAAGAGCAAAAGATGTTCACCGATAAAGACAGACTGTCTATTTCCCGCGCTTTACGCAGATATTGCGTCACAGGTGTACTACATCTTAAATCTATTAATAGATTTAAAATAGGAATAACATTTGATTTGTCCAATAACGCAAATGTATTTTTACAAAATAAAAAATTACTGGAGGAACTCGAGCTAAAAGCATCTATACCTGCTGGTGACACAGAGGCGACTGGCGTACTTACTTCTGTCCCTCTAGAGATGTCGAATAAAAGAATATTCTCTCTTATTGGTAGTTCCCGTAATGTTATTCAAGTGAGGCGCTTCATGCGAAGAGTACGGGATGATAGTGGTCAAATAAAATACCAGCCTACGCAGACTGTGGCGGTAACTTTTACCTCCACAGAACTACCTGAATATGTTTACTTGGACTCCTGGAGGCATGAGGTTAAAACGTTCATCCCTCCGGTTAAGCAATGCCTCCGCTGCATGAAATTCGGACATATTGCAAAATTCTGCAAAAATGGAGAAGTGTGTTCTATCTGTAGTCAGGAACATAGTTTTAAAAAATGCACTGTAGATAGTAAAAACGCGAAATGCGCTAACTGTGGTGGCAACCACATAGCGATATCCAACTCCTGCCCTCAAAAAAAACTTAAATTAGAAGAAAATAAAATAAAAACAAGAAATACTCAATACGCAGGGCTATTTAATGAAAAATCATTCCCACAATTAACTGCATCTAACATAGAAACTCAACTTCAAAATTTAATAAAATCAGATTTTTTCATGAACTTATTGACTCAAGCATTAACTAAAATAATCATCAATCAGAAGGACAATCCTATAAATTCAGCATCGATAAAAGATATACTACATGTGACTACATCAAACGCTCCGAAACAGTTCCTTATTGAAAAATGGACCTTAATGTCATGCAGTGGAATGCTCAGAGTATTTTAAGTAATAAGATCTTACTAACTCAATTTTTATATGAGAAGCAAATCCACTTGGCAATCATATCGGAAACTTGGTTGACACCCAAAAAAACATTTGCAATAAGAGGTTACAATGTAGAAAGAAACGATGTTGGCAATGAACATAATGGCGTAGCTATTTTAATTCGTAATAATATTGATTACAAAAGAATTAATACTTATTGTGATAATTCATTGCAAAATATTTGTATAAGAATTAATCTAAATAATAGAGAAATTAGTATCGTTAGCTTTTATTGTCCTACAAATTGTTCTCCATCTTTTGATAAAAATAAATTTGACTCTTTAATAAAGTCTGTCCCGGAGCCTATGATATTTGCTGGCGATTTTAATGCCCATCACACCCTGTGGGGTTGTAACTCTGTTAATGCACGAGGTAGAGATATTTTGGATGTCATTGACGGCAATAACTTGATTTTGTTAAATTCTGGTGAAGTAACTACAGTTGGTTCTTTGACGTGGCGTCCAAATGCTCTAGATTTAACTTTGGTCTCTCCATCACTTGCTCTTTCTTCGGACTGGTCTGTACATAATGATCCTCTCGGTAGTTATCATCTTCCTGTAATTATTAAAGTTTTAGTAAATAATAATATACATAGTTGTGCTGCAAATAATAATGGTAGTGTGCATTTGCCCATCTACCCCAATTATAAAATGGTGGATTGGAAAATGTATACACTAAATGTAGATTCGGAATTGTCAAATTTCCAAACTCAAAGTTGCATTGAAACTCCATTGAAAATGTACACATTATTTTGTGAATTGTTGCATTCTGCGATCGATAAATCCCTTCCATATTGTAATCAACACATGATATCTCCTACAAATACACCTAATATTAACTCCCCGAGCAGGAAATTTATTAAACATCCTCCTCTTCCTTGGTGGAATAAAAAATGTTCTGAAGCAGTTCAAAATTCAAGGTATGCTTATCTCAATTTTAAAAATAATCCCTCAGATGAAAGCTATAGCACGACATAAAAGAGTAGAAATTAATTAATTGGGAACTAAAAGCAAAACATTTCCTAGCAACACCAGAATGGAGTACACGAGCTGTCAGTCATTGCTATTATTCGACATTTTTCACGAGTTTTTTTAGAATAGTGTGTTAATTTCGAATCGTGAACAATAAAACTAAGTTATCATGAACAAAGTAATTCGAGGCGGTGCCCGTGAAATAATATACAAAGTTTTCATGTGGTGTATGGACGAATATAAAGCCGAGAAGTTGTTAACAAATTAAGACGATGTTTACAAACGAAGGGCTGATTGTACTGGTATGTAATAGTTGAAAATTGTACAAAACACTAAAAAGAACGAACGAACATATGCATAAAATGGATAGTCTTGTGATTACCAATGAATATTGTTTATTTAACCATATTTTTGAGGTTATACAAACATAAACATAACCTGGAGTATTTATAGCACGACTGCCACATTTTGAGCATCGTCACTTATTTTTTCATTTATTAAAAAAAATATACACAAGTACAAATAATTCAATAAGACGCAAACTATTTCAAGAAACATTATTTTTAAAATAAATTTCTTTGTTTGTCTACATTAGTCTAAAATACATAGTATAACGGAAACAGGAAAAGGAAAATATATTTGGTGTTTTTTTTTCTAAATTATTTATTTCTTGATTTTACATCTCGGTGTAACAATATTTTTTCGTTATTGTTTTAGGTGTTCTGATAGCTCATTACGCACGGATAGCGTAACATGGTGCTGAAAAAGGTGGAAAGTTTTCGTCGAAAGAAAAGAAAGGGTCGTCCTGCAAAGGCAATAGATGATTTTGATACATGTGCGATTCGACAGAAAATTTATTTCTTTTATATCGTTCAAAAAGAAGTGCCTACAATTAGTTAAATATAAGCCAAATAAAGGGAATACATTTGTTATGATGAGCGATACTGCAGACTATTGCATAATAAATAAAATATTTTTAACGAAACAGTATTTTTTATTCCCTTATAACTAATTAAATATATTTATGGCGATTTCATATGTTTTGTGAGGAAAAATAACCTTTATTATTTCTTATTTATACGGTCTGCCGTATAATAATTTAAACAAAGTATCAAGATGGATTGTATCGCCCTAACTGTGTTGCCACACAAACGACGGTGGCGCCCTCATTTATTTTCTACTCTTTTGTGTCGCACTATATGTTGAGTTTAAAAGGTTACAAGCTCAAAAAAAACTTATTTTGAAAACAGAAAGATCAAATAGTTGGGTCCAATTATGCAGTTCTTTTAATCGGTGTACTCCTCTTTCAAAGATCTGGAAATATATGCGGAAATTTAACAAAACATTTTCTTGTAATACTAATGATGATAGTTGGGTTAATGATTTCTTACGAAAGTTTACTCCAGATTATGTAAATAATCATCCTAATTTATCTTCTGATTCTGCAACAAATTCTGTAAATAGTTTTTTAATCAAACCTTTTTCAATACAAGAGCTAATATCTTCCATTTATTCTAGAAAGGATAGTGCTTTTGGTTTTGATGGAGTTTCTTATATAATGTTGAAACGACTAAGTCGCAAAGCTCTCTGCATTTTACTTCAAATATTCAATAACCTTTGGTTAAACAATGACATACCTCAGTCATGGAAATCTGATTGCTTAGTACCAATTTTAAAACCAGATAAACCTCGAATGAGTCCTGACTCATATAGACCCATTGCTCTTACATCATGTGTAGGCAAGGTATTTGAGCAATTACTCAAACAAAGGCTTGAATATTTTGTTGAGCATAATAATATTCTTCCAGCTAATCAATTTGGGTTCCGAAAGGGAGTGTCGGCCCGTGAAAGCATAGAACTGCTTCAATTGGATGTTCATAATAGTCTTATTAATAAGGAGTTATTGTTGTCAGTGTTTTTTGATGTTGCTGGAGCTTTTAATAGTGTTAATATTAATGTACTTTGTTCCGAATTACTTTCAATTGGAATGCCAAACAAAATAGTTCACTGGATTAAGAATTTTTTAACAGAAAGAGAAGTCTATGCAAAGTACAATGGTAAATATTATGGACCAAGACTTTCATCTGTTGGAGTATGTCAGGGGGGAATACTCTCTCCACTAATTTTTATCTTGTATATACGTCGTTTGAATCTTGTTTTGGGCACTGAAGTAAAAAATCTTCAATTTGCTGATGATTTAGTTGTTTACACCACTGGGAACAATTTGGATAATGTTACAAACATTCTCAACAAGTCTTTGGCATCTCTGTGTGCATATTTCTCTTATTTAAATCTGGACATAAATCCATCTAAATCAAAATTGGTTGTTTTTGGTAAAAGTAGATCTGTAAGTCCCTCTGTGTATTTTAATAATGTCTCTATTCCAGTTTCCTATGATGCAAAGTTTTTGGGTGTGACATTTACCCATAATCTTTCCTGGAGAAGGTATATTGAGTTAATAAGTGCTAGAGCTAATAGAGCCTTTAATATTATGAAAACTTTATGCAGAACATCTTGGGGTGCTGATCCCAAAATATTGTTGTTGCTTTATAAATCTCTAATTCGTAGCCACTTTGAGTATGGGTTCCTGTCTTTTGCTGGTGATAAGAGATTGGTAGACATCTTAGATAATATACAAAACAAAGGCTTGAGGTTAATAACTGGAGCATTTAAAAGCACCCCTATTAACGTAATGCAAGTTGAGTGCAATCTTGCCCCATTAAGTATAAGATTTGGTTATTTGAAAGAAAAGTTTTTATTAAAATTATACAGCAAAACAAATAATCACCTATTTTAAATTTGAAACATACTGCTCAATCTTCTGCTTGTAGCTCCCTATATATTCTCCAAGGCTTCTCACAATATGTAAATTTTCTTGAAAATCTGCATATCCATAAATCTTCCTCTCTTCCATGTTATCAGGGAGATTTTAATAGTAAATTTCCTGAAATTGACATCATTATTGATCACAATTTATTCTCTAAAGAAGATGTATACTGTAAATTTTCTAAATTTACCAATTATAGATTTGTTTATTCTGATGGGTCCAAAACAGAGTCTGCTGTATCAATTGCTATTTATGATGGATATTTGAATTCTGGCGTTGGTCATAAAATAGACCCTCATGCAAGCATATTCACTGCTGAGGCTGTAGCTATTCTTGCTGCTTTAAGGCATATAAAACATAGTAATGATGGTTGTTATGAATGGGTAATAGTCAGTGACAGCATGAGTGTTCTTGAAAATCTTAAAAACAGTAGATTCAATGCTGACACTAACTATTTAATTCCCCGTATCAGGGAGACTTGTATGGATTTGTTCTTTAATAATATTAAGCTTGTATTTATGTGGGTTCCTTCTCATATGGGAGTGTTGGGAAATGAGAAGGCTGATTTTCTGGCCAGAACTATTACACATTTTTCAACAACTGTTCCTGACTCCAGTAGAAATCTAAATTTTTTTGTACCACACACAGATGTGGTCCCTATCCTTAAAAGAAGATCAATCGACTTGTGGACGAGGCATTGGAAACAAACAGTTGAGATTCAAAATAAAGGTCTATGGTATGCTACTTACAATGTCGCCATTGGCTCAACACCTTGGTTCTGCAAAAGTCGTTTTTATAAAAGTCGAAAATTTTACACTACCGTTTTGCGGCTTCGTTTTGGACACTGTCGTTTAAACTATCATCTATTTCGTTTGAAATTGGTGCAAAGTCCTTACTGTGACCATTGTAATGTTCAGGTTGAGCAATCTCTGTCTCATTTATTCTTTCATTGCTCATCCTTTGGCATTCAGCGGCCAACGCCTTGTGCTGATGGGTGAGCTGATTAAAATTTATAAAAAAACGGACTTAATTCCGCGCTCCATCCAGGCTCTTCTTGAAAATGGTTCAACGTACACAGCGTTGTTTGACTTTATTGTTGGTACTGTTGGGCAAATTTAATTGTTCGTAAATATTGAGGTTTGTAAATAGTTTCGTCTTAATGTACATAAGATCTTGGGTTTTTAATTTGATTTCTCTATTTTTATTCTCAATTATTTTATAAATTAAGAAACCACTGTAGATGATTAATAACTTATTACATATTATTAATGCACTCTGAGTATATACTTTGTAACGTTAGAATTTTGAATATTTGCACTCTTGGTTACTGTTGTGGTTACTGTCTTGTGATTTGAACTTTCGTATTCACATTTTATATAGGTACTAGTAACGGTAGATATAGTAATTAATCTCTGAATGGGTTTACAATTAATAATTTAAAGGAAGGTAATTTTAACATAGAGCGTTTGTAAATATTTTAATTTACCCGGAATTGGCCCTTGACTGGATTTATATAATTTGATATTAAATACCAATTTGAGCGTGAAGAATTAAGAATTTTCTTTGATATATGTACTTGAGAGGTACATAATCACCAATGGAATTGTCCAATATCCACTGATGGGAAAACTTATGACATATTAATGAATACCTTTGAGTTTTGACTTTAAAGTCAAGAAATTGAAGCACTACTATTGAAGACATATTTTATCTTATATAATTTATATCAAGAATAGTCCACAAGTACTATACTTAAGAAACAAGAAATACTTTCGACTTGGCAGCATGGTCTTGGATCTTAGCCGGTTCCTTACGGAACGAAAAGAACAAAAAAAAAAAAAAAGATTAAATCATTTTTGAGGTTGTTTTCTCCAAAATATTGCGAAAATATTTATCAATGTTTATTGTAAGTTTATGAGACAAATAAACAAACAATAGATTTGTCATAAGAATATGCAAAGGTATAGAATATTAAGCCTTTTTGGATGTAGATCAAATCGACTCTGCAAATATTTTTCAAATGTAAAAGGAGAAGATTGTTTGAAATATTTTCCTAAACATGTAAACATAAGTGAAAGTGAAGCACAATATTTGTGTTTAAAACATCCTGTGATTAAGAAAATTGATGACACTAGACTAGACAGTTTAGTTAACACTCTATATGATTTGGGTTTCTCAGAAAGCGTATTGGTGGAACAACCATCACTATTCGGTGTAATGCCCATCACGTTAAAAAACCGTTACAGAGTCTTAAAAGAATGCGGAATTCAAAAATAACGCCAGAACATTTAACAAATTATTTGTCTTTAGTGAGGCAAAAAACTATTGGAGAGTTGAAAGGAAATGGACAAATACCAAGTTCTCTAAATGTAGAAAATAAACTGGCTAGTTACTTAACTCAATGGCCCACATCACTTACTACATTAATATCAGAGGATGTCAACAAACTAACACTCCATAATATGCGTTATAAGATTATACAAAGATATTTAGAACTTCAATTGGATCTCACAAAAGAAGAGTTCCACCGAGGCCTAGAAACTTATCCTACAATAAAACACCGGCCTTTAGAATTTTTAAATGAAACTTTGGAAATTCTATTATCAAAAATAATGATGCCAAAACACAAAATTAAATCTAATTTATATTTGCTGCATGCTGATCCAGAAAATTTAAAAGATATCATATTCAAGTTGAAGTCCATAGGTGGTATTGATATAAAAGAAGTCATAAGATTGCGTCCAAAATTGGCTACGAAAAATTATTGCTTGATGGTTGAAATAAAGAAAATCCTACATGAATATGATATTGGCAATGAAGCTCAAAAGAGATGCTTGGATATATACACCTTATCACCAAGTACAATAAGAGAGAGGCTAGAGAAAGCTAAAAGTACTCCAGAGTTCAACACATTCTTCAATCACCCAAGATTTTTAAAAATGATACATTACAACAATACTGTTATTAAGAGGTTGGGTAAGTTGAATGAAAGTAACAAGAAGTGTATGAGTCTCAATATATTATCAGGCAGCTCTGCTCACTATGCAATTTTTGAAAAAGCTCCTGGTGATAGACTAGGGAAAGGCAAAGATCTTCTATTTTGTGTCTCACAGTCACTAGACAACAAATATAGTATGAGTGAAGTTCGTCAAATTTTAAAGAGACATCCATTCTGGATCAACATACCATTGGTTCAAGTAAAATATGTATGTAACAAATTATTAAAGGAGTACAGTCATAGAGATATTTTTGAAAATTGTGCTATTCTTTTATATCCTTGGAATAAAGTAAGAGATACCCTGAAAATTATAAATGAGACAAGAAGGCCAAATAATACTTTATTTGCCACAGAAAATTTTAATATGAATATTTTGAACAATTCCCAAAAATTGAGTTTAGCTCTATATATACTGGAAAAGAGACATTATTTTACTGGTAATGGTGTGTGGTCTGAAGAGAAATCAAGCATCCATTTGATCATACATTACCGGAATCACCAATAGCAGATAATAGTGAAAACTGTTTGTAATCAAGGCAATAAATAAAATAAATTATACACATTTTTAAATTGTTTTTACTAATATACCTTTTTGAAGTATACAATATTAAAAAAAACGATTCGTCCTTAAAATTAAGTTAGGCGACAGATGGCGCCACTGATATTTGAGTTTGCTCATATTGCAGAATTATGTTAAAAGTTCACAATGGAGATATTTTTTGGGTTGGCTTAAAATATTAATAAACCTATAGAGGTAGATGGCACCCAGGCACCCAATAACCACACAATGCCACACAGGTTCCTACCAACATACCTAAAGGGTCTCAGGTACCATACAGGATAAAAATACAAAAATACATATCTGAAATCTGGGGGCACGGCAGCGCCCCCCCCAAGTCGAGCAAAAACGCAGCAAGGTGGTAACATCCTTTTTCGAAACATTTTAGGCCATTTTCGACCTCTACAAACCTGAATTTTCAGTTACCAAGCAGTAATTGTATAAACACGGTATATTTCCAATTCCGCTCAATTTGAACTAGTAGCAGGTACTCAAAGTTTCTTAATATTGTCACTCACATAAAATCTCCAAGGCACTTCTAACAGACGTTGAAGCTTGGTATTCAGGATAATAATAGCGTTTAGTATATAAATCAAGGAAAAACTAAAATATTTTACAATATCGGTTTTTCGATATTGCAAGTACATAAATAACCCTATTTAAATAATTCAGGATTACAAAGTTACATTTGCAGTTAATCAATATACTTAGGTATTTATAATATATACCTACCTATATGAAAAAAAGAAATGAGATACCATCAAAAACAAAACTTAAAAAACCAAGTCTTACAATTCAGTTCTTCTACTACCGTGAGAAGTTGTGAGATTCACGTAATAAGAAGTCGGTTAATTGATTTAGGCCGTACTAAGGCTTGTGAGGTGCCCCTTATGCAGGGACTGAATTATTGAACCCATTAGTTGTTTGCTGTCGTTAATCTACGGATTAATTGGTTCGAATTAAAAATTATTATTGTTTTGGAGGGGAGAAGTAGTAGTGAAAAATATGTATAGCAAAAATGGGGAAATGTTATTCGTTTTGCAAACTTCTGTTGCGTGAGCTGTGTGCACGGGGTCCAACTGGTCTCAAAATCGATATCTGAGAGACCATTTGCTCCGCTATTCTAAATTTATAGCCAAATTTGAATAATTTGGCTGGCATATTCAACTTTTTAGTTATTCTAGAATGGTTTACAAATCGATAATAGTGGAATCCTTCGCTCCTATGTTCTGAATTGATTGTCATAATGTAAAACTACGGCTGCCATTTTGAACCTTTTATAACATTTATGCATGCCGGCGGCATGCCAAGCCCGGGCCGCTTGTTTATTCTAAACCTTTGTATCCTTTGTATCATTAAAAATAGAGATCGTCCATGCTCTTTTGCTTAGAGTATTATATATAGAGGGAGCGCTGTCATACATTCGCGTTTTGAAAAACGTAGATCTTGTTCGTAATGTTGGTAGCGCTCCTATATTAGTAAAAATTTAATTAATTATTTAGCAATAAATTGCTATAAATTCCTTTGATAGCCGAAATTATATTTAGCTATTATCCTTTTTTAAAGGAGTTTGAATGAAATTAAATAGACCTAAACTATTTATTTTTAATTTTTTTTCAATTTAATTTATGTATGTTGCACAACCTGTTCAAATATTAGCCAATTTTATCTACGTTTTTGAAGTACCAGCGCTCCCTCTATATATAAATACTCTAAGCTCTTTTGTTTGGTTGTCAAAATATTACATACTGTTTTTATCAAGGTTTTTATCCATTTAAATTTTATTGTTTACATGTTAATACTTTTAGATAAAGATTATAAATACATATATATACTTATACTATGTTTATATTTTTAAAATATTTTTGAAGTAATCTCCTGAATATTTAATTTTTAAATGTACTAGCTGTCGGACCCGGCTTCGCCCGGGTGCAGATAGCTTTTGAGTCCAGTATTGATTTGGCAACAACATATTATTTCGCGTAATAACTATATTTCCCGTCCCGTTCTATCCGGTTTATGTCCCGTCTCATTCAGTCACATGATGAAATTTTAATTATCATTTATTTTCAGTTTTTAGTATTAGCTTTATTGAAAAATTGCTTTATATACAATATTTTGTAAATGTGATATTTATTCGTTGGTGGGAGAAGTGGTGGTGGGGTATTTTTCTAAAATAAAATATTTTTTCTAAAATAAGTGTAGCCTAAGTGACTCCTTGTTATATCAGCTACCTGACAAAAAAGTCCCGTCAAAATCGGTCCAGCCATTTCAGAGATTAGCCGGAACAAACAGACAGACAGACAGACAAAAATTTTTTAAATATCACTTTCGGCACTGGTATCGTGTATATAACGATATTTAGTAGGACTGTATTCTGTATTCTGTATCAGCCCATATACGTCCCACTGCAGGGCACGGGCCTACTCTACAATCGAGAATATGATTGAGAGTGGTTAGGCCATATAGTCCACCACGCTGACCTAGTGCGGGTTGGCGGACTTACATACCATAGAAATTCTTATAAATCGCTATGGTATGCTATGGTATTTAGTAGGACATTTTTTTTTTATTTTCACTCTTAAAACAGACACTTCAATTTTATTTATATGTATAGATTACCTATATATACTCTAAGCCGTCTATACATTGTTTTTTCTTTGGACTGGAATAGTTCCTCCATTTGCAGTAGATGTCGCTTATCTCAATATCGCGTAATTATTGTTGTTAAGAAAAAATATGAAGAGAGAAAAACAAAAGTATCTGCACATAATTATTATCCTCAAAAGAAATGTAATAAAAAACAATACAACGGCAAACTCTTATTTTATTTACTTAGGAACCTATCCTTATCTCCAATTCTGTTTTCCTTAAAGCAATTTCTAAAAGCCGGCTCAGTGAAAGTTCCGGGCTTTGGAAATTACTGGGGGAAATTATTATAATATATAAATTAATAGCAGCGAAAACCCGGCGTTGCTCGGGTTAAAATACATCGCATGTTTAATGGTATAAAAAATATTTAAAGATCTAATTTCTAAAGTAAATGTTAAACATTTTTATCTTAGATGTTGAGAGATTTATTCAACTATTAAACATACGGTGTATATAGAGTGCATCAAATTAATTAACGAATTAACGATTTGAAATAGTTATAAGAAAAATAAGAAACACTTTAGTAAATGATAAATTTATGTTTTATTTATACAATTATTTACATATTATATTGTACATATTACATATGACAAACACATATTCATATTACATATCATCATATTATGTATTTACACTTTCTATTTTAGTTACATATTTTTGTTAATTTCTTTTTATAATACTTGTTTATAAACTATATTTATCGTTTTATTGTCCGGACTGTAAATGAACAAATTTCGAGGTGATCCTACTCGTGAGCATGCGACGTATAACTGCAGTGCGATTCACGTAACTTTTTGACGCGCCGATCAAGTTGCGGTGCGGTTACAATTAAGTTTACGCTTTGGTACAAAATGGTATTCTTGTAAGTGTTTAGCTGCGCGTGAACTGCGCGTGAGCTGCGCGTCAACTGTACGTCAGATGTATGAAATTTGTTTGAGATTGACATATACGCGCAGCAGTAGAATACGCTAAAACGTTTGCGTGACGCGAACTTCACGCGAGCGTATTTGACAGCGGTTGTCAAAATTACGAGAATACGAAAAGGGCTGTTTTGATCGAAACTTAACCGCAACTGCACTGCAGCTGAACTTATTAAATTACGTGAATCGCACTACTGGCCGTGTGCAAAGCATGGTTCTTTCACGTCAACGCCACAGTATTGAATAGTTTGGCCCTGTGCTTTGTTGATAGTCATGCTGTAGCCAACTTCACCGGAAATTGTAAACGTTTAAAAGTAAAGGGCAATCCATTTGAAATTAAAGGTATCCGTGGTATAAATACTGTCTGTCCTTTCCTTTACCAGTCATTATACTGGCTTCAATGATGTTCATTTGTAGCTGTTTAATGTAGAGTCCTCGTGCCATTACACAGTTTCGGCGAGTCCAGATTTCGTAATAAAATAATTGATGAACCAACTTTTAACTTAAGACAGTGTAATGGCATTCCTGGAGGATTTAATGAATTTAAAAATTCAGTAGGGAAATTGACGCTTTCTTCTTCATCAATCATTGTATCAATTGATGTGTAAATTGTCTCTTCTCCCGGAATCTTTTCCTGGATGATGTTGTTGATGCCGTTGACAAAGTCGTTTTTCGTGGCTAAAATAATTCGCTCGCGTAACCATTCTGAATTGGTATAATTCTCAGCAATACTTAGATATACTTCATTTATAAGTTTTTCCGGTGTTTTAAACTATATTACATAACTCATTAGATAATGTGATTTGGCCAGTACTTTCGTCGATTGGATAGGTGCCCTATTTGTAACAGTTTTTCAGAAAATTCTTGCGCGTTTTCATCTCCTGAAATTCACGCTCTCATATTTGTTGTTAGTTTAATTATTTTTGCGTGTTCCCATATGACCGACTTCTTTATGCAAGCGTTAATTTCATCCGCCGGCGTTGATTTCGGAATGACAGGTAGTGTTTGACGAAAATCGCCTGATAACGTCATGGACGTAGCATCAAATGGACTTGAAATCAAAGAGTAAAGTGAGTAAAGGGGAAGAGTAGCAACTCTATGGTAAAATTTGCATGTATGGAAAGTGCTGCCCACCCAGTTTGGTGGTGGAACTAAGCCTCAACACACATGTATACATAATTATATGCGTGCATTACTAGGTTCCCAATTTTATATTAATAGGGTTCTATTTTACAAAAATCTCACTCAACTTGTCTTGGTATTTTTCTTACTAATAACTTATTATGTACTTTTGCTTCACTATTGAAGACAAAAGTAATGAGGAATCAAGACAATCTGTCGAGTGAGAGTAGGTAATAAAAACACTTTTATAAATTCATATGCGTTTATTATTTTTATATTTATTAAAATACATTTGCGCTGCTTTTTTGGTAACATCCTCACCTTCGTAGGTGATTTCCCTTCCAGTATCCTATTCACTGACCTGCACCAACTATAAATAATTATATTTATTGACGTGTCAACAAAACACTTCTCTAATTCGATTTTATGAATTTCACAATTAAAAAAATTAAAATCTGTGAACATAGTAACATAGGTTTTAATTCTTTCTTTGATATTTTTTTATGGCATTCATTATTCAAAAATGCAATAGTTATTTCTTGTATGTCCTGGAAACAAGCTACTAGGCATTTAGAAGGATAACAAAGCCATTGTTTATTCTTGCAGTATTCTTTGGAACGTATGTAATTATAGATTTCCTTATCTGAATTACCTAGTAGCTTGCTTTTACAATTTTACATCCTTTGACAACCTTCTGTAGACATTTGTCAAGGCCCACCCACAGACATATGTTCTTTGATCAGCCCCTGAATCTGAAATATTTCTTGTATTTTGCATTATATCCAAAGGCCGATCAATTACAATACTTTGGGATTGCACATTGGGGTTAAAGGGAGCATTTTTTTCGTTGTATTTTGAGAAAAAACGATAACGATTGCAAGCAGTTATTGGAATCTTCTTCGCAATTTGAATTTATGGAATGATTAGTGCTGAAATTGGTTTAATAATAAAGTTTTGAATGCTCCCTCAAATCCCACGCAATTTGGCATAATATTTCGAGCACCTAAATTTTCGAACACTTCCAAAAAATTTTCGAGTGGGTCTTGATTAAAATTGCGAGTTAACATGGTGTCAAAGGAATATTTTTTTGATAATAATTGCCAAAGCGATTTAAAACCTTCTATTGTTCTAATTAAATTATTTAAAGTTGGCACAGTCTTTGGATATACTCCTCATCTTTGTTCTTCACCATAAATTTGGCTGTCTTTAACATTTTTAGTGCCTCTTGCCACAGAATGTGATGAGGCGAATTTTGCTTACAGCAGCTTTAAACAACATGTAACAGATTTAAATGTAAAAGCGGAAAGTAGTACGTTCAGAATCAGCTACTGAACCGATATCAACATTTTTTTCGGTAGGTATTTTTTTTCAAAATAATTAGTTAAGACCAAGTAAATTACAGACACTCCTTCGTTTAATACTCCGAACAAACGAAATTGAAACGTAACTCCAGCACATAAGATCATTTTTAAATGAATCACTAAACGAATACTCTAATAAACTAAATAATGAACAAAAATGAACTTTTATTTCGATAGTCATAAAGTTTATTTAAGCAATCTATCATTAATCAAACGCACACAACGATAAGCCTCAATAAACGTAATAAGCTACCAAATAAATAACTATCATATTCTCTTTTCCGCACATTTAACTACAACTAGATAGAGCAGGATGCAGCTATTGTTTAATGCAATTTGATCCATCCGACAAACGATGGCGCGCGCGGCGGTATAGGGATGCGCCGCGAAAAAAATTACTCCCGGTATTTGCAAGGCCGGGCGATCCAAATCCCGCGCAATACATGCACTTAAATGAAACAATTAAATGTAACAAAATCAATATGAAAAGAAACAACAAATAGGTATTTCTATGAAAAATAATTTCGGGGAACGTTAAAATGGTGATTAAATTCGGTTTGTAATTTTGCTACAATGTATGCGGAATCCCGGTGTGTCAGATATCCCGTTATTGCAATCCCTAAATGGGCACCGAATATGTGAAAAAAATCTAGTCGTGCACCGCAGTTATCTGTGTCTACTTGTGTTTAAGTGTTAAGTAGATATTTCGATAACTTTCGCGCGCGATGTCTTCGGTATTCGAATATTCAAATACACTGAAATGGTGAGAACTTTGGCACTGTGTGGTGATAATGTATCATTGGCATGTCTGACGGTATCTCGATGCTGAGTTCGGAGAGCGCTGGATAGGTCGCGGCGAACCTGTGCAATGGCCTCCTAGGTCACCTGACCTGACTTGACGTCTCTTGACTTTTTTTGTGGGGACGTAATAAATCTCTGGTATACTTCAGTGAAAGTACTAATGTGGAGGATACCAGGATGAGGAGGGTAATGTGGAGCAAATTCCTAAAAGTGAAGAGTGACACTGAAGTTTTACATAAATTACGTGAACAATTACGCAAATGTGCATCAAAGTGTATCAAGGTGGTGGACATGTCGAACATATTTTAAAAGAAATCGCCTCATGAGTGCCATGTAACACGTAAGTTAATTTGTTGTATTTTTTTGTGTTGTGATTAGGTTGTGATTCCCAATCTAGTATTCGTTGTTAGATATTGCGTTATCTTATTATCTTATTCAATAATAATGCAAAATAAATGACGCCCGTATCCTGCCCGCCTGTAGGAACTAAGTTTAGGGGAAGTGAAATTAATAATATTTTATAGCCGATTCATGCAAAATATTGTCTTACGTTGGGTTCGTACGCATTATATCAAAATATTAGATTTTATAGTTAAAACACAAATGTTATGCTCACAGATTAAATAAAAATAATTTGTTTACCAAACCACCCAGTAATCAGTTACGTACGCATCGATATCAATGTTACACTAGATAAACATTCTTTGTAACAAACGTGTCCCACCCAAGTGCGGTGCATGCACCGCACACGAATCAGTCTGCCGCGTGACGGCCGCGCAATAGTACGCCTCTTTGTTTATATTTATAAGTAATTTATTTTGACTTTTCCCCCGTCAAACCGACAGCGAAATTTTCTTAAGTTACAATATAATTAAAGAATACAACGTAAGTTATATAATATTGCAGAATAATGCCGATAATACAGATCTTTTATTTATTAATGGATTAAATATATTTTAGAGCTCGTTAAAATACAAGGTGAGCTCCTTAATCGTGTATCTCATTTCCGCGCATAAAAATTGCCCGTCGAGTGAGAGAGACGAACTATATAAGATATAGATTATTCAAGGGACATTCATATCAGTGGACCAAATAGGCATAAACTATTCGAATACATTACAAATACAAATATGTAGAAGGATGTAGTTGCAAATTGATTTCAGTATTTTATTTTAATCATATGTTGTTAATTATTAACTCAAAATATGTGTGTTGTATGTATATTTTGAAACAGTGGATAGTATTTAGACCCCATTTCTTAATATGAATTACTTAATGGACTATTCGAACCCATTGTTATTGAAGACTAATACCATTTAATATTGTTTTATATTCTTCCGCGTCGGTTACGAAAAAAGGAGATCTCTATAATATTTGTCCACAATTATTGGAATGGATATAAGTGGCTGCCATTAGAACATACCTATATTTGAAATAAAACTATTATTTACGGATTTTAATCGCGAATTTAGTTTAATTTTTTACATTTTTAACTTCCCGACTATACCTATATTTGTTCAATTTATTTTCGACACGAAGATTTCAGATATTCCAAATGCGGTAGTCATTTTTGTATCGGCTTGTTAAAAATTCATAAATGTTATTATAATAAATGTCAGACTGATTGTACACTGATTGACTGCTTGACAGACTTGTACACTTGTAAGAGTATTTAATTTCATTTACATCATTTCCATTAATTATTCACGTAAATAAAAAAAAAAACATTGCAAATATATTATTGCTATGACGGTATTTATAATAGGCAGTATCTTAGGCAAAGCTATTATTGACATGAACTGTCTTGTCTGTCTAATAATCTTTGATCATAATTTGTAATATTCAAGTAAACGTATAGATGTCGCTACTGAGCTTTTGACAAATACGGGACAAATAGTTTCTATGACGCGCCTCGTCTATCGGTAGAATATAAGTCAATGTACGTACGTAATTTGTAATTTGTATTTCGTTTATTGTCAGCTGTTTCTGCCGGCGCGGTGCGGCGCAGCGGTCGGCGACCGGCGTTAGGTACTCGTGTGAATGTGTCTTGTGTACATGTGTACGTGTCCGGCGAGCGTGTGGTAGTAGTACACTCTTATTTGTAACTCGTAAGGTGACCATGTTAAGTGCCTACATTTGGTATAACTAATTTCATAAATAAAAGATTTTGTAATTATGATAGTACGATTTCAAAGCATAAACTATGATTGCAATAATATTTTAAAGTTGGGGTGTCTGAGGTTGTGAATTAATCCTGTTACACGTTGTATAGGTTACCGTTTGGTGGAGAAAAAGTTGACACATTTAATGTGTCAAATAATTTATCTATTAATAATAAAAACGGTATTAAATTGCGACATTCTGAGGGTATATCTCCTCTTGCAGCTAATTTTCTGTAGCTACTGCCATACTGCGACTTAACACTTGAGCCGCGTTTTTTAACCCTCATTTTTTTTATTTTATTAGGATCAATGTGTTCATTGGTCACCTTGTGCGAAATCGCAACTCCCCATGCGACCTGTCGGCTTCAAAAACCCGCTGAAAATATTCCCACTTTATTATTTTTATTGCATTTTCAGGCATATATTGCATATCTTTATTTAATAAATTATTCCTAATTCCTTTCAAAAGGTGGGGAACATCGAACAGTGGATTATTTCTTGGTTATTAACTAATATTACGTCCTTGCGCCATTGTTTTCCTGCACGGGCATAGGCAGTCTTGGCTTCAAATATTAAATTATTCACAACACTTAAATTTGCCGAACTTTGGTCGCATACAGTTGCGATTATCTTTAGACCAGTAGCTTGTACGTTCGTTATAACATCTACTAACATTTCTTTTAATTGCCATGATTTTAATATTTGTGTGAAGTAGTAAGCTACTGGCTGTTTAAAAATTAAAATTATATCATTTATCTGGAGTCAATTTCACTTCAGCAAGCAATGATTTTAGGACTTTTTGAGATGGTAATATAAAATGTTTATTCAATAACTTGTAAGCCTTAGGGCTTTTCTTAAAAATTGACAATGATAAAATCTTTTCTTTAAGGGTGAATCTATGTCCCTTTTTTTTCTTTAGACCTTCTATGCATTGCATTCGGGTAAATAATTTAGCCGACTCTGTCATGTTTTGAGCTAATTTTTCAAAATCCCTATAGGCTTTTTTCTTTTGCAGTTGCTGAAGCGGACCTTGAAAGTTTTAACCTTTTTATGCAATCTCCTTACTTCATTTTGCATTTGCCTTTTCTTTCTGGCACACTGTGTTTCAGCCTTTTTCTGCAGATACTCGATGGTTTTAACTGAAAGTTAAAATATTATCTTCAGTGTTGTCATGAAGTTATTCATCTACCAAGAGTTTAGATGAACTTTTCACATATTTATTGAATTATAAAAACTCCACTGCTGGGAAAAAGAACAGGGTATTTGACTCAATTTTTTTTATTGTTCTAATCAAATCAATACTCAAAATCTAGCTAAAAAAGAATTTTGTAAATCCAATCAGAATTTACAAGTTAGAAATGCTTTAAATCCTGTAGTGGGAGTGAAAGAAAAGAGAGTCTAACCCCCAAATACTGGATAGCTACTCAGCCACCGGACTCATTTGATATGACGTTATTTTGAGGTTCTGTTAAATTTCGAAATGAAATACTGGATAGCCATTTAGCTCATAAATCGGTCTACTCAGCAAACATCCAGCTAAATTTCCACAGATTAACGAAAAGTTTGTTTTCAGTTACAATTTTTATTGTATAAATATAAACGTTCCATTTGACGCAATATTCTTCATACATGATTTCCCTAAATTGGAAATTTAACCCTTTATATTTAATATGAGGAATCATTGTAACGTTTTTACTTTTGTTACGATTATGTTTAAAGCTATTTTATATATTGCCATGTTATTATTTTAAAAATCTGTAATAAAATCATGTGGGTGAAAAACTTATGTCCCTATATCCGTAGCGAGTTTATTAAAAATATTATGGTGTTTGTTTATTTTATTTATTGTTTACAATTGCACTCGGTTTTAAAGTTAGTTTTTGGAATATCTTTCAATAAATAGGTATATAAAATACCAAACAACGGCTGCAGAACCACCCTAAGTACCAAATGGAGAAGACTATGTAAATAAATACGATATGAGAAAGAAGCTGTGCTGGATATTATAAACAGGTAAGTATACACGTATTCCTCTAAGTTTTAACGAATTTATATGATAATTAACTATTTAATATATAATATGAATCGATTATTCACACATTTTAAATCATCATCATCATCTACAGCCTGTAGGATCCCACTGCTGGGTACCTATAGGCTTCTCTCATATTATGCCTCCTATATATTATCTCCTCCTCATATAGTAGTATTATGTAATAAATATGGAAAATAAAGTATGGTACAATGTGTATAACTATAAATAATCCTTTGTTTCAGGAGCTGGAGTGGAGTACATAAATATTCAATGTGTACCTATATAATAAGACCGTCCAAGAAATATGGCTCATATATATAGTGCCATGTATATCAGCTATAGACTAAATAAGTAAGCTCAACAAATATATATAAAAAATAAAAAGGGATATATAAAATTATGACATACTTTAACTTAAACACTTTTGCAGGTAACGCTATAGAAATCATGCATACAACAAATCATTTGGACAATACACACCCTTTTGAAATGAGTATGTAATATAAAAATATACAAAAAAGAATGAGACAAATTGTGTCAAGGAAGAAATATTTGCATCAGAAAACAGTGTTTTAAATCAAAGTTGAAGAATGTTATGAATTTTAATTAATATGTAATACATAAAATAAATTGTTTATTTCACCTATTTTCATTGTTAAAAATGTCATATTATATTTCTATTGTACATTTTTAATAGTACATTTATTAATTTAGTTTTAAATTAATGTTAAAATAATTGTTATTATTTTCTGTTTATAAAGGAATATAGATATAAATGTAAGACAGATCTAAAGAAATGTAGATAATTAAAAAATATAATATGTACTAATGCTGTTATTAAAATAAATATACTACAATAAACATAACTCATTTTTATTTGTATTCATTCCATGGTAATTCAATAAAATGCACTGTACGGTTTAAAATATGTATTTTATTATATTATTCCTTGTTGCAACATTTTCATTGGTTTATACTATGTGGAGCTGGTGGAAATGATTCAGAAAGATCAATCTCCATATATGATCATTCTGGGAACATGCTATATTATGTAACACAGCACATGCCTCTATAATAGTAAGCTAATTTTCAAAAACTTATAGCCCAACTTTGCAGACAAGAAGATCTTTGTTGTAAAACCAAAGACCCTCTCCACTGGGTTTCTTGTTTTAGTATGGTCTTGATTGTAAGCTTCTTCAGTCTCCCCTTTCCAGAAATGCACATAAAGGAGAATCATTGAAATTTTTACTATCATGCACCGCGCCTGGCCATCGGCCTATAATGTTTCTTATCCTCAAGTTAGGGTCGCAGACTGCTTGCACATTTATAGAAAAATGGCATTTTCTGTTTCTAAGTGTTTCTGCTTGTGGTCCTCCTAAAAACAAGATAATAAAAATTAGAGCTCTAGCAAATATTCTTATTTCAAATACAAATAATTTTATGTAAATTGAAAAAATATATTCATTAAATTGAATTCTTTATAGGAAACTACTATTGTAGTTGAACATTGTTCCAGTATATACTGAATAGCTACAATCAGTACAAATCATTGTATGATTAATTATATTATATTATATATTTAACCCTACAACTATTTAGAGAGCTTGGTTATATGGGGTACAGTGGGCTGGGGAAGAGCCAATTACCTGCTAAATGTTTTGATTCCAACAAGCATATACATATATATAAATTATTGTGTAGAAATCATTTAGAGTGTGCCTTTATACTGTGCATAATATATTATTCTATTCTTTGATTAATAATATAATATTATGTACAGTAAAAAGGGATACTCTAAATGATTACTACACAATATAAAATACGCTAGGCATTTTAGAAGCACATTTAGTTAAAATAGGATAAGAAAACATATATTTGTGTACATGTAAAAGCTTAATAGTTATGTATACATTATTATAAGTAGAAATTACCTGGAGATTTGATCCTTATATGTATGAAATTTATAACTTCAATCACTCCTGCGATCGCATAGAAATCATTCGCAATATGGCATTGTTGTTGTTAGTTGGGAATTTTCATGCCACGATTTTGTAGTTTAACTAAATCTGCTGCAACTTTGTGTTGTACAGTCGGCTGTTCCACATGAAATACATCTCCAATAATCTTCTGGTAACTGCCTGTCGTAGAATATCGTAAAGCAAGTAACAGTTGGTCGCAAGTTTTTATCAATCGACTTCTATTTGTAGTGGGTTCTATTTTGCCTCCAGCAAGGAACACAGATGCAGAACAGTTTCTTTCTTCAGGCGGAACCTCACTTTGTTTGAATGTTTTCTTCTTTGTATTTATCAAAAGCATTGATTTTTTTCTTGATTGACTCGCCTTGATGAAGCTATATCGTCATCAGACAGCGATGAAACCGACGCGAGAGTCATTTTAGTAAATTTTATGTAGAATTGATAAATTTAAGAGTGGTCGCAGGCGGCCTTAAGACGACGGCTGCTTAAAACTAGAAATTCTTAAAAATTTGACTGTTTGACAGCTGTCAAACTCTTAAGTTGCTTTCGAGAATACGAATCGGATGAATAATGCCCCATTAAATATTTAATTCTTAAGTGGTTTAATCGAAGTTATATTTAACTGGAATCAATTTAACAGGTCATTAGAGCTAGTTAATCGGAGTTAAAAGTTAATTGGCTTTCCAGTATTTGGGCATTAGGGCCGAAACTGCGTTAAGCGGGCTCTCGCGCGGTTTCATACAAAAGTGCTCCGTCGCGGGGATCCGCGCGGGCGTCCAGCACGGGGAGGCGCGTCCCGCACCCGCGCCGCGGGGCCCGCCTTCGTGCGTCGGAACCCGTCGCGGGGGCACGCGCGGTAAAGCGCGCGGTGTCCGCCAGCGGTAACATGACGGTGATGGCATAGGGCACCGAGACGTGGCCTCTCACTTTGGGCTTCATTAGAAGGCTCAAAGTCACTCGACGAGCAATCGAGAGGGCTATGCTCGGTATTTCCCTACGAGATCGACTCAGAAATGAGGAGATCCGTAGGAGAATAAAGGTCACCGACATAGCGCAAAGGATTCTATAGATGATTCATAGCGAAAGGTTTTAGAGTGGAGGCCACGTACAGGCAAGCAAAATGTCGGACGCCCGCTTACAAGGTGGACGGATGACCTGGCTGCATTTGCAGAAAGTCGCTGGATGCAGGCTGCTTCCAACAGGTCGATGCGGAGACCGTTGGGGGAGGCCGATGTTCAGCAGTGGACTTCCTTTGGCTGAGATGATGATGATGATGAATATACTTGAGCAAAAATAAAGATTTTTTAGCCTTTCCGTTGGTGATATGACTGATACAGATTTTACCCTTAAGTTGTTGACCATCATAGACCGGTATCGAAACTTTAAAATATTTGTACAATGAGTTTTTATTTTCTCTTAATTTACTGAACTTTACAACAAATTCTCCGCCTAGCAACCTAAATTCAATAAACAGCCTTCCTGGCTGTCGTTTTTTTTTTGCTAGTCGTCGTTTTGCTATGTAATAATATATTAAGCTCTCCATCGACACGACTGTACATGCACACCTTTAAAATTGAACCAGCGACACTGCGTAAATCCGGTCTCCGCGACCCGCGACGGGGACCGTCGCGTTCTCACGGAACCCGCCCGCGTGTCCACGCGAGGAGACGCGCGACGGTTGCCCGTCGCGGGCGCCCGCTTAACGCAGTTTCGGCCCTTAATATGCAGTACAGTGTGCGAATGAGATGGTAACATGTTCTTGTAAGTGTCATTCAGCTTCCACTCTTTCATTTAAAATACTAATATTTGCCTCATTTATTAAGCTAATATAATTCTGTCTTGACAGAAATGTTTTATTTTAATGATACTTGTGTTTGTTGTGAACTTGTGAAAAAATACAAGAAATTGATCATAGGCCAATACCCTATTATGATGTATGCAAAAGATAAATACAAACAGACCAGTTCACACATTATAGTCAGTTCAAGGATTGATTGAAATATTTTATAATATAGACAAAAAGTGCGTGGTGGCCTGTTGGCAAACAGACTAGACGCGGCTGCCAACATGTTCATGGTGGTCACGGGTTCGATCCCAAGGCACAACTCTGACTTTTCGGAGTCATGTATGTATTGATAGTCAATCACCACGCACTAAAATGGTGAAGGAAAACATCGTGAGGAAACTTGCATACCGTAGCCCTTTATAAGAATTTTTATGGTATGTAAGTCCGCCAGCCCGCATTAGGCCAGCGTGGTGGGATATATGGCCTAACCACTCTCAATCGTACTCTCGATTGTAGAGTAGGCCCGTGCCCTGCAGTGGGACGTAATATGTATATGGGCTGATACAGATACAGACGAAAAGTATTTACCACTCTTGCAAAACTTGTGTGGTTTGCTACTTTATAATAAACTATATTTAAAAAAAAACAAACATACCTGCATCTAATTTACTCTGTGGTGTTTGATTTTTATTTGAAGTAAATCCAGATGGCCTCGGGAATTCCTTTTCAACAGCAAATAACGGTCCAGATTTGGATGGACCAGGCAAGTTGGTGATATCAACCATGACATTACCAGATTCTCTTCTTGGACGACAGTAATTATGGTCTGCCTCCACAAAGGTACTGATTGATTGCTGAACATCTGTAACACAACATTGCAACATTAACAATGAAATTTCTTCTTTTAGCTACCTAGCTATAGTGATCACATATTATTTTGTTCTTGTATATCTTCATACAATCACTTTCAGCAAGTTTGTCACCAACAGCGGCCATCCAAGCAGCAAACAAATCAGAGCGCTTGTTAGGATTCGGAAACCGGTGAAGGGGTACACTGTGTGCAACTGAAAATAGAATAATATTCAAGTTTAAATAAAACATATTCTTGATTAGATTAACTCTTAACCAACCGTAATGGTGACAGTGACTCCAATGGATATTGTTTTTCAATTACTTAGTTACTAAACATCCTATATGCGTGTGGCTTCATCTTCATAATAATATGTACTTTACCCTCTCGGTCATCTGTACACATTGAGCATTTGACCGGCTCTCAATTTATGTATGTTATATACCTCAGTACCGAATATAATATATTTTGATAACTATAAGCATTTTTCTTAACTGATTTAAGTTTTTTCTACTATGTTCAAGATCATCAAGATATGACTAGAAAGGAGGTGAATATTAAAATAAGGGAAGGAAGATGACGAAGATGGTTAAGGGTGTATTGAACACTTACCTAAAGCATCACAGCCAAAAATACAGTATCTTCTTCGGATTGCACATGGATTGCACTCATGTTTTTGATAACAGTAATGAAACAAAAACAAAACTTAACAAAACAAGAAGAAATAACAGTAACAAGAATTAATAACAGAAATAGCTGAGATAAACTCGACAAACGCATCAACATCGGGAAAGCCAGAGTTGACAATGGCGGGAATGGCCGACGACAGGCTTATTGACATATTTGACATTTGTTTGACAATTAAGACAAAATGTCTGCCAAATAATTTGCCAACCAAACTCCAGAGGTCGCTGTCGTCTACGGTAAATGCATGGTAAATGTCGCCGGCCGAGTGTGCCCCCCCTGCTCGACATTCGAGTTTCACCGTAAGGGACAGACATAAGTAAAGAAAAAAGCAGGGATATAGGTCTAACAGAATCTCATGGCATAAAATTAAAAAAAAAACAATGATTTTTATGTGGCAATACCATCGGTCAACAGCTGATTCAAAACTTGAGTTATGTCATTCGATGTGAATATTTTAAGATTTCTATCCTTTCTTAGCGAAAATGTACAAATTAGTTCTACAATCACAAGTGCGACACATTGTTTACAAAGTTTATCGCCAGATCCGTGAATAATTTGGTCAAATTTAAACTAAATCGTCGATTTTAAAATCGACGTCGTTTTAACAAGTAAGTCGGAGTGAATAGTTTTGATACTTCATTTTTTTGGTTAGTGTTAGATATGTGCATGTGTTTTATCGTATATACTTTGATAGCATTTTTTGAAACTAAACAGTAATGCATTAAATACCTATTTACAGGAATCTCCAGAGATTTTAGATTAGAGGAACGGTTTTATTATTATTCCTTTATCTTCATCAGAAGATGTACAGAAAGAGTATTTAGAAGTAAGCTCTGACTAAAGTGTTAATGAAATAAAGAAGACTGAAAATAAAATTATACGTTTTTATTTAACATCTTGCATCTTTCGTATAACATTTATCTAATCTAATAATTATTTAAATAAAAACGACTCATAATCAAACTACTTACAATTTGGAAATTGAAAGTTGTTTGATTAAGTGAGAACTAATAAGAAGGGAGAATTAAAACGAAACTGATGGCTCAGTACCACCATTTTTATCTACATCTACGTTTTGAAAGTACCAGCGCTCCCTCTATATTATAAATACTCGTAAGGCACGTATGTATATTACAATTTAAAACTGAAAAAATCTTATTTGCCTATTTTAATTGGCTATTAATCTAAAAGTACAATTTTGAAGTTATTGTAATGTTTAAATAACCTATATATTTTACTTAAAACATTATGTACTTTATTTACAAAGTTGAACTAAAAAATAATGTCAATTTGAAATAATAATTAATTACAATTATTGAAAGTATCAAAATATTTTCATCCAATTACCCCAGTGTTGCAATGCGTAAATTCAAATTTCCCAAAATGCCATGAGATTCTGGTAGACCTATACCAGGTCATATATTTTCCCATAAATATTTTAACTAAATAAATAAATAGACGCAACATTTAAATTCATAGTCCTGACCCTACAAATGATAATCTTGTGTCGTGGGTATCAGAAGCGACGAGAGACTTTTTGGTCTCACTAACAACCCGATTTGAAAAAAATATCAAGTCACTCAAATATTGTTAGAGCATAGAGTTGCTATTGGACTGTATGTAACCTCATGTCAGTGTGTAAGACAGGCTGGAAGGTATTTTTGAATGTAGATTCAAAAATAAAATAAGCCTTCAAATGTGTGAAAAATATTTGGGACGTCAGTCGTTGTTCAAAGTTGTTATTGTAAACACAAGTTTACATATGTCATAAACATCAAATATTTTCACATATATATATTTTTGATAAGTTCTTATTGTGTTGTGATTATAGTTTATACCTAATGTATGTATAACATTAAACGCTTGCTATGGCTGAACTCTGCTGAGTATTCATTTCACTAAACATGTGAGAAAGAGTTCTCACAAGAAGGTCAAAGAAGAGACCAGATATTAGTGATATAATAATAACAGCTATAAACCTCCATTAAATATTTGTCTCTTCTTAAGCTGGTATCGAAACCGCGGCCTCACTTTTGCATCTGGCGTCTAACCAGCTGCGATGAATTGTCATAATAAACAAAGTCAAGATAATTTGGTCGGATAATACTTTTAAAATACGTATTTTTTATGCAAATATAATCCTATTTTTCAATGTATTCTATGAAATACTAATTGCAGATGTTAGTAATAATGAACGTCTACATTTATCTTTACTAATATACTAAATAAAATGCACTTACCAGTGAGAGGTTATATTTTCATATTATCGTTTAGATCGGCTATCACAGCCAATAATAAAGCAGCACACCATACCTTTTGTCTTATAATCAGTTTCAACACTCTTTTACATACATTTTTGACCGCAAATATTCGTAAAATACTCAGTAATTCAAGTTTATAACAAACCGCACGTCTTATTTGTTTGATTACACTCAGTGTTCCCCAACAAAATTATGTGAAACTATGACAAGGACCGCAAATTGTGTTTTGTCACATTCATTTTTTAAGGTTTATGCATAAGTCTAAGTGAGATGGACTATACATGTTAAATGCATGTCAAGTCTATTGATACTACGTCTATGCCTGATAATATTAACAATACACCTCCCATTATATTCGTGTTGTCACGTAAATCTTGAAGTGTTCTATTGAGTGCTTCTAGTGATTTTTTATGGGCCATTGTGCTTTCATCCCATAAAATGGCTTTGCACTGTTTCAATATTTGTCCACGTGCTGATGATTTTGTGATGTCACATACCGGGAACCACTCACACGTCCACGTCACTGTCACTTATTTTGACAGAAATCTTCCGATTCCCGCGTTTTCAATATTCATAAACATAAAGCATTATATCCTCGTACCTATTCTAGCTACAGGGAAATAAAAAAAACCTTTAAGTATCTAAAACTATGCAGAATTATTAGATGAAACAATTATTTTCCAAATATAATTCAAATGTGTTGTAAACAAATAATAAATATTCTATACAGATCGAATTTCAATGGTTTTTCATTTTCAAATCATGTTTTCACCCATTAAATCATATTACATACCAATAAAATCCATTTGTAAATAAAGTATATACTATAAGCTTTCTTTTGATATCCATGTTTTAGTACTTAAAGTTATTCTTATCTTATAAAAAAAAACAAAAAAATATACCCATAATCACATAACCAATTTTTGTTACGTTTGCGTTTTGCCATTATTGCTTAGTCATTAGTGACTCCCGAGTTCCGGGTTACGATTTAATGTTGCCAAGTAAGAACGAGATGTAAGAAATAACACCTGGATGATCGATGAACTTTGATCGGTATTTTTTTTTGTTTAATTATGTGTTTTAGAAATCATATTAAAATACAAATTACATACTGGTGAAATGATGAAATATGATTTTATAGACTATGTATGTAAGGGGCGTGCGCTCCTTGTAGGCAGAAATGCAGTGCTTTACTTGCCATACACAGATATTTTAATAAAACATTCGTACGTTTTAGATGACTTTAATTAATAGTAAATAAAAGAATAAACAAAATATCATAATATAAAAACGCCTAATATTTTATAAATAGCACGTATTTGCAAGCACACTAACATTATGTTTGCCAGTTATTTAATGACAACGGCGCTGCAAAATAATGTATTGTGATTGTTACATTCATAGAAATCAAACAAATATTTGGAGAGAATATTTACATTTTTGATTATTGAATTGATGAGTAATGATTTCTTATAAGTTACGAGCATTATTTTCCAAATATTCAATTGTTTCCTTGACGTCACTTACACTGCACGTTTAATATACGTATTCACTGCACATTAATCACTGCACAAAGCAATCCTTTCTGGTCATATGGTATATTTGCAAATTCACTAAAAGAAAATACAAGTAAATCTCTCGACGCATTTGTTGTAAACAACATGGATGGCGGCCCGGGGTGCAGACAGGCGCTGCTACACAATTAACGCTGGGTACCTCTATATTTATCGGTAGATGGCGCTGTTACACAATTAATGCTGGGCATGCATAGAATGGCTTAACACATCATTATTCGCCAATAGATGTCAGGAAGTCATATTTTCAGTTTGTATTTCAGTTTTTTTTTGCAACATTTTTTAAACATTAATCCTAATTATTAATATTCCTATTTCCTAATTAATATCCTAATTAATATACTAACATAATATTGTTCGGGTTCGATTCCCGCACCGAAACAAATATCTGTGTGAAGTAGAGGTATTTGTTTCGGGTCTGGCTATTAGTGAGACCGAAAAGTCTGTTGTAGTTCCTGATACCCACGACACAAGACTAGTTCTTTGTGTGGGGTCGAGACTATAAATGTGACTGTTGGGTGTATTTATTTATTTATTTTATTACATTTTTGGATATTTAGGAGATTGTCCCGCCCTCACACCCGGCACTGCAACTCCTGTAAGCCAGGATCAACAGTGGCACGCAATGTAATGACACCAAGCATTGAAGCTCGGCGAGTCTCCGGGAATGTCTAACTTGTCTTTAACCCGCAACGAAATGAATGAGAAAGTTAAATTAATAGGAGGAGTTGGAAATAAATAATGTCCACTTCCCTCCGTACAAAGCGGGTGACATTGAACTAAAGAGGTAAATGACCTCCCAAAAAGACTTTTACAGCCGGAGAAACCAGCTGTAAAGCACCACGGAATTCATTATTACATTTAAATGGGACCTATTGTGTGAGCTGTTATACTTGATTCCAGTAATAGGTATGGCAAAAACGCCGGAAAGCACGGAAATTCGTCCTAGTCTATTTTGGATATTTGATTACAATATATGACATTATATTTTGCAATAAACAATGATGTGTCGGATTTGATAATGGCAGCTTTTCAATAATTTTCGCCAGCCCCCAAACCATTTAAAATCCACTAAAAGCAATGTTTCCCAACCAGGACCAAACTACCAGATTTTATGGAAAATCCACTAAGTTGGCAACACTGGTGAAAAAAAGCTTGAAAGATGGCCGCCCATGTAAGTTCTTGTCCAGACGATATTTGATACAGAATACAGATGTTAACCGGTTTAAAACAGCGCGGGGGCCAATAAATAAGTTACTATCTACGTGTAATAACATGAATGGAATATAAATGACTTAGTCCTATCAAATGTCAACATTGTTATACCTAGTTTTTTAATGTATTTATTGATTTTGCGTTAATGAAATTTTAGCGATCAAGACATGCAAAGCTGTTATCCTTTTTTATAGTGTTTGGTTTAGAAACCAAATTATAGTTTATGGTAAATTTTTAAGAAAATATCCTTAATTACGACGAGATTTGTATAGGTAAAGGTACTGATAGGTATAGCGTAATCCATTACAATCAAAAATTGTAATAGTATTTAAAAATTACGAATAAGGGTAGGTAAGTGGTGGTTGAAAATTAAAAACAAAATAAAAATAAACAATTATTATTATTTCAATCAATGAATAAATGTTTAGGAATAAATACTGACAATTTCATATCTATAAACTAATAATTAAAGATTTGTACGATTTATTTAGTATTTTTTTTTTTATTTGGCCCGGCCTAGTAGCCCGGCACAGTGCCTCTGCCTCTGCCTCGGCTTTTGCCTCTGCCTCTGCCCGGGCCTCGGTCTCCCCCATTTCCGCACTGCCCGCTCAATGTAAAGTTCAAGTTAACTCTTAGCACTAGTGATGGTTTTTTATTTGTTTAATTGACACAAACTATGCATGCACTCTATCACTGAAATAAAAAAACAAAAACACTCACGAGCATTCTTGCTTTTCCATTGATGACCTAAAATTGAAAATGTATTTTATTATTTTTCTTTTTTATTTCAATAAATTTGTCCAATTGTAATACTAGTTTTGTATCAGAATAACTACGTTAGTAAAGCCGGGTACAATTTATAAGATGCGGCTGATGAACGCAGCTGAAGATATTTAGAAAATTGAAGATTCTGCCGCGCCGCGTCCAAGAGACCCTGAATATTGTACCACTCTTCAGCCGCGTCCGACAGTCTTATAATTTATTTTTGGCTTAATAGTAGATCATTTCAATGTTCGGATTATTCGCAATCGCGCATCTATACTTTATCGTAATGTCCGTAACGGTTTGCGGTCCCTGATGGCGGCTTCCATTCCGTATATATATATTTTTTTAATAGCCTAGATTGTGTCCCACTGCTGGGCAAAGGCTTCCCCTTTATCATTCCATTTGACTCTGTCCTCGGCGAGCTCTTGTGATTTTGGCTCGAATGTATCCAACTCGTCTTTCCACGGTTTGGATGCATATTTGGAGAGGAAATATTGAAATATTTAAACTGAATTAATAAATTAATTATTTGATATTGAAAATTTAAATCACCATATAATTGGCTTCATCATACTTAATTTATAACAATCACATCCAACATCAAACATACCACACATTCTAGTTTGAACAAAAACTTTGGAACGCAAACTCTGATCTTACAAAAAATGGCGCGCGACTTTCTACGGAATACTGGAAATCAATTAAAATATTGAATTGTTTTGATATATTTTCAATTATCAAATGGCACCTATTTATTCTTTATGATATGTTTTCTCTCTTTAACACTTTATTTATCATTTTTTTCATAGAATTAACACAGAAATATTTAATGAAAACCGACAAACAACGACCGTGATTTACTTTCGTGTCTAAAAAACTTCGAATCACGCGTCGAATATGGCTTATTTTTAGATAATTGATAATTATTAATGTAAAGGTATCTTTTAATAAACTATATAACAACAATAAGAGAGTTAAAAATCAATATTTACATTTTTAAAAAATCCTGCGCACCACTCGTCGTTGTTCTTAAACTACACACGAGTTTGCCTGTTTTTTTTTAAATATGCCTATTGCTAATGTCTTTTTGGCCAATGTTACATTAAAGGTACTTTATTCAAGCATTATATATATTTTTTTCATAACGCTTTTTATAATATATTTTGAATTTAGGACGCTTTTTCATTACTAGTTTATTTTCCTATAAAAATGACAGCTTACGTCAAAATTGGGGGTCGGGACCAAGAAGCTTATACCCAAATGGAGATTGCATTCCGTATATAAAAGTGAAGCACAAAAATTTGACCTCGAAAGACGTTGCGACTGATTGCTATCCTTTTCTTTCGAGTGACAACGAATGAAAATGACTTTTTGTTCATTCATTGTCAGTATTCAACATTGATATGGGCATTAAACATTTTAGATAGAAGTGGATTATATGGTACTACCCATTGATTGTTAACTTGAATTTCTTCATTACCTCGGTATTTTTATTTTAGCCGTAAACCCACCCTGTTCTGGTGATCGATGTCTATATTTAGGATATCCATCTTCGCCTGTAACTGTTTCGTTCAAAAATGGCTTTGGATAACGTTTCGTACATTTTTCATCTTTCATGCTTGGAGAATTCCTATTTAGTTCACCACACGGGCCATGAACCATGTTTTTTACGATTATACTATAAAGATCAGGATCTTCTTCCGGGTTTGGAAATTCAGCTTTGATGATATCGTCTATTTGATTTGGTCGAATTTTATTTTGAAGCCAAATTAAGTTGTGAGAATGTGGCAGTCCTCGTTTCTGCCATTCAATTGAACACATTCAGCAGATAACAGCACCAAATATTTGATTTTTCACGAAGGCTTTAATAAAGTTAATTTGTTTTTGACGAAAAACTCGGGCAATAATATCATGACGATCGCTGGCCGTCTGTCCATATTGTAATTCTTCTTTGATTTCCACCCATGAAGGATTACATGTAAATGTTATAAATAAATCTGGTCTGCCGTGTTTTCTGACATAAGTTATCGCATCCTGAGCATATTCTTGCATGTGACGTGGACTTCCAGTAAATGTCGATGGCAAGATGACCAATTTTCCCATGTTATCAACGTTTCCATCATTTATCATTGCATCTCTCAAATGAATGTATTCATCCGAACGCAATTTTCGTTGATTATAGCGAATATATTCTAATCTTTCCGTCTCAATTTTGGCATACATGTCTACAATAAACTGCTGAAGTAACTGTCGACAATTTAAAATATGGTTATATTCACCATTTCTAGTCATAATTCGATAAGCATAAAATTGCATAGCTGATACTTTTTTGTTAGTTTCGACACCTGTAGTTGGATCAACTTGTTGAATATTGAAGTGATAACCATCCTCACCTTGCCAAAAAATTTGCGGATACTGTAGCGCATCATAACTACGATGTGTTTCAGCAATACGTTTTATCACTTCGGCGTTGAATAATAATATCACGACGACTAAATTCATTATCAACAACTACTACAGCAATTTCGTTTGTTTGAGGTGCATTAAACCTTCGTTCGTGTTGACCGGCTGGTCTTTTATCTGCTCGAATGACGATCTTATAATTATCTGCAGCCATTTGGTCTAGGGAAGTCTTGAACACATTAATTAGTTGATTATGATTATGAAGAAGACATTGTAACTTTTGAATAATATCTCGGTTTAGCCCCTGAAAATGAGAGAACGTTGATCTGCTTCAAGTTCTTCGTTACCAACAAAGTATATTTGTAGAAATTTTGGAGTTTCATTGGACATCGGCAGGAGTGAGCCTATTCGGTGGAAAATTTGACCTTGAACCTTGAAAATTGGGTTAAAATTTTCTTCATGGCATATCAATGATGCTCCAAATGAAGTCATTTGAAAACAACAGTTGTATCGACGTATATTTTGTAGAAAATGATTGGAATCTGGTGTGTTGTTAGTCATATATGTGAGTAATGGTGGTGGTGGTACATCTAATGCTGGTAAATTGACTTTACCACTCGCGCAGCACATACCAGCAGTTTCGCCTTTAAATTTCCGGGCATGACAATACTCGCATATCGTATCCATTTTTCCGATGACGACATTTGAATGTTCACTGTATTGTATTTTGCAATCATAATGGAAAGCCTGAAGTTCTAGACTCTTAATCTTAGATGTAGCAGCTCGTTGTTGACGTAGAGTGGCCATTTTGTCTTTACTTTTGCTCTTTTCCACTTCACGTTGAACAACAGACTGACGATTTCGGATTGATCTTACTCGTAATCGCGTTTCATCGTTAGTGCATGCTCTTTCTTCTTCAGTCTGATTTCCTCTAATTCTGTTCACCCCTTCACAAATATTCGAAAGCCGTTGCTCTCTTTGTTCTTCTGTTTCATTTTGTCGTGCTGCTTTCTTTTTTTTTGAAACCGCTAGAGGTTTCGTAAATATTTTTTTACGTTTTGGCATTGTGCATGTGCAATGAAAAAAAGTTATACATAACAATCAGTCTCTCGACTGAAAAACACGATAGAACTGACGAAAAGTCACTGGAGTTTGCTTTATATACTGTCAAAGATCGAAATTTCTAGAGCCAGAACACTCTAGAATATTCAAAATGTTCGGTTCTAGGCTTCTTAGAAGTTTCGAGATCATTCCAGAAAATTTTAGAACGATCTAGCACATTCCGGATGGATTTCCACGGTTCTAGGCTTTTTGGAAGTTTCGAGATCATTCCAGAAAATTTTAGAACGATCTAGAATATTCCGGATCGATTTCAACGGTTCTAGGCTTTTTGAAAGTTTCGAGATCATTCCAGAAAATTTTAGAACGATCTAGAACATTCCGGATCGATTCCGACGGTTCTAGGCTTTTTGGAAGTTTCGAGATCATGCCAGAAAATTTTAGAACGTTCTAGAACATTCTAGATTGATTATATCAGTTGCACACATTCTGGAGCTTTCTAGATCACTCCAGAAATTTTCAGAACTTCCCCTAAGTTCACATAAGTTAGAGAAGGACAGATATATATTTTTTTACATTTTCGCCACCCACAACCACCCACTTCCACCCACCCCAACCAAACTCCCTTATTCACACCTGGAGACCAAGGGGTATTCACCACCCCAACGGGGAATTGATCGGAGTTGTGGATGATAGAGAAAACCGTGGATTTACGTACTAACATTAGCATTTTATATATATATAAATATATATATATATATTAGATTTATAGTTCCAAATTTCGCCACTCGCCATTGAAAACAATCGTTACAATATTTTTTTAAATCTATACCTTAGAACAACGAGTAACAGAAGTAGCGCTATGACATTTCAACGTACACTCTATTAATTATGACAAATATAATTTTGACATCAAGAAATAATTGTGCTGTGATCTCTTCTGATAGTTTATCGATATCGATACATGAACTTTATTCATAGCAAATTTCTAGACACAGTGGTAGATTCATACTTGAATCATTATTATTTATTTCAAATCCATAGCCATTTTTTTATTTATTAAAAACTTGTATCTTATCTTTGTAGCTACCGAACAAAAAATATAATACGATGAAATACTTTTTTTGAAAAGGTGTTCTCTGATGTCCTCAGTTGTTACTAAGATAAAAAAAGAAACTAGCAAAAATATAAGATAACCCCCATGAAAACCCATTTTGAATTAGCAGTTGAAACTAGAGATGGGTCAAACCGTAATTTTTTCAAATCGGTTAAACCGAATCATAATTTTGCTCAAACCGAATTACAAACCGATTCAACCAAACCGAATCATCCAGTACTGTATGACATCATTCATTCGTTCATGAACCCCGTTATAAGTTATAAACCGTACTACGATACGGTTTACGATTTTAATTCGGGTACTCCTACCCGAATTAAAATCGTAATAAATAATAGGGATGGGAAAAAATATCGACGACTGAAAAACAATGTATTAGGCGTTTATTTATTATTAATCATATGAGTATTTATAAGATATAAGAAAGGAACCAATATCTCTTAAGTACCTATTATATAGTAACAGAAATGTATATAGAACAAAATCAGATGACTTTCCGTAAAACTGTAATCAAGTAGTTTATTCTAAAAATTAACAAACATTCAATATAATATTAATAAACATTCAACCAACGTATAAGAATTTTCTTACCTTTTTATGATTAAAACACTCACTTGTTACTTTTAGTAGTTCAAGTATTTATATACTTAATATAATAAAATAATAAAATTTAATACTTACTGAAAACACGATGTTAATTAAAATATAATTACGATAACAAACAAATGCCTAATATAAAACGGAATGAAAATTTGGCGCCACCATTTGACATGCAACTCGTCGCGTCGCGTCACCGGTCGGCGTCAGCAACTTCATTCGGGATAACTCGGTTCCGTTCGTTATTCATTCGGGCGGAGCGTTCAGCCCGCATCAGCTTATTCGCATTGCATCGCATTCGTACTCGCTCGAACTGGACACGAGTTGACGCGATTGCGGTTTCAAACTGAAACCGGTTTGGATAGACTGTAGCTCGGTTTGATGCGAGTTGCCCTCAACCCGAATTGATTCGGTTTGGCAAACCGGGTTGACACATCGCTAGTTGAAACTTCCGCATGTAAATGTAAAAAAATATTACATGTGTGTTTGCGTTACTCTTCTAGTACGCAAAGCCTCTAATGAGAAATTTTTTGCCATGGACATGATGACATCGAAAATTATGAAGAGTATCCTAGACCACAGCCCTCGCGCAGTGGCCGAGCGCTTTTTGCCACTACACTACCAGGTAGGTATTTTAAAGTACAAGCCAATTTATGTAACATGGCTAGTAAACTAAAATATACATTATTTATATTATCGATAAAATGTGCAGCACATAACTATTGAATACTAAATTGTGTCGGCGCTTTGGCCGTTTGTAACATTTGACATAACTGCACTTTTTAATTCGGTCGCACATACTATTTGTCTCATTCTCTCCCATGGGCCAACCCATTGGAAAAAACAGGATAAGTATATGAGTATTTTCAAGCTCTTTCTATGTTACTCGTTGTTCTGAGATCTATACATCTGCAAACTGTCTATGATAATTTTCTCTATGGTCGACTCAATGGTTGATAGTTGATACTTGATAGATAAGAATGACATTCGAATAATTTCCCTTGAATTCATAAAGTGGGAAAAATGGCGACTTTACTTCCTCGTTCACTTGGTCTTGCCGAATCAATTATTGTTAAAAATGGAAATAAGGTAAATAAAAAATTGATTTATATCAAATAATATTAAACATTTATTTCCTGTCCATACGGTCATATTTTTTCCGTCCATATTTTCACATAAAAATTTGTACTACCAATTTCGATGTTTTTTATAAAAAATAATTGAATTCTAGATAAATAGCATGTAAGTTATTTTGCAAAACATTAATTAAGTAATAATTCACCTTGGTTACATTTTATTTATAAATTGACCTTGTCAATTTCTGTTCTAATGTATCCTTACGTCACAGACATTGACTTTGGTTACTGAAGTAATTTTCATCTCCGCAAAAATATTATGTAAACTATCAGCAGTGCGTCAAAAATACGAAATATCAGCTTAGACTTTGTTGTAGATTAAAATCATATTTTTATTGATTTGTTTGTAAATTTTTGAAGGTTAAATCAATTTATTGCCATTAAACAGGCTGTTAGGTCTGCTTATGTAGTTAAATATATGCAGTGTAATTAACTAGTAATTTTAATTGAGTAATACTGTATGATTAGACTAAAGTACATGTATGTGTACATTATAGCATGCACAATAATAAAAAAAATAATAATAAAAGGAGTAATAAAAAAGTATTGAATATAACTTTATTATTTAAATATTGTTTGATAAAATATATATTTGAAAAGATGGTACAAGCACAAACAAAAATTCTTAATAATGCAATGTAATGTATCTGTTTGTAACAAAATAATATGAATGCATTAGAAAAGAAAATTGCAAATAAAATATTCCCAAACTAGATATATATTAGTTATAATATTAATACATAGGCATGCAATCATGAATCATCAATTAATAATAATGAAGTAAGTGAAATACACTTTTGAAATAATCTTTCTAATTGTTATGTTAATATGTGGGCTGCAGCTATGCTTTATCACATATAAAGGTAACACACCATGCATGTGATGGCCACATCCAATGTCATAATGAATTAATCTATGCTGTTATATGGTTGTTCATACAAAAACATTTCATACATATTTAAGAATGTGCAACTATTAATAAATGAAGGTAATGTTAATATTATTATGGCAGTTCTTGGCAGCAGTCTCCAACAACAACCTTCCTACCAAACAACAAGTCCGTCACCTTAATGTGCATGAGTATGTGAGCTACACACTGCTCAGGGACCACGGCATCCCGGTGCCAAGGTTCAATGTAGCCAAGACCAAGGATGAGGCAGTTAAGTTTGCCACTGAACTCAAAACCAAGGACATTGTATTAAAAGCACAGGTGAGTTTTGTAAAAAATATTATATCAATCAATTTATTGCATAATTTGACAACATTCTGCAGTGAAGTTTTAGAAATCTAATTAACTCCATTACTTTAGCAATTATTTTATTACAATTCAACATAGTTTGCTTATATGTGTTGAATAGCTTTGAAGTTTGGTATAAACCTTCTGTTTAGAATAGCATTTTGATTTTCATGTTAGCAGTGTTGTGAACTAAGGTTTGAGGTATGAGCACTTCCAAATCATATAGATGGCATGATCAGCAATGGCACCTTTATGGGCTGGTATAAATAAGTAGCATTTGGATAATAATACTAAATTCTATGCATTAAAGTCAATGCCCTCTAAACTTGGATTGCAGAGTACAGACATTATTTGAAAGCTTGCCAACAGATAATGCATTGTCTTTCTATGCTGTATATGCAATAAGAGGAAAAGATTCTTCATGGTTACAATAGTTACGAAAATAAATGGAATTTAATCAATTTGTTGGCCATATTAACAAATTGTACCATCAAAGTAATAATAAATGGTAGAAATGAATAATCAAGCTTGATATTCATTTGAGAATTGACTCCAAAATTAAACCAATCCAGTGAAAGATTTATCGGCATGCTTACATTTATCGTGATTTATTTTCGGGATTAGACATGGATTAAGATTGTATATCAATTTCGCCACTTAGCCGCGTTTACATGAATGTCTATAATGATCATAAGCTAAATTAATCCAACTCTAATATAATATTGTTTCATATCTGTAAATGAGCCAGAAATCAGAATAAACATTCATATTCAACCAGTTTAAAACTCAAGTCGAGACAATTTTGAAATCTATGTATCTGGCATTTAGACCAGCCGACTTATAGTAATGGGTTGTAGTACAGGAAGAATTCTAATAAATAATTCCGGAAATATAGATGCCTGCCATTGAAATTTCACGACAGCAAGACTTATCTCGATAGCGCATTAGACACGCGCTTGTTACGCCGACAAATCGGAAAATTCAAATGCACACCGCACCCGCTTCATAGTTCTTAGTTCTTGTATAATAAGAATGTTACAAATGAGTTAATGTCTCAACACAGGTACTCGCTGGTGGTCGAGGTGTAGGCAGCTTCAAGAATGGCTTGAGGGGTGGTGTCAGAATGGTTGACACGTAAGTTTTAAATATGAATATATATACACAAAGCAGCACAGGCCACCAAAGTCGCCGACCCGCTATGCGACATCCCGCCGAAACATTCCGGCGTCCCTTAAGGAAATAATCGTGTCGGAAACAAACAGCCACACGTGTTGCCCGCCGACATGTCAGCGACGCGAGAGTTTAGTTCAGTTGTCCAGTGCCACACCACAATATAATAAAGTTTCTCGTGGCGAGGCCCCGACAAAGTATTCTCATATGCAATGAGAAGTAGCCCACCGATAAAAAGTACTGACATAGGCCGGCGCGGCGGGTCGGCGGCTTAGCTATGTAGTGGGCTTTATATCCGTTTACCTGTTATAATTTATGAATCAACAAATTATCACTTTTTCTTATCTTTCCTCATATTAAGAGCGTTTATACCCTGCACGCGCTTTTTGGCTTAAAAACAGGACTTTTCAAATTAGTTAATAGCCACCAATAAACAATTTAAAGGAAAAATAATTATTACCAATTTTAGAAAAGATTGTCATCTAGGGATTTTGGTAGGAAACATTATAGATTGATGGATAATTTGTGAGTACTAGAAGGATTACTGAACACAAGTTTCGTTATTTAGGCTTTAAATGGCAATTTAGAAGCTTAAGATATCCGAAACCACTAAATATAAGATGAAAATAAAAATATTATCAGACTAATAAGACCCTTATGGAGGGATTTTGCTGAGAAAAATAATATTTTTGTGTTTAGTTCCTGAAAAATAAAAATTTAAACAATGCGAAATTATTCAGAAACTCTCGTCAAGAACATATTTTTTTTCACCAACTTATCGTACATAATGTTTTATAGCAATTGCATATTATAATAGAAGAACATCTTATCAATAAATTACCATTTTTATATTTTAACAAAATTAGTTTTCATGTTTTCTACAAATATTTTAAAAGCCACTATAAAACACGCTGTCCAACGTGGATCAAATCAGACCGCCGCAAGGCCTTCTAGAGGGAGGACGTATCGCTCGTCGCTCCGGCCTAGCTGCAGTCGATTTTTGCCGTACGTAGTAAAAATAGCCACGCGCGGACTGCGATTACCACATCTTAGTACTTTGGTAGTAAAATATTTAATTATTTTTATTACCTACAATGATTTTGTAGTGAGTATAAATTATGTTTCAGGTAATATAACGGGATGTAATTCCGAGGCTAAATTATGTTACGTATTGTAATATAAAATTAAATATATTTCGTAATTGTAAGGGGTTGTAAGGCCCCTAACACTATTGATGTGTTTGAACACGAAATGATTAATAAAACGTCCGTAGTGTCTACTGATTGAACAATGATTTGAATGCAACTTAACAATGTAATAATAATGAAAATATGATTAGTATCTAAATTTGTATTATTCTTTGCTTGCACAGTAATATTTGTCTACTTATAATGCAAATAAAATATTTTTATGATATTATATTACAGTTACATTTCAATTGAATATTTGAAGCTCACGGATCAAAGTTGTTTGAGCCGATTGTATAGCGAGCCGACGCGGCAGCTCTACGCACACAGCTTTTTTCGCTTATGTGTGCGTGAAATTAACGAAGAAATACCTATAGTTGACTTTGCGCGCAAGGTGTATACGCTCTTAAGTTAAATACAAGCAGCTCGGAAAATACAGCTGATAAACTACAACTGCGCCAACACTTTATACAGTAATATACCTATAGAATCTAAATTCACTGCCTCGGTGGCGTAGTTGTACTATGATACGGCTATAAAGCTGAGGTCTCGGGTTCGAATCCCGGGTCGGGCAAAGTGATATTGGATTTTTCTATTCATTATCAGCCCAAAGTCAGGAATTTGTGCCCGATATGGCGATAGGCTCGCCTCGTGGGATGGAACATACAAGGCGAAATGTGGGTGTGTCCTGGCACCTCTGCCTACCCCTTCTGGGAACCAGGCGTGAGTTTATGTATGTATGTATGTGTATCTAAATTCACATCAATGTTTGGCAATAGTACACTGTCCGTGTTTCCAGTGGCGTAACTACACCATCGGGGGCCCGTGGCAAAAATCATCAAATATTATAGTAATATTGTAGTTTCGTTTTTATGAATATTGTTTGAATCTCAGTGCACTCCCCTGATTTTTCGGACATGTATAGTCAATCTCCACGCACTATGACGGTGAATAGAAACATCGTGAGGAAACCTCCATACCATAGCGATTTGCAAGAATTTTTATGGTATGTAAGCCCGCCAACCCGCACTAGGCCAGCGTGGTGGACTATATTATGGTCTAATCACTCTCAATCGTTTTTTCGATTGTAGGGGAGGCCCTTGCCCTGCAATGGGACCTATATGGGCTGATGCAGTACATCACAAAATCTTTTAATGACATGGCCTCATATTTCTCATCCGATTATGAACATAACTCATTTTCTAAAATCTAAAAAAAGGTTGTAATAACGATGCTGCTGTAATAACGATGAACGAGTGCTTTTGGATTCCATTTTCATTTCTTTCTATCACACAGTAGCGATAAACTTCAAATAATTGGTCTCTTTTAGAAAAAAATTTGAAGTTGTATTAAATATAATGGATTTTTAGGCCCAAAACAGTAATTAGCTCATTTTGCATTTTCAGACTTAAGTATTTAATCTAAGCCCCTGGACTTAGTTACCCATTCCTCTAAATTAGGATCACATTTTGCTAGTAACTGCTTTATTATGGCTATCAGGGCTATCTCTATTTCCACGAAAACTAAATTAGTAACTTCGTGGAGTAAAGTAAGCTCTTGGCGTAAAAAAATATGTCTATTTTTTTATATGCATTGTTGCTCTTCTTCTAATGTCCAATGTTACCGCCATTGTTATATGGATATAGGCCTCCTCCAAATTACGCCATTTCACTCTGTTGTCAGCTCATCACATACAGCATGTGGTCGCGAGTTTTTGCAAATCTTCACTCGTCACTTAGCTGGTAGGCGTCCTACGCCACGTTAGTCAACACGCGGCCTCCACTCAAGAACACGTTTACTCCAACGGTTATTAGTTCTTCGACAGATGTGGCCAGCGCACTACCACTTCAGCTTGCTAATCCTATGTGCTATGTCTATAACTTTGGTTGTCTGTCCGATAAGATCATCACGGATCTTATCTTTCAACGGGACTCTGAGCATAGCACGCTCTATAGCTCGCTAATTGACTATAAACTAGAGGATCAGTAGTACTGTAAGTTGCCAAGTCTCAACATCGTAGGTCGCACTGGTTGAAAGCTATCGTTTTCAAGCATTTTGGCAGAGGTGTCCGGAAGACTTTTAGTATCTTTCTCAAAGATGTTTCTTCCTAGTTAAAGGGTCTGCCCCAGCCGGATAAATCAGAAACAACTTCAAGCTGGTGGCCACATACAGCGAGAAGTCTGGGGTTGTGGATCATTAGTATGGTTTTGTCGGAGTTAATTTTAAGGCCTACTCGCTGTGAGGCTGAATCTACACCGTCCACATCTATTGCAGTACTGACTTATTTTAGATAACTTTCTATTTATTGCTTAAGACTCCCTCTTTCTCTTTCGTTTTTCTCCTACCTTTTAAATAATTTCTAGGATAAGACATGTACAAATTTGGAAAATATTAACTTTATATTCATTAAATTATAATTTTTAAGGTTTTCGGTTCTCGGTTTAAGGCCGAGGCCCAATCGAGCCTGGGCCCTATCGGGCTTGAGACCCTGTCGGACCAGGGTCCTGCCGGCCCGAGGGCCCCTTAGGCCGGGGGCCCGTGGCATTTTGCGCACTTTGCCACCCTATTGTTACGCCACTGCGTGTTTCACATGCGAAAGCACTTTAAATTCAATTTTTATGTTTTTTATGGTAGGTTTTTAAACTTGATTTGACAACGGCCCCGATTTGTGTTAACAGATATTCAGTGGGCTCCTACAATTTTAAATTACTTAGTAAATAGTATTTACTGGGTGCGACCATAGAATGTCACTATACTGAAAAAAAAAACCGTGCAATTGAAGTAAGCCACATATGGAAACAAAAAAAAATTGTATTCCGTACTGCTGTTGCATCAATAAAACCCAAATACATTTTTAAAAAAAAGTTGCTTATTTAATTTACAAATAAAAGTGTCTTATGAAAAAGCCTTAACGTCAACTTTAAAAGTTATGACGTGCCTCTAGTGCCAGTTCACTAAAGCACAGAATACTAACAGAAGTCAAGCTTGTGTATGTACTTCACTTTTGTTGCCACACTCACACTACGCTCGGCGTTCGCGCAAGGGTTGTTAACTCTGGCTTATGTGAAAACACGTATCGTGTTAATAGCACTCGTATCGTTTGATTGAAGTTTTAAAAAAAATATATAAAACACAATAATACAATAAATGAATTTTAATTTTATTTATGAACTCGCTGAGAATGTGTATGTCATTATTCTAAGTTTCTTTTATTGTTTTTGTATAATATATGATTTTTTTAATGAAATTTATATTCAATTATTATAATCTGGTGTTGTTTATACAAGTGTAATAACTTTAATTCATTTGCTCCATCTTTGCACAAAACATCTCAATATTTGCGTGCGCGAAGCGGGTGACACTCGCGTTCGCACTGGTCTCGACTGGTTTGAAATATCGTGTCGGTGACCGCTGTCAATGTGTGCGTTGATTTAGCGCGCTTTGTATGTAAGTTTGACTTCTGTTATATAGTTTAATATTCTGTGACTAAAGTGAATAACAGTTCACTGAGCTACTTCTGTCCAAGATATGTTAATGGGGTGAATCTATCACCAATTCCAGCATCCATTCCAGTCCCAGACAACACATGGGATTTTCAAACGAAAAAACACAAGGTCATCAGACGATTGAGCTCACAGTTCATACTTCATAGTCGGTACAAGTGGCCACTGGATGTCAAATCTATGAAAAGAGGTGACGAACTGGTAGATGATAGATGTAAATTGTGCGTAGGCCCGAGGTGGCAGGCGAGATCGCGGGTAAGATGCTCAAGCAGTACCTGGTGACGAAGCAGACGGGCGCCGCCGGCCGCATCTGTAACATGGTGATGGTCACCGAGCGCAAGTTCCCGCGCCGCGAATTCTACATCGCGATCATGATGGAGCGCAGTTTTAACGTATGTATCTTAGACTTTCCCATCTACACACCTACTGTTTTAACCCCTTTTAGCTAGAATTAACGGTGACACGAAAATATTTAATACCGAGCTGCCGAATTCGGGTCTCCGCGAGTCTCTTAGGGACTTTTAACCGCTTCGAAATTAATAAGGAAGAAAAAATAATCGGGGAGAAGCATAATTAACTATCCAATTTAAAGCAATTTAAAGTTTTGATACTTTATCAATATCCAGCAATCCGTACTTTTACAAATATTGTAATATGTAGGTATTGATAACTAAAGAATTTTCAGTGGTCATCTTCGTTTATATTGACGTTTGATTAGTAGAAATAGCGATGCCCACAATTGTAAGTACATTACGAAATTGACCCCACGCGACGGTCGGTTACAATTGATTGTAATCATTGATAGCTTTGGTTCGTAGTTTTGGTACATACTGGCCGTCTATTAGAATAGGCATGATGACTGATTTTGAAAAACTACTTCAGAATGTTCGTATACATTAACAATACATAAAATGAATTTAATTTTTGAAAAAAGTAAAGATTTGCGCGAAAAATTACGATTTAAATTTCACATTTTAACCTTGGCTCAAAAACGCCGTATGTAGTAATGGCGTCCGTGTGTGACGTCACGCTTTTGTAAATGCTTGCTCGTGCATTGTTTACGTGTATATTGATTTTATTATTTTTAATAGTAATGCCGAGTTTTAATGTGGATCGATGATGTGTTGTTACACAATGTAATAATAATACATCGATACAAACTCCGAGCAATTTGTTTATTAATGTTTCAATGGATAAAAAAGTTAGAAATATATGGCTAAAAATGGAAAGGCAAGATCTAGGATCTTTATCTTTAAATTCGATTATTAATTTCCGTGAACACTATTTTGACGGAAATAATAACTTTATTTACAATGTTCATAATGTTTGACGTGTCCAGAAAACAACATATCAAAATTTAAAATTATTATAAATAACAATAGCGATAAATATCGATAATATACAGGGTATCTCAAGACTGCTACCGAAAACGAAGCCGGGTGGTAGTTTAAGCGACTTCAGACACAATGCAACAGAAAAAGTTGTAAAAAAAAAGCGATATTTTTTTTTGTTTATTTTTTCCTATGGTCGTATTTGGATGATACAGTTATTTTTTTCCTAAAATAATAGTGTATACCCTTTTATTTTTAAATACTCCAAGGTATAAAAGAGTTTAAATTATTATTTTAACAAAAACTATGGATTTACCACCCAAAAATGATGATATTTAAAAAATCATAAAAAATAAATGTCGCGTTTTTATGCGAAATTTTTAATTGCATTGTGTTTGTAGCCACTAAAACTAGCACCTGGCTTCGTTTTCGGTAGCAGTCTTGAGATACCCGGTATTTCCTTTCGGTATTATTATCATGCCAATCGCTGTGTATATGAGTACTGAAAAAAGTTATTAATGTTCCAATTAAACAGTGATATGGAATATCGCATAGTTACAAATTTTGAGTTATTTGCGATGAATCCTTATTCCATGAGTAATGTTCCTTTTTCGTAGGTAGCACAAAATTGATTGCATTACTAAATATTAGATAAATATACTGAATAACATAGAAATGACCAAAACTAGCCAACAAGTTCGCGTTATGACTAAGTAATATTTACGAAAGTGACACGTCACTCGCTTCTGATTGGCGTTTCATCTAATATGGCGGATCCATAGATTTTATACTTTTATTTTTGCAAAAATATATTTAATATTAATTAAAAACTAAAGCAAATGTTTATTTTGAGAATCCTTGTATTATGCATTATTATATTAAACCATAATTTCATTAATTCGGTGTTACTGTCATCATCCCCATTATATTTAGATCAGGGTCAACTGGTGGTAAAATACATTTTTAAGATGGTAAAAACAAATGAATAAAGAATGGAACAAATACATTGTAATTTTGGTTAAGAAGATTCAATAATGTGATGTATATGTATTATTATTTCTTATTGTCCAGGGTCCAGTTATAATCGCATCTTCCCAAGGAGGTGTGAACATTGAAGATGTAGCTGCCACCAACCCCGAGGCGATCATTTATGAACCCATCGACATCAAGCAAGGCATCACAAACGAGCAAGTGTGCCGCGTCGTTAACAAGGTAATAATATCTTTTAAAATATCAAGACATAATACATGGCAAGCCATGGAATTAAATTATCTAGTAATAAACATATTTTTTTATTGTAGATTGGACTAAAAGAATCCGCAAGTGAAGCCGCTGATGTGATTATGAAAATGTATGACTTGTTCCTGAAAAAAGATGCTTTACTGATTGAAGTAAACCCCTACGCCGAGGACGCGCTCACGGGCAAATGTAAAACATTTTCACTAATACTTACATAACAAGAATCATTGCGCACACTGCGCTATGCAGTAATACATACTTATCTGACGATTTGAGAGATAATATTTGAATGGTATGACTCTGATTTGGAGTATATGTACTATCTGTGAATACATTGTGCGTCATCAGATGCCATATTGTAATGCGCTGTACTTTTTAACTTGCGTGCCTCACTTACAAGTGTACGTCCATCTTTTGCAGTCTTTTGTTTGGATGCCAAGTTCCGATTCGACGACAATGCCGAATTCAGACAAAAGGAACTGTTCGCGCTCAGAGACATCACTCAAGAAGACCCGAAAGAGATCGAAGCAGCCAAGTTCAATTTGAATTATATTGCGCTTGACGGTATGTATTTTATTAGTATGTTAATGACTAACAAATTGTACTATAGTAGTCAGTAGGTAGAATGATGTTGTTATCGTCGGTCAGGTAACATCGGGTGCATGGTCAACGGAGCCGGTTTGGCCATGGCTACCATGGACATCATCAAACTGTATGGTGGTGATCCAGCCAACTTCCTTGACGTAGGCGGTGGCGCTACAGCACAAGCTGTATCGGTAAATATATTTCATTTCGTTTTCGTTTACTCTAAAACAACGATTGCTGTAACATGTTATAACTTTCCGTCTTACAGGAAGCATTTAAAATTATCCTATCGGACCCTAAAGTGTCGGCCATCCTCGTGAACATCTTCGGTGGTATCATGCGATGCGACGTGATTGCGGAGGGTATCATTAACGCCGCGAAGAACCTGAATATTCAGATCCCGGTGATTGTGCGTCTGCAGGTGAGGAAGCATAGACTATATTTTATTTATTTATTATAAGACATAAAACATAATACAATAAAATACAAATACAAACATTTTATCATAGAAGTTAAAAACTGGATTGCATTCCCAAGCTTATGTTCTAATCTAATAATTATAACTTATGCTTAAATAGTTCTGATTCCTTTACATAATTTTATACACAAAAAACTTATATTATAATATATTATATTGATGTTATATCTCAATACAATATTATTACATTGGAGAGAACACTTTAAACAAAATGTTTGTAGCAAAAAACGAATGGTACCGTATGTCTAATCAGTATCATCATCCTTGCACGCACATGGGAATCCTATACCAGAAAAACGCGCGGAGATTTAGTTCCCGATGTGTGGTGTAGTATGTATGACATGTAGCGACTAGCGAGTGTGTTTGTGTGGTGGCAGGGCACGAAGGTGACGGAGGCGCGCAAGCTGGTGGCGGAGTCTGGTCTGCGCATCGTGCCGCGCGACGACCTGGACGAGGCCGCCAAGCTCGTCGTGCAGCTCTGCGAGATCGTCGCGCTCGCCAAGAAGGCCGGCGTCGAGGTGCAGTTCGACATCCCTAGCGTCATGATCCACCACGACGATAAATAAATTCAGTATTCTACGTCGCATCACTCTATGTCATCCTTACATTACTTTAAATCACTACTACTTATTAATTTAGTGTTGAAAAGTATTCGCTTTCGGTCGAATTTATCGTTGTATCTTCGCAATTCACTCTCATCACTTTGCCTCGAATTTTGTATTGAATTTACTCAGTGACAAAAATTTGTACAAATATGTATTATATTGTTACAAGTAGTAGAATTTAGTCAATGATTTAATCATTAGATAGACGGAACTGCAACATGAGTTTGTAATTCGCGAGTTACCAACTGTCCATACTATAGTACGAGCGTACTTTATTTTTATTATTCACTTTTTAAATTCATTCACTATTTATTGAATTCATATATGTTAGAGTAAGTAACCGTTAGTTGTTGATAGTTAAAGCACCACCAGTAAACATGCTGCATTCCATAACATACCATACTGTAACGATGCAGCTTTAAGTCGTTTTAACTATTTAATTATGCTTAAAATGAAATAATCATGTTTGCCAGTTGAAGTCATATAGAGCTGTAAAGCTTGTACTATGTATGTATTAATAATAATTATATTATTGGGGATCGGTCAGAAACGGCTGTATCTTTAAGACGTGTATCAATGCAATAATCAAAGTAATTTGTACATTGTGTACTATATGTATATGTTTCTTTGTATATAGCATACCTAAGTTCATGTATCTGTTGAACTTAGACTTTTATTTCTCGAAAGAATAAAGTACAATATTTTGAAATGTTAACATAACTCGACTAATATTATAATATTAGCTCGTTATTTATTGGCTTCTTAAGTGGGTCACCAATTAAATTTATTCTAGATCTGTATTGTAGTTTTGTTTTATAATCACCTCCTATAAAATAATTGAAATGTAAGTATAGTTAGTAGTAAAAATGATCACAGAGAATACGATATTTCGAGGATCGTAGTTGTATATGTATCTATTTCTGATTATGCTAATTATTTAATATTTATTTATTTGGTCAATACATTTGCTCTGTGACGAACTGAATCACGTTTCACAATTTAGCGGGATTATCATCGTTATAGTTCGCGTCACGCAAAAAGAACGCTGGCGGTAAAGCTGCGCAGTAGGCGATTTATGGGTCTATTTGGTAGTGCGGGGTGAGGCGCGGGCGGGCGGGTCACGCGCCGCACGCTTGCCGGTGCGCTATTGGTTCGTACACATTACGTTCGTTTTCAAGATACTATCGCGCATAAAAGTTTTAATTACACAATGGTTTTACATAGAAAAGTGAGAAAAATTATTTAGAGAGAAGCTCATAATGATGCAGTTCATAATTTAAAACATTGTATGAAACGAACCGCAGATTCACCCAAGACGACTTAATGGAAGGAGTTTCAACATAACTTAATTTTTTTATAATTTGATTAAACAGTCTACATTCAATCAAACATGTTTTTAATTCTATTACATGATATTATATCTATTTTTCAATGTACCTTCCAGTAAACGATATACGAAGCCAAGACTAGTTCAAAATAAAACAATAGGCCTAGTACTTAGGCGCGCGAGTATCCCGCGCAAACACACCCCCACCACATTTTTACAGCGTTCTTTTTAAATGACGCGCACTATACCAATCACATAAACATGACTGACGTAGATCACCAATACTTACAATTAATATCTTCTTCATAAAATAATTTTTTATCAATAAGTGTACTGGGAATATTTGTAATTGATGATTTACGGTATTTTTTGGTGTGTTAGTTTTAGTAACATTATTTTACCTTTCACAAGCTTGTAGCTTGACTAAGGGTCAATGCTGACACTGTATCTGTGTTGGGTATTCCGATATATCGGTGGCCAAAACTTTGTCCGTTGGCAAAGAAAGTACACTGTTTAGGATTCGAAGTCCCAAAAAATATGCATAAGTACACCCCTTTTCCTACTTACATCTACTTCAATTGCTGTCAATAATATCAAAATGTCTTGGAAAGTCTGTATGCGCAAAAATATTTTATGAGTTTTCAAGCAGATATAAGGTATGCTGACCCTGGCTCTCCCCTGGATAGACATAAGCAGAGTTGGTTCAAACCAACGCGGGGTCCGCCGCACATTGTAGCTAACCGCCTTTGGTTTATTTTAGTTTTTTTCGAGTGACTAGAAAGCCGCATATAGGCTCGCTGCGTTTAGAAAAATTAGACAAATAAAAAACAGTGTGTGTGCGTTTGCAATTTACACACCGCAGAAATGAAACTCTAGCAAAGAAGCCTACACGATAAACCGGCTAAAACCCATTGTTTCCGTGAATCAATATGTCAATCTGCACTTTGGAGGAACTTTGGGACCTCAATACGGACACGACCAAGTTCCTCCAGTTCTCAGTTGCCCTGGCACTTTGTAAATCTTTTATATTTCGCTTTCATCGAATTTTCAAATCGGAACGGTGCTAAAGAAGTTTCACTTCAAATACAATAGTCAATACCTTTGATGTATTGTTAATGCTCACGCAGTGGCGGCTTAAGGTAGGTTGGCACCCGGGGCGGTTTTGTATTTAGCACCCCTACATAAAATATAACACCCAATACTAAACAAGCCTACACCGGACGCATCGTACACGTATGAAATCTGACTTTTATCGGAGGAAAGCTATTATGCTCTTCTTTCGGTGCCCCGGAGGCGGTTGGAACTGTATGTTAGTGTCACTGGCCTTCCAGCCTGGCACGTTACGGATGTTTTGGCCGAGCCGGGTCCCTCACAAAATCTACGCTAGCATACCGACTAAATTCCTTGGATGACCGTCACACGCATTATGGGCAGCCCCACACATCACAAGGCGAGAAGCGCATGATCGATGCCTGCCTCAGCGTCCTATAGAAAATCGTTGCTGGTTCTTCTTTTAAAGGGTCGCCTAAGATCGACTATTTCAGGACGCCGCGCTGGTTAAAGATGTTTAGGTCGTCTACGTCAGAGATGAGGCCATGCGCCCTGTCGCTCATATCCAAGTTGCTGTAGGTAAGGGCGCACCGCCTCCTGCACAGTATGCCCAGCCGAGCGTAATGTCGCCTCTTATGACGTTTAGGAAATATCGTGGCGAAATTCTTATACCCTACGATAGGGTAGAGGCGCCGCAGCGGTTCAGCCATTTATTGCCCGGCAACCCTTTTGTGCAGGTGTGCGAGATCACGATCTCGCAGAACGAGAGCATTGCTTGCCAAGCCCTCCGAATCTCGACCATTGAGGGCATCACGCTCGAGAGCGAGAGGTCTACTCTGACGGCTGCATGGAGTATTCTGCCCTCATTACCCCAGAGTGGGCACTCCGAAAGAGCGTGTTTTTTTCGCAATGTTGGCACCCAGTGTTTTCATTCATTCTCGCCACCCGCCACATATATCTAACGAAGCAACCGTGCCCCGATAGAACCAGTGTCAGATGGGCCGCAACATGCCGTGGCGTCGACGACCAACGACGAAAAGGCTTTGGCGTCAACGTCCCAGGGAAGGATGTATCCTGGCTGTAGCCAGAAAACAGGCAGCCTCTTGGGAGATCGTACGATATCCCTTGAATAATGATCATCCGCTACGCCACCACTCGAGAGAACAGCACTGTCTGTTCAGAGATTCAACCGAAACGGTATACCTATGTTCGAATTAGCCTCAAAGAAGCTTGGTATGCTCAACAGACCGAGACATTATATCTCGTGGGGTCGGCAATGTTATAAGGCGCAGGTTCGGCCCCACGTGGAACATTGCACCCATCTTTGGGTAAGGGCACCCCAGTACCAACTTTTCCCTTCGACCGATTTCAACGTCGTGCAAGTCGATCATCAACGACCGAATTCTTTCGGAACGGAATTTTTTTCGGAATCCGGAATCTTTGAAGTTGAGTTGGTTAGACCAGTACTTCCCGACGTTATTTGTACAGTTCACACATAGACAGACATTCACAGACCCTTAAGAAAATATATTTTTTTACGATTCCCTCAGACCAGCCCCTAATAATAGATAATCAGAAAAACTCTTAATTTGACATGACATTTTACTTTTGGTAAACTGATAATGGGAAGAATGTGCTTGCTTTTCTGAGCATAGCTTCCCAAAACGGGGCTCCAGTTTGCCTCACTCGACTCGATCGCCCCTGGGACAATGCTGCGACGCCCCAGGGCGTCGTGACGCTTAGTTTGGGAAGCCCGAGGCTAGAGAATGCGCCTGCTGCCTTGACTAGTTTCGATCTCAGGCTTTTGAAATGGACATGAACATTCCACCGACAATACAATACAAGACAACTCTAATATACTTCACCAGGAACTGATAGAGACCTCCACGCTATCAACTGTTACTAACTTGGGCCCCTGCAAGTGGCTCCTAGACTCGTGCAAGCGGATAATCTCAAATTTATCCACTGCGAGACCCATCTACCGAATTTTAGAATTCATTCTTTTAGAGAATGAGACATTATATCTAAAAAAGACGATATTTACAGTTGCGATAAACTTCAAATATACTATTAGTATACAAATAGCTAGGTACAAGGGTTGGTAGTTATTTCTGGATACAGGTAGAGTTTGTGTGCTTTCTGTGGGTGTCTCTGTTACCCCTTGGTGCTTGGTACCCGGAGCGGACCGCCCCCCCCCCCCCCCTTACGCCGCCACTGTGCTCACGTGGAATTTCATGACTTTTGTATTCGCTGATGCCCTGGTTACTGAAATTCCCGCTATGGTAGCTCTCATTAAATGCATTTATCACTCGGATAATCAATGTATATTATGTCCATTATAGTTATATGTTAAATGTTACATGAGCTTTGCATTTTTTTGAGGACGCAATTTTATTTTTGGGATATGTGTGGGTGGTCAATAGAAGCTTAACCTCAAGTTTGTGGGGTCGCCACTCTTGTCCCCCGGCCGCCATCTTGGAAAAAGGGGTGAAAACACTTTTTTCGCGTTATCTCGGGAACTATGCGCCTTACGAAAAATTTGTAAAAACATCATTTGTAGCTAATTGTATTGCCTACAAATATGTATATATATATCCTTTTGCCCTAAATTAAAAATTAAAGAAGTTATAAGCAAAAAAGGGAGTAAAAATTTATAAAAAAAATATTTTTTGCTCTATAACTTTCTATAAAAAAAACTCACTATTTTGCTATTTTTATTTTTATTAACCTATTTTGTGCCACTAATGGTTAAAGGTCTTCCTCAACTCCTTCCACTTATCTCTATCAGTTGCTGATGCCATCCAAGTGCTGCTAAATTGGTCGAGATCGTCGCGCCACCTTTTCCGAAGCCTGCCGCGTGGCCTCTCGCCATCCTTAGGCATCCATTGACTGGCAATCTTTGCCCACCTCTTCGGGTGCATCCGGGTGACGTGGCCCGCCCAATCCCATTTTGTTTAGCTGATTTCTGTGTAACATTCTTGACTCTGGTTATGGAGCGCAAGCTGTTAGTGAGTACTCTGTCCATGCGTGTTACGCCTAGCATCCTGTGCTCCATAGCTTTTTGACAAACCTGGACCTGGACCTCTAAAGTTCGGTCAAAGACAAGGATTGATTGTATGTTAGATTTGGTAAGATACAAGTCGAAGAGTCTACTTTTAAGAGAAATAGGAAGATTTCCCTAAAGAAATTTCTTCTTCACTTTTTTGCTTATAACTTCTTTAATTTTTAATTTAGGGCAAAAAGTTAAATAACATATTTTTAGTCAAAACAATTTGCTACAAATTATGTCCTTACATTTTTTTTGTAAGACGCATAGTTTCCGAGTTATCGCGAAAAAAGTGTTTTCACCCCTTTTTCCAAGATGGCGGCCGGGGGACAAGGGTGGCGACCCCACAAACTTGAGGTTAAGCTTCTATTGACCCCCCAAACATGTCCCAAAAATAAAATTGCGTCCTCTAAGAAATGCAATATTCGGTCCTTAAATTGTAACATTTCAATGGACTAATTTCCATTTCAGTCACAACACTTAGTGGTAGATACACACTTTATTCCGGAACAATGTTCCAGGTGGCAATCCAATACAGCGGCGGCGGCAAAGGAGGCAAATGCAAGTGCAAATAAACGATATTTCTAACTGGTGTCATCCCCTATATTTTTGTAAAATCTTTGTTTTTGGATTTTATTTATATTAAATTTATTACAAGTTTCAGTGGATTTTATTTTCAAGTGAATTAATTCCAACTACATTGTATAAGCGCTTATAGATTTTTCCAAGAGAACAAAATTAAACTTAGACGTTTGATAAAATCATTTTTAATAAAACTGTACATGATTGTTACAAATAATTATATAATTTCATATGTAACTAGAATAGACTTATGATATATTAAATGGACATGTTTACTATGAAGTATAAATGGAAACAAGTACTATCTTAATAATATATATATATTTATGAGTAATAAACTAATCATAATTAAAAAAAATAACTATGTTGTTCAAACGATTGCACTGAGACAGCATGAATAGAGCGACTTGAAAATCAGTTACATGTTGACGTACACTAAATTACTTCCTTGCTTGGAGTGGAGATACCTAACGCCTCTTCATATCCAACTTTTGTTTCATGTTTATCTGTAACAAATAAACGAGTTAGCAAACACATAATTTTCAGAATGATGCTGTATGTTAGAAATTATTTCACCTTTCTTAGATTTTTTCTTCTTAGAATCTTTGCTCTTAGAATCCTTCTTGGATTTAATGTGTTTTTCAGTCTTTGAATCCTCCACTGCGTCCGTCAATAGTTCTCCATCGGCGGGAGTGTTGTCTTTCGAAGATTGTTTCCCGTTAGTTTCGCTTGTGTGAGTGATGATCAAATCGTCGCTCACTTCGACCTTCACTTGGACGTTTTTGCGCCGTTTGGTTTCTTGTCCTTTTTCTTCTTGATTACTTTCTCTGTAGATTCTTTCTCAATTATTTTAGTTTTCTTCGATGGTTTTGGCTTTTCTTCGAGCAGGCCCGCGTTCGGCGACGGGTATTGCTGTATTCTCGACGTGAGCAATTCATCTTCGCGCAATGGTCTAAAATTTAAAAAAAAATAATTATTAGTACAAATACAAAGTAAAAAAATGATAGTTATAATGATGAATATAATGAAATAGTACATATTCGTAGTAAATATACGTAGTATAGGAAATAAATATCGATTGAACGCGATGACGTGAAATATTTGTCTCAATGCGGGGTTCACACTCGCAGCCTCTTGTCCTACAGTCGCCTCACAACTGGCTGCAACATGATGACTGTCCAATCTCAACACATAAGTTAATTGTTCTGGGGCGTAAAGTACTATTGTGATTGGAGTTGTTGGTGTTATTTGTAGGTCGCGGTGAGTGTTGCGCAGTGTGTAGTAAGTATTGCGCAGTGTGTAGTGAGTGTTGCGCAGTGTGTAGTGAGTATTGCGCAGCGTGCAGTGCGTAGTGAGCAGTGTATAGTGAGCAGTGTATAGTGAGTAGTGACCGGTCGAGGTCGAGGTCGAGCGCGGCGTGCGGGTCGTGGTGCGCGGCGCGGTGCGCGGGCGCGTCGTCGTCGGAGGCCGCCGCGCCGTCCGGCAGCTCGCCGCCCGCCGCCACCGCCGGCCGACACGCCACATTGTAATCCTCTGCGACACACACACACAGCAGTATTTAATAATTATACCATATTATACTCTATAACCATATCATACTGGAATGACGAACTGAACACCATGAAATAAACCAGTAAAGCAAAAAGGAAGATAGTGGCCATCGCGCGCGCTACGGGCGGCACTGTATATCCCAGGCGGAGAAACACCCCGACTTAGATCGGTTCAATCATCTAGCACAGATCTGGTCGCTGGTCCTCTAAAATCTAATTAAATAAAAGCTCTCCACTTTTGGACGTCCATTTGATACATTATTAGAATAAAGCTACAAGACACCATAACTAACTAAAATATGAATTTAAATAGGAATGAATTGAACACCATCATCATCATCATATCAGCCACAGGAAGTCCACTGCTGAACATAGGCCTCCCCCAAGGATCTCCACAATGACCTGTTGGAAGCGGCCTGCATCCAGCGACTTCCTGCGACCTTAGTCAGATCGTCCGTCCACCTTGTAGGCGGGCGTCCGACACTTCGCTTGCCTGTACGTGGCCTCCACTGGAGAACCTTTCGGCCCCAACGGCCATCGGTTCTGCGAGCTATGTGCCCGGCCCACTGCCACTTCAACTTGCCAATCCTATGGGCTATGTCGGTAACCTTGGTTCTCCTACGGATCTCCTCATTTCTGATTCCATCTCGTAGGGAAACACCGAACATAGCCCGCTCCATGGCTCGTTGAGTGACTTTGAGCCTTTTAATGAGGCCCACAGTGAAAGGCCACGTCTCGGTGCCGTATGTCATCACTGGTAACACACAACTATCGAAGACTTTCGATTTTAGGCACTGAGGTATTTTGGACGAGAAGACGTCGCGAAGTTTCCCGAACGCTGCCCAACCGAGTTGGATTCGCCGATTGACCTCTCTCTCGAAGTTGGACCTGCCTAACCGGACCACTTGTCCTAAATAGACATATTCGTCTACAACTTCGAGAGTCGAGCCCCCAACTCCAATGGGGGTGGGCACAACATGGATATTCGACATGATCTTCGTTTATCCATGTTCATTTTAAGACCCATGTACGAGCTAACACGTACAATTAACATATTTGCTGGGTCAGCAGTTTCCGCAAATATTACCACAATCATATATATCACGCGGCAGTTCGGAAATCGAGTCGGACGGTGTTAGGTCGCGCGTGCTCCGTATCATATCTATCATTTAATAATTAAGTTTCTATAATATATCAGTTTTATCATTATCACGGACTATCATTTAAATCAACATCTATCAACCAACATAGTGTGACGGCTAACAGTGGCCCGTACACACTCTTTTTGGTCCTTCGAACAACTCGCGTGTGAATACTCTGTGACAAGTTACTTTGATCGTGTATCGTAAATCGCTCGCGAGGACAGAACTAGCTATCATTGGACTTACACCCATTGTGCTATCATTTGGACGTTTACTATTGAAGTGCTATCATTTGGATTTGGAGTCAGTGAGAGCAACAACTTTGGGCGATCACCGAGTCTTCGATCAAGTAAGATCTTTCCTTATTAGACCTATTTTTCATCAAAATGTCAAGCATGGAAGATATCTTAACAAATCAGCAACAAATTCTCACGGCCATTGAGCAAGTTTATACCAATTTTAAAAAAGATAGTGCTGACCGGAAGACCCCTGACTACATCAGGCGGAGGTTGGACACGCTGGATAAGTATTGGCAGGAGTTCCAATCAAATCATTTAATATTGTGTGGAAAAGATTTTCCTAAATCTCACTCGTACTTTACAAGCAATCAATCCGAATATTGTAAAGAGAGATATGACAACATAAGAGCGGCGATTGCAAATTATCAAGTGAGGGAGGATAGGCCTTTGACACCAGTGTTGAAACCTGCCACTCCGTTAAACATATCTGGACCATCAAAATTGCCATCGCCTCAAGTATCAATGCCACATCAAGGCCCTTTGTCCTCTTCTCTAGGGACAAGTAGTAAGACGGACGAAATGCTTCGTCGACAAAGTAGCAATTTTAAGGCTTTCGAACATACAATATCATACATTGATTTAGACACAGTATCAGAAAAATGGGAGTTCGATAATTTATTAAGTGCGGTAAAATCGCGTTGGTCTATGATCGATAATATGCATTGGGAATTGGATAGCGAGCTTGGAGGTAGAAACCCTGAGTATGAGGAAACTTTTTATATTTACGAAAGGAAATATAACGATATAATAAAATCAATAAATAAGAAACTATATTCGGTATCACATCAGCAGCAGTCAACACTAAGATTAAAATACCCATATTTAGCGGATTTTTCCATGAATGGACATCTTTAAAGATTTGTTTACAGAAACAATTCACAGGAATCCGAGCTTATCAAACGCGCAGAAGATGCAGTTTTTAAAAACTAAAGTCACGGGCGAAGCACACCGATTGATTCAACACTTAAATATATCATCCGATAATTATGCCGTTTGTTGGGATATTCTCAACCATAGGTACAACAATAAATCCCTCATATTTCGTTCACTTATTGAAATTTTGCTGAATGTTCCTGTTATGCAACAGACGTCCATGAAGCATATAAAAACATTACACGACACAACTTTGGAAACAATGAATTCTATCAAAAATCTAGGAATCGATGTCGATTCTTGGGACCCATTGATCGTACATCTATTGTCTCAAAAACTAAACACAGAGACGTATAATGAATATAGAACAGCCATTTTTAGAGGGGAAATTTACAAGTTTAGAATCACCCCAAAAGAAGTATGTAATACCTACTAAAAACATACAAAATTATGATAATTATTTGCCGCGACCAACACCAAAAGTTATAAAAATTTTAGCAAGCAAGCATTTCCAACAAACAATAAATTAATTTCGCAACAACCTAATAACAACGCATGGAATTTTTTCAAGTGCGGAATATGCAAAACCAATGAACATGCGCTTATTATTGCAGGCAGTTTTTAAATATGACACCGCCTCAACGACGGCGACTTGTATCAAAATTAAATATATGCCAAAACTGCCTTTATTCTCATAATGGTAGGCCATGTATTTCAGAAAAACGATGTAACGAATGCATGGATGCACATAACACAATGTTGCATGAAGCATTTACATCAAGTTACAGCAATAACGGTACAAATACAGCAAGGGTAAACTTGCAGAAACATGAACCTTCACAGCAAATACGCAGCAACTCGCACGTGTCACTCCAGCGTGACATGACTGAAATACTTTTAGCCACAGCCATGTTAAAAGTGAAAACCCATGATGGAACATACGTTCACATGCGGGCCCTTATAGATCAGGGCTCTCAGGCATCCCTAATCACTGAGCACGCTGCCAATTATTAGGTCAATCGCAACTTCCTTGTCGGGGGGTGCTATCTGGGGTTGGCATCAAAGAAAGTAACTGCACAGGCGCTATGACTATTCATTGTGAAGCTTTAATAAATGATTTTAGTTTTGACGCAGAAAGTCTATATAATGAAGAAGTTAATACCAAATTTGCCAAATTCTAGTTTCTCCAAGCCAAGTTGGACTTACTTAAACAACATAACATTAGCCGATCCAGAATTTAACGTGAGTCGCTCAGTCGATATACTGTTAGGAGCAGATATTTATTCCTCTATCATACTGGATGGAATTTGTAGAAGCAACGATAATACACCCATAGCTCAAATACACGTTTGGGATGGATTTTGACCGGAAATGTAAAACATTGCAATGCAATGTAGTTATCAACAACATGGAAGGACATCCAAAATTTTGGGAAATCGAGGAAATCAACGAAGAAATACCTTTGTCATCAAAAAATAAGCAATGTATGGAGTATTACAAAACCACCACCACCCGGAGAGAAGATGGTCGCTACGAAGTCCGACTTCCGATGAGTCAAGATTTTTCAGAAAAGCTGGGGAAAATCTAAATTTAAAGCAATCGCACAATTTCAATCATTGGAAACAAAATTCAAAAAATATGAATATATTGAACAGCATTATAAAGCATTTATGGATGAATATCGTGCGCTCGGTCATATGATTCCCTCGGCGAGTAATACAAAACCGGAATGTTTTAATACACATCATTGTGTGCATGCGAATTCTAATTTAGAGTCGTATTTAATGCATCAGTAAAACGTCATCAGGGTATAGTCTGAATGACGTCATGAATTGTGGTCCAAATTTGCAACAAGATTTGCAGACTTTGATCATTGTATGGAGACAGTATAGATTTGCATTTACTGCAGATATAGAAAAAATGTTCAGACAAATTTGGATTCACCCCGAAGATCAAGCCCTCCTAAAAATAGTGTGGCGTGACACGGCCTCTGAGCCAATCAAAGACTATCAACTAACGACGGTCACATATGGAACGAAAGCTGCTCCTTTCCTCGCGATGATGACGATTAAGCAGCTCGCAGAAGATGAGAAGCATAAGTATCAAAGCCAGGTAACGGAAGCATTACATAACTCATTTATATGGATGATTTAATCCACGGATGTCACGACCTGAAGATGCAAAAAAGTTGCAACGTGACCTTATCAACTTATTAAAATCGGGAGGGTTTCACCTGCGAAAGTGGAAACGAATGCCATAGAGTTACTAGAAGATGTAGACCAAGCTCACGTGAATGAACAGGACTTCAATTTTAAGCAAACGGACATTAACAACAAAACCTTGGGATTAGGATGGAATCCTAAAGAGGATGTCTTCCACTTTCAGTCACAATTATCATTAGAACCGTCAAAAATAATTACGAAGAGAATTCTACTATCTAGTATATCAAAATTATTCGATCCATTGGGTTGGCTTTCCACCCTTATCAACCAAACTAAAACTAATTTTTCAAAAAGTATGGCTGGTAGATATCAAATGGGACGACCCCGTGCCAAAGAGATACATGAAGAGTGGATCAAAATCAGAGATGATGTCGAAAATATCAAACATATAAGGTTCCGCGATGGCTTCGGACTTCAGAGTGTGCTAGTATCGAGTTGCACGGTTTTAGTGACTCGTCAGAGAAGCTTACGGCTGTGTGATATACTGTCGCGTTATCGAGGGCTATCAAGATAAATCGTCAATTACGTTAGTAGCGGGCAAGACGAGGCTCGTACCTACTAGCAAGACAATCACGTTGCCGAGATTGGAACTGTGTGCGACCGTACTCCTTTCAAGACTAATGAGTAAAGTCAGAAAATGTCTCAAAGTACAAAGCATAAAATTTACGGTTGGACAGATTCCATGGTTGTCCTTGGTTGGTTAAACGGAGATGCGTCAAAATGGAAAACATTGTTGCCAACAGGGTACGTGAGGTAACTCAAATTATGCCGCCGGAATGCTGGAGATATGTAAAGTCCACAGAAAACCCAGCGGACAGCGCTAGCCGCGGTCTGTCTGCTACGCAGTTAAAAGACCATAACTTGTGGTGGCAGGGTCCAGCATGGCTGTCAACATTTAATAATCAGAAAAAAAACTTCCAATATTCTACCAATCAAGAATTAAAACTATCAAAGCAGATAAACCTAATCACACAACAAGGCGACTCTATCATCGAATTGATTTTATCAAAATATAGCAAATTCCGAAAAGCAGTAAGAGTACTGGCGTGGATTCGCCGATTTAGCAATTTTAAAATCAAGAGAAATAATTATTTATCAGTAGATGAAATGAAACAAGCATCGTTGCTGATTATCAAACATATACAACGCTCCATATACAGTACAGAACTATCAGACTTACGCAGTTCTAATAAGGTGCACAAAAAATATTAGCAACTTACACCCGTATATCGATCAAGATGGATCTTAAGAGTCGGTGGGAGGCTAAGACATGCCAATCTTGACCCAGACATGAAAAATCCCATTATAATTCCAAACAACAGTCGTTGCGCGGATTTGCTGATCGATCAAGCGCATGAAACATGTCATCATGGCGGCCCCAGACTAACCTCTGCCTACTTAAGACAGAAATATTGGATTGTAGGTGGTAACAGAGCCACAAAGAAGAGACTACGGCAATGCATTAAGTGTAGAAGACAGGAGCCCAGCAAGCATTATCAAATAATGGGAGATCTGCCAATAGCCAGAGCTAATCCATCAAGACCATTCTATCATTCAGGAGTAGATACACAGGTCACGTCTTTATTAAGGCCAGTGGTGGCCGTGGCATTAAAACCACGAAAGGTTATGTCGCAGTGTTCACGTGCATGGCTACAAAGGCTGTACATCTGGAGTTGGTCTCCAGCCTAACAAGTGCATCATTCTTGGCGGCGTTACGGCGATTATCAGCTCGCCGAGGTAAGCCGCGTCCATCTACAGTGACAACGGCACCAATTTTGTTGGGGCCAATAAAATCTTACAGCAAGAGTATGATGAAATACTTAATACGTTAGGCACAGATTTCCATTCCGAACTGGCCGAGTTGGGTATTACTTGGCATTTTAACGCACCTTCATGGCCTTCAGCAAGCGGCTTGTGTGAGGCAGCTGTAAAGAGCCTCAAATATCATTTAAAACGAGTAGTTGGCGACCAAAAACTTACCTTTGAAGAGTTCAGCACTCTTCTGGCGCAGCTAGAGGCGTGCTTAAATTCTAGGCCTCTGAGTCCACTGACGGAAGACCCAGAAGACTTAGATTATCTAACACCAGCGCACTTTTTATCAAGCGGACCCATTTTATCAATTTACGAAACCGAAAGAGACCTCCGTACAAGATGGCATCTCATACAAAACATATTCTTAGACATTTGGAAAAGATGGCAGCAGGAATACCTAACCAATCTATCAGCGAGATGTAAGTGGAGACAACCCAAGAGAATATTAAAATAAACGACATTGTCATTATCAATGATGGCCATTTGCCCGCGGGCAAATGGCTGTTAGGCCGAGTAGTTGAAGTACATCCTGGCAGCGATGGCTATGTGCGTGTGGTTACTCTTAAGACTAAAAATGGATTTATAAAAAGACCACTGGTAAAGTTATCGATTCTGCCAATAAATCGTGATGAAGCAATGGATTTAGAAAATCCGAAAAACCACAAGCGCCGGTGCGAAAAGTGCCCCAAAGTCAATAAAAAATATAATTTTGCTACAATAGCTTCCATACTACTATTTTCTTGACACTACTGACTAGAATACCGGATTTATACTATCAAGCCCATACAAAACAATTCAGCTTTGTTTTTTGATAAGATCTCAATATGCATATTATAAGAGATGACTGGCGCCTCGTCGTCTACTACAACATGAACCCATATTGGGATGGCACCGCGACAGCAAATAAGTACCTGGAACACCTTGACAACACATGTTCAAAGATAAAGGAGAGATCGCATTGCGAGAGTGTCGTATATCAATTGAGACACGAGTACTCGGAACTGGAACATTATAACACCATGTTGCTGAACCATCATTATGACGCGCGTGCGCGCAAGCGCCGAGGTCTCATTAACGGGGTTGGCAACATCGCTAACACGTTATTTGGGATTTTAGACAACAACTTCGCAGATAAATATGAAAAAGATATTGATTTAATCAGGGAAACCAAAAGCACCTCGCGGCTCTATGGAAAAATCAAACTTCCATCGTAGAAGTGGAACTCAATCTCGTCAAAAGAGTGGAATCTATTATGACAAAACACCATAAAACAGTCAATCAAAAACTGGTCCAGTTTAAAAAGTCCATTACCACAATACAATCAGAGCTGCAGAATTACAACGATATCAGCGAGTTTACATTATCAGCTATGATCACTGACCAGATAATAAACAAGCTAAGAGTTATCCAAGGGGACCTATTAGAAACAATAACCGATATATTTCATGGAAAGTTTAATATTCATCTGATTCCTCCCGATCAACTACGGCAGGAGTTGAATATCATATCAGCTCAATTACCCAAAGACCTATCCTTAGCAACACAAAACGCGAATATATCAACAATATTTAAATTATTGAATATAAAAGCACATCTATCAAAGAAATATATGATATTTGAAATACGAACCCATTAATTGCTCGAGACTCTTATGACGTACACCGAGTCATTCCTATTCCGAGTCAAAGAGGCGGCAACATGACAAGCATGGTGCCTGTCAGCGAATACATAGCGCTAAACATTAACAAGGACACGTTCCTGTCATTATCCGACTCGGACTTACTTAAGTGTCTTGCAAAAGATTCAGATAATATACTGTGTCGAATCAACCAGCCTATCTATCACTTAAACAATGAAAGGGTTTTGTGCCAAAGGACTGAAATTAGTGGTAGCTGCAAAACTATAATCAAACCCTGTACAAATATTTTCATAGCAACAAACAAACCTAACACGTATTTTTATTTTTTTGTGATATTGGAGGACACTTCAAGCTCATATGCGACGATCAAGTTACCGCAATTCAGCTTAGGTACACAGGATTACTCACACTGGGTCAAGGCTGTCTTATGAAATCAGCTGACTTCCATTTTTACTCTCATAAGCAAGATATGAGCCAGATTGACTTGCAACCGGGTTATGGTATACCAGACGTCGCTCCAATTAACAACTTGATTAATATATCGTTACCGGTACTACCTGCCAGTATTAGCTCTGAAAATATCAGCCGACATGAGCTGCTTGCTCTTCAAGAACAATTAGATGTGATGAAACGCAACGAGCCGATAACCGAGAACATTTCATATCACGACGTTCACCACTATACAGCGATATACATAGTGATAGCTGTAGGAGGAGCTGTGGGTGGATTCTTCGCATGGCGACGCTTGCGGCGCTCGCGGGAACAGGACCTTCCCCGGCGCGAACCGACGGAGTATATCAGTGTAATAGTGCAGTGCAGTGCAATATCCGGGATATTGAGTTACAAAAGCAGAGCATAGTGCCGAGTGCAAGTGTCAGTGAAGTTAAATCTCAAGTGCATATAGTGCGCGATAATATTATAGGCATACGTAGGTCTAGTGTTCACAGAGGCAGTTCACCCGTATTCTTTTCGGATACAGGACTTTAATCATTATAATTGTTTTTGATTGAAATGATTATCTGCTGTGCAAATAGTTTTAAGCATGATTGTCTATCACCTTGTTAGTCTTAGTTCATCTCATTTCGTATAACAGTTCTCGTTATCTTTCGGTCGGGAGCATGTACGAGCTAACACGTACAATTAACATATTTGCTGGGTCAGCAGTTTCCGCAAATATTACCACAATCATATATATCACGCGGCAGTTCGGAAATCGAGTCGGACGGTGTTAGGTCGCGCGTGCTCCGTATCATATCTATCATTTAATAATTAAGTTTCTATAATATATCAGTTTTATCATTATCACGGACTATCATTTAAATCAACATCTATCAACCAACATAGTGTGACGGCTAACAGTGGCCCGTACAACCCACCTGTTGGGAAACTCGATTAAGGTCTTCGAGCATAGTGCTAAGGTCTTCCAGCGATTCTGCCAAGACTACAATATCGTCGGCAAATCGAAGGTGAGTAATATACTCGCCGTTGATGTTGATGCCGAATCCTTTCCACTGCAAGAGCTTGAAGGCATTTTCCAGCGCGGCAGTGAACAATTTCGGAGATATGACATCTCCCTGTCTCACGCCTCTCTGTAGTGGAATAGCCTTCGTGCTCTGATCCTGTACTCGGACCGACATGGTGGCGTTGTTGTATATACACCTCAACACTTCGATGTACCGATAGTCTATGTGGCACCGCTGAAGAGACTGTAGCACAGCCCAGGTCTCGATCGAATCAAAGGCTTTCTCATAGTCCACAAACGCTAAACAAAGCGGCAAGTTATACTCCTCGGTTTTTTGTATAACCTGCCGTAGCGTATGAATATGGTCTATGGTACTAAAGCCTTTTCGGAAACCGGCTTGTTCGGGAGGCTGGAAGTCATCAAACCTGCCTTCGAGACGATTTGTGATGACCCTTGAAAACAACTTATAGACATGACTCAGGAGCGAGATGGGCCTGTAGTTCTTCAGCAAAGTGTTATCACCTTTTTTGAAGAACAGTACCACCACGCTCCTGCTCCATGCCTCCGGCGTTGAGCCCTCGAGGAGAACGGAATTGAAGAGCCTCTGAAGGACTTTCAGTACCGGCGTTCCGCCCGCTTTCAGAAGCTCTGAAGTGATTCCGTCCTCACCCGGCGCCTTGTTGTTTTTAAGTTGTTTGAGGGCCATCTCAATCTCAAACAAGCTGATGTCCGGGATATCATCGCTAAAGTGTCGGATTAACTCGGCTCTCGGGTCTTCGGCCGAGCTAACAGTAGGTTTGGCAACCGAGGTGTAAAGCTGTCCGTAGAACCTCTCGATCTCCCTTAATACCTGGCTGCCCTCGTCGACTACCACGCGTGCCGTCTTCCGTCTTCAGCCTAGACAACGGCTTTGCCCAAGAGACAAGTCTCTTGCCAACCACTTTGGAGCCTCCGTTCCGCTCAATTGTCTCCTTAATGCTCACATATTGTGAGCACGGACATCGTGTCGCAAGGACTTCCAGATCCGTCTATTGAGCCGCCGGATATGCTTCGGCGTCAACGGAAGACTGCAGCGTCAAAGATCGTCGTTCGGCCATGAGGTCAAGAGTGTGGATCGAGAGTTTTTGTGGTCTATCTCTACGGCGAGGTCCTAAAATACTTAGATCCCACCGTTATGGACAGCTTCTACCAAACGCTGTTTAACTCGTTCCACTGCAAGGTTTTCTTTTAGACAATCAAAGCGATTTGTCAACTCGAGTTGAAAGCTCTCGGGGTTTTGGATATGGGCGCGAGTAGGTCGGAGCGTAGACTTCATCAGAAAGGGAGCGGGGGCACCATTTCTAATTGGACGTGATATTCAATGTGCCCCTAACCATTCGGTTGGATCACTCCAGGTTTCACTCTGTGATCACAGAGACATCACTGAACATCCGTCTATTCGTCGTCAAGATAAAAATCTATCTCATTTGCTCGTAGAACCGTCAGGACTCAACACGGGTCCCTTTCCTGTGAGGCGGCTTCTGGACAAAGAGGTTCATCGCGAAGAGTCCCTCTTTTTCCAGGAAAGCGGCCAGCCTCTGACCCCTGAGGTTCCGTTGCCCATATCCAAATTTGACACCACTTTCAACTCTGCATATCGCTTCTCATTGCCCAACTTTCGTTGTGAAGGTCCCCATAACAAATTGAAGTAGGTTTTGGAAGTATGTATGGCCGACTAATGTCCTCATACATCTCCTCTACTTCTTCATCTGGGTGTGTCGAGGTCGGCGCGTATACCTGTATGACCTTCACGAATATCTTTGGATATTCTGAGTATAAGGTATACTACCCTGCTCGATACACTTTCGATGGATACGATGTTGTTGATGGGAGACCTGTGGACGAGAAATCCGACACCTCCTCGGGGACTGTTGGTCGTCCCCCCGGTAGAAGAGCAATTGAACACAATTTCATTGAAATTTATATAATAAATTGATGTATTGGCGGAACTGACCTTCACTCTCTGAGTCAGAGGATACCTTCTCCTTTTTGCTTCGTCGTTTCTTCGATGGCCGCTTCTCCTTCTTCTTCTTGGTGCTCTCTCTCGTCATTAAGTACTTATCAGATCTCTTAGCTGAAAATGAATATTAAACATACATTATAATAATACAAGAGAATAGTGACTTATCGTTATCTGTGTTTTAAAAATGCTGCTATCTACTTTATATTTTTATTTATTGATTTTCACTCTCATTTTGAGACGCCGCGCCGTCAATGCATCGATGTTGGAGTAGAAGTTCTTTTACGACGGTAATTACGGAACCTGGTCTATGGTTTTGATGCACGATAGATGATTCGAACATTTTGCGGAGTACCTAGGCACTTTGATATAATTTTACGTACGACGTTCGAACATTCGAATTTCGTTTCGAATGATACAGTAGTCCCCCCCTCCATTCCAGTTCAGGTGTTTGCCAGTTTGTCCGACTTATGCAACAAAAAACTAAGGATTAGTGTTACCGTTAATTTGCAGTGGGACTTCGAGTGCGATCTCTGCGATTGGAATGTCGTCTTGTTGGTAGGAGCGCGGCGAGTCGTCCTTCAGATAGTGCGGGTTGTTGGCCTGCTCCTGGCGCCGCGCCTCGCGCAGCTGAAATATACAACAACCATTTATTTTCACCTACTCGTTATACTATATACCCTGGTGATAGCTCTCTTATACAGGGTATATCAGGCTGCTACCGAAACGAAGCTGAGTGGTAGTTTTAGTGACTTCAGACACAATGCAACTAAATTTTGTGCAAAAATATGTGACAATTTTTTTTGTTATTTTTTTTCTATCGTCGTATTAGGATGGCAAATACATAGTTTTTTTTAAATAATAGTATAAACCCTTTTATTTTGTAAAAACACTATGCTATACTATACCATACTATTATATTAGCAAAAACTACGGATTTCCCACCCAAATTCAACGACATTTAAAATATAATTAAAAATAATTGTCGCGTTTCTTAACGCAATTTTTAGTTGGATTGTGTTGGTAATCACTGAAACTACCACCCGGCTTCGTTTTCGGTAGCAGTACTTGATATACCCGGTATGTGAGAGGACGTCTGGGTAGAGAAGCATTTTTTTTTTTTTTTTTTTATTGCATGGAATGGCGAGACGAGCAAGCCGTTCGCCTGATGGTAAGCGATACGACCGCTCATAAACAGTAGCAACATTCCACTGCGCTCGCCATCCTGAGACATAAGATGTTAAGTCTCAATATGTCCAGTAGTTGCTCTGGCTACAATGTCCTTCAATCCGGAACACAACAGTGCATTTAAGCAGTGTTGTTTCACGGGAGAAATAGACATTGCGGTGGTACCTACCCAGATGGCCTCTCACATATGAGAGACCTACCACCAGTAAAAAGCTTCCTAGACGCAATGCATATTTTTTTTTATTATTATTATTATTACTGATAAAAAGCCGTGCAAATGTACTATTGTATTCCGGTTGAGACTTAACAGCGTATCACGCATGTCTCAAATGTCATAGTGATATTTAAAGCATTGCTTTGTAATTAATGGTGTTGTTTGGTTTTGCTACTGTCCATGAGCGATTTTATCGCTTAACATCAGGCGAACGACAAGCAAGTCTCGCCATTAATGGCACTAAAAATATAAGCTACACATTCTTGATTCAATTATTTAGGGACGCGCAGATATTACTTTTAGAGTTTAAAGTTCAAAATGGCGGCAACATTTCATCCATCCAGCTCGGTACATACCGGGTATCTCAAGACTGCTACCGAAAACGAAGCGGGTGGTAGTTTTAGTGGCTACAAACACAATGCAATTAAAAATTTCGCCTAGAAACGCGACAATTTTTTTTTATGATTTTATAAATATCGTCATTTTTGGGTGGTAAATCCATAGTTTTTGCTAAAATAATAATTTTAACTCTTTTATACCTTAGAGTATTTATAAATAAAAGGGTATATACTATTATTTTAAGAAAAAATGTATTTACCACCCAAATATGGCCATAGGAAAAAAATAACAAAAAAATTGTCGCTTTTTTTTGCAACTTTTTCTGTTGCATTGTGTCTGAAGTCGCTTAAACTACCACCCGGCTTCGTTTTCGGTAGCAGTCTTGATATACCCTGTATATATACAAGTATTACGTAGAGACGTACCATGTGCAGTTCCTCCGGCGTGAACTGCGCAGTGGGTCGCAGGTCGTGGTCGGGCGCGGCGAACACGGCCGCCACCTCGCCTCCTCCTCCGAGCTCGAGCTGCCCGACGACCAGTGCTCGCAGAACAACCACTGCTCCAGGTTCAGACTGAATCGCAAAATACACCACAGTTGATTCACAGATACACAACACTTTATTGAACACCACAAATAACAGAAAAAAAATAAGACATAGAGACCTTACAAATAAGTAAACAATTGGCGGTCTTATCGCTATGAGCGATCTCTTCCAGACAACCAAAAATTATAGAATGGATCGTAAGAGAACAAAATACTGGTGGTAGGTCTCTCATATGTGAGAGGCTGCCTGGGTGGGTACCACCGCAATGTCTATTTCTCTCGTCAACAGCAGTTTTAAATGCACTGTTGTGTTTCGGATTGAAGGACATTGTAGCCAGAGTAACTACTGGACATATTGAGACTTAACATCTTGTGTCTCAGGATGGCGAGCGCAGTGGAATGCCAAGCATTGCTTTGTAAATCAAGGTGTTGTTTGGTTTTGCTACTGTTCATGAGCGGTCGCATCGCTTACCATCAGGCAAACGGCATGCTCGTCTCGCCATACAATGCAATAAAAAAATAAAATAAAAAAAAAGTGGGCATTTGTGTTAAATTCATATTCAGTATTTTGTCATGGGCGACGATGGGCGACCTGGCCAAAGGTGCAGGAAGTCGTTGGATGCAGGCCACTTCCATTAGGTTAATATGGAGATCCTTGTGAGAAGGCCCAGAGGGTGTTCAACAGTGGACTTCCTGAGGCTGATTGATGAAGTATTTTATCGCAGTATAGAACGTTCTTCAACTAGGTTAGAGTGACGATTTGCAAAAAAGGCGCTAAATGCTACAAGTGGCAAGCCGAAGACAGGATTAAAGTAGCGCAAATTCGAGGGAGGCGTTCTGTCCAGCATGTAGTAAACAGCTATAATAGGCTGGTGAAGATGATAATGTATTCATTCCATTAATATTGCGAGTGCATTACGTATAACCGTAACTATAAGAAACAACGGTAAATATAATAAATAAAAAGTATCTATTTTAACACCATGTACAAAGAATAACCAAAAAGAAAACAAACAAGAAAATAGAAAAACAAGTAATCACAGCAGAAACACAGAAAATTGGTGATATAGCTGGCAATCTTATTGCTCCAAACGATATTTTCGAGACAACCGCTTGGTAGAGGAAAGCATTCAATAGTTATGGATGGGGCCTACTATTAACAAGCTTTCATACTTTCAATTTGTTATGAAATGAAATTGTTCAACTCACTCTGCGGGCATGGCACTTTCTTCTTGTGCTTTAGGCGCCACTGGTTTGAGTTCTCCGTCGAACCAGTCCGCGGCTCCTCGATCAGTCCGCCGCTGAAACCCGGACCAGGTTTTTCTGCTCAGTATCGTTTTCACTTCTCCTCTTCTGGATTCTCTATTCCATTACTGCGAAGTGTTACACAATAATTTACAAATTAGATAAAATAATTACTCAAGTGCTAGGTGGTTAGATCAGAGGTAAACTCTTTGTCATCTGTTCACCTGTAAGCGTACTACACACCAAAGTACCGACACGTCAACTTTTCGTTGGCACTAGACATAGGCTTCACTTATTGCAAGTCGGAAAAAATTGTCGGCGACATGGCAGCGGTTCGACATAATGAGGAACATTTTTTCACATGTCGAAATGTCATGTCGGCGGGCAACACGTTCGGGCGGTTGTGGCCGACATCTTTTCTTATAGGTCGCCGGGCTTTAGTGTATGGTGCGTTTTTTTTTTTTTTTATTCTGGCCTGGCATAGTGGCGTCATGCACCTGATGGAAAGTGCCCATGCCGCCCAGGCAGAGTATCCATTGGCATCGGACGGCAGTCCCATGCCAATTATGCCGGCCTGCTAAGGTGCCTCTTCACACCGCGGCGGAAGGACCAGGATTGTAGGAAGGAGGGACACGTGCGCCGGCAAACAATTCCACAGCCTGACGGTGCGGCACAAAAGTAAAAAACGAATTGAGAACCGTTGGTTCGCGCCGGGATGGTGTGGACCGTCAAGCTATGGCTTCGCAAGCCAGCACGCGTGGTTCTGGTTAGGAATGGAGAGGAGGGGAGCAAGTTGAACAATTCTTCAGAGCACTCACCGTGATACAGGCGGTAGAACACGCTTAGAGAGGCGACATCTCTCCGGAGTTGTAGCGACTCCAAGTTGCTCGTAACGTCTGCATCATTCACAATGCGGATGGTCCGCCGCTGCAATCCATCCAAGGCATCGAGCAGGTACTGGGCGGATCCATCCCAGAGGTGCGAGCAGTACTCCATACCCGGCCGGACCTGCGCTTTATATAAGCGACAAAGCTGACCGGGCGTGAAAAACGACGCACCCTGTTCAGGACTCCAACCCTGCGTGATGTGGCAGATACTACGCCCTCGATTGTGTTTCCTTGGATTGTGATCACAGCGGATATCCACACCAAGGATACTCAGGTCATTCCGCACTGAGAGGGGAGTACCCTGAAGAATGGGAGGGAGGGGAGAGAACGGGGATTTTTTGCACGTGAACGCACCCACCTGGGTTTTCTTGGCATTGAACTCAACCATATTCCTGGAACCACCATGTAGAAATGAGATCCAAGGTCCGGTTGAGCTCAATGACAAGATCTTCGCGTCCCTTCACAGTTTCGACACGGGAACCTGGAGGTCCGCAGTGGTATCGCCCATGAACCGTGCTGTCATCTGCATAGCAATGAATGTTGCCAAGCGACAACATGTCATTGATATGCAGAAATAAACAAGGTGGGCGACAGCACCGAGCCCTGAGTATATTGCCGGTCACTGATCAACGAGTGATCCTCCAGGTAGCGGATCAATAGAGCGTTTATGATCGCTCCATGATCTTACACATCACTGAGGTGATAGCGATAGGGCGGTAATTGGTAGGGTCCGACCGATCACCCTTTTTGGGGATCGGTTGCACATTGGCCTCCCTCCAAAATTCCGGCACAACACCTGTGCGGTAGGACGCTCGGTTAGAGGCGAGTCAGTGCTGGAGACAACTCGGCTGCACAAGCCCTCAAAAACCACCGCTGGTATCCCCATCCGGACCACTGGCTTTCCGCACATCGAGAGACCGTAACTCTCGTCGCACATCACACTGCCTGATGCGAATATCTGCCATTGAAAAACCGCAATCAGGCAGCGTAGGCAGCGACTGGGAACCACGGTCTTCGAGGCGGGAATTAGCCGCAAAGAGATTTGCCAGCAAGGCAGCCTTCTCTTGCGGCTTGTGGGCCAGCGACCCTTCTGGGTACCTCAGCGGCGGCAACGCTGGACGGCAGAAGTTAGATTGAACGGCCCTGGCCAACCTCCAATAAGCACGACTGCTAGTTGGATGATCGGCCAACGCACCGCCCAATCCTGCTAACGCGCTGGGCATCCGCCCTAACGTAGGCCTTCTTGCAGGCCTTGGAGGCACGGTTGTAGGCTTCTTTGAGGGAACTGATATTCGGATCCTTCTGGCGCGACTCCCTGATCCAAGGCGCGATACGCCGCCTGTTTGTCACCGACAGCATCGGCGCATGCACGATTGAACCAGGAGCGTCCACGGCCCTTACTGGCGATCTCAGAGGAAGGAATGTAATATTCCATTCCCAAGTCTGATCTCGTCCAGCAATAGCGTTGGCACTCGCTGAGGGATCTTTACCCTCAAAAGCAGCGCTGCCTCCAGAGATAGATGGTGAATATTCCCGCATACCATCCCAATCTGCCGACGAGTATGCCAGACCCTTCGCCTCACCTGCACGGACGGGCGGTGATGCGCATCGGTAATGACGACCCAACCAAGCAGTGATCGGAAGTGCCCAGAGGCGCACTAACGGTCACACGATACCCCGGCTGGGTGACTCGCCAGCAGAAGGCCAGCAGAGAAGGGCGCATGACTCGCCACATCCGGGATCCTGGTCGGCTGGTCACCAGTTGTGTCAAGTCATGAGTCAGAGGCAAATGCATGGGCAGCTCTGCCAGCATGATCAGTCTTGGAGGAGCCCAGCCACAGTTCGTTGATGAGCATTGAAATCCCCCAAGACCACCATTTCCGGCCGACGGGAACTGCGCCTGCGCGTCCTCAGCCGCCTGGCTAAGATACCTGAACAGCCGAGTCGCCTCATCGTCCCCGTTGTGAGACCTGTAAAGGCACACGTAGATGCGGCTCAAGGAACCTAGATCCACGTGCACCCACAGAGCGGGAAGAAGGAGGGGTCCTCCATGCAGTGCAAACGGCGACAGCAGATGTCCGACCGAACATACAAGCAATACCCCGGCTTTAGGCTTGAAGTTTACTTCAAGCGAATAACCGGGATACAACAGGTAAGAATTATCGGTCGGACAACGAATCTGCGTCTCCGTTAGAAAGAGCAAAGCAGGCCGGGCCGTCTCGAGATGGTGGTGGACGGCATTGAGGTTCGTATGGAGTCCACGGATGTTAGTGAACTCCATAGTGAACGCGGTGGTGGGGTTAAGCACCGCTGAAGGACCTGCTTTGTTTGGTTGCACTGTCATGGTAGATTAAGGATGGGATTGGTGAAGAGGCAACGAGGAGCTTAAGTTCGGGCACTAAGAAGGCCGAATGGGTACCGGCACGAAAGGGTCGGCAGGAAGCGAATTGATCCGCCGGACGGAAGGGCCCCCGTACCCTCCCGGGATGGGCCGCCGGGACCCCACTTCCGGTCACCAACCGGCACGACGGACCCACCCAAGATTATGCGCGGCATGGTGAGGCAGCCTCTCGAGGTGGTTAGCCCCGATTGGGCCCCTGTACTATACCGCGGGCGGCCAGCGGACAACCGTTTCTACGGGTCTTGGTACTTGGAACTTTCCTCCCTTCGAGAGAGGACCGAAAATACCCACACGGAACAACCTCATGCCCGGACTCAAGACCCGCGAAGAAACCGGAAAACCACTGGCTGATCCCGGAACGCGATCCCCTTACGGAAATCACTATGGCGGTCTTTACGCCTCGTGGACGGTGGTAGCTACCCGGGCGGACACATAAGTCCTACCACCACTATGTCACTCATTTGGCACTACCCAGGGGTCACGTGTAGGGAATCTAGAGTCAAAGCCTACGGACGCGAGTGACGTTAACCCCCCTTAAAGCGCTTAAGGCTAACAGAGTCTATAGGAAGTTACTGAAGGTCTTAGGCTGAAGATGATGTAGGTGATGATAGTTGTCAATAATCATGTGCGGTACCTCTGTTCGGGTTGTACCAGCAGCCCGGTGTGCGTGGCGGGCGCGGGTGCGTCGTGCGCATGCGCGTCGTCCGGGCTGATGGTGCGCAGCAGCAGCTTGAGTAGCGCGGCCGCGTTGTGCGCGCGCTCCTGCACCTCCATGTCCTCGCTGCACAACAACTCGCGCACGCCGGCAGAGCACTCGCGCGCCATCTGCACACACACACTGAACTGTCACTACTTCACCTTCACAACAAACCTTACTGGTGGTAAGTCTCTCATTTGTGAGAGGCTGCCTGGGTGGATACCACCACTATTTCTCTCGCTAAACAGCAGTTTAAATACACTATTGTGTTTCGGACTGAAGGACATTGCAGCAAGAGTAACTCAGGACGGCGAGCGCAGTGGAATGCCAATAATTGCTTTGTAATTAAAGGTGTTGTTCGGTTTTGCTACTGTTCGTGAACGACCGTATCGCTTCCCATCAGGCGAACGGCATGCCATTCATTACATTCACCAACATTCTTATTGCTTCATACATATTTCTAAATCTCTCAACAAATTATAGTACCTATTACCATCGAATATTTCATACACCAGTACATAGTATTAAACAAAGTCGCTTTCTCTGTCCCTATGTCCCTTGTATGCTTAAATCTTTAAAACTACGCAACGGATTTTGATGCGTTTTTTTTTTAATAAATAGAGTGTGTAATAAATAAAGTGATTCAAGAGGACGGTTTATGTGTATAATACGTACATATTATTGTATAGAAATCTACTTGTACCCGGGCGAAGCTGGGCCAGGCCGCTAGTATTATCTAAAGAAATCTTTCAAACACAAATCACAAAGATAATATTAACATACATAATGTATTTGTATGTATTTTTTAATTAAAGCTCAGTCTATTAGGTAAACAATCATAAAATATTTAATTTTCTTATCAATATTAATTATTAATGATAGGGGCAAAAAGTCACGTCACAACTGTTTGGCACTCGTTTACTCGTATAGAATTTATATTTAGATAATGATTGAATAGAAATGTACGTACGGCGATAGCAGCGTCGAGGTCTCCGCGCTGCTCGTACATGCGCAGCAGCTTGGCGGTGAGCTTGAAGGCGGCGTGCACGCACACGGCGCGCGCGCGCATCTGCGCCCCGCCCACGCGCGCGCACGCCAGCAGCGGAGACACCGCGCCGCGCATCACCTCCTCCTCCCTGCCACACACATACACCGCACATACAGTACACACGCAGGACTGCGTTGTTATACACGATAACTTAGTCGCGAAATCTTCATTTATACTAAGTACTAATACCTACTGTAAACAAAGAAATTACCAATTTTAAATAGCGAAAAAAAAAACGTTCAATTAGGTGAAAACAAATATCGGCAGACATCACGATAAATAAAATCAAAAGATTTTACTACAAAGTCATTTATGTAAAGAAAGATATGATCTCGAGAAAAAAAGGCACAGTTAATTGGAAAGATCATTGATTAAACAAAACACATGTGGTGGTAGTTTAAGCGACTTCAGACACAATGCAACAGAAAAATTTGCAAAAAAAAGCGACAATTTTTTTTTTGTTATTTTTTTCCTATGGCCATATTTGGGTGGTAAATACATTTTTTTCCTAAAATAATAGTATATACCCTTTTATTTATAAATACTCTAAGGTATTAAAGAGTTTAAATTATTATTTTAGCAAAAACTATGGATTTACCACCCAAAAATGACGATATTTAAAAAATCATAAAAAAAAATTGTCGCGTTTCTAGGTGAAATTTTTAATTGCGTTGTGTTTGTAGCCACTAAAACTACCACCCGGCTTCGTTTTCGGTAGCAGTCTTGAGATACCCGGTATAGTCCACCATGCTGGCCTAATGCGGGTTGGTGGACTTACATACCATAGATATTCTTATAAATTGCTATGTTATGTAGATTTCCTCCCTATGTGTTCCTCCACCGTTTTAGTGCGTGTTTATTGACTATCAATACCCACATGACTCCGAAAAGTCAGATTTGTGACCTGGGATTCGAGCCTACGACCACCGTGAACATGTTGGCAGTCGCGTCTGGTCCATTCATCAACAGGCCCCCACGAACGTAACGATAAATTCTAGTTTATTATATGTACTTACATGTATTGTACTAGTACGTACAAAATTTTGTTTATGTGGTATTTATTTTGAAAAGCTGACAACACAGACCTGTGGCGGCAACTACGCGTTGATACAATTTTCCTAAGGGTATTATTGGTGCTTGAGATGCTTTTCTTCCTTCATAAAATGTAATACCTGAAGTCTAACGTTCCTAGCGTCACTTTATCAAGTTCTCGGCATATTTCACTAGTTTTAAATAATACAGGAAAATAATACATTGAGTCGAAGTAGAAGGTCGACTGGGAGAAAATGCCACAGGCATTAAGTCCGCCTTGTATACATTTGTATATGAAGCTTAATAAAATTAAAATTAAAATTAAACAACCAATGGCAGATATGTCAGCGACTGGCAGACAGACTGACATTCCAAATGACGTTATTGTTTCCACTCTTGGCCACCGGGCCAGATAACTTGTGGCTCTATAATTGTTTAAAATAAATACGAACTTATCGGAGACATATTATCAATAAGCAAATATAATATATTGTGGGCGTGACTAACTGGCAGTACTCGGCGAGCACGAAGGCGGCGGCGTAGAGCACTCTCGCGAGGCGGCGCCGGGCGCGGGCGACGCGGCCGCGCGTGCGCACAGCGCCGCACCACTCGCGCGCCGCGAACGCGCGCACCTCCGCCCACGCGCGCGCCCACCCTCCGTCAGCTGCGCCGCCAGGATGCAGCCTGCCGCACGCACACGCATACGTACACATAGTGCAGCGCTAAACATATCCTACAAGCACCTATATCGCTCACCCGGTGCAACAATGTCACAATTGCAAAAATTGTATGCAAAAAAATAATCTTACAGCATATTTTTTACAATATTATGGGGTCATTTTTTAACAGTATGTTAAAAGTTGATAATTTAATATAAGCTATTTATCTTGTCTATGTCTTAAAATATCATGTCTTTAAAGGATGTCAAAGTTTCAAATGATCCTCTTGAAAAGCAGCATTTTTGCATAAGTGACAGTGTCGCACCGGGGGTGTGATATTATGCTATAATCCCTGCGCGCATAAGTCAGCGTCGGACACCCAATGCCACCCGTGGAATAAAACGTTTATTAAAACATAGGCAAGTGCAAGAATACAATAAAAGAAGAACGTCTCGAGATAGTGCTTCGAGCTGATATGACGCGGCAAATAGTGGTGGAAAGAGTCCAAAATTTTGAATACACGATGCACATATTGCAAGGCTCTGTAGCTAGCTGGCTAGCCCAGGATTATGTTTGTTAATCTGGACAGCCTAACACGTAGTTCTGTTTAACCTGAGCAATTTTTATGTACTTGATTAACAAATGGCACCCTATCACATGAAGATATTAGATCGTACCGTGCTTGGCGCTGGTCTCCATCTCGGTGAGGTCGGCGAGCACGGTGACGTACCACTCGAAGTCGACGACGTGCTGGTAGTTGTTCTGCGCGCAGATCTCCACCATGCGCGTGAGCAACTCGTCGCGGTACAGCGTGCCCTCCGCGCGCTCCATGTGCACCATCAGCTTCTTCACTATCTCCATCAGTTCTTCTTCGATACCTAGTTTATTGTTACAATACTCTACTTTGAATCTCTTCTACTCAAGATTATATTCAAGTTTCGTGAGGGTCGACTAAACGCAAATTAAATGAAAAATAATACGAACTTGACAGCACGTATTCCTGCTATTGCGGTTTAGCTAGCGGTCCCTCAATATAAAATTACAATTTAAAGTGATAAATAAAATATTGCATTGTCCATAATGAAACCATCTTTCAATGTAAAAAACTATTCAATACGCAACTATGAGCCGTTCAGAGCTATGAGACAAACACATTTTCTAATGTAAACTTGCATATATTTTTTTTTCGATTTATTAATTGTCTATTCAAATATACGGTGAATATCTTTAGACAGCCACACAAAGCCCCTTGCCAACACTTTAAAACAAAGGAGAAAAAAAACACGGTGTATTGAGAAAATTCTACTCACCATTCCGTACAAGAGTCCAAGCGCTCTGAGTCGGATGGACTCGTCCCTTGTCGTCGAGGCAGGCGAGCACGAGGTCCTTGTGGGCCTGCACTGACTTCGGATGCGACTTCAGTATCCGCGACATCGCCAGCAGCCCCAGGTATTTCACTTGCGACAACCATTTTCATTGCTATGTTAATAATACGGATCCGAAACCTGACCATTGGACCTAAATTGGACATTAACCCCCTTATTCATGAGGACTTCACGCAGTTTTAAAATGCCGTTAATATGAGCGGAATCAAAAACTTTATTCATAAACGTCAAGAATCACTAATCAACTATTAAACAGGTCATTAACTTTAAAATGGCCGAGACCCTTGTTTAAGAGCGTATACACCTTGCGCGCAAAGTCAACTATAGGTATTTCTTCGTTAATTTTCACGCACACATAAGCGACCAAAGCTGTGTGCGTAGAGCTGCTGCGTCGGCTCGCTATACAATCGGCTCAAACAACTTTGATCCGTGCGCTTCAAATATTCAATTGAAATGTTACTGTAATATAATATCATAAAAATATTTTATTTGCATTATAGGTAGACAAATATTACTGTGCAAGCAAAGAATAATACAAATTTAGATAGTAATCATACTTTGGTTATTATTACATTGTTAAGTTGCATTCAAATCAGTGTTCAATCAGTAGACACTACGGACGTTTTATTAATCATTTCGTGTTCGAACACATAAATAGTGTTAGGGGCCTTACAACCCCTTACAATTACGAAATATATTTAATTTTATATTACAATACATAACATAATTTAGCCTCGGAATTACATCCCATTATATTACCTGAAACATAATTTATACTCACTACAAAATCATTGTAGGTAATAAAAATAATTAAATATTTTACTACCAAAGTACTAAGATGTGGTAATCGCAGTCCGCGCGTGGCTATTTTTACTACGTACGGCAAAAATCGACTGCAGCTAGGCCGGAGCGACGAGCGATATGTCCTCCCTCTAGAAGGCCTTGCGGCGGTCTGATTTGATCCACGTCGGACAGCGTGTTTTATAGTGGTTTTTAAAATATTTGTAGAAAACATGAAAACTTATTTTGTTGAAATATAAAAATGGTAATTTATTGATAAGATGTTCTTCTATTATAATATGCAATTGCTATAAAAAATTATGTACGATAAGTTGGTGAAAAAAAATATGTTCTTGACGAGAGTTTCTGAATAATTTCGCATTGTTTAAATTTTTATTTTTCAGGAACTAAACACAAAAATATTATTTTTCTCAGCAAAATCCCTCCATAAGGGTCTTATTAGTCTGATAATATTTTTATTTTCATCTTATATTTAGTGGTTTCGGATATCTTAAGCTTCTAAATTGCCATTTAAAGCCTAAATAACGAAACTTGTGTTCTGTAATCCTTATAGTACTCACAAATTATCCATCAATCTATAATGTTTTCCACCAAAATCCCTAGATGACAACCTTTTCTAAAATTAGTAATAATTATTTTTCCTTTAAATTGTTTATTGGTGGCTATTAACTCATTTGAAAAGTCCTGTTTTTAAGCCAAAAAGCGCGTGCAGGGTATAAACGCTCTTAAGCAAAACAAGAAAATGGCAGATGTCTGTCAGCTGGACGCACACGACGTTTTATATTACTGTCAAGTGGATGAAACTTACTTTATTCTGTGAAGTGACAATATTAGTAAAACTATGTTAAAAACCCATTACAAATAGAAAATCTTAATGAACATGTTATCCCGTAACATGATTTAATTAATTTACGTTTATATGGTTGAATATCGTTTCTTATGAATAAGGGGGTAAAAAATGAGAATAATTCCTAAAATGTCGTCGAACTTGTTATAACAAATATCTAATATTAGCCCAAATATGTAATAGTGTACAATGTACATATTACATAAAATAAAACTAATTTTCGCCGTTACAATAAATACAACATCAGAACAATACTAGAAGTGAGATTTATCTTCTGACTGAGATTAGCCGAAGATAAAAGAAGTTTCCAAGAAGTTAACGAGTCTTCGGCAATCTCAAGTTATCTGCTGCCATATATGGCAGGAAACTTATAACACAGCTTGTAATGACTGCCGCGGTGGCGTAGTTGTGCTACGATATGCTTACAAAGCCGAGGTCTTCGATTCGAATCCAGGGTCGGGCAAAAGGATGTTGGATTTTCCTATTCATTATCAGCCCGGAGTCAGGAATGTGATATGCCCATAAACACGCCCCCTAGCACATTGTGGGACGGAACATACAACGCGAAATGAGGATGTCTATGACATGTAGCACCTCTACCTACCCCTTATGGATAATAGGCGTGAGTTTATGTAACTTTTATGATGATTCTCTGTGAGACCGTAAGTCGTCGATACTTTTATTCGTCAGTAAAATATAATTCTCTACAATATGGTCTATTGAGTCCTTGAAATAAATTGTTGGGAACGGACAATACAGACAGGCATTCGATTAAGCATTACACGCTCTTTATTGGACAATAGATATATTGACACGGTTATTTTTCCTTTCCTCTAGTTACAAGTCATCAATTCTGGTGCATGACAAGACTATTAATACCAGATTTAAAAAATATCAATTATCAATAAATTGCGAGCTCCGTTATTAAAGCTTTGCAAGTTATCTATTTATACGAAATTAGCGCCAGGGATTGAAACACACATAAGATCGATACAAAATAATATAAAAGCTTTTCTTATAGGTTCGACAAACGAGCAAATAGCTCATGTGATGTTAAGTGATCACTGCCGCCCATGAACAACTACACCGCTTGGATCATGAATGTGTTGCCGGCCCATCAAATCGGGAAACTGGTAAAGATAAAGGATGGGCAAATGAATGGGTATTAGTGGTATTAGTTATTTTTTAATGGAAGTTGTGTCTATACGTATCAAATGATGACATATAGTAAATATGAACAGTATTGTGTAGATATCCGTGGAAGCGCAACAATTATTGCACAAGCTCACGCAAACTCGTCTCGTCACAATTACTATACGTTTAAATGATATTTAATGTTTACAAATACCCTGTGTTAATATTGTTTCAATTTAAATGGATCCACAATCAACCTTAGCAGTTGTCATGTTCCTACTGTTGCATAATCCCCTGTGCTGTAATGTCATGCTTGATAAACGAAAACATCTGATATATCTTAAGAGTTTTTTATTTGAATAATATACATATAGACATTTTAATTCGCTTGTTTGTTATGTCAATATGTAGATTTTTTTAGTATATTATTTTATCTCCGCAGACTTAAGGCTGACGTAATAAATATTGCTTAGCGTGTTTTTCATTAAATTAAGAAATATACGTTTCAAGTAGTAAGTGATAATAAGGCTTTAATACTTTGGATGACGGAAATGAAGACAATCTGCCAGGGATTCGGTTTTGGTCTTTGGGATATTTATAAGTAAATAATTCCTGATAATAATGTAATAAGGTAATTTGTAATGAGTGAAAATTTTGGTAAAACACACATCGAAGCTAAAATTCAAGAGCACGCTAGGAATTGTGAACCACGCTAAAAGGCATTAAAGAAGAGTTCAAGTGAAGCAATGATACAGTAAAGGCTTACGATTTTGGTCGCTGTCCTCGATGAGTATTCTGAGTTTCTGTACGCAGAGCTGCACGGAGGCGGCGTGGCCGGGCATGCCGCTGCTGATGCTGATGAGCACCGCGATCACCGTGTTGATGCACTCGTACAGCAGAGACATTGCCGACGTACTGCCACACACGTCACACATCGCATCACACATCATGTGTGTTCATACACACAACTCAATCTTTTACTTCAAGTATGGTACAATACCGTGCGATGGCTATCGATTTCAACAAAACTTTTTGAACACAGTACAAGTCACTCTAAATGTGAACAATATTTACTAGGAAGTAGAAACACTTAAAAAGATAGACAAGACAGACAGGTAAAATAATTTAAAGATTTTTTACATATAAATAATATTGTAAATGTAAATAAAAATAATGTTGAACACGTTAAGCAATCTACAAGTAAGAAAGCATAATCTAGTGTTGTGATAAGAACCATGTTGGATGATTGAAACTAAGATATAATAACTAAAATAATAGAAATAAGCAGTGAAAGCGAACCACTTTATTTACAAAACGTGAAAAATATACAAAACATCCCTTGAAGAAGACTACTTCGATATATCAGACCAGAAGAAGCTTAAGATTAATAGCATTAAAATATCATCACTATCAATCCTGTAGATACTCTAAACAAGAGAAATCCTAAACGGTCGCCAACTGAGCTAACTCACCTATGTATAAATTAGTTAATGGTTCTATCAGTTTCTTGCCAAGCCGAGGCTCTAATGGGGTTAAGGCACCAAACTGCAACAAACACAATGACACTACATAAGACTAGCTTATGTGGGAGCAACCAAGAACTGAACGATGATGCTATTATGTCACTGTTCAAGTGTCTTTCTCAATTACACGGGGATATGTTCCGATTTTGCTTTATTCAGCGGCAAAAATAATAGAAAAATAGTGCCAATTTATAAGTGTTACGTGTCAATTATTTGGAATATAGGAAACTGCAATTCCATTACACATTCTTTAAAAACAATATATTAACCTACATAGTATACAATGTAGCAGACTGGATAAACAATAAAAATAAGATCGTGCTGTATTTGTAATTTTACTTTATAGCTTAATTATGGTAAATATTCGTTGGAAAGGCCAAGAATTGCAATTTTTTTGATATTCCGCCGTGTGTATTGGGTAAATGTGACGTAATTGCTATAATGTTTAAAATTTTAAATGGTGGGGGTGTGGTGAATGAATCTAGCGGTTCGGTAAACACGCTGTAATTTTGTCACTATCAGTACCTGCAAATAAGATCTATCAGGCTTTGAGTTATTTTTCTTCCAATATCAGGTTCATACTGTGTCATTAAACCGAACTGTGAAGAATCACAAAACGTGTAAGTTTATCAAATCAATACAAAACTGTTGAAGCATTATTTTTGGTTCTTCATGGCCTATTATTTGATGTGGCGAATTGTTTACTTAGATAATGGTTAACACAACAAGTGTTATTATTATATCAACATTAGCCCTATCTTTTGTTAAGTACCGTTTGACTCTTTAACTATATTTTATCAATATTCATATTGGTACATCATACTATTTATAAAGAAACAACTATTGTTCGGTCTATACATCAGCTGTCTCAACATAATTAATACACAGTATAAATACACAGCTGGGGTATTGTACGTACCAATTTGATGATTTTAATCAGCATCCAGTTGTTGGTTGAGGTAGTCATCAATTTAAAAAAGACGGGAGCTAAAGAGAGATAATTTTTAGGATTCTTCCGGGCTAACTCACATACAACATTTACAGCTGCTGATTGGACACCTATAAGGAGAAAAATAACCATTCATTCCATCATTTTAAACTAGCTTCTTAAATACGAATATATGTACATAGCTATTAAAGGTAATTTAAAATAAACAAAGATACTGAGATTGCCAGTTATTTTTTGTAAATTTATTAAAAAGCTTATCAATTAATTAAATACAGAGTACAAAAATATATAGAGCAGTAATCTTACAATCTTATGCTAGCTATAAAACATAATACACTAAGCGTGTGATTTCAATATTCGTATTATAGTAATTTGCTATTTGATTTTAATATCTAACTTTATTTAAACGAATTATTTCTATGTGTGATTTTGTATGTTATTTTTCACCAAAGAGCAAATAATCATTTCTGTCAAAAGAGCAATAATTTAGGTTCGCTAATGAGGCAGTCATTAGTATTTGAAAAAATAATATTGCGGCTTAGTGGGAATAATTCATAATATCCATCGAACGCCATCGCCCACGCCTTCATGGTGGTGACGTGTCTACTCATCATATACACTTCTGTTACTAGACAATCTCTAATACTATAACGTTAAGTTCAACATATGTTTGTAACCTTCATAAAACATTACGGGACTTTGAAATAAAAATATTATTTACGGATTAAATCGCGGATTTGGTGAAATTTTTCATTTGTGAATTTTCGACGTTTCAATTACTTCACAGCTTTAAAGCTTTATAAGATACGTAAATAACATAGTATAATAGTTTTATTTAAATGTTACATTCGCGTAAATCTAAGAAACCGTTATTGCGGGGCTTATGAATAAAACCGGATGAAAAATTGATTAACTTTGTCCCTAGGCATTAAAATTGACTCGATTAAAATAATCGAGTTCATTCTTGTAACTTTTAAATCAGTGGGTTGCCCAAACAGGATTGTCATGTAAGGCCGAAGTACATCCGTGTCTATTAATAAAGTCGTGGATACCATATCTAAATCTTCGGGCTAAAGTTAATCACTCGTCAATCCGAGTTTCTTTAATAAGACCTTAAAAGAGGGTCATATACCTGACTAGTAACCATTAGCTATAGTCAATGCAGAATTATAAAAGGTAATTGATGTTAGCTGTAGTCCTTCTGTTTAAAGTTTATACTATCATATCAGGCACAAAGTTATTGCTTACCAGGATCAGGATCTTCTAATTTCTCTTTCAACTTGGGGAAGGCAGGTCTTAAGGCCTCGGGATACCTCAAAAATACTTTATACATCATCAATACAGCCTTCATTCTCAAATATGGTTTAGTAGAACTCATCTAAAACCATTAATACATTTTAATAATGAACATGTTTCATAGAATGATGTGTAATGGTAGATAGTTGAGGCTTTCGCGCTAACAGCCGATTAGGTAAATATTTATATGGCTCCCCTTATGGACGATCCTAATCTAAGTGAAAAACAGTAAAACACCATTTCCTGGCCACATGTGTGGTCGCCCAACTGCGTTCTACCCTGATACCAACAATGACTTGGGGTAATCTATGTATTTTGGGACAGAACACATAAGACGAAACTTGCCCTGGTGGCATCAGTGCCACCCGATTTGGGAAAAAGGCGTGATATTTTACACTTGTCTAGTTTATAGTATTACTGTCGGTTAGTTTCTTGTCAACACGTAGGGTTTATCCAAACAGATTATACGTGCAGAATGCTAATCAAATAAAATGATAAACCACAACCCTACTGACAATCATAATTCAATCTCATTAGTGAGAAGGTTCGTGACATAAATGTTACTGTGCTGGGAATCTTTGGTTTACCAACTGGATTTAATTGTGGCATCAAACATTATATACCTACATAATTAAATTATTAACAATCATAATTATTGTACTGAGTTTTTCAATGTTATTCATGGTAAGTTTACCATGGTATGTATGGTAGTTGCGGGTTCAATTCCCAGGACGCACCTGACTTTTAGAGTCATGTGTGTATGGTTAGTTAACCACCACGTACTATAACGGCGAAGGGAAAGATTGTGTGGAAACCTGCATACCATAGCGATTTGTAAGAACTTCTATGGTACCTAAGTACGCCAACCTGCGCAAGGCCAGCGTGGTGGACTATAGGCCTAACTCCTCCCAATCGTAATTTCGGTTCAAGAGGAGGCTCTCGCCTTGGAGTGGGGAGGATATAAGGTGATACAGATAAATTTGTGTTGTTCGGAAAATTGTTTCTGGCATAGCAACAACAAAATCAAAGGAGTGGATGCCCCTAGATATTTTAAATACACAAGAAAGCAGTAATAATTTGAAAACAAATGATTTAGCCTAACATATGAATTATAGGTCTTCATTTTTTCAATCTGGTATAATGAATTAATTTATTTCAAACATGCAAACTAAATAATATGACTCAATAAGCAGATCTTGGTTTGATAACCTTGAAGAAAAATTTACATAGTTGGTTAAGCTTAAGTAAACCATGTTTTGTATGTTCTGAACATTCAAGAATGAACTCTAATTTATTTAATATATAATTTTGGTCACGGTTTTTTAAAAACATTTTAAGAGAACTTAGTACAAAGAAAATATAATTTTTATTTCTGATAATTTGAAAAAGTTTAAATAAGTAAATAATCGCACAATTTTAATTAGTACAAGTAAAACTAGAATACATTGCCAAACATAGATAATATTCATACTGTTAAATAATAGCACATAATCTCTAAACACATGTAAATAATACTCACCAGTGTCATGATATCATTGGCCAGATCTCTGGCTAAGTCATGGGATATGAAACAACTCAAACCACTCAGTGCAAGCCCAGCCTCATATTGATTTTGAGCATTGAGGTCCTTCCGGATCATGTTTGTGGTGAGCATGAGCAATTCCGAATCGGCATGGAAGGACTGGCTGGCAGCTAAGTATCCAATCCTTTTATATGTAAACTTATTTGAGCTCATTACTTCTATAATATTGAATATCGCCCATGATATATCATAACCCAACATTTGTAGCTGAAATATTAAGGATTATGTGTGTTGTATTCTATTGTGAGAAAATTAACATTTTGTGTGATTATACTTTTAATAAATTGATATGAAATCCTCATTTCAAACAGCATATGTAAATCGTTTTTGAATTATTTTTTATTGAACAAGAATTGTAGTAGTAGTAACTACAACCATTTTTATTGGAACATACTTAAAGCATAACTTAATCACTTTTAAATAAAAGTTACATCCAACATTCATAACTGAACAAACCTTTTTTTTACATTTGTTTTAATTGACCTTTCTAGACCATATGGTCTTTTTTTTTTTTTTTATAATGGCCTGGCATATTGGCGGCATTGCACCTGATGGAAAGTGCCAATGCCGCCCAGGCAGAGTATCCATTGGCATCGGACGGCAGTCCCATGCCAATGGAAACAATTATGCCGGCCTGCTTAGGTGCCTCTTCACACCACGGCAGAAGGACCCAGGATTATAGTAGTAGTTAGTCTTTGAAGTAGACAGTTTTTTTTAACTAGAAAAAGAAAATATAAGAACTGTAATAAATCAATAACTCAATATACTTACATATGTTAGTTTTGCTACAGCATTAGACTTAACAGCAATATTATCTTGTCTTAACTCGATCTTTATCTCTTCCATACACTGTGCTATGTACTTTGCCTAAAATAATTGACAAGAAATATATGTAATAACAACCTGGTAAAGGTTGTGGAAAGTCACTGGATGCAGGCTGCCTCCAACATGTCACTGTGGGAATTATTGGGAGAGGCCTATGTTCAGCATTGGACTTCTTTTGGTCTGATGGATAGATGAATTTATGGCTTATCTGCTCCATAAAGTGCCATACTTTTAATATTTTTTTAGTAATGGTAAGCTTTTTTATTATTGGCACATAATTTTCACATGATTACTTGATTATTCAAATTCTTTATTTTAAAAAAATACATTGAGTCACATGTGCTGTCACAATAAGGTTCCACAGTGGGAACTCATCAAAAGCTTATTTTGAATACACACAATTTATTAATTTGCAGCAGTAAACTGTAACTGTTTGTAGGTTTTGATAATTATGAATGCTAAATATGCTGTCCATTATCTAAGTGTTTTGTTCAGCACGAATAGAAACCTTATTGTGAAAAGAAGTAATGATTAATCATCTCAAAAGCACCTCAGTATAAATACTTATTTAGGTCAATGACATTGATTCAAAGAACTTACACTGTAATGTAAATTATATACAGACTACAGCCTGGTAGACTTATATTTGATACATAATTTAATGAACAAATAAACATGAAGTATAGTTTATGAATAATAATGTTTGCACATAAAATGTTCTGGGTAATCCCTAAGTGTGTTTGATGACATGCAGAAATTAATAGTTTTAAATTCTTATTGTTCACATGTTAAATTTAATCATTCAAGAATAGATTTGTCAATAATTCATTATTTACTTTTAGTAAATGTGAAAATTAATATATTTTGACATCATAATTCATTGTTACAAGGGATTATTTATTCATGTTTTATCAAATTATAGATTTAGTGCAATGTTGTTATTGGAAATAAAACAATAAAAAAATTCAAAAAATAAGTTGTTATAGTGCCCTTAATGTTTAGAGTAATTCATTATGTAAAATAAATATAATTATTGTAGTATTTGTGTTGATCTGCATCTGCAGCGAAATGTTTTTAAACTATACTCTCTTAATAAGACAGAATTATTGTTGTAGTTATTGTAACATTAAACATATTATACCTGTATTTATTAACTACATATATATAAAAATATGCTGCTTTAACAGCACATTTTATATGTCTAACTAAATATATGATAATTAGAACCCCCTCTCAGGGGCGATGCTCTCATTACATGGGTACGATTTATGTGGCAATATGAAAGAATCGTGTAAAACAATAATAAGAACTTCAACTTTTGCAAGCATATATCATGGTTACATACAGGATGTTTAGCAAATATCAAAACGGTTAATATGTTAATAAATACCTCATTATCTTTGTTATTTCTGATACCACGGACCAAATCCGTAAGGTTTTTATCGAACATCCTCTCAAAGTTTCCTTTGACTTTCTTTAAAGCCATATTGAAGTTTTTTATTCTTTAACCATTAAGTAATGAGAATTGATGATATATTGACAAAAATCAAAGAAACATGTTAACAAAACTATAAAATTGAAATAATTTTCTAGTATCTACGTCAATGAAGCTGATTATTTGACATTTGCTAAAATTGACAGATAAAATGAGAGTCAAACTCAAGTCCAAGTTATTGCCAACTGTATAGGATATAAATAATTTACGAAAAAAATAATAACAAACTAAAAATCAACTCTGTCCTTGAATCATTTATACACGCATCACGCATGTTTAATATAAAATAATTTATGTACTATTAGAAAATAATAAATTATGTCTCAAAAGTCAAATATCATTGTATTATACTATATACTAATTTTATAGTTGATACATTTTAGTTTAGATTTCTGATTATTTTATCTCTAAATTTATTTTTATCATGTATCATGGAAGCAATTTAATAGTTTATATTTATAATTTTAATCATTTTCGTCATAAAAGATTCAAATTGCATTGATCTCGATTGATCTGTGTTTTTGTCAGGTGTCAATGTCAGCTGGGTGTCAGGGACATACAATGATTATATAAAGATTAAAGTCTCCCCTGTCGGGCGACCGTAAGACGGTCGCGCGCCCGGAAAATCAAAAGTCCGTCACCTGTCACATTTTCCCAGAAGCCGTAAAGTGGTGTCCAGGTTATACAAAGTTTGTATTATTCTCGATAGTTACACAGTTTTTTATAATTTAGATGTTCTTGGGTCGCTCCATTGTGAAAAAATTAATAAAACGTCATTGAAGTCGACAATGCCCGCGAAGTTTGAAATTGTTGTTTATTTCTGAAATAAAATTATTAAACGTGGTGGATTGTTCGTGAAAAGAAGAAAATATCATGGAAAAATAAGTAATTTATCATATTTCAGTGTTATACGTGATGTGTGGTGTGTTTTTAAGTTAAAATGTACGTGTCACCGGGCGGCCATTTTGTGTTAAAATTTGAACCGATATATTATGATGGATATTCCCACATACGTGTATCTAGAATTTGATATATTTGATAACTATCTGTGCCCGCGACTTCGTCCGCTTGGAATTTATCAAAAAAGTTAATTAGTTTATTTCGTTGTTTTTTTTGTTTTTGCATTTTTATTTTTTGTTTTAGCATTTTTATTTTTTGCAATTAATTTTCAGTTTTTTAAATTAGGTTTATTGAAAAATTGCGCATGCGCGTGAGCTGCGCGCTGTACTGGACAGTACTTGGGCATTGCAACATTACTTTATTTTTCTAAATTAAAAGTTTTTTTTCTAAAATAAATGTAGCCTAAGTTACTCCTTATTATATTAGCTAACTGACAGTAACAGTCCCGTCAAAATCGGTTCAGCCATTTCAGGGATTAGCGGGAATAAACAGACAGACAGACAGACAGACAAAAAAAACATTTTCGTTATAGGTATCGTGTATATAACGATATGTAGTTGGTCATTTTATTTTATTTTCACGTTACAAACAGACACTTCAATTTTATTTATATGTATAGATTTCAGTGAATTTAGCTTTCTTGTTTTAACCAATTGGGTATTAGGGTTGGCACTAACACACACATTTATATGTTACCGGAAGTGTATGAAGTCTAGGAATTGTATACAGCTCCTAGGAAATGTATACGATTCCGAAGCTTTTTAGGAAATGTATAAGAATAATGGTTTCTGTAATAAAACACGTTGTTCAAATGAGAGTAATATTTTTTATCACAGGTAACAATCATAGCGTTAAATTCTATAATACTTAACCTAACTTAATTTTTTTTCTCGCTGGGAAAATCCCTTTACGGATCATCCCACCCCCGAAGGGGCGAGGGTGTGTCGGACTCACCGGTGCGCCTTCCGGCCCAGCGAGACGTGGAACTGGGTCGAGTCCCTATCGTAGTCTGCGCACCGAAATACCGACTAAAAACCCCGCGTTGGCCACCATCGGTGCACTTTGGAGACGGCCCCGGGATACCGCTCAACAGACGCGCCAGGACCGCCTCCTTGTGCACTGCCGCGTGCTTAGCGAACCCAAACCTAACCTAACCTAACCTACACGCATTGACCTTTTACGCCGCACTAGCGCGAGCGCGCCGAGCGCCCGATCGGATGATGCAATACCCTCCCCTCGCTCCGCTATCCCCGCTTACCCCTTGATATCTAAAATATCTTACATTTCCGATTACTATTTAGGAAATGTATAGATTTCCTAGGAAATGTGTCTAATGTTATTTATTTCACATATTTCCGGGCGATTTTAGGAATTACATAGATTTCCTAGGAATTGCATACAATGACGGATTACATACATTTCCGTTAACATATATATGTATGTATGTATAATCCCTATAATGGTAAGAATCCCCGGGTTGGCCCCGCCTACGACCCCCGACGACGACTGGCCCTGGTAACACATAACATACGTACTATGAGAACAGACGAGAAGATTGTCGAACTGAAAGAAGAATTGAGCAGGTTACACTGGGACATTTTGGTGTTATCGGAAGTCCGAAGTATCAGAGAGGATACGATAACCTTGAAGTCTGGTAACCTGCTCCTCTGCCGGGGGGACAACCAACAGTCCCGAGAAGGTGTCGGATCTCTTGTCCACAGGTCTCTCATCAACAACATCGTATCCATCGAAAGTGTGTCGAGCAGGGTAGTGTACCTTATACTCAGAATATCAAAAGGGTATTCGTTGAAGGTCATACAGGTATACGCGCCGACTTCGACACACCCAGATGAAGAAGTAGAGGAGATGTATGAGGACATAAGTCGGGCCATACATACTTCCAAAACCTACTTCAATGTTGTTATGGGAGACTTCAACGCAAAGTTGGGCAAGAGAAGCGATGCAGAGTTGAAAATGGGGCAATTTGGACATGGGTAACGGAACCTCAGGGGTCAGAGGCTGGCCGACTTTCTAGAAAAAGAGGGACTCTTTGCGATGAACTCATTTTTCCAGAAGCCGCCTCACAGGAAATGGACCTGGCTGAGTCCTAACGGTTCTACGAGAAATGAGATAGATTTCATCTTCACGACGAATAGACGGATGTTCAGAGACGTCTCTGTGAGATCTACAGGGTGAAAACCGATAATGATCACCGAATGGATAGGGGCACATTGAATATCAAAGTCGAATTAGAAAGTCGTCGCTTGATGAAGTCTATGCTCCGACCATTTTTTTTTTTATAATGGCCTGGCATAGTGGCGGCATTGCACCTGATGGTAATTGCCAATGCCGCCCAGGCAGAGTATCCATTGGCATCGGACGGCAGTCCCATGCCAATGGAAACAATTATGCCGGCCTGCTAAGGTGCCTCTTCACACCACACCTTCACACACACCTACTCGCGCCCATATCCAAAACCCCGAGAGCTTTCAACTCGAGCTTACAAATCGCTTTGATTGTCTAAAAGAAAACCTTGCATTGGAACAGTGTTGAACAGCGGTTTCGTAGAAGCTGTCCATACAGTGGGATCTAAGTATTTTAGACCTCGCCGTAGAGATAGACCACAAAAACTCTCGATCCACACTCTTGACTTCAAGGCCGAACGTCGATCTTTGACGCTGCAGTCCTCTGATCACGCCGAAGTATATCGGCGGCTCTATAGAGGGATCTAGAAGTCCTTGCGACACGATGTCCGTGCTCACAATACTGTGAACATTAATTCGGTGGAACGGAAGCCCCAAAGTGTTTGCAAGAGACTTGTCTATTGGGCAAAGCCAGTTGTCTAGGCTGAAAACGGCCGATGGCCGCGTACTATCGACAAGGGCAAAGGTATTAAGAGAGATCGAGAGGTTCTACGGACAGCTTTACACCTCGGTTGTCAAACCTACTGTTAGCTCGGCCGAAGACCCGAGAGCTGAATTGATCTGACACTTTAGCGATGATATCCCGAACATCAGCCTGTGTGAGATTGAGATGGCCCTCAAGCAACTTAGAAACAACAACGCCGGGTGAGGACGGATTCACTTCAGAGCTTCTGAAAGTGGGCGAAACGCCGATACATCAGTATCAAGTCTATCAGTAGTAAGGACTATCAAGTCCTTCAGAGGCTCTTCAATTCGTTCTCCTCGAAGGCTCGACGCCAGAACCACGTTCCTGCTCCATGCCTCTGGCGTTCAGCCCTCTGTTCTGCAAAAAAGGTGATAACACTTTGCTGAAGAACTACAGTCCCATTTCGCTCCTGAGCCATGTCTATAAGTTGTTTTCGAGGGTCATCACAAATCATCGCGAACGCAAGTTTGATGATATATACAAAAAACCGAAGAATATAACTTGCCGCTTTGCTTAGCGTTTGTGGGCTATGAGAAAGCCTTCGATTCGATCGAGACCTGGGCTGTGCTACAGTCTCTTCAGCAGTCCCACATAAACTATCAGTACATTGAAGTGTTGAGGTGTATATACAACAACGCCACTATGTCGGTCCGAGTACAAGATCAGATCACGAAGGTGATTCCACTACATAGAAGCGTAAGACAGGGAGATGTTATATCTCCGAAATTGTTCACTGCCGCGCTAAAAACGCCTTCAAGCTCTTGCAGTGGAAAAGATTTGGCATCAATATCGACGGCGAGTATATTACTCACCTTCGATTTGCCGTCGATATTGTAGTCTTGGCAGGATCGCTGAAAGACCTTAGCACTATGCTCGAAGACCTTAATCGAATCTCCCAACAGGTGGATCTTAAAATGAACATGGACAAAACGAAGATCTTGTCGAATATCTATGTTGTGCCCACCCCCATTGGAGTTGGGGGCTCAACTCTCAAAGTCACTCAACGAGCCATGGAGAGGGCTAGGCACGGTGTTACCCTACGAGATCGAATTAGAAATAAGGAGATCCGTAGAAGAACAAAGGTTACCGACACAAGATTGGCAAGTTGAAGTGGCAATGGGCCGGGCATATAGTTCGTAGAACCGATGACCGTTTTGGCCGAAAGGTTCTTGAGTGGAGGCCATGTACAGCCAAGTGAAATGTCGGACGCCTGCCTACAAGGTGGACGGACGATCTAGCTAAGGTTGCAGGAAGTCGCTGGATGCAGGCAGCTTCCATCAGGTCATTGTGGAGATCCTTGAGGGAGGCCTATGTTCAATAGTAGTCTTCCTACAGATCTTTCTTTAGAAAACGAAGATCGGGTTGTTTACCCTCTGTGCCCCAAAGCGGGCTCGACCTGTATCCAATTTTTGGCCGAATATCCGGCCACTGTCGCTGGCAAGAGTAAGTTGCTGCGCCTATGTGTGGTGTGCAAGGAATGGACGCACACATTATGACCCGCCTGCAACGTTCCTCTGTGCGTGTTTAGGCGAGGCTTTTTCTATATTTTTTTCTATTGTACTGTATATTAAACTTTATTATTAATTATATTTTAAAATTATAATTAATTTTATTTTAAAATTACAATTAATTTTATTTTAAAATTAATATGTATTTCATTACTCGAACGAAGCCATATCCATGTTAGTCTAGACAACGAATTCGATTTTTTCAAAGAAATGTTGGCATGAAAATTCGCGAATTCCGCCATTTTGAAAAGCGGACAGTCAAGGACATTCGCGATTTCCGCCATTTTACATGACCGACAGGACAGTGGTTAATATAATTCTTTTATCATTGGGGACATATAATGATGTGCCAACTCGGACTAAACACTACTCGAGATGAAATTCAGGTAGCTCGAATTGAACTCGAGCTAGGAGGAAGAAACTGAGTGTATGATTGGCGCAAATTACTTTTTTACATAATTGTTTTTACATTAAATTCTGTTAGAACAATTATCATTCTTTAACTTCGGAGGTGGGATTGAAATAAAGGTTTTTGTGCAGGACGAAGACTAGTTTTAATAGTTATAAGTTAGTTTTGTATTATGTTCCTATATAAATGATTTGTAAATGTTCTTATGTTCTTGAATAAATAAAGTAAATCGTTCCCTCTAGTAATAAGCTTATACAAAATGTCGATGACATAAGTTCTTTCCTTTGGACCACATAAATCGTACAAATCTTTAATTATTAGTTTATAGATTTGAAATTGTCAGTATTTATTCCTAAATATTTATTCATTGATTGAAATAATAAAAATTGTTTATTTTTATTTTGTTGTAATTTTCAACCACCAATTACCTACCCTTATTCGTAATTTTTTAAATACAATCACAATTTTTGATTGTAATGGATTACGCTATACCTACCAGTACCTTTAACTATACAAATCTCGTCGTAATTAAGGATATTTTCTTAAAAATCTACCATAAACTATAATTTGGTTTCTCAACCAAACACTATAAAAAAGGATAACAGCTTTGCATGTCTCGATCGCTAAAATTTCATTAATGCAAAATCAATAAATACATTAAAAAACTAGGTATAACAATGTTAACATTTGATAGGACTAAGTCATTTATATTCCATTCATGTTATTACACGTAGATAGTAACTTATTTATTGGCCCCCGCGCTGTTTTAAACCGGTTAACATCTGTATCAAATATCGTCTGGACAAGACCTTACATGGGCGGCCATCTTTCAAGCTTTTTTTCACCAGTGTTGCCAACTTAGTGGATTTTCCACAAAATCTGGTAGTTTGGTCCTGGTCGGGAAACATTGCTTTTAGTGGATTTTAAATGGTTTGGGGGCTGGCGAAAATTATTGAAAAGCTGCCATTATCAAATCCGACACATCATTGTTTATTGAAAATATGATGTCATATATTGTAATCAAATATCCAAAAATAGACTAGGACGAATTTCCGTGCTTTCCGGCGTTTTTGCCATACCTATTACTGGAATCAAGTATAACAGCTTACACAATAGGTCCCATTTAAATGTAATAATGAATTCCGTGGTGCTTTACAGCTGGCTTCTCGGCTGTAAAAGTCTTTTTGGGAGGTCATTTACCTCATTAGTTCAATGTTTTGTCACCCGCTTTGCACGGAGGGAAGTGGACATTATTTATTTCCAACTTCTCCTATTAATTTAACTTTCTGATTCATTTCGTTGCGGGTTAAAGACAAGTTAGACATTCCCGGAGACTCGCCGAGCTTCAATGCTTGGTGTCATTACATTGCGTGCCACTGTTGATCCTGGCTTACAGGAGTTGCAGTGCCGGGTGTGAGGGCGGGACAGTCTCCTAAATATCCAAAAATGTAATAAAATAAATAAATAAATACACCCAGCAGTGACATTTATAGTCTCGACCCCACACAAAGAACTAGTCTTGTGTCGTGGGTATCAGGAACTACAACAGACTTTTCGGTCTCACTAATAGCCAGACCCGAAACAAATACCTCTACTTCACACAGATATTTGTTTCGGTGCGGGAATCGAACCCGAACAATATTATGTTAATATATTAATTAGGAAATAGGAATATTAATAATTAGGATTAATGTTTAAAAAATGTTCCAAAAAAAAACTGAAATACAAACTGAAAATATGACTTCCTGACATCTATTGGCGAATAATGATGTGTTAAGCCATTCTATGCATGCCCAGCACTAATTGTGTAACAGCGCCATCTACCGATAAATATAGAGGTACCCAGCGTTAATTGTGTAACAGCGACTGTCTGCGCCCCGGGCCGCCATGTTGTTTACAACAAATGCGTCGATAGATTTACTTGTATTTTCTTTTAGTGAATTTGCAAATGTAATGACGGTCATTAAATGACCAGAAAGGATTGCTTTGTGCAGTCCCTATGTCCTCTTGTTAGCTTCAATCTTTAAAACTACGCAACGGATTTTGATGCGGTTTTTTTAATAGATAGAGTGATTCAATAGAAAGGTTTACATGTATAATAACATCCATTAAATAGTGGAGAAACATTGTTATTTATGAGGTTTCTAATGTGATGTCGTTAATTATCAATTTTTTTCCGCTTACATTGCACACGCAGGCTGAACCCTACGAGATTTATCAAAATAATGTACTATATATTTGTACACATTGAAAAGGTCTACAGAAAACTCCGCGATGGTGTATGTCTATCTCTTATGGATATCCCACAATAACATTTTTTGTCCTTTACTTTTTACGACAAATAATGGCTAATTTTCGAAGCGATTTTAACCAATACAGCATTCATCCTTGTCCAATTAAATAGCTTAAAAACATTGTTGATTTAATATAGATCTATGTGGTCCTTTACAGCACAAGATTTAAATGAATATTTTCGAAGATATTACAGATTTAAAATTGCGGGACGTAGCGCTTGCGGCGGTACTAGCCGGCTGGGGCGGCGCGGCGGCAGCGTGCCTATATAGGAATGTTTATATGTATAATAATAATACGTACATATTATTGTACAGAAATCTATTTGTACCCGGGCGAAGCTGGGCCGGGCCGCTAGTTTAACAATAAAACTAGTTATTATATATATATCAGTCTTCCCAAAATAATATCTGGAGAATTAAAGAGTGCGTGCACCCAACAAACGAATCGCGTTATCCATATTCAAGTTACTCTATCACTCTTTCGCTTGATGTTTTCATCTACCGCGATAACAAACTCGAATTAGGAAGAAAGTAACTCGAGATAACTCGAATTAGACACAAGTCGAGTTGACACATCTCTACTAACATTTGACGGTAGCATAGCCACTCACACGTCCACGTCACTGTCACTTATTTTGACAGAAATCTTCCGATTCCCGCGTTTTCAATATTCATAAACATAAAGCATTATATCCTAGTACCTATTCTAGCTACAGGGAAATAAAAAATACCTTTAAGTATCTAAAACTAGGCAGAATTATTAGATGTGACAATTATTTTACAAATATAATTCAAATGTGTTGTAAACAAATAATAAAAATTCTATACAGATCGAATTTCAATGGTTTTTCATTTTCAAATCATGTTTTCACCCATTAAATCATATTACATACCAATAAAATCCATTTGTAAATAAAGTATATACTATAAGCTTTCTTTTGATATCCATATTTTAGTACTTAAAGTTATTCTTATTTATCCACTCACACGTCCACGTCACTGTCACTTATTTTGACAGAAATCTTCCGATTCCCGCGTTTTCAATATTCATAAACATAAAGCATTATATCCTAGTACCTATTCTAGCTACAGGGATATAAAAAATACCTTTAAGTATCTAAAACTATGCAGAATTATTAGATGTGACAATTATTTTACAAATATAATTCAAATGTGTTGTAAACAAATAATAAAAATTCTATACAGATCGAATTTCAATGGTTTTTCATTTTCAAATCATGTTTTCACCCATTAAATCATATTACATACCAATAAAATTCATTTGTAAATAAAGTATATACTATAAGCTTTCTTTTGATATCCATATTTTAGTACTTAAAGTTATTCTTATCTTATAAAAAGCCAAAAAAATATACCCATAATCACATAACCAATTTTTGCTACGTTTGCGTTTTGCCATTATTGCTTAGTGACTCCCGAGTTCCGGGTTACGATTTAATGTTGCCAAGTAAGAACGAGATGTAAGAAAATAACACCTGGATGATCGATGAACTATGATCGGTATTTTTTTTTTGTTTAATTATTTGTTTTAGATATCATATTTAAATACAAATTACATACTGGTGAAATGATGAAATATGATTTTATAGACTATGTATGTAAGGGGCGTGCGCTCCTTGTAGGCAGAAATGCAGTGCTTTACTTGCCATACACAGATATTTTAATAAAACATTCGTACGTTTTAGATGACTTTAATTAATAGTAAATAAAAGAATAAACAAAATATCATAATATAAAAACGCCTAATATTTTATAAATAGCACGTATTTGCAAGCACACTAACATTATATTTGCCAGGAATTTAATGACAATGGCGCTGCAAAATAATGTATCCACAGACCAAGTAGTACTACAGACGGCCGACTCGCTTAACCCCTAGACTAGGGATGAGATATACTTGCAAAATAAAGTACCAGGGCTTCTAAGTACGAGTACGTAAAATACTAGGGTTCAAAACCAGGGTCTAAAATATTGTAAAAGTATTTTGTAAGTATGAGTCGGCAACCCTTCGCGTCCCAGCCGCGGCGCAGCGTCTATAAAATACTTGCATAGGAATTCAATTCGTATTCATAACAAATGAGGAGCAAAAACGCATAAATAAAAAAAATACTTTGTAAGTATTTTCTATTCACGAATATGATTGTGATTTTTATTTATACTAAGTTAAGGATAGTTTTTCTATGGAAGTATTTTTATGTATAGTGTTCCAAGTTCCTCGCGCACCGACGTATAGCGGCGCCTAAATTTGAAAATACTTGCATAGGAATTCAACCCGTATTTACATGTGTAGTTTCCAGATCTCTTCGCGCATCGACGTACTTTCATACTTATAAGTATTTTCTGCTCGTACCAGGGCGCCGTAATTCGAAGTGAATACCTGGTTTTAAAACCTGGTATCGTAAATACTCGTTTGTCATGACTGTAGACGGTTAGACAGTCGGAAACGCCAGGCGCAGCTTCAAGCAAAAAGTAACCTACTGTCATTGAAATAGGGTTCATTTTAGTGTGATATAAAAAAAAATTGCAAAATAATGCAATTGATGTAACTTTTTTCAAATACAGATATTAGTATTTGTGTAGATTAGAAATAAAACCCTTCAAATGATATAAACAACTATTTATTTCATTTCATTTATACATTCAAAAGTATTCGTCGAAATATACAAATGTGTTTATTACAAATATGACATCTTAAGTTGAAATAAAGTACACTTTTGCCTTACGTAGCTACAATTTTACCAAGGTTCCCAACTGGGCGTACCTGAATGGGAGGTACCAAAGATACGAAAAAATGTAAAGCCTCTTATATTGGATTATATTTACATAAGCATGTGTACTATGTTATAAGTAATAGAAATCTTTCATCATAAATAAAATTAGATATTATTAAAATTCTGACATTTGGTACATTGACTTTACACATTATTCATTTAAATATTTATATGAAACTAATATGAAGGGGTAGTAAATAAACACAAAAACGAAATCGAACAAACATGAATTTAGATAATAATAAACATTTTCAATTGATTAATTAGGATGCAACAACAATACATGTATTTATAAAATTACGAAGTGTCTACTGTTTGTGATTGTTACATTCATAGAAATCAAACAAATATTTGGAGAGAGTATTTACATTTTTGATTATTGAATTGATGAGTAATGATTTCTTATAAGTTACGAGCATTATTTTCCAAATATTCAATTGTTTCCTTGACGTCACTTACACTGCACGTTTAATACACGTATTCACTGCACATTAATCACTGCATAAAGCAATCCTTTCTGGTCATTTAATGACCGTCATTACATTTGCAAATTCACTAAAAGAAAATACAAGTAAATCTATCGACGCATTTGTTGTAAACAACATGGCGGCCCGGGGCGCAGACAGTCGCTGTTACACAATTAACGCTGGGTACCTCTATATTTATCGGTAGATGGCGCTGTTACACAATTAGTGCTGGGCATGCATAGAATGGCTTAACACATCATTATTCGCCAATAGATGTCAGGAAGTCATATTTTCAGTTTGTATTTCAGTTTTTTTTTGGAACATTTTTTAAACATTAATCCTAATTATTAATATTCCTATTTCCTAATTAATATATTAACATAATATTGTTCGGGTTCGATTCCCGCACCGAAACAAATATCTGTGTGAAGTAGAGGTATTTGTTTCGGGTCTGGCTATTAGTGAGACCGAAAAGTCTGTTGTAGTTCCTGATACCCACGACACAAGACTAGTTCTTTGTGTGGGGTCGAGACTATAAATGTCACTGCTGGGTGTATTTATTTATTTATTTTATTACATTTTTGGATATTTAGGAGACTGTCCCGCCCTCACACCCGGCACTGCAACTCCTGTAAGCCAGGATCAATAGTGGCACCCAATGTAATGACACCAAGCATTGAAGCTCGGCGAGTCTCCGGGAATGTCTAACTTGTCTTTAACCCGCAACGAAATGAATCAGAAAGTTAAATTAATAGGAGAAGTTGGAAATAAATAATGTCCACTTCCCTCCGTGCAAAGCGGGTGACAAAACATTGAACTAATGAGGTAAATGACCTCCCAAAAAGACTTTTACAGCCGAGAAGCCAGCTGTAAAGCACCACGGAATTCATTATTACATTTAAATGGGACCTATTGTGTAAGCTGTTATACTTGATTCCAGTAATAGGTATGGCAAAAACGCCGGAAAGCACGGAAATTCGTCCTAGTCTATTTTTGGATATTTGATTACAATATATGACATCATATTTTCAATAAACAATGATGTGTCGGATTTGATAATGGCAGCTTTTCAATAATTTTCGCCAGCCCCCAAACCATTTAAAATCCACTAAAAGCAATGTTTCCCGACCAGGACCAAACTACCAGATTTTGTGGAAAATCCACTAAGTTGGCAACACTGGTGAAAAAAGCTTGAAAGATGGCCGCCCATGTAAGGTCTTGTCCAGACGATATTTGATACAGATGTTAACCGGTTTAAAACAGCGCGGGGGCCAATAAATAAATTACTATCTACGTGTAATAACATGAATGGAATATAAATGACTTAGTCCTATCAAATGTTAACATTGTTATACCTAGTTATTTAATGTATTTATTGATTTTGCATTAATGAAATTTTAGCGATCGAGACATGCAAAGCTGTTATCCTTTTTTATAGTGTTTGGTTTAGAAACCAAATTATAGTTTATGGTAGATTTTTAAGAAAATATCCTTAATTACGACGAGATTTGTATAGTTAAAGGTACTGGTAGGTATAGCGTAATCCATTACAATCAAAAATTGTGATTGTATTTAAAAATTACGAAGAAGGGTAGGTAATTGGTGGTTGAAAATTACAACAAAATAAAAATAAACAATTTTTATTATTTCAATCAATGAATAAATATTTAGGAATAATACTGACAATTTCAAATCTATAAACTAATAATTAAAGATTTGTACGATTTATTTAGTATTTTATTTTTATTTGGCCCAGCATAGTAGCCCGGCACAGTGCCTCTGCCTCTGCCTCGGCTTTTGCCTCTGCCTCTGCCCGGGCCTCGGTCTCCCCCATTTCCGCGCTGCCCGCTCAATGTAAAGTTCAAGTTAACTCTTAGCACTAGTGATGGTTTTTTATTTGCTTAATTGATACAAACTATGCATGCACCCTATCACTGAAATAAAAAAATAAAACACTCACGAGCATTCTTGCTTTTCCATTGATGACATAAAATTGAAAATGTATTTTATTAATTTTCTTTTTTATTTCAATAAATTTGTCCAATTGTAATACTAGTTTTGTATCAGAATAACTACGTTAGTAAAGCCGGGTACAATTTATAAGATGCGGCTGATGAACGCAGCTGAAGATATTTAGAAAATTGAAGATTCTGCCGCGCCGCGTCCAAGAGACCCTGAATATTGTACCACTCTTCAGCCGCGTCCGGCAGTCTTATAATTTGTTTGTGGCTTAATAGTAGATCATTTCAATGTTCGGATTATTCGCAGTCGCGCATCTATACTTTATCGTAATGTACGTAACGGTTTGCGGTCCCTGATGGCGGCTTCCATTCCGTATATATATATTTTTTAATAGCCTAGATTGTGTCCCACTGCTGGGCAAAGGCTTCCCCTTTATCATTCCATTTGACCCTGTCCTCGGCGAGCTCTTGTGGTTTTGGCTCGAATGTATCCAACTCGTCTTTCCACGGTTTGGATGCATATTTAGAGGAAATATTGAAATATTTAAACTAAATTAATAAATTAATTCTTTGATATTGAAAATTTAAATCACCATATAATTGGCTTCATCATACTTAATTTATAACAATCACATCCAACATCAAACATACCACACATTCTAGTTTGAACAAAAACTTTGGAACGCAAACTCTGATCTTACAAAAAATGGCGCGCGACTTTCTACGGAATACTGGAAATCAATTAAAATATTGAATTGTTTTGATATATTTTCAATTATCAAATGGCACCTATTTATTCTTTATGATATGTTTTCTCTCTCTAACACTTTATTTATCATTTTTTCATAGAATTAACACAGAAATATTTAATGAAAACCGACAAACAACGACCGTGATTTACTTTCGTGTCTAAAAAACTTCGTGTAAGTTTATAATATAATCACGCGTAATAAGCATAAGCCATATTCGGCTTATTTTTAGATAATTGATAATTATTAATGTAAAGGTATCTTTTAATAAACTATATAACAACAATAAGAGAGTTAAAAATCAATATTTACATTTTTAAAAAATCCTGCGCACCACTCGTCATTGTTTTTAAACACACACGAGTTTGCCTGTTTTTTTTTAAATATGCCTATTGCTAATGTATTTTTGGCCAATGTTACATTAAAGGTACTTTATTCAAGCATTATATATATTTTTTTCATAACGCTTTTTATAATATATTTTGAATTTAGGACGCTTTTTCATTACTAGTGTATTTTCCTATAAAAATGACAGCTTACGTCAAAATTGGGGGTCGGGACGTTTGAGTGGTTATAAAAAACCAAAAAAATATACCCATAATCACATAACCAATTTTTGTTACGTTTGCGTTTTGCCATTATTGCTTAGTGACTCCCGAGTTCCGGGTTACGATTTAATGTTGCCAAGTAGGAACGAGATGTAAGAAAATAACACCTGGATGATCGATGAACTTTGATCGGTATTTTTTTTTTGTTTAATTATGTGTTTTAGAAATCAAATTTAAATACAAATTACATACTGGTGAAATGATGAAATATGATTTTATAGACTATGTATGGAAGGGGCGTGCCCTCCTTGTAGGCAGGAATGCAGTGCTTTACTTGCCATACACAGATATTTTAATAAAACATTCGTACGTTTTAGATGACTTTAATTAATAGTAAATAAAAGAATAAACAAAATATCATAATATAAAAACTCCTAATATTTTATAAATAGCACGTATTTGCAAGCACACTAAAGCTGAAACACATTGTAGGTTTTTGTCTTACGCATAGAGTAAAGAGTACAAAACTATGGTAAAGAGCACATCTTACATGGTTCGTACGGGTCGTCAGAGGGCCCACGTACGTTTTTATTTTTTAATTTCATTGACAAAGGACGGTTTTCTCGTCTGCCAATGACTAAGCTTTTAGGGATGGAAGAGTCGATTTTTATGTACTCTTTATCTCATCTCTATATAAACAAATAAATAATATATTTTATTAAATGAAATCAATCCTAGTTGGCGCTTATTATAAACAGTTCTTATCTGTGATAACCTGTGGTACTATCACATTCGAGTTTGCAACTGTTTTATTGTCAAAAACAATGATTCAATTAACATTAAATCACACATCAATCAATTATATAATACTGTGATTGATTAAATTCTGTACACAAACATAGATTACATATTGAGAATAAATTTACTGTGGAAAAATGTTAAGCAACAATGCCGTGTACACATATTAGAAATACTTATGTATAAAATGTGTGAATTCCAAAGTGGGCAAGATCGTGTTTCGAGCACACGTCTTGTTCTTGTTGTCTTTTTTTTATATATTTCTACTACCAGTGTCATTTTAAAAGAAAACAAAAAAGAGACTACCTGAAGACAAATAACAAGGTTAACTTTTTCCTATTATAATTCCTAAAACAGCGCGTGTATTTTGAAATTTTAATATCAATAATTTAATATTTGATTGTATAAAAAATTACTCCGTTATCTTTAGTATGATACTTTATTATCTTTAGTACAAATAGGTACTCACTATTTGTTCCCATACTTCTTACTTTAAGTGAGCATATTTGTATTCTTTACATTTAACATTATAAATAATTTCTCTATTACGCACATACTCTGATTGTTTTTCTTCCATTTTTTAAATGAACGCACAGACGAACTTTTGGCTAATTACTGATAATTAAATAAATAAATACACTTAACAGTCACATACATAGTCCTGACCCCACATTAAGATCAATTAAGTGTTGTGTCGTGGGTATCGGGAACTACGAGAGACTTTTCGGTCTCTCAAACATCCAGACCCGAGACCAATACTTACTGGGTCTCACAAACATTGTCTCGGTGCGGGGCTCGAACCCGTGGCCTCTCGTTTCACAGGCGGCGTCTAACCAACTGCACCACGGAGGCTGTCAATTACGTCCAGTCTAGTATTTACAAACAACTGGTCAAAGAACTGCGGTGTTTATTTCTGTTAAGTCAAGTTAGATTACCAGCAACACCTCATGTAAATAATTAGAAATGTCCAAATTGTATTCAACAATTTTAATTTGTATGCAGATTGAATAAAGAAAATTATACCTTGTACGTATTATAAATTCTAATTTAATTGTAAGTTTTAAGAAATTTTATATTAGTTTGGCTTAAAAAGCTGGTAGCCATATTTACAAAATCTATTGTTGTGTAAACTCAAGTTTGTCCACAATCGCAAATCACTCAAAAGCGCTGTGGTGCACGGAGAAATTGTTACTTTTTTCTCTCTTCAAATTTAATTACATTGGACATTACTATCATTACTACTATTGGACTACTAGTATAAATGTACATTGTATAAATTATGAAAGAATATTTTAATGAAAGCGTTGTAGATATTTTTTACTTTCATTTCTAGTTCCTAATTTCACCACTTGTCAATTTATGTTAGTTGCGCTGTATGTCTCAGACGTTTTTTGTTTTTCAAGGTCATGCCCTCGAATTTCGACCGACAGTGTGCACACAACAAAAGAATCTATTGTTCAGATCGCTGTAAGACGCGTTGCTCTAGTATTTATGGCCGCTTCTTTACTCTATGCGTAAGACAAAAACCTACAGTTTGTTTTCAGCATAATGCTTCAAAAACAAAAAACGTCTGAGACATACAGCGCAACTAACATAAATTGACAAGTGGTGAAATTAGGAACTAGAAATGAAAGTAAAAAATATCTACAACGCTTTCATTAAAATATTCTTTCATAATTTATACAATGTACATTTATACTAGTAGTCCAATAGTAGTAATGATAATAATGTCCAATGTAATGAAATTTGAAGAGAGAAAAAAATAACAATTTCTCCGTGCACCACAGCGCTTTTGAGCGATTTGCGATTGTGGACAACTTGAGTTTACACCACAATCGGTTTTGTAAATATGGCTACCAGCTTTTTAAGCCAAACTAATATAAAATTTCTTAAAACTTACAATTTAATTAGAATTTATAATACGTACAAGGTATAATTTTCTTTATTCAATCTGCATACAATTTAAAAATTTTGAATACAATTTGGACATTTCTAATTATTTACATGAGGTGTTGCTGGTAATCTAACTTGACTTAACAGAAATAAACACCGCAGTTCTTTGACCAGTTGTTTGTAAATACTAGACTGGACGTAATTGACAGCCTCCGTGGCGCAGTTGGTTAGGCGCCGCCTGTGAAACGAGAGGCCACGGGTTCGAGCCCCGCACCGAGACAAATGTTTGTGAGACCCAGTAAGTATTGGTCTCGGGTCTGGATATTTGAGAGACCGAAAAGTCTCTCGTAGTTCCCGATACCCACGACACAACACTTAATTGATCTTAATGTGGGGTCAGGACTATGTATGTGACTGTTAAGTGTATTTATTTATTTAATTATCAGTAATTAGCCAAAAGTTCGTCTGTGCGTTCATTTAAAAAATGGAAGAAAAACGATCAGAGTATGTGCGTAATAGAGAAATTATTTATAATGTTAAATGTAAAGAATACAAATATGCTCACTTAAAGTAAGAAGTATGGGAACAAATAGTCAGTACCTATTTGTACTCAAGATAATAAAGTATCATACTAAAGATAACGGAGTAATTTTTATACAATCAAATATTAAGTTATTGATATTAAAATTTCAAAATACACGCGCTGTTTTAGGAATTATAATAGGAAAAAGTTAACCTTGTTATTTGTCTTCAGGTAGTATCTTTTTTGTTTTCTTTTAAAATGACACTGGTAGTAGAAATATATAAAAAAAAGACAACAAGAACAAGACGTGTGCTCGAAACACGATCTTGCCTACTTTGGAATTCACACATTTTATACATAAGTATTTCTAATATGTGTACACGGCATTGTTGCTTAACATTTTTCCACAGTAAATTTATTCTCAATGTGTAATCTATGTTTGTGTACAGAATTTAATCAATCACAGTATTATATAATTGATTGATGTGTGATTTAATGTTAATTGAGTCATTGTTTTTGACAATAAAACAGTTGCAAAATAAGAACTGTTTATAATAAGCGCCAACTAGGATTGATCTCATTTAATAAAATATATTATTTATTTGTTTATATAGAGATGAGATAAAGAGTACATAAAAATCGACTCTTCCATCCCTAAAAGCTTAGTCATTGGCAGACGAGAAAACCGTCCTTTGTCAATGAGATTAAAAAAATAAAAACGTACGTGGGCCCTCTGACGACCCGTACGAACCATGTAAGATGTGCTCTTTACCATAGTTTTGTACTCTTTACTCTATGCGTAAGACAAAAACCTACAATGTGTTTTCAGCATAGTAAGTAATCACCAACATATACCTACCATTTCTAATTCATGGCTAATTCAACAAGTTCCATTTGACATTTCATACTTTTATCATAAATAACTTTGTGCAGACGTAACTCACACAATTTCAATAAAACTTTCCGTAAAACCATGGAATTATGAAGCTTTTCTTATTTTATCACAGGATTTACAATCCATAATAACTACATTTAAATTTAAATCCTTTAAATAAAACAAAATAACCATTTTAAACAACATACTTTTTTACTAGACGTCATTACAAAGTTTTAAAAAGTACTGTATTATCAGCTCATAACAAGCATACTATCAACGAACAACTATCAATAAATAATGTAATAATAATTTTAATAAAAGGCAATAATTTAACAATTTAATAATTTTACAATAATTTTGTGTATGTGGTGGCCTGTTGGTAAAAGTACTGCTGAGACGCGGCTGCCCACATGTTCACGGTGGTCGCGGGTTCGAATCCCAGGGTAGACCTCTGACTTTTCGGAGTCATGTGTGTATTGATAGTCAATCACCAAGCACTAAAACGGTGAAGGAAAACATCGTGAGGAAACCTGCATACCATAGGGATTCATAAGAATTTCTATGGTATGTAAGTCCGCCAACCCGCACTAGGCCAGTGTGGTGGACTATATGGCCTAACCACTCTCAATCGTATTCTCGATTGTAGAGTAGGCCCGTGCCCTGCAGTGGGACGTATATGGGCTGATACAGAGTGTGTATTGATATTCAATCACCACGCACTAAAATGGTGAAGGAAAACATCGTGAGGAAACCTGCATACCATAGCCATTTATAAGAATTTCTATGGTATGTAAGTCCGCCAACCCGCACTAGGCCAGCGTCGTTCCATACACTGCTGATAAAGCGTTGGCGCTACTTGTTTCTCTAAATTTGTTGAAGTTACAATATATAAACCTAAGAGAATCAGCAAGCGAAAAAGGCTTTCAATTGTATCCTTCGTATTATAAATCTGTCATAGTACATATACAAGTTTTCCTTGGTTTTTGTTAATTATTAGTTTAATTTATTTTATTTGTGTCAAATTTACTGAAGATAATCGTAAAAAGAGTTTTGGGAAATATTGATTTTTATCTTTTCTTTCGAACTGCATAACTGAAAAAATTGCAGGTCGATACAGACGTTTGAAGTATACAAGAATAGTAGAACAGACCAAGATTCAGAAAAATAAGGTTTCAACGCAGGATCTTGCAGGATTTCGTAGAAATTTAGGGTTTTATAGTGCGTTCCATACATCAAAAATATAAAATATTTTTTTTATCCGAATTATAGGGTTAAACAAAAATGTACAAAGAATGAATATTGTAAGGAATGATAATATCAAACCGTTGGCGCCAAAATAAATTCTGTATCAGCCCATATACGTCCCACTGCAGGGCACGGGCCTCCTCTACAATCGAAAGTACGATTGAGAGTGGTTAGGCCATATAGTCCACCACGCTGGCCTAGTGCGGGTTGGCGGACTTACATACCATAGAATTTTTATAAATCGCTATGGTATGCAGGTTTCCTCACGATGTTTTCCTTCCCCGTTTTAGTGCGTGGTGATTGACTATCAATACACACATGACTCCGAAAAGTTAGAGGTGTGCCCTGGGATTCGAACCCGCAACCACCGTGAACATGTTGGTCGCGTCTAGTCCGTTTACCAACAGGCCACCACGCACTTATCAAAATGAATTGGAAATTCCGAAAAAAATCGTGTCACAAAAAATTGCCATTTCGACTCAGTGGGCCGGGCCGCTAGTAATAAATAATCGTTGCTTTTGTTCCTTAATACTAAAGTGACTTATGCAATTGTGGATGTCTCATTAGGATAAAGATGTACATAAAAAAAACGAAATAATGTAAACTAAAAATATAAACTGTAATCGATTAAGAAATACAAACAAATGGTATCGATATCTCGTTAATAATCGGATATTGTACTAACCGATTCATTTGACATCATCCCTATTTCACAATTTTGAGATTGTCAAATGGAACTTTTTGAATTAGAAATGGTATAATCTGTAGCACAGACTATTATCTGTAGTAGCAATGTGCAATTCGTTCAATTTTTAAGACCCGGAACAATACTGATCCAACTATGAAATGAACCGGATCAAATGACTCGATCAATCGAACGATTGGTTCCGTTTAAGTCATTGATATAAATGAATAGGCCCTTAGTAGAAGTATAGGTAGGTAAACACGTTTTAAAGTTCATATTACCTATTATTTTACACAAAAATATCACTTTTACAACTGAAACACGTGAAAAACAATTTTACAACAAACGTATTAGGCATAATATTAGGACAATGGGATACTAATTACGAAAAACGAACAAAAAGGAGTTATTACTTGATGACAATATTTTCAAACGCAATTCGCAAGTAATCATAAATCAAGACGTAACTAACTTCAACTCACTCAAAAAGACAAAACTATAAAATTGTAACGCAAAATAAACTTTAAAGCCTACCACTCAAAGCATATATTAACCTTGTCATTTACATTCTAACGATTTAGTGTCTGTATTCGTCTCTAAAACCGATGATATCCGAACGTTTGTTTGGTTTGATTCGGCTCGACTCGGGTCGGATCGCACTTCACAGGACGTTAACGGCTCGCGAACCGTTGTTCACGGGTTTTGGTTCTCGGCTCTCGGCTCTCGGTTTTCGGTTCTCGGTTCGTTTGAACCGACACGATTCTCCTATCGCGATCGATCGAATGAACGAGTTTTATTGTACATAAAGATCGAATCGATCGCGTGGTTCTTGCGAGCTGGTTTATTTGACCCGTTCCATCGCGAACGACCCATATCTAATCTGTAGTAATCACTAGACATGGGTAACTCAGCGAAAATCCTTGTGTTAACTCAGTAACTCAGGCGCAGTTAACTGCGCTGGCTCACTGAGTTAACTCAAAATTGCGCCATGGCGCAACAAAATGAAAACGCTTGTCGCCGAGTGAGCATCGAAATGCGTTATGCGCGTCATCTGCGCGGCGCGGCGCACGGGGCATGCCACGCTCACAAGTCTGTTTATTAGTTTGTGGCAGTGATGTGCCAACTCGGGATAAACCTGACTCGAGTTACGGAATTCGACTTGGAAGGAAGAAACTAAGTGTTGAACTTTGTAGGTAGGATTGAATTAGATAGGTTTTTACAGTTTTTACTGGTATGACACTCTACTGTTATGTGTGTCTCATATGTAAGAGGCCGCGATGAGTCTGTTACTTTAAAATTTAAAGCAATTTTGATGAAATTTCGTACGTAGCTGATACCCTGATATTGCATAGGATAATATGTATCCCGAAAATGTAATGTTCCCATAAATATGCATATTTGCTACTCTTTCGTACCAACTTGCGTTCACCTACCGCGATTTTCAAACTTGAGTTAGAAAGAATTTAATTCGAGTTAGTAAATCGAGTTGACACTTCTTGGCTCAAGCTCATTATGATCATTGTTCACTTATATTGTTATTAAGTAAAATGAATTATAGAAAATAAAGATAACGTGGGTATAACTCCTTTTTGCGCCAACACATTTTGAACAAGTGAGTTAACACATCCGGCGCAGTGAACTGAGTTGGCGCAATTGCGCGGCGTAGCGCAGTGTTACACATCTCTAGTAATCACTTTGTTTTTCTCTTTTCAATTTTCTGTTAAATTTTTGCTGCGAATTTCTGTGTATATTTGTATATTATTCAGTTTTAATGTATTAAACAAAACATTATTTATTGTTGTAAGCAACGGCATAACAGCAGATATTGACATTAAAATTTCATAAGCGTTAAAAATGATTATTTTCCTAACGGAGCTACAAAAGCAGCATCTTAGTTTGCTACATGAACATTCTATTCAAGGTTGAAATTAATAATTAAACTGTAATTTATGGCATAAAATACGGTTAATATATTGTTATATTTCTTACAGTTTTAATAGATTTCTGTAAACTTGCACTTGACTATTTGAACAATGGATCTAATCACAAAAAATATACAATCGCTGCAGGTAAATATGTACCTATATTATTAATATTTACATTTTTTAAACTCCTTAATGAAATTATTGTAAAATTTAACCCAAAAAGCATTGCTGATCTTTTTTATATTTTTAAATTAAAATAAGAAAACCTTATTTTATTTCCAGAAAAACTAACTATAAGTTTAACTGATGTTCAGAATGTGGTACATGCACTAGTGCATCTTATTGTTGAAGGATGTGAACATAATGTAAGTATTACCTCAAATATGTATTACTCTTGACCATATATAATATATTTTGGATTGTTTGTTAGATTATCCATCATTAATCAAATTGATGTATGTAGAAGTAATAGCAAGAAGCCTGTTCTTGTAAGACAACTTTAAAAGTAATAAATATTTACAAAGAGACTGGCAAGTTTTGTGTAATTGTTGTAAAAAATAATATCATATTCAAGGAAGGCAGCAGGCTTGCAAATCTCCCACTAAAAATATATTTAAAAAAATCAAATCCTGAAGATCTTGGTAATGATAATGAGAGTAGCTTTTTAAGCTACTGTGTTGTCATTGGGTATTGGTTAGTGTCCAAAAGAACATTGGTAAAATCATTGTTATGCAATTCTTAAGCATCTATAAATTTAATTTATAAAAATATTAATAATTAATTTTCTCAGTAATTTTGGTGCTTACTTTACGACAAAACTAAGCCTGAATTGCAAAAACACAGTTTTCGTACAATTCTATTGATATTTGCTTTATTTTTATTGGAGAGGCGTCATTCCAATGTTGCCATTTTTAAAATATAAGCTTGACTGGCTTTCTTTCATTATCTTTCTCAGATAATATTAATATAAAAAAATAGCGCAGAGAACTAAGAACAGCAAAATAATCACTGATTAATGAATTAAGTAATAACAATTTACTTCTGTCGCCCAAAAGCGCTATTGTGCAACTAATAATACCTATATATAGTTGTCCTTTCTTTACTGATTACTTCATTGGACATTATATTACTATTACATTTGTAAAATAAATAAGTAATTGATGTTTAAATTGCATGAAAAATATATTTTTTCATTTTTATTTGCCTTACGCCAATATAAATGGAACAAAATAAAATTAACTACCTACAGAGTTTGACAAGATAAAAAAAATCTGTAAATCTTTAAAGTGGAATATCTTTGTTCCCAGGCTTGCTACAATAGTAAACCTTAAGAAATAATTGTTAAGAAATTCAAAATCCATATTTTAAAATTTTTCATCTGAATACACTTAAAAAAATTACAACAAAAAAATGTATGGAGGATTATCATTGTTCTTTCAAATCAATCTAACATTTGTAAGTTTTTGAAAATCAACTTCAAAGTTTTCCATTAGAAACAAATATATACAAAGTAAGTAGTTATAAGGCGGAGCTAATTTAAAATTATTAACACATATACATTCCATGCTTTGATTGCAGTTATCTGAATCTGACTTCAAGTCTTCACTGGCAATAGCAGGATTCTCTGATGAACAGCAAGAGGTCTTATTGAAGTTTTACATCACCAAGAAAGTAGAGCTCTCTGAAGCACTGTATTTGCTCAGGCAGAGAGACCCCACATATCAAGATTTTACTTGGAGGTTTGAAGTACAGGTTGGTACTCTTAGCAAATATTACAGTATACAGGCTAATATTGACACATTGTACTTATTTTAACCCACATGTTTCTCATCACCCCCGGTGACATTTTACATAATTTGGAAAAAATATGAGATCATTTTTTTGTCAAAAATTGTAATGAAAAATAGTTCTTACTATTTTTGGGCATCCCATATAGATACAAGTTTTCTTACCACTTAGCTGAACTTCAGTTCAGTTCGGAAACTTATCTGAGCTGTAAGAGACTCGGTATCTATCAGTGGCGGTACTTCCATACAAGCCCAAAAGCCCGGCTTGCCTTACTTAATACGCATATACTCAATCCTAAAGACAAATCAGTACTTTAAATAAAATATATTCGTTTAATGCAAATCGTCTATCATTTTTAAATTTACCGCGCTATAATGGACCCCGCGCCTGCGACGAAGCACCCGCGCCGCGCCCGGCAACTCGCCTAAGCGAGCGCCGCGCTGCGGTCTAAAACTAATATAAGTAAAATTATTTCATTCAAAATCAACGCGTGACGCAATATCTTAAAAAGATGGAACACACCAAAGTATTATCTATCTTTTTCTCTCTCGTGTGCTTTTACCTGGCTTCTGGCGTATATTGCCCTCTCAGTCGCACCTCTGGGTGAAATGCTATTACCATGACACTACGTACCTATACATATAGCTATTTTTTAATGCAATTTGTACCAAGCAAAATGCCCGGCTTCGCGGAGTGAAGTTGTGCACTTGACATGTCATATTAAGATCCAAATTTATCGAAAAATATTTATGTTTTGCTACAAGTTATATTGGATAATATATAAAATAAATAGATATTTTTTGAGACCGTATTATGATGTTTTAAATATTTTTATGAATATATTAGAATTAGAATACTTAATTTGGAATTGTCCATAATTTAGGACCTGTGGCTAGCTTCACGCTTATTATTATGTCTTTCGAGCGGACGATTGACCAGTAACAACTGAACATATACGTTTAGTTTTTGTTTCATTATAGTATTTTACGTTTATTATGTATAATAATGAGTGAAAATGTGCCTTGTGATGGTTTGAAGTGTGTGCAAGTGTTGATCGGCGAGGAAAAGGTAAATTCATTACATTTCGTAGACAAACAACTACTCGTATCTGGTCGAAAACCTACGCCTGATTTGTTGTGTATTTCTCGAAAGTAGTGAAAACTATAGAATACAATTTTATAGATCAGTGCACATAACTACATAGATTGGTGGATGTTCTCATACTAATAAGTTATACTGTCGGTGTTGTATATTTTTTTCCAACTATGTACTTAAATTTTTGGAATTGTTCCGGCTATAGTGATTTAAATAATTTAACTGGTACTTTTATAGTAATTGACAAAAACATGTGAATGCATTAATATATTTTCATAATTCCGGTAAACAGCGTATAGAAACCTCTTTATGCGTCATATACATATTATGTGATGAGATTTCAAAACATGCTCGCGTAGACAGTAATCGTAGTTTTTTTCAGATATTCCTTAGCTTTCTTTCAGAGCTCATGATGAATCAAAAAATCACATGCATACACAAAAACATAACATGAATATATTAACAATAATTTGTGGCCGCGAAGTTAAACACGACGCCGTACTTGTGCTATTGTAGTGCCGTTTATTAATTTATAAAATAATTACAATATAAAGTTACGTATGCATGCCCAAAAGTAATTTAACTTACACATTTGTTTTATTCATCTATTTAAAACTAATGATGGGCCCTTCAGTATTTTGGCAATATTAAATAGATGGCCGTGGAAATCGCGCCATCTATTAGATTTTTTCGAACAACTTGTTGTAATAGATTTTCGCCCGGGGCAAGACGGGGTCTGTGCCCCGGGCGGCAAGATCAGGGGGCGGCATATTGAATCTTGGGAGACAACTACACAAGTGACCAATAACGTAACACCACTTCACGGGCACTGCAGAATTTAATTTTTTTCGCGGGGCGCGAATTTTGTTGAATAGGCGATAGGGGCGTGTGAAAAAGCGATGAAGCTATATTTGGAAACTCCTTCATCGATCTCAACGACTACATTTGGTTTCAAATATTCAATTGTGTTTACTAGTTAGTTTTGTTGATTAACCGAACGAAGAAACATATTTTATTTGGTACCGGAGTTTGTCCGCGACTTCATCTACGTTTATATTATGACAATATGGTTGTAAAGGCAAACCAACGTTATACCGCTACAACTACATTACATTGTAAACTCTCCGAAAGCTTTTTACAAAAATCAACATCAAACATTCTCTTGGGTCCTTCCCATCTTCTATTCAGCTATGAAATTATCCTTTATTTCAACCCCTTATAGCTAATATTCAAAAACAAAGCCGACGCACCCGGTTCAGGACTCCAAGCTTGCGTGCTTTGGCAGATATTACGCCCTCAGCGTGATTCCTTGGATTGAGATGGATATACACAGCGTATATCCACATCAAGGATATTCAGGTCATTCTGCATTGCCAGGGGAGCACCCTGAATAATTGGGAAGGGAGAGAACGGGTATTTTTTGCTCGTGAACGCACACACCTGGGTTTTCTTGGCATTGTACTTAACCATATTCCTAGAAATCTATATGAGCTCAATGTCAAGATCTTCGCGTCCCCTCACAGTGTCGACCCAGCAACCCGGAGGCCCATAGCGATATCGCCCAAGAACGGGGCTGTCATCTGCATAGCAATGAATGTTGCCTAGCGACATCATATTATTGATATGGAGAATAAACAGCGTGGGCGGCAGCACCGAGCCCTGAGGAACTCCGGCATTTACCGACATAAGCGCCAAAGCGTGTCCGTCGACGACGACACGTATTCTACGCCCATGGAGACATGGAGAAAGCCAGAAATCCACGAACACAGGTTGTCGGGCAAACCGTATGTCAGAATTTTGGAAAGAAGACCACGGTGCCAGACCGTATCAAAAGCCTTGGCTATGTTAAGGCTCATAGCAAGAGCCTCGCCACTCCAGTCAATCGCCTCACCCCAGCGATACAGTACAAACGCAAGAAGTTTCACCTGTTGGTCGATTTTGACGGAATCCGCGATGTCTCTCACTGATCAACGAGTGATAAAGTAGCGGATCAATTAAGAGTTTATGATCCGCTCCATGACCTTACACGTTACTGAGGTGATAGCGATAGAGCGATAGTTGGTAGGGTCTGACCAATCACCCTTTTTGGGGATCGATTGCACTTTGGCCTTCTTCCAAGATTCAGGCACAACTCCTGCGCGGTAGGACGCTCGATAGAGGCAAGTCAGTGCAGGAAACAACTCGGCTGCACAAAGTTTTAAAACCACCGCCCGTATTTCATCCGGGCCACTGACGTTTTGCACATCGAAAGACCATAGCTCATGGCGCACATCACACTGCCTAATGCGGATATCCGCCATTGAGAAACCGTAATCAGAATGTGTATGCAGCGTCTGGGAACCACGGTCCTCGAGTCAGGAAGGAGCCGCAAAAAGATTTGACAGTAAGGCAGCTTTCTCTTGCGGCTTGTGAGCCAGCGACCCTTCCGGATATCTCAGCGGTGGCAACGCTGGACGTCAGAAGTTAGAATGAACGGCCCTGGCCAAACTCCAATAAGCACGACTGCTAGTTGGGTGATTGGCCAACGCACGCCCAATCCTGCTAACGTACTGGGCATCCACTCTAACTTAGGCTTCTTTGAGAGAACTAACAACTCCAAGGGATAGATGAGAAATAAACTTACATACCATTCCAATCTGCCGACGAGTAATGCCAGACCCTCCGCTCAACCTGCACGGCACGTGGAGGTGAAGCGATCGGTACTGACGACCCAAACAGATATTGATCGCAAGTGCCCAGAGGCCAGAGGAACCAGCGTGATCAGTCTTGGAGGAGCCCAGCCATATTTCGTGATGTGCATTGAAAGACTACCAAGACGCCCAAGACCCCCAAGAAGACCCCTATTTCGGCCGGCGGGAACTGCGCCCGCGCGTCATCAGTCGCCTGGCTAAGATACCTGAACAGCTGAGTCGTCTCATTTTACCCGTTGTGAGACCTGTAAAGGCACACGTAGATGCGGCTCAGGGAACCTAGATCCACGTGCACTCACAGAGCGCAGAAGAAAGGGTCCTCAATGCAGCGCAAACGGCAACAGCAGATGTCCGACCGTACATACAAGCATACCCCGGCTTTCGGCTTGAAGTTTTGTTTAAGCGAATAAACGGGGGTAAAGCAGGTAGGATTTTTTGGCTGGAAGAAAAGCAAACGAATCTGCGTCTCCGTCAAGAAGAGCAAAGCAGGCCGGGCCGTCTCGAGATCATGGTGGACGGCTTTGAGGTTCGTATGGAGTCCGCGGATGTTGGTAAATTCCAAACTGGACGCGGTGGTGGGATTATGCACCGCTGAAGGACCTGCTCTGTTTAATTTCACTGTCATGAAGTTGAGGGGATGGGTTTGATGAAGAGGCATCGAGGAGCCTAAGGCCGCATGGGCACCGGCACGAAAGGGTCGGCAGGTGGCGAATTGATCCCCCGTACCCTCCCGGGATGAGCCGCCGGTATCGGTCGGGCATCCGGTCACCAATCGGAACGACGCCGACGGAGCCACCCACGATTATGCGCGGCAAGGTGAGGCAGCGTCTCGTGGTGATTAGCCACGATTTGGCCCCTGGACTGTACTGCGGGCGGCCAGCGGACAACCGTTTCTACGGGTCTCCCTGACCAGGGGGCAACACTTTTCCTTTCGACAGGGACCGAAAATACCCGCACGGTACAATCTTATGATCTGATATCTGAAACATAATTTATACTCACTACAAAATCATTGTAGGTAATAAAAAAAAATACTACCAAAGTACTGGTAACTTACTTACTTTTAACTGGTGGTAGGTCTCTCATATGTGAGAGGCCATCTGGGTAGGTACCACCGCAATGTCTATTTCTCCCGTGAAACAACACTGCTTAAATGCACTGTTGTGTTTCGGATTGAAGGACATTGTAGCCAGAGCAACTACTGGACATATTGAGACTTAACATCTTATGTCTCAGGATGGCGAGCGCAGTGGAATATTGCTACTGTTCATGAGCGGTCGTATCGCTTACCATCAGGCGAACGGCTTGCTCGTCTCGCCATTCAATGCAATAAAATAAAAAAACTAAGATGTGGCAATCGCAGTCCGCGCGTGGCTATTTTTACTACGCACGGCAAAAATCGACTGCAGCCAGGCCGGAGCGACGAGCGATACGTCCTCCCTCTAGAAGACCTTGCGGCGGTCTGATTTGATGCAAATCGGACAGCGTGTTTTATAGTAGTTTTTAAAATATTTGTAGAAAACATAAAAACTAATTTTGTTGAAATATAAAAATGGTAATTTATTAATAATATGTTCTTCTATTATAATATGCAATTGCTATAAAAAATTATGTACGATAAGTTGGTGAAAAAAAATATGTTCTTGACGAGAGTTTCTGAATAATTTCGCATTGTTTAAATTTTTATTTTTCAGTAATTAAACACAACAAGATTATTTTTCTCAGCAAAATCCCTTCACAAGGATCTTATTAGGTTCTTGACGAGAGTTTCTGAATAATTTCGCATTGTTTAAATTTTTATTTTTCAGTAATTAAACACAAAAAGATTATTTTTCTCAGCAAAATTCCTTCATAAGGATCTTATTAGTCTGATAATATTTTTATTTTTATCTTATATTTAGTGATTTCGGATATCTTAAGCTTCTAAATTGCCATTTAAAGCCTAAATAACGAAACTTGTGTTCAGTAATCCTTATATTACTCACAAATTATCCATCAATCTATAATGTTTTCCACCAAAATCCCTAGATGACAACCTTTTCTAAAATTAGTACTAATTATTTTTCCTTTAAATTGTTTATTGGTGGCTATTAACTCGTTTGAAAAAGTCCTGTTTTTAAGCCAAAAAGCGCGGGGAAGGTATAAACGCTCTTAAATTAAATACCAAATGTCAATATCACGCTGTATAAGTTCAGTATCACTTTAATCCACTAACTGTAAAGTTTTCATTGAATACACAGATCACTTCCAATAGATACCGCATTACGATAGTTTTGTTTTGAACCGAAAACGCCAACGAAGGGAACTGCGCGGGGGGTGGGCGGGTTGCAGCGCGGTCACGTGGACTTCACTGGAGAGATGAGGCTTAAGTCGATAAATAAAAAAATGTATCGATAGTTCGATTTGCCAGTAAGTTTATGTGTTATGATCGCTTCTATAACTTAATTACCAACTTGTTAAATGTTTGATAATATTTTTTCACCGGCCTGATCTGATAAATTATAACAACCGGACACCGCTAACTAGGAATAAAATAGGATTAAGATTTATACTTTAGTATGTAACGGTTTTATTTCTATTATCCGTGTCCGTGTATTTTTGTATACCATAATAGCGAAATACTCAAATTAAGCGTTGATATAAAAGATCAAATAAAAATATGAAATAGTAAATAACTAAACCTCACGCTCTAAAGGGCTACAATAACTTATACCGTTTCTTGAATTCTGACGGCGCGGCGGCTGTAGTAAATGTAATATGTATCGACAAGTGACGATGAAAGCCACTTGACGAACTATGAATGCTTTTGAGACGATATATACAACGTATGTTAAAATTAGTACAATAGCTTGTGCTACTGATTCTCAATAAACTTAGTATACTAAAACTTATGATAAATGCCCTCCCATTATATTTGAAAACGTATACAACTAGAGGGAAAAAAGGAAATTTAATTACACCAAAGATGAATAAAAAAATATTGTAAAAGTACCTTGTTAACAAATTTAACTATTTCAAATTACAAAAAATAACGTAATTATGGTAATTTTCAATTTTTATTTAAATAAATATATATTTTGTGACATTGTGATTTAATAAAATTAATTTACATTATTGTTTTACAATATCGATATTTCTGGGAATTATATTATAAACATGCGTCAAACACTAGAAGAAGGCGTGATTTCGCCAAAAAAAGATGGCTTATTACGGTTATTGCTATGCGAAAAAGAGACGGCTGACTCTCCATCCGAACTCGACTGTTTAACATTGATACATTAACCAGTATAAACTGAGCTCGCTCGGGACCAAATTAATTTAAAGAATATTAGTTATCGATGAAAACTTATTGCGTTTTTTAGATACTTTATTATTTGAGTTTTTTGCACACAATTTTATTGAACAAATCATTATAAACTGTAATATTATGTTCCCAAAATGTAATTTTCGCTAACGTGCGACGCCATGTGCGGGTCCACTACTTGGACGACACTGATGACGTGACATTTGGCATCGATATATATCTATCTGATATCTTATATGTGTTGGGCGCAACCGCTGCCTTGCATTAGGTATCTATTGGGAGTGATCTGTGATTGAATATCACTACATAGTATAAAACAAAGTCGCTTTCTCTGTCCCTATTTCCCCTTGTTTGCTTAAATCTTTAAAACTACGCAACGGATTTTGATGCGGTTTTTTTTAATATACAGGGTATATCAAGACTGCTACCGAAAACGAAGCCGGGTGGTAGTTAAAGCGACTTCAGACACAATGCAACAGAAAAAGTTGCAAAAAAAAACCGAGAATTTTTTTTTGTTATTTTTTTCCTATGACCATATTTGGGTGGTAAATACATTTTTTCCTAAAATAATAGTGTATACCCTTTTATTTATAAATAATCTAAAGTATAAAAGTGTTTAAATTATTATTTTAGCAAAAACTATGGATTTACCACCCAAAAATGACGATATTTAAAAAATCATAAAAAATCATTGTCGCGTTTCTTTGCGAAATTTTTAGTTGCATTGTGTTTGTAGTCACTAAAACTACCACTCGGCTTCGTTTTCGGTAGCAGTCTTGGGATACCCGGTATAGAGTGATTCAATAGAAAGGTTTAAATGTATAATAACATCCATTAAATAGTGGAGAAATATTGTTTTTTTTTGAGGTTTCTAATGTGATGTCGTTAATTATCAATATTTTTCCGCTTACATTGCAAACGCAGGCTGAACCCTACGAGATTTATCAAAATAATGTACTACATATTTGTACACATTGAAAAGGTCTACAGAAAACTCCGCGATGGTATACTATATGTCTATCTCTTATGGATATATCCCACAAATAATGGCTAAATTTCGAAGCGATTTTAACCAATATAGCATTAATCCTTATCCAATTAAATAGCTTAAATACATTGTTGATTTAATATAGATCTATGTGGTCCTTTACAGCACAAGATTTAAATGAATATTTTCGAAGATATTACAGATTTAAAATTGCGGGACGTAGCGCTTGCGGCGGTACTGGCCGGCCGGGGCGGCGGCAGCGTGCCTATATAGGAATGTTTATATGTATAATAATTATACGTACATATTATTGTGCAGAAATCTATTTGTACCCGGGCGAAGCTGGGCCGGGCCGCTAGTACTTTATATTACTTTCTATGAACAATAAGTATAGATGAAAGTCATCAACAATATATTTGGAAAAACAAATATATAAATTGTGTCTTCATCTTTCCATTATATAGTTTCGGTAAAATCATATCATTTGAATGTCTACTATATGACTATTGTTACAGGTGGCTTCTAAGAAACAAAAAGAAGAAATAAAACCGATGGCCACATTAGACTTTGTGACACTGACACCTAAGCAATTTGGCGAATTTAAAGAGGACAAAAAAGAAAACATTTCATCAAAATCTGTAATAAATACCAGCATACAAGAGTCCAAAGCCGCAAGTCACTGTCAAAATATAATAACCCATAATGTGGTACAATGTGACATTCCTAACCTAGTGCATCTTACAAATAAATTAGAACAAGCTTTAAAAGAATCAAAGAGTCAGCATGTTCGAAAAGTACAAAGATCACTCTAGTAAATATTTAACGCTTTGAATGCTATACAGTGTAAAGAATATTTATGAATATATTTTAATATATGAATATGAATTGTAAAAATGTGTTGTTTTTTAATCATCCACCTGTATGGCTGCAATGATTTTTCGCCTCCATCCATTCTGTATAGCTCTAATTTCTTACCCACATACATTAATTCACGCCTTTTCCCAGAAAGGGTAGGTAGAGGTTTTCCTGGTAGCAATCAGTACACCCACGTTTCGCCTAATGTGTTTCGTCCCACGATGTATTAGGGGGCAATCCTATCGCAATTCCAGGCATAAAATCCTGATTACGGGCTGATAATGAATAGAAAAATCATTATCAGCCCGTATGTCTGCCTCGGAATTAGAAACCCAGACCTCGGATTTGCAATCCTACTGTAATAAAACTGCGCCACCCAGGCAGTTCAACGTCTTTATTTCAAAAAGAGTTCAAGTTCAATTTCGGAATTTAATATCGTATTACTTCCATTAATTTTTTGGATTATTTGATATCGAAATCCATCCATTCCTGTGGTCAGCCTCCGGGGCGTAGTTGGATACGACCAAAGGCCGCAGGTTCGATCCCCGCACCGAGTGACCGACACAAACATTGTGTGAACCACAGGCATTTGTTTTCGCGTGTATCAGGAACTACGAGAGACTTTTCAGTCTCACAAACACCTACACCCGAGACGAAATACTTATGGGCCTCACAAACATTTGTCTCTGTGCAGGAATCGAATCCACGGCCTCTCGTTTCACAGACGGCGTCTAACCAACTGCGGCTCGGAGGTTGTCAAAGTACCACTTAATAACTGCACGATTTCATGTTAGATGTTATGTTATGCCCAGTACCACCAGTCAATACATCAAAAGATTTAGTTTACAAGAAGTAGTTTGAAAATATGCAGTTGTTACAAACTGAACTTAGACTTATTATTTTAAACATTTAGAATAGTAAGATAAAAAACCAACAGAGGGCGAAATGCTCAAGAGTATGATTTTTGTACTACAGAATGGGACACTTTTTGTACATTTGTTAATCTAAATTACGCGGCTGCTAACATGTTCACGGTGGTTGCGGGTTCGAAACCCAGGGCATACCACTGACTTTTCGGGAATCATGTGGGTATTGATAGTCAATCACCAAGCACTATACGGTGAAGGAAAACATCAACAAACATGCATACCATAGCGATTTGTAACAATCCCTATGGTAAGTAAAGTCCGCCAACTCGCACAAGGTCAGGGAGGTGGACTATATGGCCTAACCTGACCGCGTATGTAGGTAGCAATCGCAATGTCTATTTCTCCCGCCAAATGGAAATGTCAATCACGTTGAGTTCCGATATGAAGGACATTGTAGTCAAAGTACCTACTGGACATATTAGTCTTAGTTATTCATGGTATTGTTTAGCTTTGCTACTGTTCATGAGCGATCGTATCGCATACTTAGCGAAAAATATATACCTACTATGTTACTGTTGATATTATGTAAATCGGTTGATGTACAACAGTTACAATTTAATACCTATATCTATATTATGTAATAAGGTAGGTGCGGCCAATAAGGCCTGTCGGGTAATAGGGCTTAAGTAATAGAAACACAACTTAAAATAATCACCGCTACCCGAAGTCACTGTCATAGGTAGCTAATAATCCAAGGTGGCGCCCCAAACATGTCAAGACGCGCTGGCTCGCACGCTCTTACCAGTGCGCCGTAATTCATCGTGGCCGGCGGATGCTCAGCTCGAATTATAATATAACGGTCAAATCAAACGTAAGTAATTTTTGTAATAATAATAATACACTTTTCTACAATATTTTGCAGTATAATTGTCTATTAGTTTATGCTTAAGAGGCCTGTGGTGTTGAAATTATGTAACTTAGGTATACTGAATAATGTTATTTTGAAATTTTCTTAAAAAAGCGGTCGGCTGTTATTAAGGCCTATAAAATTCGACCATAGGCCTTATTACCATCCTTTTTTGGCATCATCAATTGACTCTTTTACTGTTTATTTTATGCATTTAGAAATGTGATTATAATTGTTTTGTAATTGGTTTATTGGTTTTTAGGATATATTAATAACCACAATGCCCCCCAAGCGAGCAATTGTGCTCTGAAGATAACCTGGTGACGGCAGTCCGAGACGTACAGTGTGGATGACTGAACACGCAATAAGGTATCGAAAAGTACAAAGTACCCAGACGAATTATACGAAACTACCTTCAGACCGGCAGTTTAAATAAAACCTTAGGTCGAAAACCTTTATTTAGTGACTCCAGCTCCTATACTTACGCTGTTGATGTAAAATATTCACCACTTCACGTCTCATCTAGACCAATAACCTCCCAGCCATCGAGATCGAGGCAAGAACAAAAAAAATTCGTACCCCAAAAAGATCATCTGAAAGGTTTTACACTTAGAGTATTTATATATAGAGGGAGAGCTGGTACTTCAAAAACGTAGATAAAAATGGTGGTGCCGGGCCACCTTTTTCTGCCCTCCTATTGGCTAATATTTGAACAGGCTGTGCAACATACATAAAATAATTGAAAAAAAATAATTAAAAATAAATAGTTTAGGTCTATTTAATTTTACTCAAACTCGTTTTAAAAGGATAATAGCTAAATATAATTTCGGCTATCAAAGGAATTTATAGCAATTTATTGCTAAATAATTAATTCAATTTTTACTAATATAGGAGCGCTACCAACATTACGAACAAGAAAATATCTACGTTTTTCAAAACGCGAATGTATGACAGCGCTCCCTCTATATATAAATACTCTAAGGTTTTACACAATGGTTTACGGCAGTTCCAGTTCTGATGACGAGGATAATGTACCCCACACTCAAATTCAAAGAACAGCGTTTAAGAATCTCATGCCTACACCAGCTAAAAATAATGAAAAGACACCAACAGTAAGAAGAAAGGCCATCAATTATAATAGAAGAACTCCAATCACTAAACACCTATTTGACAAAAATAAAGTAGAATATCCTTCCTCAAAAATAAAACTTAGCTCGAAAAGAAAAAAAAACGTCAGAGATAATATTAGTACTAAAGAAAATAGAGACCACTGGTACTGTCACAGCACCACACACATGTAAGCAAGACCAACAAGCTGCTATGAGGAAATGTTGTAAATGCAGCTGGCTGGCTGTTGGTTTGACAGAGCCTGACAAACCAACCAATGATAATTTTGAGTGTTCAGATTGCTCCTAATCAAAAACAAAACCTTATTTTAAGTCTTTAATGTGATCATTACATTATTATAATTATTATGGATCTGAATGATCAAATAAAATAAGTTTATTTTGTTTAATTTTGTAGATTAAAGTCGTAGGCTTTATTAACCTACCATAGTATAATAAGGCCTAAAGACAAGTGTTTTTAAAAATGTTTTATTTTGACTATGTTTATGGCAGGAGGTGCCATTTTTTATTTATAATTGGTAGTAATTGATATAAATGTATGATTAACATTAACATTTGTTAATTTGTGTAAATAGTTTTTGATTTAATTGAATTCCCGCTTAGCTAGGCCTTATTGGCCGCACCTACCTTACTTATTATTATGGTCGGTGGATGTCCATTCCTCCCAAGGATCTAGTAGGCGGGCGTCCGACATTTCGCTTGCTTGTATGTGGCCTCCACTCTAGAACTTTTCGCCGCCAACTGTCATCAATTCCACGCGCTATGTGCCTGGCCCACTGCCACTTCAACTTGCTAATCCAGTGGGCTATGTCGGTAACCCTGCTTGCTTTTAATCCATACCTAATAGTTAAATATAATATATTAACCTAAATCGGAATATCGGAGGATTCCGGTGATCACTAAATTCTTCTTAATACGGCAGTATATTTTGCTCCAATAACATTGATCTAACCGCCGAGCAAACAACATAGAGCAATTTCAAAAGGTTAGTGAAATTCATGACAGAAATACTAGAAATAGAAATAATGTAATAAGTCATAAGACCAGGCTCCAGAAAATTTGCAAATCTTTTAAGAGTTACTGTATACATTTCTATAATAAAGTTCCCACTAACATAAAAGCCTTAACTATAAACAAATTTAAATCTAATATTAAACGACAGTTGTGTAATAAAGCATACTAGAAAGTTTCAGAATACTTAGAAGATAGTAAGGCTTGGGAATAAAAAAATATAAATCCCGGAATCGGATGTGTGTGTACTCTGTTTATAATTTAAATAATTATCCCACTTGTTTCACCATAGTTGTAGGCAATTTGAGTATGTCATGCTCGCTTAAAGGTCTGTGCTCGCGGCGGCGTCGTGTGCCGGGTCGGTCAATTCCCTAAAACACGGTTGAGGAGACCGATGGCTGGCACATGCGTCTTACTCGTGAACGGGTGCTGCGTGTGTAGACTGGTCTGCTCAATTTGCTTATAATGATAATATTAAACTACTTTGTTTTTTTTATTGCCTTTCATTGTATTCCGATTCCGCGGTCTGGGCGACCACACGTAACTCAGCCGTACAATATAGGTATTTATTATTATAAATAATTTATGAACTGCTCTGAATTTCAACTCCTGTATGATCACTGTATTGTGAACTTATTTTGAAAAGTGTCTTATGAGAGACCTACTGATATTACTGGTAGGCTAGAAGTGTGTATATCATCATTATCATATCAGCCACAGGAAATCCACTGCTGAACATAGGCGTCCCCCAAGGATCTCCACAATGACCTGTTGGAAGCGGCCTGCATCCAGCGACTTCCTGCAACCTTAGTCAGATCGTCCGTCCACCTTGTAGGCGGGCGTCCGACATTTCGCTTGCCTGTACGTGGCCTCCACTGGAGAACCTTTCGGCCCCAACGGCCATCGGTTCTGCGAGCTATGTGCCCGGCCCACTGCCACTTCAACTTGCCAATCCTATGGGCTATGTCGGTAACCTTGGTTCTCCTACGGATCTCCTCATTTCTGATTCGATCTCGTAGGGAAACACCAAGCATAGCCCGCTCCATGGCTCGTTGAGTGACTTTGAGCCGATTTTAGGCACTGAGGTATTTTGGACGAGAAGACGTCGCGAAGTTTCCCGAACGCTGCCCAACCGAGTTGGATTCGACGATTGAGAGAGAGAGAGCTCTCGAAGTTGGACCTGCCTAACCGGACCATTTGTCCTAAATAGACATATTCGTCTACAAATTCGAGAGTCGAGCCCCCAACTCCAATGGGGGTGGGCACAACATGGATATTCGACATGATCTTCGTTTTATCCAAGTGTGTATATACCCGGAATCTAAATAAAATTTACAGGGTGAACCCTTCATCCAAATAGGTACAAGAAATTAAAAAGTAGGATACAAAAGGAGTCACGAGCCCGACTTTGATAAAAACTAAAACTGCGTTTTAGAATCCTTGAACAAGGCAATATGCCTAGCGAGGAATCGATTATGATTGCTACGAAAAATAAAATTATGCTACACTACACTCGACACCGTTTGTACATTCCGTGTTATTGCAATCATTTTGATTATAGAGATAAATTAATGAGTCAAGTTGCAAAGTAAGTTATTATTACAGCTACCTCATTCATTATCTTTCATGAAAATACCTATTTTCGATTAACATAATAGGAAACTCTACAAAATAACTGGGCATAAAAGTCCTTGATTGCTATGTAGTAACGAGTTTATATTCTCCTGATCGACGTAGGTACATACATCGATAGAGCAACCTTATTATGCGCACAAAATTGATCACTATCTTAAAAGCGCGAAATAAATTTGAGGATGGTTGGTTTTATTTATTTCGCGCGATGGTTTTTCGATGGTTGGTTGGTATGACAGCCTCCGTGGCGCAGCGACAGCCTCCGTGGCGCAGTCGGTTAGACGCCGCCTGTAAAACGAAAGGCCGCGGGTTCGATCCCCGCACCGAGAGAAATGTTTGTGCGCCCCATAAATATTTCTTTCGGGTCTGAGTGTTTGTGAGACCGAAAGGCGAAAAGTCTCTCATAGTGCCTGATACCCACGACACAAGACTCGACCTTAGTATGGGGTCAGGACTATGTATGTGACTGTTGAGGTTTGAGGTTTGAGATTCATTTATTTCTCTAAAGAATACATCAATTCACTTAAACGAGAAACAATTAACTTATAAATACAACATTTCGTGGGCTTTGCAAAAGTTTGTAACATTTAAAATAAATAAAAAACACAAGACTACGTAAAGACAGAACATAAAAAAAATATTTCAAATGATCGAATCATACGCGGGTAGATCTATACAAAATTGCAACTTAAGTACTGACTAATATCGAATAACAGAAAGTAAAAAAAAAATGGTTCCACTGAGTACGCTCCACTGGAAGTGACACTAACGCTTTAAAGACGATGCATTCTGAATATGAAATTTAAGTAATTTTTTAAACAAGTACAAGGATTTTGCGTGTTTATATCTTTTGGCAGTTTGTTATAAAGTTTGGCACCCTCAAACATAAGGGATTTTTTTCCATAATTAGTTCGTGGAGTAATTAGTGTTATATTATTAGCATTTCTCAATCTGATGTTTTGCACTTGATGTTTTTTAGTAAAAGTAATTGTGTATGTATATCTTTGTTTAGTATTTTGTGTATAAGTATACATGTATAATAAATGTAGGTTTGTTCAATGTTAAGTATTTTTGTCTCTTTATATATTTGTTGAGTTGGTGTAAGGAAATCGTAATTGAACAACATTTTTACTAGTTTATTTTGAGCTATTTGCAAAATCTTTAAATTTGTTTTGGCTGCAGTACCCCATAATTCTATTAGGTAGTCAATTTGTGATTTCACTAGAGAGTTATATATAATATAGCGTACCTTGCGTGGAAGGCAACGTACGGTGCTTCGTAATAATCCGGTAAGAGAAGTTAATTTAGATTTTATATTTTTAATATGTGGGCCCCAATTTAATTGACTATCTATGATTAGTCCAAGGTATTTTTCATGGTCTATTTTGCTGACTGGTTGGTTGTTGATCGTTAAAGGTACAATATTTTTAATTTTTTTATTCTTCGCGGCGAAAATTACATATTTAGTTTTAGCTATGTTGATAGTCAATAAATTGCACTGATACCAGACGTTCAACAGGTCAAGATCATGTTGTGCGTCAACAACAACGGAGTCGAGAGAGCTACCAAAGTAAAAAAGGCAAGTGTCATCCGCATATAAAGAAATGTCTCCTTTTAAGCCTATATCCCGGATATTGTTTATGTAAATGAGAAATAGAAGGGGACCTAATATTGAGCCTTGTGGTACTCCACATGTAATTTCTTGCGATGTACTTTGATATGTATTAATTTTAACTACTTGGTAACGGTTTGTGAGATAAGATTGAAATATATTAAATGCCGTTCCGTTAATCCCTATATCTTTAAGTTTTTTAGTAACAGTTTATGACTGACAGTATCGAATGCCTTTTTCAAGTCAATAAATACTCCAAGTGCTATTTGTTTTTTATCTATGCTAAGCTTAATTTTGTTAATTAGATCGATTGTTGCCGAAAGTGTATTTGATTTTTGTCTAAACCCATACTGTTTTTCGTACAACATTTTTTTTGACAGTAAATATGATTCAAGGCGCGTGTAAAGTACTCTCTCAAATATTTTAGATAGCACTGGTAGGACCGAGATCGGACGATAATTATTTGGATCAGTTTTGCTTCCAGTTTTATGAATTGGGGTGACTTTTGCAATTTTAGGGTATCTGGAAAGTATCCCTGTTCTAAGCATTTGTTTATGCATTTAGTTAGGTCGGTTGTGATAAGTTGTTTTAAACATTTAATACATTTTGAGCTTATTCCGTCCAGTCCAGAACTTGAATTAGATTTAAGGTTGTTTATAATTTTTAATATTTCATCAGTGGTTGTTGGAGACAAACGAGTGAGTGTGGTGGTGCCAACGTCAATGGAGCGTGCTACAGTAGTATACACTATATTATTATGAAATTTATTTGGAATATTATTTGCTAAAGTTGATCCAATAGTGGCAAAGAAATTATTAAAGCATTCACAGATTTCTCTTTGATCGGTAATAGTTCCAATCGATGTATGAAGTTTGTTTATAGTAGTTGCTTCTTTTACATTATTATAGCATAAGTTATTAATAAGGCTCCACATTTTTGCCTGGTTTTGTTCACATTCACGGAATGCTTTGCAGTAATATTTACTTTTCTTGTTTTGTATAGATTGTGTTACTTGGTTCCTTTTTTGTTTGAACAGTTCTTCTTTTTCTTTATTATGAGGGTCGTTCCTATAATCTTTCCATAGCATATTTCTGATATTTATTTCGTCTATAATTGATTTTTCAATCCAGTCCTGCTTAGGGGGGTTAATAATTTTATATTTTGTAATTTTACTCTTATTCATACTAGTCAATATATTCTTTTCTAGTTGTACATAATCCGAAATTTCATTAGTTTTCATAATTGCCACCATATTTTCATACAATTTGTCGTAATTGAAGGCTTCGTATTGGACTCTTTTGAGGGATTTGGTTTGGTATTTTTTTAGTTCCAAGTAGATTTGTTTGTGGTCCGACATTGGTGACTCGATAAGTGCTAAGTGAAAGTTGTCTTTAAAAAGGTTCGAACATACATGATCTATGATAGTTTTAGTTTTATTTGTCTCTCGAGTGCAAAACTGTTTATCTGTTTTATTAAGTATTGTTAAACCATTTTCTTCTAGAGTTTCTTTATATTTTAATACTACTTGATCTGTATTTAATAGATTAATATTAAAATCGCCGAAAACTAATATTCTCTGCTTATTATTTAGCTGCATTGGATAAATATCAAGAAATTGTTTAATATTTGTATATTCTGGTTTTATGTATATAGCCCCTATATAGAGAGCGTAGTTTTCTAGGTGGATCCAGACGTAGTGGTTATCATTGTGGTGCTTTTCTTCGATTAGCGTATGTTTTAAACTGTTGTATGCAAAAATTGAAACTCCACCGCCTCTTACATTAGGTCTGAAGTTATAATAATGTGTATAACCTGGAATCTGGAATTGTTTAGCTTCGTCATCTGATTTTAACCATGTCTCGGTTAAAACGATTAAGTGCAGCGGTTTACAAAAAGACTGTATGATGCATTTCAATTCATCGAATTTCCCTGGCTTTACAATACTTCGCACGTTGGCATATAAACATCTCAGTGAGCTTTTGCTAGTACTAATTTTAGAGTGATTTTCAACAATTTGATAGGTAATATTTGTTGCAGGAACATTTTTACTGGTTATTCTTGTTAATTGGAGTTTTTTGGTGCAGCTTCTGTTATTGTAGGTATGCCTTTGACATATTTATAACGAGGTTATTTTCTCCTTTGTTTTTTCGTTCTTCATATTCTTTTTTCACATTCTCTAAGTAGGCCCTTTGTTGAGGTGTCTGATCTGAGTATATTTTTATTGTTTTATCTTGTAGGTTATTTTTTTGACGTAGTATGGATTTAGCTGAATCTGTTGATTGGAAGCACACTTTAAGTGGGCGTGATTTGTTCGGAATATACTTTCCGAGACGAAGCAAGTTCTGAGGTTCAGGGCAAAGTGGATTAATCAGAGCAACTACTTTGTTTACTTCTTTTTTGTCTAACTCCTTCCTTTCGTCTCGGTTATTAGCTTTTGGTTCAGGTACTCCAATTATGATGATATTCTTGCTTCTTATGTTTCGCTCATTTATTTCTACCAACAATTTTTCCTGAACTTCATCTTTAAGACACTGAGATGAAGCTGAGGGAGTTGATTTTATGGTATTAATATCTGCCTCTAGCGCTTCAATTTTTTTATCTGTTGCAAATATATTCTCAAATAAGTTGCTAACGTCATTCTTAATTTTGTTTTGTTCCGTAGCAAATCTTTCTGATGTCGTTTTAATATCATTGATTTGTTTCTTTATAGTGGTAACATCTGCTGAATTTTTTGCAATAAATTCATTTTGGTTTGTAGTTAAAGAAGATAACATTGCCATCATTTCAGTCATTTGTTTTCTCAATTCACCCAACTCGGTTTTCACGTCATCATCCGAGTATTTTCGTTTATTGCGGAGCGACACATGTCCACTCGTATCGGATTGTATGGAGCAAGACAGGTTTGGCTGTGATCCACTAAGTTTATTTGCGATGCCGCTTCCAGTTAAATGTTCCAGATAAAAATGTTTACCCTCTCTTTCCACCAATGATGCAGCGTTAGACACACAGTTCGCACATTCAAATATGCCACGTATTTTATACAGCGTATGGATAAAATTAAATTGTGCACTGTACTAGATTTTAATAAAACAAATTGCGACACGTCTACTTCGTACTATTGCCCACGGCTCACTGTTGGGTGTTATTAATTTATTTATTTTAACATCGTCAGTGAACACTTGTATTTCACGCAACAAAGCAATTACTTACGGCATGCAGCAACTATTATGTAGGTACTAGATACCAACATGGATGTCGGGTCAACGCGTAGGTAGTAATAATTTTATGAATTATTTATCCATGTGTTCTATAAAGAAACAAACAGCCCTGAAAATTTGCTCTGCATACTACCATAATCTAGAATCAATAATTGAACTTAAGTATCTAGGTATTATCTTGATGGACATATCTAGTTGGTAAATAAAAGTAATGAACAAATTTTTAGCGTAAGAACATTTGAAAATTGCGACTTATTAAAAAATATTCAGTGTTCCTTCTATTGTTCCACAAGGATCCCATCTCGGGCCATTATTCTTCCTAGTGTAGTATAGACGATATTATGCATGCCATAATGTCCAAATTCAAATTAGACGCTGACGACTTGAAATCTATCGTAACATCATGCAACAAGTCTGATATCTTAGCTCTACAGTCGGATTTAGACAACGTATGAAAATAGTGTGATAACAACTATGAAAATGAAAATAATTTATTGAATCCATTAAAATGTTCAACATCTTTTAGATTCAGTCATTTTTTATCTACCACCCGGTTCGGAAAGCGGTTTTCACTAGAGAAGAACGGGCAAGAAACTAGTGTTGCTCTTTTCAAAACCAGTTTACAATGTAGGGATTATTAAAAAATTTACAAGTTGGTTTAATCAGAGCAGTTCATTAATAATTTGTTGTAAATTTACAACAAAATATTTTTATATGAATATGTTTATGTTATAATTACTATGGCCGAAAGTAGCGAAGTCACCCAGAACGAAGAATCAGTATACTCTTTTTCGCCAAAGCAGCGATTAATTGCGAAAGCCTTATGTAATCCATCAATTAATCTGTTACAATGTAAGCAAATCGGATAGACCAGTCTACGTAAGCAGCACCCGTTCACGAGTATGACGCATGTGAGTATGTGATTGTGAATTCGGAAAAATGACACTGTAATAAATTTACAAGGAGGACAAAATTGCATATCGTAATTTACACCCATAATCAGTGGCGTAACTACCCCATCGGGGGCCCGTGGCAAAGTTCATCAAATGGGGCCCTTCGTATATGTAAAAAACTTAACATTGTAATTTCGTTTTTATGAATTTTTTTATGAGGTGGCCTATTTATAAGCGGACCACCAACGCGCCACGCGACGCGGCCACCAACATGTTCATGGTCGTCTCGGGATCGAATCCCAGGGCACACCTCTGATTTTTCGGAATCATGCGTGTATTGTCCTAACGTACTATGACGGTGAAGGAAAACATCGAGAGGAAACCTGCATACCATAGCGATTTGTAAGAATTTCTATGGTACGTTAAGTTCGCCCGTCCACACTAACTAGGTCAGCATGGTGGATTACCCCGATTACCCCGCCCGCGTCTGCCTATTCATGACTGATAACAGCGTGACTCTACCATTTTGATTTATTTTTATAGATTGATGGGGAGTAGAGCAAAAATATTATGGTAAAGCATGGTATGATAGCAGTTTAAATGCACTGTTGTGTTTCGGATTGAAGGACATTGTAGCCAGAGTAATTACTGGATATATTGAGACTTTACATCTTATGTCTCTGGATGACGAACGCAGTGGATTGCAAAGTATTGCTTTTTATTTATTCATTGCAATAAAAAAAAGTATTCCGGGCGAATTTGGAGTTTTACTCTAAAAACGATACTAACTTCGAATGTTTATATTGTTGACGTCCGGAATAGGATATAAGATTTTTACTTCTAAAAATCAAAATACTATTCTCTATTACACTTATAATTTTCTTCGAACTTAGTCTATGGTTGCAATGTACGATAAAGGAATACATTTTGTGGAATATCAGTGAAGTTATACGTAAGGCGTCAGAACGTTCAAAGTTCGTATCGTTTTTATAGAGTAACCCCCTTGAGTCGGGTCGGTACATTTAATGAAATGAAATGAAATGAAATGAAATGTATTTGAAATGAAATGTATTTGAAATGAAATGTATTTATAACGATAAATTACATATATATTTTTAAGTAACATGTTGTATATATGCATGCGGGCGGAATTGGGTCGAACAGTTAGTACGTAGATAGGTATAGATATCATACAGTATACCTAAGTATATTTAGACCGATAACCGAATATAAAATACACAACAGTACAGCTAGAGCTTTTAAAGTGTATTCTTTATTGGAGACAAGCGCGGATCCAGGGGTGAGGTCATGGGGGTCATGGGCTGGCTGCAGATTGACAAGATTTATTAATTATCATGTTGATAAAATTTATAAGCACAATTAATTCTTTGTTTGTTGATAAATAAAGTAAAAAAGTGTGTGTGTGTTCACAAATCACGGCTGTAACAAACATTCAAAAGTCATTATTACGAATTGGAGTATTGAAATCGGCCCAGTGTTCTGACATGAACTATATGATCCCCCCATGGTGTAAAAGCTGGATCCGCCCTTGATTGGAGATCCTAATAAATAATATTAAAATAAATCCCTCGGGTCGCTTTATATCACATTTGGGACGGAAATAAACTCGATGGTGTAAAGATGGTAGTAAGTTAGTACCAGTGTCATCTCTGCCTACATATTCGGGCATATTGGTTGGCGCTTATTAGTACCATACACTAATAATGGCACAGATAGATACGTAACACCTTTCACGCTATATGTATGTCAATGTAAGTTTCCGAGTCGTTAAATTCCTTTGAGCATCCCACATCCCTGTCAATTGGTGTAGTAAAACAAGCTACATTCCTACTTACGTGCTTGCGTAGTTTCAGAAACGTGGGTTGTTCACACGTTTAAATAAATCAGCGTAAAAACACAAACACAGAAGCTGATTTTGGCGCTATGATTATTTAAATTAGGTGCACGTTAGCTTTTATCTTTACTATCCAAGTAATATACAATTCGTTCTTAATCCCCGCATGATGTTTATTACGTTGAATGCGTAGACAGAATCAAAGCATGTTTGTGTAATATTCTAGTTACTATAGTAGCTACTTATTTTCAAACTTACAGCATAATTTATAAAATTTCAAATACTAAAACAAATCGTACGCAAATTTGTTACTCAGATTATCATGCAATCTACCAATGATGTTAGAGTTTCTGTATAAACTTATATCCGTCCCACTGCAGGTTTCCCCTGCAGTCTAGAGTTCGGTAGAGACGGGTTAGGTCATATAGTCCACTACGCTAGCCTAGTGCGGGCTGGCGTGCTTTATATACCTTGGAAACTCTTACAAACTCCTGTGGTGTGGAGGCGGTGATTGACTCTCAATACACACGAGACTAAGAACTGTCAGCGGTGCGCACAAAATTTATATTATTTATGTTGTCCATTAAATAACATAAATCTTCTTGGATCTACAAAATTGGTCCATCATGTACAATATTCATTTGTCGGCAGTATACGCAACATAGATATTTTTATAACAATGGTCAGTATGCAAATACAGTGCATAGCAATTAATAGCGCGTTCTTATATCATTGGTCTATCATTAATAATTAATCTATCAAACAAACATTTATGTCCAGGTCGGACTTTTACCATCAATCCAAGCTGCACGCGTACGCTCTCAGCCCGTACATCTTTGTGGTCCTTCGAGCCTGATTCCGGATTTACTTAATGAAAAATGCTCAAGCAAATCAATCAACATATCACGGTTATACATCTCAGCTGGTACGAGTCAGGCAGTTGCAGCTGATTTTTAATTTAAATGCAACTTTAAATGACATGTGATATGAAATATGTATCTCGATCTTCTATGAACGCATCGCGATGTGTCTCGCGATTAATTATGATTATTATCGTCAGACAGATCGGTGATTATGAGATTACAGGTACACAACACTTATTGAATGTACCACATAACATAAAATAACAAAATAAAATAATTTAATTAAAAGACCGACTTCAATGTGCACTACAAAGTAATAAATAATGTTAGAAGAATAGTGACAAAAGTATTACACACAACGTAGAGATGACAAACCTTCACCTTCTTTAAGGATGATGTCTGGCCGTAATAAATAAGAAAACTAAACTTTCCTAAATTTGTAATTCGGTAGAATGTTGGAGTATTGTTTTTCCCTTTGAAGCGATAAGAAGGATTCTGTTTTATTGTATTCGCAAATTAAGATTTGTTAGAAATATCTAAATTGTACGAATAAATGGTTGTTGGTTTTGAAAATGCAATTTCACTTCTGGTTTTTATAAAATCAGAAGTGGGATTCGATTTTCTACGTGACCTTATTCGCTTTGCGTTCCTGATATACGACAGTTTTTCATGTCGGTCGGCTAAAGGTTCTTCTTGTTGTGGTACAAAAACGAAGTTATTTTGTTCTCCTTGCTGTTGCGTGAATCATGTTTGGTAAAGTATACAACCGAAAAATGTTGGTGAGTATGTTCCAGTTTTCGCTTACTACCTAGTGATTTTGAATATATTTGTGCATGATCGCAAATAGATTTGTGAGTTTGCATTTAATATATCTCGTGACTAATATTGCTTTTAAGCTATACAAGCTTACTTAACCGTTAAATTGTTAATTAGTTCATTTACCGATTCTTAACAATAAAGAAATACCTAAGAAAAAGTAGAAATCGGTCTAGGAGTCGCAGCTCACGTCCTAACGAAAGTTCTGCGTAGTGATTTTGGTGCTAGGTGCCGAACATTGCGTTTTAGATGAACTTCACAACGATATGATTCTTCTAATAATGTGCTAACTAAACAAATGCAACAAATTATAGATCGTTTGACTGTACTGGAAGAGCAACACCACTTTCATCAGAGCGGTCACGCAAGCCGCAAGCGATGCACTTGCGCTGTCATCACCACGGCCGCGACCAGGGACTATGACTGGAGCCGAGTTTCGGGCGCTGCTGATAGAAGATCGACGCTGTGCTGTGTCGTCTTTGCCGGAGTGTCACGTTAGTGCTGTTACGGGCCGTAACACCAGTGCCACTGACCGTATCATTGATGCGATACATTTAATTAATATGACGGTGAGATCTAACCAATCTTATTACAAATCTGATTCTGATCCCAGCATCAACAATATAGACACGTAGTGTGAGGAAGTTGACTGTTCTAGAAGTTTAAACCGTTGGAATGATAATGAGTGTCTGTCTCATATAGGTAATTGTCTGAAAGGTGATGCTAGAATTTGGCTTAACGAATGGGTTTGTGATTATTAAAGATCATCTTGAAATGAATGTTATTCGAGAGTGAATCAGAGTATGCGAGCCCTATTCTATAAGTCAAAAATAAAATGGGTGTGACTGTATGTGTGTTGATTATCGTAATCTGAACGCAATTACAGTTGAAGATTGTTTCCCTTTGCCGCTGATAGACGATCGTATTGATCAATTAGGTAAACGTAAGGTCTTCACTGATCTTGCTTTGGTTATGGTATTTTACCAGATACATACATTTAAAGATATTCTGTGGTTTCGCCCGCACTTGAGTCTGGTTAGGTCCTTGTGTATATTGATGAAGTGTTTATACTAACCAATAAAATTGATGAGGGCCTATTGACTCTCCGCAAGGTGCTCCAGGCTTTGACTGATTTTGGTTTTACTATTAATTTGAAGAAATGTTCTTTTTTGTCTACCAAAATATAATACTAAGGATGGACTATCAGAGTCAGGTGTAGCCGAGCGAAAAAAAGTTAAAGCTTTAATTGAGGCTTCAATTCCAAAGACTGTTAAATAAGTTTGCCAATTTTCGAGTATAGCGAGTTACTTTCGCCGTTACATAGGATTTGCCATTAAGACTGCTCGTATTACCAAATTTAAAAAAAAGGGTTACCTTTTTTGTGTGGTAGTGAACAAGAATAACCACGGCATGATATTATCTCGCGAATTACAAGCGGACCTATTTTAGCTATGTATGAACCCGCTTTGCCTATCGAAGTCCATACGGACACAAGTTCTGTTGGTTATGGTGCAATGCTTCATCCGGTTCGTGAAAAGGGGTATAAACGAATAGTTGCTTATTTTAGTAAACTAACTCAGGGTGCCGAGCCAAGGTATCATTTTTACGAGCTTGAGACCTAGGTCGTTGTTAAAGCCTAGCAAAATTATAGCCATTATCTGGTTGGTGTTCATTTCATTGTTTGTAACGGATGGTAACACATTGAAAGCTACGCAACAAAAGAAGGACTTTTTACCAGATGGTGGATATACCTGCAAGATTTTAATTTTACTCTGAAGTATCACAAGGGTATCTCTATGTCGCATGCTATTTGAGATGCAATCCGGTTAATGTATGCGAACCACGTTGATAGCAAAATTGGGGTCAAATAGCACTGGCTGGTGACGAAGACACCTTAGTTAATTTAAAAGTACACTCCAGTAGGAGAATACCCTAGACTTTTATGCTCTGTGCCCAAAGGTCATAGGCTAAGCCTGGTTAGAATCTTTTACGATGAGCATGATCACCCGGGGATAGACAAAACATTGGAACTTATTAGAAAATACGTTTGGTTTTCTTTCCCTTATGTTGTTTGTTTAAAACCATGTGAGTCATTCTTATTTGTATAACTCATAAAAGAATCCTTGGGGATCCGCATCAGCTTATACATTTATGGGAAAAACCTAGTGTTGCATTTTCGATTATACATGTAGATGCACTAGGACCTTTACCCCAGTCTAACCGTTATAGATATGTGATAATTGTAATTGATGCGTTCTCTAAATATTGACTCATGTATCCTATGTTTAGTCAAGATGCTGTTGATCTAAAAAGACTTACAAATGTTATTTCTTTGATTGGTACTCCAGCATTTTTAAGTTCAGACTTTACAAAGCTTGTAACAGATTTAGGCGTTGACACACATCTAATCACCTCTGAAATGTACCACTCCAACGGGCAAGTTGAATGTTACTGCTAAACCTTACTTAATATGGTTTGTATACAGTGCAGTCACTGACAGAGCGTGTGGTCAGGTATTATGTGGCGATTGCAATTAGTTTTGAATATAACGAAGCAGAAAACTTCCAGTTTATCACCTTTGAATTTACTGGTGGGCATCGAAGTGTCTACGCCACTCTTTTAACATCTAGTTCGAGACGTTGCGTTGTCTTGGAAAACTTCCATCCCAATCGTGAAGTGCTAAGAGAGATGTGTAAGCAAAGGGTGTCTTAGCGCCTAGTGACTAATCAGCATCAAAAAGATCCACCTGTGAATTCTGACAGTAGACTACTAGGTCTTCACGATAATTTGCAATTAATTCATTTGTTTTTGTAACAGGCACAAGCTTCTGGCAAATTTGACTCGGGCGTGTGCGGACCATATGGTGTGGTCAAGGCGCATTCCGGTGGTCGCTACGAGCTGCAACTGCTGGCAGGCTCGTATGGGAAGGCGACCCAGGCTGCGGCAGAGTTTGTGGTGCCATGGCAAGGGGAGTGGACTCCCGATACGTGTGCCGGTTTCTTCGAGGTTAAGCTTGTGTGATACACAAGTGGTGTGGTTGACTTGTGTGGCAAGTTAACGTCGTGTTTTTACTACATAGTGAAAACACCTAATGGTATGCTAACTTTGTGCCTCTGCCATGTTGTTGAGCCGTATGGCATGCTAACTTTGTGCCTCTGCCATGTTGTTGAGCCGAATGGTACGCTAACTTGGTGCCTCTGCCATGTTATCGAGCTCTGGCTCAACTGGTACACACACTTAACAGACAGCTTTGGTACACTAACATTGTGTCACTGCCATGTTGGTCAACTGTTATGATATGCGAACTTTGTGCCTATGTCATGTTGTGATCTGTAACAAAATGAGTCAACGACGCGCCACTATTTCTTATGATCGGAGATAGCTAACACTGTGCTTCCTCTCTGGTGTTTATAATTTTGCTCAATATATGACAACAACAATGTAACAACAATGGATCGACGTGTCTTCGGTAATAACCGACGCCCTGATCCAACATGTTTATTTATTTTTTATGTTCTCAGGCGCAGACGATGATGCTATGTGGAGGCCACTGGAGGCCTGAGCAAAACACCAAGAGCAACGAGAAAGTGCTTCAAGAAGCTTCTACGGAGCCTGCATCTTCCTCTTCGGTGGTGTCTGGAAGCTTGAGAGATGAAGGGAGCACGAGGACGTCCTCCAGTCAGGAGAGGCCGTGTTAGAAGAATAGTGACAAAAGTATTACACACAACGTAGAGATGACAAACCTTCACCTTCTTTAAGGATGATGTCTGGCCGTAATAAATAAGAAAACTAAACTTTCCTAAATTTGTAATTCGGTAGAATGTTGGAGTATTGTTTTTCCCTTTGAAGCGATAAGAAGGATTCTGTTTTATTGTATTCGCAAATTAAGATTTGTTAGAAATATCTAAATTGTACGAATAAATGGTTGTTGGTTTTGAAAATGCAATTTCACTTCTGGTTTTTATAAAAATAATATATATTTCATTGTGCTAGCACACATTGATTAATTTTCTTATTGACTAGACTAGCCAACAAATCTTAAATACGTAATATTTTGAAGGCGGGTCGCCAAGTGCCAATCGAGAACAAATTTAAGTAATGTAACACAGTTGAATATTACCTACTTATAGATGTATCGTTGGCGCTCAGTTAGGTCCATATGTAAACTAGAAACAAATTAATTTAACATATTGATCCTACGTATACATTTGTTGAAATTTTAATAGAATTAATATGTGTCATATGTGTGGTCTAATTTTAATTTATTGCATATGATCAAAGATATAGTGGTCAAGGGTTTCAACTCCAGGGTACACCATTGACTTATTGGATTCACTTGCATATTTATATGTGTATACAATTACTTTAACAGTGATAGGAATCATAGTGAGGAATGTATAAGAAAGGGAAGGGTTGTTAAGTGTGTATGTTTCGCTCGATTGTAGATAAGTCCGATGCTCAACAATGTTGATTAAGAGCTGATATACAGGGTATATCAAGACTGCTACCGAAAACGAAGCCGGGTGGTAGTTTAAGCGACTTCAGACACAATGCAACAGAAAAAGTTGCAAAAAAAAGCGACAATTTTTTTTGTTATTTTTTTCCTATGGCCATATTTGGGTGGTAAATACATTTTTTTCCTAAAATAATAGTGTATACCCTTTTATTTATAAATACTCTAAAGTATAAAAGAGTTTAAATTATTATTTTAGCAAAAACTATAGATTTACCACCAAAAAATGTCGATATTTAAAAAATCATAAAAAATAATTGTCGCGTTTCTTTGCGAAATTTTTAGTTGCATTGTGTTTATAGTCACTAAAACTACCATCCGGCTTCGTTTTCGGTAGCAGTCTTGAGATACCCGGTATTAAGGACGGGCGATTTTTCTATTATGTAGTTATCAGGACAGGGACTGGAATTTGCACCAGATATGACTATAGACTCTCGCCCCCAATCACACCGAGGGACAAAACACGCAAGGCGTAACGTGGGTGTCCTGGTTGATACCAGGAGAATCTCTGCATACCCCTTCTGGGAAAATGGCGTGAGTTTATATAGATTAAGGTAAATTAATATTGCGTGTAAAATTGCGTATTTTTCGCTAGGATGTTTTACACAAATTAAATTTAAGTGTAGGACGTCGTGTTCGTCATTTGGCGACCCGCCTTCAAAATATTACGTATTTAAGATTTGTTGGCTAGTCTAGTCAATAAGAAAATTAATCAATGTGTGCTAGCACAATGAAATATATATTATTTATTACTTTGTAGTGCACATTGAAGTCGGTCTTTTAATTTTTAATTAAATTATTTTATTTATTACTTTTTAGTTTTCATAAGCATTGCAATAATGCCAAAGGTAATCATATAATGAAAAACTGGAATCAATGTATACAAAAAATGAACCACTGTGATCCTTTATAATTTCAAAAACGAAAATTAATATTTTATGATTTTTAAGGAAGCTACACTGTCATTTCGTTTTTATGATAAAGAAAATACTAAAATTGGCTCAACCTGCTAGTGATATTGAGTACACTTATGCGTGGTAATCATTCGTTACCCGTTATAAAACACATATACTTAACCTAATGGACGAAAAATCATTGCGTTTCTGCAAAGTTTTGTGGAGGTCTGCTCTCCAGATATGTACCTATTCATCAGATCATCACCATATTTCATGTGACCAACATTATGTTAATTATATAATTCGTTTCGATTGTATAATTCGTTCCGAAGAAAAGTTATTTAAAATCATTTATTCATTGTCGCAGATATTTCGTATTTATCTTTGTATATATTCCCCCCCCCTTCCCACGCCCCTTTCCATCCCCTCCCCCCTTGTAGTAGTAATAAACGTATACTGAACCTAATGTAAAAAGAATTATTGCTGTACTGTTCAATTTTGAGGAGTTCTGCCCTTCAGGTCCAAAGATATTCATCAGGTCTTCACAATATTTTTTTGGTCTAACCTATCATATAATGTTTGACAAAAAAGTTATTTTTAAGTCGGTTAAGAACTGCCGGAGATATTGAGTATTAACAATTGTACCTATTTTCTACCGCCCTCACCCCCCACCCCCACCCTTTTCCCATTTTTACCCACCCTTTGTAATAATATACTTATACTTAATCTAACGCAAAAAGAATTAATGCTGGACCGTTTAATTTTGAGGAGTTCTGGTCGGCAGATCCTAAGATATTCATCAGGTCTTCACCAATTTTATATGGGACCAACCCTGTATATCATGCTTTCCAACGAAAAAGAAATTTTCAAAATCGGTTCACAATTGCGGGCGTAATCGCGTACCAAACATACAAAAAAAAAAATTCAGTCGAATTGATTACCTCCTCTTTTGAAGTCGGTCAAAAATAATAGAAAAACTTACAAATAGTGAACAACTGGCGGTCTTATCGCTAATAGCGATCTCTTCCAGACAACCATATAGCAATAGAATAGGACATTAAAGAAAAAAAAATAGTGGATGCGTATTGTGTGTGCGTAACTTATTACAATAATAATTAGGAGGAAAATATATACATACCTAGTCAGGTCATAAATTCTGTCACATGTTAAATATAAAATAATTGAAACAAGTTTATTCATTATGTAACCATTTATATAGGTACCAAAATGAACTTAACAAAACATAGATTCTTATGACACTAAAGTTTATTCAAAATGTCCTTTGTGATTTTGAATACAGGCCTTCAATCTGCGCGGCCAGTTGTCTATCGCAGCACGAACAAGGTCCATGTCAATATCGGCGGCTGCCTTAATCAAGGATGTCTTGAGTGACTCCAAATTGGGATGAGGCTTTGAGCACGCCTTTTCCTCCAAGTGTTGCCATATCTTGTAATCTAACGGATTTAAATCTGGACTGGAGGAGGGCCAGTCTTTGTGCCGGATGAAGTCGATTTCACGCGCCGTGAGCCAGTCTTGTGTGCTCTTCGCTCTATGAGCTGGCGCCGTATCTTGTTGGAATACCCAGTGCCTGTTATTAAACATAGTATGAGAAACAGGTTCCACAAGGTTCGTCAAGACTGTATTTTGATACACAACTGCATTCGTTTTACACCTTTCTCACAAAAATGTACCTCTGTTAAGCCCCAATAAGAAACTCCCAACCGGGTCATACACAAAACGAGGCGAAAAATTGTATAAAAAAAACATGGTCGGGATTTTTACAAAATCAGTCTCATTTAATATGATATTATCAGAATATTAAAATTAAAACATAAAACAAGATCGTTTCCTCGATTAGGCTAAAAAATGAAATTATAATATTTTTTTTTCGAGCACAGAAAGGTCTTGAGTTTACACAAAAGAACAAACATATCAAAAATAGTTACAAAGCAAGTGTCTCCATCGCTGAATTTATTTTTTGTTTTTTCGATGGTGCAATTGAGTTATCTGAATCACTAAAGTTAAAGAATGATGAACGGACATCACATAATTCGCTATCATATGGAACATGGTTTTATTCCGATACTGAGTAATAATTTAATATTATTATAAGCTAACATTACTATCGAGCCCACAGCACTCCACGTCTACATTTACAGGCAAGCAAAATACTGCTTTACTTGTTAAATCATTATTACTTAATTTTTTCTGTAGACATTGTCTTTCGTGTGGACTTATAAATCCACAGAAAAGATGTCCACAGAAAGGACATTCTTTAAAAAAAATAGCAATGCTAATTTAGTTTTGAGGATAGCCAAGTAGGTAAATTTATTCCACAACTACTCCCCTTAAGCTATTTCGGCAGCATGTGAATTAATAAAACTAATAATTATTTACTCAAGTACACAAGGAACAGAAAAGAAGCACCGATCTTTGACAATAACACTATTAAAGATCTCAATATCTTAATGAACAACCTACGCTGGGCTCAGTCATTAAATCCAACGTGACCGATGCCACCCGTCAGTGTGGCCAATTTAATTTTTTTTTTGTAAAATAGTATTTTATTCAGGCCAATTCATTCGGTTGAATTTAAGGTCCACAGAAAAGTCGCAGTACCGTGTAACCAACAGTTTATTGAAATTTTTGTGGAGTCACTTTAACATATATTAATTTACTCAGTAAAATTTTATTAGTCAGTATATATACTAATGATATTTAATATAACTTAAATAGATAACGCATATCAAGTATGAGAAATATATATCAAAATATGCCAAGTGCGTTTACGAACAGTCCACAGAAGGGGACATTTGAGGAAATTTTTGTTGTTATATTAATCATTACTGAAGATAATTCATTATTTGGTATATGTCTTAATAGTAATACTTGTAAGTCGTTTACCAAAATTAAGTCAGAGAATCAATCCAGAAATTTGAAGATAATATTCATTCTGAACATGCGTATGTGTATGACCCAACCATACCATGAGCGAGGATGGAAAATGAACTCGTGGACACGCGGAATACGCTTGCTCGCTTCTTCACTACTGTGTGCGTACACCTTATCATTTTGTTTGTAGTAGCTCTCTTCTACGGTAAAATTTTTTCATCTGAAAAATGAATTTCCTGATATTTTTTTCCCGCGTACCGCTTCAACAAAGCGCGGCATTTCTTCAGTCTCAGGTCCATTAGACGAGCATTCAAACGATGTCCTGTTTTTCTTCGATATAAAATATAGCCCTAAGTTTTTTTTTTTTATAATGGCCTGGCATAGTGGAGGCATTGCACCTGATGGTAAGTGCCAATGCCGCCCAGGCAGAGTATCCATTGGCATCGGACGGCAGTCCCATGACAATGGATACAATTATGCCGGCTTGCTAGGTGCCTCTTCACACCACGGTAGAAGGACCCAGGATTGTAGGAAGAAGGGAACACGTGAGACGGCAAACAATTCCACAGCCTGACGGTGCGGCACAAAAACGAATTCGAGAACCGTTTGGTTCGCGCCGGGATGGTGTGGACCGTCAAGCTATGGCTTCGCAAGCCAGCACGCGTGGTTCTGGTTACAAATGAAGAGGAGGGGATCAAGTGGAACAATTCTTCAGAGCACTCACCGTGATACAGGCGGTAGAACACGCTTAGAGAGGCGACATCTCTCCGGAGTTGTAGCGACTCTAAGTAGCTCGTAACGTCTGCATCATTCACAATGCGGATGGCCCGCCGCTGCAATCCATCCAAGGCATCGACCAGGTACTGGGCGGATCCATCCCAGAGGCGCAAGCAGCACTCCATACCCGGCCGGACCTGCGCTTTATATAAACGACAAAGCTGACCGGGCGTGAAAAAACTGACGCACCCTGTTCAGGACTCCAACCCTGCGTGATGTGGCAGTTATTACGCCCTCGATGTGATTCCTTGGATTGAGATCACAGCGGATATCCACACCAAGGATACTTAGGTCATTCCGCATTGAGAGGGGAGCACCCTGAAGAATGGGGAGGGGAGAGAACGGGGATTTTTTGCACGTGAACGCACACACCTGGGTTTTCTTGGCATTGAACTCAACCATATTCCTGGAACCCCATGTAGAAATGAGATCCAAGGTCCGGTTGAGCTCAATGACAAGATCTTCGCGTCCCTTCACAGTTTCGACTCGGCAACCTTTTCACCGTGGTTCTACTTAACCCCATCTGAAGGGCCAACAGTTTCTGCTTACGTTTGGGATTTCTTTGAATTCGCGCCTTCACAGCTTTTATCACTGCTGGAGTCCTAACAGACCGAGGGCGACCACTTCTTGACCTGTCATCTACACTAGAGTCTTCATTGTATCGTTTGATGGTACGATAAACGAATCTTTTGGTTATATTCAAATTTTTCAGTAAGTCAAAAATTTGAATTGGCGCGTAACCGCAACAATGCAACGCAATAACTGCAACACGGTCTTCTTTAAGCGTCCACTCCATATTTAAAAAAATAAATAATAGTTAAAAAAAACTAAAATACACGCTTTAATAAGATATACAACTAAAAAGTAAAAATAATTGATACTGAATTTAAGATAAGAAAATGGAGTAAAATACATATATTTTATTGTTACAAAGCGTGGGGTACAGGAGGATAAGTAATTGTTGTAAACACCCCACGCTTTGTAACAATAAAATATATGTATTTTACTCCATTTTCTTATCTTAAATTCAGTATCAATTATTTTTACTTTTTTAGTTGTATATCTTATTAAAGCGTGTATTTTAGTTTTTTTTAACTATTATTTAATTGTTTTGACTAAAAACAACCATCTACGGCTGTATTTCCAATCAATAACGCCATCTGTTGGTCAGTAGTAACATTTGACACTTGAAGAATACAATGTTAACGCCATCTACCGATGAATAGTGGAAATATGCATTATTGACGTGATCACGCCATCTATTAGTCAGTAGCAAATTATGTTCATCTATACGCCACCTAGTGGTCAGTAGCAATGGTCATCAATTATAAGAATAATTAATCCTGGCGAATCTAATCAGGATAATTATATATTTTAATCGAATTATTGTATTGTCATCAGTCTTTGACAGGTGTGCAAAATTTGAATGAAATCTGGCCGTTTAAAGTGGGTCAAAATTACGCCCAAAGAAGTCGGTTACAAACAAACATACAAGTGAAGCTAATATATAAAGCGTGTAATAAAAACCGACTTCAAAACAAAATCCACTGAAAACCAAAAAATAATAACTACCACTCCAAAGCAAAAAATAATATTTATTTCATGGAACTCGTGCATGTTGATTAATTTGCTTAATGACTTGAATGAAATGAATGAATACTTAAGTCATTAAGCAAATTAATCAACATGCACGAGTTCCATGAAATAAGTAGTAGTAAGGTAGTTATTATTTTATAATTTTTGGTTTTTAGTGGATTTTGTTTTGAAGTCAGTTTTAATTTTTTTTATGAAAAATTTTTAGTTATATTTATCTTTTTAGTGTATATATAGGCATTTAAATGAAGAAGATTTGGTCCCCACAAGGAATATGTTCTTTCCGATGACAATGAAATCGCTAAAATCGGCTAAAAGCTGCCTAAGATATTGGAATATTCACATGTTTATTATTTTTTCTCACCCCCCCCCCCCCTTCCTTCGTGCCTACCCCTTTTTCCATTTCCCTTAACCACTGTAGCTTAGCTTTTATACTGAACCCAATGCAAAAAGAACCGTTGAAATCCTATTAAATTTTGAGGAGTTCTACTCTCCAGGTCCGAATATGATAATCAGATCTTAATGTTGTGTTCTTGGGATCAACCTGTTAATACGTTCTTTCCAATGAAAAAGAAATCACTAAATCGGTTATAAGCTGCTGAAGATATTTACGTGTAATTTAATTTTATCACCCAACCCCCCACTTACCCCTACTCCTTTTTCCCTCACTCACTGTAGCTCAACTTTTATAATAAACCTAATGCAAAAAACCATTGGAATCCTACTACATTTTGAAGAGTTCTATTCTCCAGGTCCGAACATAATCATCACATCTTCATGTTGTATTCCTGGGATCAACCTGTCAATACGTTTTTTCCAATGAAAAAGAAATCACTAAAATCGGTTAAAAGCTGCCGAAGATATTAGAATTTACGTGTATTTTAATTTTATCACCCACCCCCCCTCACCCCCACCCCTTTTCCCTCTCTCACTGTAATTTAACTTTTCTAATAAACGTAACGCAAAAAGAACCATTGTAATTCTCCTTAATTTTAAGGACTTCCCCTCTCCAGGTCCGAAGATATTCATCAGATCTTCACCATATTTTTATGGGACCAAACGACAAGCACCAGCTTTCAAACAAAGAAAGAATCATCGAAATCGGTTCACACAGTACAGAGAAACGAGGTAACAAACATAAAAAAAAAGCAACATACTCGACTTGAGAACCTCCTCCTTTTTTTTTTTGTTTCCGGTCACCGAGGAGTTCACTCCTCCACCGATGGCGCCACGTCCACCAGCGTCATCGTCGTTGGTTTCGGTAAGGGATATCCCGGAGGTTTCGTCGCAAGAGCTAGAAGCGGCAGTGCTTCGACTGCGGAGCTGGAACTCAGCCCCGGGGCTCGACGGGGTGCCCGGTCGTGTCTGGGTGCTGGCCGTCTTGTCACTGGGTACGAGGCTCCGCGGCCTTTTCTCCGCGTGTCTTGAGCAGGGCATCTTCCCGTCGCGGTGGAAGGCAGGCAAGCTTGTCCTGCTCCGCAAGGAGGGGCGACCCGCAGACTCGCCCTCGGCCTACCAGCCGATCTTGTTGCTCGACGAGGTGTGCAAGCTCTTCGAGCGCGTAGTCCACGCGCGCCTCGTCGAGCATTTGGAGGGAACGGGCCCGGATCTGGCGGACTGTCAGTTCGGGTTCCGGCGGGGCCGGTCGACGGTCCACGCGATTCTGCGGGTGAAGGCACAAGCGGAGCGTGCAGTATCCCGGGGTAGAGTCGTGGTGGCGGTGTCTCTCGAAATCGCCAACGCGTTCAACACCATGCCCTGGGCCTGCATCGAAGAAGCACTGCGGTACCACGAGGTGCCGCCCTACCTTCGGCGTCTGGTGCACTCGTACCTTTCTGACAGGTACGTTGTGTATCCAGGCGCCGATGGCTGGCACCGTAAGGAAGTGTCGTGCGGTGTTCCACAGGGCTCGGTTCTTGGGCCGCTCCTGTGGAACATCGGCTACGACTGGGTGTTGCGTGGTACCAACCTTCGGGGCGTCGCTGTCGTCTGCTATGCGGACGACACGTTGGTGACAGCGACGGCCAGGACGTTCCAGAGGTCCGCCCTGCTCGGTTCGTTCGGAACTGGACTCGTGGTGGGCAGGATTCGGCGACTGGTCCTCACGGTGGCCCTCAACAAGACCGAGGCCGTGTGTTTCCACGGTCCTCGGTGTGGGCCTCCATCTGGGGCCCACATCACAGTGGAGAGCGTGCGGATTCCCGTCGGCTTGAGGATGAAATACCTCGGTCTCGTTCTCGACAGTCGATGGGATTTCCGTGCGCACTTTGATTAGTTGTCGCCGAAGCTGGTGAGGGCGGCGGGCGCACTGGGTCAACACTGATGGTCCTGGCATCCCTTGCCGAAACCTTTATGCTGGAGTCGTGCGGTCCATGGCCCTCTACGGGTGTCCCGTTTGGGCCGGGTCCCTGGGCGATCGTTGCGTCCGCCTGCTGCATCGTCCGCAACGCATGGTGGCGCAGCGAATAGTCAGGGGCTACCGCATGGTTTCGCTTGAGGCGGCCTGCGTTTTGGCGGGAACTCTGCCCTGGGTGCTGGACGCTAAAACCCTTTCGTCGGCTTTCTTCCGGCGAGAGGAGGCGTCCGGGCGTGGGCCGAGGCTGGTCCCCCATGAGGTCGAGGCCATGCTGGCCTCCCTCCGCAGGACCGCCGTGGAGGAGTGGCGTTCCAGGCTGGAGAACCCTAATGCTGGTACGAGGACCGTCGCGGCAGTGCGACCTGTCCTCGAATAGTGGCTGGACAGGCGCCACGGTGCGCCGACATCCCGCTCGTCGCCACAGGAGACGTAGGAGGCGCCGGGACGCCAACTAACTCGGCGCCGCAGGGGCCACATGGGGCCGCCGTCCCTACCTTGGCGGCCCCGCAGACGTGACGCAACACGCGTCATTTGCCACGTCGCTAAAGCGGCGGTGCACAAAGAGGCGGTCCTGGCGCGTCCATTCATCGGTAACCTGGGGCCGTCTCTCAAGTGCACCGATGGTGGCCGACGCGGGGTTTTTAGTCGGTATTTCGGCGCGTATTGTGGTCCCTACCCGACCCAGCGGCCGCCCGTCCACATCCACGGGCGGCACAACATCTCGCTGGGCTCGGAAGGCGCCGGTGAGTCCGACACACCCTCGTCCCTTCGGGGTGGGATGGTCCATAAAGGGATTCTCCCCGCGAGAAAAAAAAAAGATAGCAGACGTCTGCGTAATCTAGCACAGAAAGAAGTAGAGATTGTGCGAGCGAAATTTTGGTGGCAATGGGTAGGAAATTTCGAAGTCGCTTCAGAGTTGCGGCTGAAGCAAACATCTTCCGACTCGTAGCAGCTAGCTGTGGGCCCCAAGATAAAGTTCGATCGAATACCCCAAGGTTTTTAACTTGAGATTATGTACCCAATAACACGTTTTACTCGAAATAAAACATCAGACGACGTTTTATTTTGCAGATGTAGGTTTTCCTGAATAAAGTAGGGACTGTCTTATATTATGTGCCTGCCTGAAGCGACTAGCTGTAGTTGTTCAGCTCAATTCACCTTTTCATAGACAACACCAGTTTTGTTAGGACACGCGTATCCGTCATTTCTGCATTCAGTTAAAGCGTTATAAACGCCAGATATCTTTGCAACATACTATCGGAGATATTACTTTATTGACTGATTGATATAATATGATTGATTATAGATTGAGATACTTTGATATAGGCGACGGGACATCTGCCGCGGAGACTCAAACATCTTAATAGGTTCATAAGCACCATAGTAATTTGCAACAAAATTTTAATGAGGCGCCCAATTCGAGTGATTGAACATGGTTCTAATGGAAACAGTTCTTTCCACCGCTACGCACCCTACGGCAGTTGTTGCAGGAAATGTTTGTGAAGGACTCTCAGGGGTTTTAGTCGGTATGCCGGCATAGGATTTCCCAGTTTCTTGTTGACGAAAGAACCCTCAAAAATCCACGGAAAGGCATGTAGGTACGTTTATTATGTAAGTAGGTAGTAAATATGAATATAAATTATAAACGTAGTTAGGTAGTTAACATAAATTATAAACACCAATAGATAGTCACCTATCGAGACTACAGATGAAGCTAGGTGATATCACTAGTAGATATATTTTTTAATAGCTACTTATCACTATCATATAATTTAAGTATTAGTCTACAAAGATTGCGTATGGTATGAATATAAATCCATCGTGCGAATAAATTAGATAAGTAAACGTGACTGATTTTAGATTGAGAATACTTATTAGATAATCATTACGCATACACTCACACTGGCTACGATGAATAGTCTCTAGTATGAAAAAGAAACGCGACGCGTTGATAAGAGTGATTACAGACTATCTTCAGTACGAAATTGCATAACGTTCGCGCAACATCACTACATAGTATAAAACAAAGTCGCTTTCTCTGTCCCTATGTCCCCTTGTATGCTTAAATCTTTAAAAGGACGCAACGGATTTTGATGCGGTGTTTTAATACATAGAGTGATTCAATAGAAAGGTTTACATGTATAATAACATCCATTAAATAGTGGAGAAATATTGTTATTTTTGAGGTTTCTTATTGTGATGTCGTTGATTATCAATTTTTTTCCGCTTACATTGCAAACGCAAGCTGAACCCTATGAGATTTATCAAAATAATTTAGTAAACATGTAACAGATTTCAATGTAAAAGCGGAAAGTAGTACGTTCAGAATCAGCTACTGAACCGATATCAACATTTTTTTGGTAGGTATTTTTTTTTTTCAAAATAATTAGTTAAGACCAAGTAAATTACACTCTTTCATTTAGTACTCCGAACAAACAAAATTGAATCGTAACTCCAGAATATAAGATCATTTTTAAATGAATCACTAAACGAATACTCTAATAAACTAAATAATGAACAAAAATGAACTTTATTTCGGTGATCATAAAGTTTATTTAAGCAATCTATCATTAATCAAACGCACACAACGATAGGCCTGAATAAACGTAATAAGCTATCAAAATAAATAACTATCATATTCTCTTTTCCGCACATTTAACTACAATTAGATAGAGCAGGATGCAGCTATTGTTTAATGCAATTTGATCCATCCGACAAACGATGGCGCGCGCGGCGGTACACAGCGCCGGATCTAGGTATTTATCGAGGCGGGGCAATAACTGAAAAATGCGTCCCCTACCTGCCTATATTTTTAATCTTCATCATCATTTTTAGCAACCATATGACACAGGCCTACAGGATCAGACTAAATACTTTCTAGACGTAGCCATGACTGGAACGTGAGAAATAAGAGTGATGTCTATAGTTTGTAATTACAGTATGCGTGATGATAACCATAAAACCACGTTATTGCGATGACAGTTCATTTAAAATATGACAGGAAGGTCGACTGATTGCAGACAGAGAGTTTTTTTCTTTGTCCTTGTCACCGTGGCCGGTTTTTTTATTTGTCAAACTGTGCAGTTTGCCAAATAAATATACGTCAATCAGTTTTTCCGATATTTTAATAGTTTTGAATAGTATAAAGCAGCAATTTGTACAAATATTAGTGACTATAGTGTATATGCAATGGTGGGTTGTAGTATTTTAGGCTGCAAAAGCCGCAGTGAACGAAAAATTGGTGGAATAACATTTCACTCGTATGTTATTCATTTATGTTACATTATAATTATTTTGTCGTTTATTGGTAAATAATGTTGTATTTTAATATCAATTCAAATTGTTTTACATATTATACCTTGCATACGTAGCGTTATACATGCGTAAAAAAATAAAATTACTTATTATTTTAGGTTTCCTGCTAACAGTGAAATTAGAATTAAATGGGTGGAAGCTACTGGACGCCAAAATTGGCACCCAACAAATAATTTTAAAATTTGCTCAATACATTTCGAGATAGATTCCTTTCATTATAAAAAGAAGAATGTTATAGTAAACCAAAAGCAGTCCCAATAAAATATGTTCATGTAAGTAGTTGATCTTTAATTATTTTTAACACGCTTTTATTAACTTCGCCTGTATTTATGTATGTATGTAAGTATGTAACAGAATCGTGTATATAACGATATGTAGTAGGACATTTTTTTTTAATTTTCACTTTAAAAACAGACATTTCAATTTCATTTATATGTATAGATAATAATACGTACATATTATTGTACAGAAATCTATTTGTACCCGGACGAAGCTAGGCCGGGCCGCTAGTAATATAATAAAGTTGCGTAATATTAAAGTTCGCAAATCAATGCGGAAGGAAATAACTTCGTAACAAAAATTGGGAAAATCAGCTCTCAAATATCTGGTTTTCTTTATAAATTAGTTCCGCCCTAGTTCAAAATAACCGGAATAGTTGTCAAAAAATAATGTCGTCATCGAAGATAAAATAATCTATGTTTACAAAATGTGTAATGTTTTGGTTCAGGATTATAAGTAATACAGGGTATATCAAGACTGCTACCGAAAACGAAGCCGGGTGGTAGTTTACACGACTTCAGACATAATGCAACAGAAAAAGTTGCAAAAAAAAGCGTCAATTTTTTTTGTTATTTTTTTCCTATGGCCATATTTGGGTGGTAAATACATTTTTTCCTAAAATAATAGTGTATACCCTTTTATTTATAAGTAATCTAAGGTATAAAAGAGTTTAAATTATTATTTTAGCAAAAACTATGGATTTACCACCCAAAAATTACGATATTTAAAAAATCATAAAAAATAATTGTCGCGTTTCTATGCGAAATTTTTAATTGCATTGTGTTTGTAGCCACTAAAACTACAACCCGGCTTCGTTTTCGGTAGCAGTCTTGAGATACCCAGTATATTTCGGAAATTCTATTACCATTTATTTTTATTCCACACTATTTTGAGAAATTTTTGCAATTTGCATCACGTGACCGATGCGCCGCGAACTTCCAGAAGTGTTATAAAAATTTACAGGGCGTAGAAAAGTTCATGAAATAATTTTAACATGCAATGTACCTGTGTATATTCGCAATAAGAAAATCCATTTTTTTAGAAATACTTATAATGGCTACAATATATTAATTATCTGGTTAGTCCCGTGAACTAAGTCTGTGAACGCATTTTTAGGCAGCTCCGTGGCGCAGTTGGTTAGACGTCGGCTATGAAACGAGAGGCTGCGGGTTCGATCCTCGCACCGAGACAGCTGACAGATATTTGTGGGGCCTACAAATATTCATCTCCAGTCTGAATGTTTGTGAAACCGAAAAGTCTCTCGTAGTTTCTAATACCCACGACACAAGACTTAATTGATCTAAATGTGGGATCAGGGCTATGTATGTGACTGTTGGGTTTAGGTATAGATTTTTTCTTTATATGCAGAAAAACCTTTGTGGCCTGCACGTATTTTGCTTGTGTTGCAAGTAATTAAGAAAATCTCTCAAGTTTTTTTAAAGAGGTTGATAAACGAGTAACTCATTTCATGGTACTTACAGAGTTTTCGTATTCATGGAGCTCGTAGGTAGGTGCATAATCAGGCCTTAAAATAAATTTTCCTCCTGATGTGTCAATTAAAAGACTATGATGATAATAATTATGCGAATTTTGCAACTACCACTATTACGAAATGTCATTGCAGTTTTTGAAGTACCATAGGTTATAAGTGAACACACATTATAAGTGAAGTCACTTAAAATGTAATATCTACTTGTTAAATATCTATTCAGTAGCTATTGATTGATCACAACCTCTCCAGCCAACATCATATTATCCTAACTAGATAATTTATTATTATACCTACTGAAATTAAAATGTTGCTTCTCCAAAAACAAACCGTAGTAACTTGTTTTTGCTTTAATATTTATTATTCAAAACATGATGCTGCTGTCCTTAAGGTAAAAAATAAGGATACAATAAAAGGACCTATCTTTTTATCGCAAACATAAACTAGATATACCTATATCTTTACCAAAAATACTTGCGGGCCTTTTTTTCGGCCTCTTTTTAGAGCAGACTTTATAAAAGACAATACTTCTTGAGTAATGGTTATACATCAGATTTTTTGTACAGGTTTATGTAATATGAAATGACTGCACTGCACCTTGGTAAGCGCAAAGCTCTTCAGATTGTTACAATTCGCGCAACTCTACATTGTTATGTTGACTTAAATAATTGATTCGTATAGGAACACGTGAGCCTTTATAAGCGTCGCAGAAATACATATAGAGGAAATTATGGTTCTGGCCAAGATGAACAAGCTCATGGAGCTGTGATTCAAGGATGCGTCAACCATCCCGGTGCTTACCTGCCCACATCTATCCGATTCCCTCTATAGTTTATAAATCAAGATGTACACCACATCTTACACTACGGCTGCCTAAGTGATGTTTTCACTCAAACTCTTCTTCACCGTTTCACCGGCGATCTTTACATATGTCCTTCGACAGAAGTGGCATTCCCACTTCCACTTGAGAGTGCTTCTTTCAGAGCATTGTCAGTGGCTCTCTGGCTGATAACTTCGTTGTTAACTCTATCCACAGGAGAGTCGGAGGAATTCCCGCAGAGTAATTATGAACTTGTGGATAAGCCAAATATTATGTTGTATCCAGGTTTCAGCGCCGTAGATCTTTTGCGGAATGGGATTAAATGGAAAATCGGCAAGTAAGTAGCAAGAAACAATTTCTTCCCCGGCAGTTGCTTACAACTTCTTTTTCACGTATCTTCTTTGTAGTAGTAAGCTGGGGCCCTACTATATAAATCCGAAACGAAGTTCGAAACTTCGTGACGTTTTTCGTTTCGAAACCTACTCTGTAACACGAAGTTCGAATCTTCGGATCGAAGAATGAATTATTCCAATATATCGGCAATACGAACATTTGCAGAGTAGGTACATACGTATCGTCACAAACTTCGTTCGTCCGAAGTTTCGAACTTTTCGTTTCGGATGAATATAGTAAATAAAAATGTAAATGTTCGGATTGCCGATATATTCGAATCATTCATTCTTCGATCCGAAGTTTCGAATTTCGTGTTACAGAGTAGGTTTCTAAACGAAAAACGTCACGAAGATTCGAACTTCGGATTTATATAGTAGGGCCCGAATATAGTAAATAAAAATGTAAATGTTCGGATTGCCGATATATTCGAATCATTCATTCTTCGATCCGAAGATTCGAATTTCGTGTTACAGAGTAGGTTTCGAAACGAAAAACGTCACGAATATTCGAATTTCTGATTTATATAGTAGGGCTCCTGTTTCGTAGAAAACGGAATCTTTTTCCAATTCCAATGAGTTTACTTACATATCCAGAACCCGTTGGCGTCTTGTTATTTCCTTATTTTACGCTATTTATAACTATGGACTGCAAGAGTGTTGTGATTCAGTGGAGTAAATTAAAACATGGTATTGATAAATTTTCGCGAACGGCGGCCGCCTGACTAGGCGTGAGGCGTATTTATTGTCACAGTTAAAAGTCACAGGTATAACACTTTATCATATAACAACTGTTATTTAAATTGGAAGATTCTGTTATCAAATAACAGTCACAGGACACAGTGTGAGTCACAGTCAGTCAGTAAGTATATACCAAACGAACATAATCATCTCTCTCTGTATCATCACAGCTTTGTCTCTTTCGTACTAACATGATGTAAACGAGGCAAAACAAGATAGACCTATTATTTTGTAGCAAAAGCGAGATAGACTTATTATTTTCTTATGATGTAAAAATAAAATGGTAAGCTGTAGTACGATATTTTGAAAAATATACGTATAATTTTATTTGGTCGCGTAATAATCTATGTATCGTTCAGTTTGGATACAAACAACAAAAAAAGAACAGAAATTAAAAATGTAATAAAATAATATGAATATTGACAATAAATTTGGAACGTGTTTAAATAACTCAAATATTGTTCAGTATATTGTTAAAAAAAAATTTACGACTTCGTGTAGGTCTATAAAAAGGGTACATTATACTTCGATCAATTATACACTAGATTATATGTAACAGTCCAAAAAACGAAGAGAAATAAGAGCACAAATGAGCATGTGCTCTTATTTGAATTTAGTATAGTCCAGAAACATAATAAACTTATAATGATGGGAAAAGTAGCTGGTAAAAGGAAAGTCGGTCGGAGGAAAAAGTCATGGCTACGAAACATTAGAGTGGACAGGGATTGCGAGCGCCGCAAAACTATTTTGCCTAGCACGAAACAAGCGACAGTATGCTGAGCTGATTTGAGTATGAAGAAGAAAAAAAACGTAATACATCTTAATTTAAAGGTAGCTATAGGGTTTATTGTTACTTGAAGTTAATTATAATAATTAAAGAGTTTTTTGCAACATTTCGTTGTTTTAAATTCAAATGTATAAGTATAAGCAACCTTGGCCACTATTGGCGTGTGATTTTGTTCCAAATTCGTATATATTTGATCGAAGACATAATATGAAGTCGCTTGTTTTTTTTTGTAATCTCAAATGTATTAAAATTTGTGCGCGTATCCAATCGACATTTACTGCGTCGCAGAGATTGGTCGAGACGATTGGTAATAATATTAAACCTTAACTCTTCGAGAATAAGGATGACATTTGAATGTAAATATATTACGTATGTATGTATAATGTAAATATAAATTGTAAATAGAACGAAAATGTATAATAATATAAATGTACATAAAATGAATTGAAAACTTTTAAATGCGCCAGTACGCCAAATAAAAATTATTTAAAGTTAATTTTACTGTCAAACTGACAGTCCTAAGCCTGCATAAAAGCATGAAGGAAAGTTTTCATTCATTAATCATTTTAACGCAACAAATAACATGCTGTTATTTAGTAACAGATATCTGGCACTGTTATTTTTGTGTCACAGTAACAGTAGTAACAGATACCGCATTGAGCCTGTTACGACTCATCTCTACGCCTGACTCGGCCTGGCGAGTGCCGACTGCCGAGTGCCGAGCCGAGTGGTCTCTGACGTTCATGGCGGCCGCGGCCCGACAGTCGACACGTAGTTCAGTTATCAGTACGCCGGCGACGCTCGGTTGACTCGCTCGCAGTTTGGCGAGATTGCGTCGTTGTTTAGATCCTATACTGTCTGTGATAAAATACTTAAAACCAATATTTATACTTTACTTAATACCGTAGTATAAAGTCGTGGTGTTTCCTTCACGCGTATTCATTGTGATTCGAGTGTTCGTCCTGGAAGTGTGTCAACTAGTGGTCAATGTGTGACGACTGCGAAACACTGTTAAAAAGCATGATAGCTTATTCATTATACAAGCAAAACTGATTTAAAGCATCTTTATTTCACAAATAACAAGAAGAAATAAAGCTCAGTTGTAAGCTATTAGGTATTAACTGAGAACTCTTGTTTAACCTTTCAACCGGTGCTAATATTAACAATATATCAGTGTATAGGACATTTGATATGTTAAATAAGGAACAATTGTGAATTTATATTTTGCATAATAATTTATAAAAGTATCGACTAAATAAAACATGGATTCAAAAGTGGTGTTAAAAGAGAAGAATCCTCAAGACAATGCCAATATCTTATCCAAGATATTTTTAACGTGAGTATTGTGGCTATGGTTTTATTATTACCTGCTTACGATGGACTAGGCAGTAGCTACTACCAGTGATGCTCGTGAGTCATGTCTCATCTCCGTTCATTTATGAAATATGAGGCGACAGGCGTTTTAAATACTTCGTTCAGAAATGTATTTCATCAGCTTGGAACTTTGCTATTAACATATTGAATCAATTGCCAATTGGAATTTATTTTTACACTCTTTGTAGCCATAATTTTATATACGTAAAATATCTGAGTAATTATATTTGAAATTGCTGGTTGCAATTTAATGAAAATTAAACAATAAAAAAGGTCATAATTGGTTACTACTTTCCTTGTTCCATGACAATACAAGTAGGGATTTATAGAAAAAATAATATCGATATACATATATCGTAATAATTCCTCTCCAACGTAATCTCGATTGTAGAGGAGGCCCATGCCCTGCAGTGGGACTTATATTGGCCGATACAGGTACAGATTAAAATTTAACTGGTGCCCCTCACATTTATTGAGTTTTTTTCTTTATCGATATCGGTGTTTCGCCAATATCATGAAATTTTGTCAGTTTAGGTTCCGATATAGGGATATCTATTGGTTTTCGGATATACCTAATAACAACTTACAATTGACGCGAGTGACATTTCAAGTGTTTTCAATTTGCTATCTATCTCATCTTCTATTAATGGACTTAGTTCAAGAAACTAGCGGCCCGTCCCAGCTTCGTCTGGGTGCAGATATTTTTTGATTCCACACCAGATACATATATGCTATTCTTCGTAATATCAATTGCATACCTAACCTCGACGTAGCTGGAGACTGTCCCGCCCTCACAACCACCACTGTAACTCCTGTGAGCCAGGATCAACAGTGGCACGCAATGTATTAACACCGAGCACTGAAGCTCGGCGAGTCTCCGTGAATGCCTATACTCCATCGGTTTAGGTACTTAACTAAATGTAAACAAACCATAAAAAAGGTTATTTAACATTGCCATTTTTCATTTCTAAATTAATTGAAGACAAAAAATGTTTACGTATATGTTAAACTACATTGCATGTCCAAATTTATTATAACAACTAGCGGCCCGGCCCAGCTTCGTCTGGGTGCATATATTTTTTGATTCCACTCCACACCAAATACATGTTATTTTTCGTATAAACTCTTGTATACATAAACTTGACGTAGCTGTCCTACTGTCCGGCTCAATCCCGTCTCATCCGTCTGTTCAGTCTCTTCCCAATCCATCCCGTCGTTTCTCTTTATTATCCATCCCGTCTTATAACGTGCATTTATATTTCGTCCTATCAAATCTGTCAGCTATCCCAGCCTTCTCCCGTACCTTCCACTCTATTATATCCCGTCTCTCCATATACATGTACATATAAAGATTGCCTTATGAAATTTTTGTGCAGCAGAAATCGTAATATTTTAATTTCACCACAACTTCAAAACCAAACGTCCAATTTTAATCATTTAAAGACCAAATATTATCAACATAAACTGTACTTATTGATGAAATAATTTATTACAATTTATACAAAAGAGGAGGTAATCAATTCGACTGAATTTTTTTTTTGTATGTTTGTTACGCGATTACGGCCGCAATTAGGAACCGATTTTGAAATTTTTTTTTTGTTGGAAAGCATGATATACAGGGTTGGTCCCATATAAAATTGGTGAAGACCTGATGAATATCTTAGGATCTGCCGACCAGAACTCCTCAAAATTAAACGGTCCAGCATTAATTCTTTTTGCGTTAGATTAAGTATAAGTATATTATTACAAAGGGTGGGTAAAAATGGGAAAAGGGTGGGGGTGGGGGGTGAGGGGGGTAGAAAATAGGTACAATTGTTCAGCGGCGTGCACAGAATTATGACACTGGGTATGCGGCGGAGTACTCGGTCACAAAAACTTTTTCTTTTATAGTTTTTTAGCATAGCCACAGCCACGCGACGGATCTCTAAGTCGGAAACCATGCCAACATAACAAGTCTTAGATGTACTACTATTCATGTCCATCTTCTACGGCAACGCAGACAAAACAGCGATCGATCGTCGCGGCGGAAGAAATTCTAATAAGTAAAATAAAAAAAACTCACCTAGTCAGCATTCAATTTTCACATATTCAAGGTTCCGGTTAGTTGAGATTACTATACCTATCCCGATGTAAATAAACGCAAGGTTTCGGCCACCTCATTCATGCATTTGATAAACAATAAACATACATTTTTAACACAAACCTCGCAATCAAATAACATTTAAAAAAATAAACAAACACACTAGTAAAAGCAAATGACTACAATTAATATCGAAACTTAGTAATAAACTGTTAAATGTACACACTTTCAAATGTTAAATTGAAAAATCCGTTAAGAAATCTATTTTTTTTTACAAACATACTAGTATAAAATAGTAAACAATGCAAAAACTCATAAAAAAGCAAAATGGCCCCCGCGAAACACAAAACATTTCTATTTAAACAAATAAAACCTTACTAACCAAAAATGCATAATGTGCATAGGTGATTTATTAGATTCCAGCCTATTAATTTTACTCGGATTATAGGCAACGAACATTTACGATTACTCCCGACAACTGCCGAACTCCCGAGGCCTGCCGCAGGAGTCGCGGCTTTCAATATTCATGGGTGTGTGCGTTTGCGACTGTACACGGACACCAAAATTACTACACATATGCAAACAAATGTAATGCGGGACGCGCCGGCATGACTTGGTTGATTAGGTACATTAATTTGCTTTGCAGCGCCTTTTGCTTTTCGCGTGGCAAACATAATGTTTGCGTGATTGCAAATAGGTGCTATTTATAAAATATTATATTAGGCGTTTTTAAGTTATTATATTTTGTTTATTCATTTATTTACTATAAATTAAAGTCATCTAAAACGTACGAACGTTATAATAAAATATCTGTGAATGGGAAGTAAAGCACTGCATTTCTGCCTACAAGGAGTGCACGCCCCTGCAATTGTTAATACTCAATATCTCCGGCAGTTCTTAACCGACTTAAAAATAACTTTTTTGTCAAAGAGTATTATATGATAGGTTAGACCAAAAAACATTGTGAAGACCTGATGAATATCTTTGGACCTGAAGGGCAGAACTCCTCAAAATTGAACAGTACCTACAGCAATAATTCTTTTTACATTAGGTTCAATATACGTTTATTACTACTACAAGGGGGGAGGGGATGGAAAGGGGCGTGGGAAGGGGGGGGGGAATATATACAAAGATAAATACGAAATATCTGCGACAATGAATAAATGATTTTAAATAACTTTTCTTCGGAACGAATTATACAATTGAAACGAATTATATAATTAACATAATGTTGGTCATATGAAATATGGTGATGATCTGATGAATAGGTACATATCTGGAGAGCAGACCTCCACAAAACTTTGCAGAAACGCAATGATTTTTCGTCCATTAGGTTAAGTATATGTGTTTTATAACGGGTAACGAATGATTACCACGCATAAGTGTACTCAATATCACTAGCAGGTTGAGCCGATTTTAGTATTTTCTTTATCATAAAAACGAAATGACAGTGTAGCTTCCTTAAAAATCATAAAATATTAATTTTCGTTTTTGAAATTATAAAGGATCACAGTGGTTCATTTTTTGTATACATTGATTCCAGTTTTTCATTATATGATTACCTTTGGCATTATTGCAATGCTTATGAAAACTAAAAAGTAATAAATAAAATAATTTAATTAAAAATTAAAAGACCGACTTCAATGTGCACTACAAAGTAATAAGTAATATATATTTCATTGTGCTAGCACACATTGATTAATTTTCTTATTGACTAGACTAGCCAACAAATCTTAAATACGTAATATTTTGAAGGCGGGTCGCCAAATGACGAACACGACGTCCTACACTTAAATTTAATTTGTGTAAAACATCCTAGCGAAAAATACGCAATTTTACACGCAATATTAATTTACCTTAATCTATATAAACTCACGCCATTTTCCCAAAAGGGGTATGCAGAGATTCTCCTGGTATCAACCAGGACACCCACGTTACGCCTTGCGTGTTTTGTCCCTCGGTGTGATTGGGGGCGAGAGTCTATAGTCATATCTGGTGCAAATTCCAGTCCCTGTCCTGATAACTACATAATAGAAAAATCGCCCGTCCTTAATATATCAGCTCTTAATCAACATTGTTGAGCATCGGACTTATCTACAATCGAGCGAAACATACAAACTTAACAACCCTTCCCTTTCTTATACATTCCTCACTATGAATCCTATCACTGTTAAAGTAATTGTATACACATATAAATATGCAAGTGACTCCAATAAGTCAATGGTGTACCCTGGAGTTGAAACCCTTGACCACTATATCTTTGATCATATGCAATAAATTAAAATTAGACCACACATATGACACATATTAATTCTATTAAAATTTCAACAAATGTATACGTAGGATCAATATGTTAAATTAATTTGTTTCTAGTTTACATATGGACCTAACTGAGCGCCAACGATACATCTACAAGTAGGTAATATTCAACTGTGTTACATTACTTAAATTTGTTCTCGATTGGCACTTGGCGACCCGCCTTCAAAATATTACGTATTTAAGATTTGTTGGCTAGTCTAGTCAATAAGAAAATTAATCAATGTGTGCTAGCACAATGAAATATATATTATTTATTACTTTGTAGTGCACATTGAAGTCGGTCTTTTAATTTTTAATTAAATTATTTTATGATAAGGATTAATAGCATGAGTAAAAAAACGCGTTTAAATGTAGTCCAAAAAAAATTCAAGATTTTTAAATAAAAATGTGGTTGTTGTGCCTCACTCGACATAGATAGGTATAGTGTGTCGCGGACTTTTTTGTAGATATTTATAAGATCTACAATTAATTATAACATTTTATGGTTCTATCTTTTGTAGTTTAGGCAGCGTACGCAAAATAAGTAACTTCTTTGGTTGATTTTTTTCAGTTTGTGTCCGAAAAATCCAAATATCTTACGGAACCCTATTTTTTTCCAAAATAAAATATTGTCTATGTTACTCGTGGATAATGTAGTTTTCGAATGGTGAAAGAATTTTTAAAATCGGTCCAGTAGTTTTTGAGCCTATTCATTACAACCAAACAAACAAACAAACAAAGTTTTCCTCTTTATAATATTAGTGTAGATTATAATTATGAATGTGTGAGCTTGGAAACAATTAAATAATGTAAGATCATAATTAAATTATCTCATTTTAAATAATGCAATCTGTTAATAAAAAAGACCCAAACAGTCAGGCATCCAAAACATTTTCATAAAAGTTAAAAGATATATGCCCAAATACTGGATAGCCAATTAACTTTTAACTCCGGTTAACTAGCTCTAATGCCCTGTTAAATTAATTCCAGTTAAATATAACCGATTAAACCAGTTAAGAATTAAATATTTAACGGGCCATTAATCATCCGATTCGTATTCTCGAAAGCAACTTAAGAGTTTGACAGCTGTCAAACAGTCTAATTTTTACGATTTTCTAATTTTAAGCGGCTGTCGGCTTAAGTCCGCCTGTGACCACTCCTAACTTTTTCAATCTATTATTATTTATATATATAAAAATGAATTGCTGTTCGTTAGTCTCGCTAAAACTCGAGAACGGCTGAACGGATTTATCTTGTCTTGGGCTTGAAATGTTCGTGGAGGTCTAGGGAAGGTCTAAACGGTGAGAAAAAATGGAAAAATTGCGTGGAAAAAGCCAATTTTTTAATTGTTCAAGCGTGAAGCGACCAGCCAATATAGGATGATCTTTGTTTGGTTGACGGGAGAGGTAAACGACGGTCAAGCTTAAACTACCAACCAACGTAAAATGATCTATCTTTCCATTGTCTTTCATTGACGGCTGACGAAATAGAACAAAATTCAAAAAATGTGTACATTGTGTATATAATATCTAGATATGGCGTCTTTCGCGAAATTTGTTAAATGCTAAATAAAATGATGTCCATATCTACAAAAATAGCTCATAGTTTTTTGGGAGTATTGCAAGAGTTTTAAACAAGATATACTCTATCGAAGCGTTTTGCCGAAGTACACCAAAATATATGTAATTATAATTTATCGTTTTCATAAAGGACATTGTTTTTTGAATTGATACCTTTAGATGCGTTGGGGGACAAATTTAAATTCTGCATTAGTATTGTATTCAGACTCAAGAATAATAAAAGTATTGGTACGTTGATGCCGCATCTAGACTTTATAATGAAACGATATGCAGTTTTATATTTTTAAATATTTGTTTTATTACTTACGTCACCTGGTAAGGCAGTATGAAGGTTTTATTGATTTGTATATGTATAGATAGTCTTCTCAAATAAATAAAAGTAATTCACAGAAGCGCGTGGTGGCCCGTTGGTAACAGGGCCCAGGGCACACCTCAGACTTTTCGGAGTAATTCATACGTGAAATAAGATCCGCCAACCCGCACTAAGCCAGCGGGGTGGACTATAATATGACCTAATATAATAACAGCACTATTTGTCTCCGAAAGGAAAAACGAAACATGTTGTTCATTACAATGCAATAAAATAATTAGGTATTAAAATCTTAGACTTTAGACAGTATTGATGGCAAAAAATGTGGCTATACAAGGTCACCGGGTCAGCTATCATATACTTATATTAATTGATTTTAATGTATGTCGTCGGAGTAGTAACAGTGTTATAATATCTCCGTAGCAAAATAAAGATTTAAATCTGGAGAGATGGGATGGAATAGAATATAAGGTGGACAAAATGGGACAGAAGAATAGGTATAGGACATGTTGCTTTTAAATAAAATATAGACTGGCATCTGTATTTGCACCCGGGTGAAGCCGGGCCGGGCCGCTAGTTCTTTATATTATTTACTAAAATGTGTCTCGCGACGTTTTCATCGCTGTCTGATGACGATATAGCTTCGTCAAGGCGAGTCAATCAAGAAAAATTCAATACTTTCGACAAATACAAAGAAGAAAATATTCAAACAAAGTGAGGTTCCGCCTGAAGAAAGAAACTGTTCTGCATCTGTGTTCCTTGCTTGGAGACACAATAGAACCCACTACAAATAGAAGTCGATTGATAAAAACTTGGGACCGACTTTTACTTGCATTACCAATGATATTCTGCGACAGGGGCAGTTACCAGAAGTTTATTGAAGACGTATTTCACGTGGAACACCCGACTGTATAAGTAGACAATATTACTGTGCAAGCAATGAACAATACCAATTTTGGATACTAATCATATTTTCGTTATTATTACATTATTAAGTTGCATTCAAATCAGTGTTCAATCAGTAGACACTACGGACGTTTTATTAATCATTTCGTGTTCGAACACATGAATAGAGTAGGGCCTTACAAGCCCCTTACAATTACGAAATATATTTAATTTTATATTACAATACATAACATAATTTAGCCTCGGAATTACATCCCATAACCCATTATATTATCTGAAACATAATTTACACTCACTACAAAATCATTGTAAGTAATAACAACAAAAAAATACATATATTTTACTACCAAAGTACTAAGATGTGGCAATCGCAGTCCACGCGTGGCTATTTTTAATATGCACGGCAAAAATCGACCGCAGCCAGGCCGGAGCGACGAGCGATACGTCCTCCCTCTAGAAGGCCTTGCGGCGGTCTGATTTGATGCAGGTCGCACAGCGTGTTTTATAGTGGTTTTTAAAATATTTGTAGAAAACATGAAAACTAATTTTGTTGAAATATAAAAATGGTAATTTATTGATAAGATGTTCTTCTATTATAATATGCAATTGCTATAAAAAATCATGAACGATAAGTTGGTGAAAAAAATATGTTCTTGACGAGAGTTTCTGAATAATTTCGCATTGTTTAAATTGTTATTTTTCAGGTACTAAACACAAAAAGATTATTTTTCTCAGCAAAATCCCTCCATAAGGGTCTTAAAAGTCTGATAATATTTTTATTTTTATCTTATATTTAGTGATTTCGGATATCTTAAGCTTCTAAATTGCCATTTAAAGCCTAAATAACGAAACCTGTGTTCAGTAATCCTTATAGTACTCACAAATTATCCATCAATCTATAATGTTTTCCACCAAAATCCCTAAATGACAACCTTTTCTAAAATTAGTAATAATTATTTTTCCTTTAAATTGTTTATTGGTGGCTATTAACTCGTTTGAAAAGTCCTGTTTTTAAGCCAAAAAGCGCGCGGAAGGTATAAACGCTCTTAATACATGCTCTATTGTTTGTGCCGTTAGAGGCACATGTAGTATCTACGCTATATTTACGAAGTATGAACGTTGAGTAAGCATCTCGTATTATTTGATGCTATCTTGCGGCACGAGGTCAGTGTAGTTAATTGAGAGTAAGTGAACATTTATTAAAATGCGTGTACACACTACACAGCCAGTTCCTACGGGAGAGTTAACTGGATTTACATTTAATCTACATCAGGGAATACACATTAGCTATTCATAGACAGTTTTAAAATATATTTTAGGTATCGAATGTTTTGTAGATTAATTAATTTGTAAAAAAATAGTTTGTAAGTAAATATTCAATTGATTTTGAGCGAAGATAAAGCATTCGATATAGGTTTTAAATGTCTATGGATAAGGCTTCTACTATAAATGTTTTGTTACACGTACAAATGGTCAAATATGGAGGAGTATGATCTCATATCTGGATTTTAGTGACATAGCAATATTTCTTGCTTTTCGTGCGTTTTTCATCTCCCTGTATAAAGCTTAATAATGCATAGATATTATAATAGAAGTATCAATGATAAAAATATAAAGCTTTATTGAGCACAATTTTATGATACATTCGCATTACAATTTCGTAATACCTGACGTAATGCTTATATTATGTAATCATCATCATCATCATCATATCAGCCACAGGAAGTCCACTGCTGAACATAGGCCTCCCCCAATGATCTCCACAATGACCTGTTGGAAGCGGCCTGCATCCAGCGACTTCCTGCGACCTTTATGTAATTAAAATATTATGTAATATCTGTATATAATTTATCACAATTGGAATAGTATATTACTATTGACTAATTCATTAATTATCGTTAATGAATGAAAATTATAATTCTCTTCGGCTATATCAGATTTTATTATTGTTTAGTTTACATCTTGGCTTCCAAACTAGTAAGTTCAGTCAAGTGACTACAGTTAAGTCAAGTAAAAAACTGTTCATATCAATATTTTAAAATGTAGTATGTCTTATGTATAAATATTTTATTTCAAAGAAGATTTATAGTTTAAATAAGTCGCCGTAACAATAGTTTATTGCCAAATGAGTATTACAATGTTCTAATTATGTCAGATATGCTTCTAATACGTAGTTAGCAAGCAAAAGTCAACGAGGAATTTGGTCTGCACACGAGGTTTTCTAATCATCAATGCATTGCAGTTTGTGCTTTACCTATTTTCCAAATACGGAGTAGTTTAAAGTGCTGTTACCTACATTGCTCCCTACTTCGCATGAGCGCTATCTTGGGATTCACTCAGGCATCATATAGTTTAATAAATTTAAGGGCATATTATTTTGCAAAGGATAATTCCCATTCAAAGTATCAGCAAGAAATATTGTAGATGCCGCTACTGTTTCAAATTACTAATAATATCACTAAAGCATTTTTTTTGTTTGTCCTTAAACATTACCTGTTTTAAACCGGGCGACATTTTTTTAGAAAATAAAGTAATTATCATCACATTTTACATTATGATGAAAGAGCCGATCGCAAAAAAATATATTTTAGTGCACTTCAAGTTAATTTCTCCTACCTGTGTCGCAATTATGTTTATATGCATAAAAAATATATATTTTTCTCTACACTTAAATTTGATTTCATCAAGGGACAAAAATCTTCGCACCGATACGAAGTTTCATAGTAAAATGGGTATTCTCCTTTAATTGTTAGTGTTTGGTTTTTTTCTTATTTGACGATAAATATATAGGCATGATTTACGTTATCACATCTTAAAAATTGTGTGTACAGTGTGTACACTATCTATAAATCGTGTAAATTGACCGTTTCATTAAAGTCAAATAAAATAAAACATACATATTTTCGTGTCGTTTTTAATTAATTTTGGTTATTATATTTTTTATTAGTACAGTTACTTAATTGTATTAAGGATTTAAAATATATTAGTGTATATAATAATAGATGTACGATACACATATTACGAATATTACAGAGAAAAAATGAAGAGTTTGTTATTGGAGGTTGTAAGTTACTCTTTTTGGGAACAATTCATAATAATTCGAATTCTCTTGACAGCGATAAAGAGAGATTCTAAATAGCAACTTAGTACTGATCACAATGCAACTTTGTTTTTGGCATCCGCAAAAAAATATTTGGCCTTCGTGCATGTAACTCTTCGATATAACATACTAGCGGCCCGGCACAGCTTCGCCTGGGTGCATATATTTTTTGATTCCACTCCACACCAAATACATGTTATTTTTCGTATAAACTCTTGTATACCTAAACTTGACGTAGCTGTCCTACTGTCCGGCTCAATCCCGTCTCATCCGTCTGTTCAATCTCTTCCCGATCCGTTCCGTCCTTTCTCTTTATTATCCATCCCGTCTTATAACGTGCATTTACATTTGGTCCTATCAAATCTGTCAGCTATCCCAGTCCTCTCCCGTACCTTCCACTCTATTATCTCCCGTCTCTCCATATACATGTACATATAAAGATTGCCTTATGAAATTTTGACATTAAAAACTTAAGCGTTTTTTATTGTTCATCCAATATTCCTTCCCTTAATTCAGCACCAAAATGCTGTTTTTCCAAATAATATTGCACGCCATTACTTTTTGTTAGTAATAAAGTAATAATAAACATTTAAAAAAAAGAATTGGCCAAATTGGTCCAGGCGTTGTTGAGTTTTGCGCTTACCAACACATTTTGCGATTCATTTTTATATTATAGAAGAAGAAGATATAGTCCACCCCGCTGCCTTAGTGCGGGTTGGCGGATTTTATTTGACGTAGAAATTAATCCGATAAGTCAGAGGTGTGCCCTGAGATTTGAACCATTGTAAACTTGTTGGCAGTCGCGTCTAGTACGTTACCATATACAAATTAATAAAACCTTCATACTGCCTTACCAGGTGACGTAAGTAATAAAACAAATATTTAAAAATATAAAACTGCAAATCGTTTCATTATAATGTCTAGATACGGCATCAACGTACCATTTTTTTTATTCTTGAGTCTGAAAACAATACTAATGTGGAATTTAAATTTGTCCCCCAGCGCATCTAAAAGTATCAATTCAAAATTTGTCCCCCAGCGCATCTAAAAGCATCAATTCAAAAAACAATGTCGTTTATGAAAACGAAAAGTTATAATTAGATATATTTTGGTGTACTCCGGCAAAACGCTTCGATAGAGTATACCTTGTTTAAAACTGTTGCAATAATCTAAAAAAACAATGGGCTATTTTGGTAGATATGGACATCGTTTTATTTTACATTTAACAAAATTACGCGCAAGACGCCGTATCTAGATAATATTATATACACGATGTACACATTTTTTGAATTTTGTTCTATTTCGTCAGCCGTCAATGAAAGACAATGGAAAGATAGATCATTTTACGTTGGATGGTAGTTGAAGCTGGACCGTCTTTTACGTCTCCCGTCAAATAAACAAAGATCATCCTATATTGGCTGGACGCATCACGCTTGAACGATACCCAAAAAAAGGTTTTTAGTATCTTCCTTAGAAATTTTCCAATTTTTCTCACTCCTAAAACCTTCCCAGAACTTTTACGAATATTTCAAGACTAAAATAAGCCAAATCGGTTCAGCCGTTCACACGTGATGCCGTGACAACGCGAAACGGGTTTCATTTTTATATATATAGATATATTATATCTTAAATCCATCAGAGTGTAACTTTTCTTCCGTGGTCACCACATAGACTTTCCATCTTTTCCATGAATCTTCTGAATCAGACTGTTTCGAATTTCGATCAACATAACCTCACGCCCTCTGTTATCCTGGACTTGTGTAGTCGGGCTTTGCCGCAAACATACTTCTCAGTGCTTTCAATTTTTCTCAATCTTCAATTCTTTTAATTCTAAACGTTCTACCACAGAATACTAAGTTTAGTATTCTGAGTTTAGTATTCTGTGGTTCTACTAAGAAGCACAACGACCAAACGGACAAAGATACCTTGTGTTTTATATACGTATGAATTATTTAAGCAACGGTGCAAATAATTATCATATCACGACAATCCAAAGAGGTATTTCAATTTTATCTTAGTATTCGTCATTCTGTATATCTGATACGAAGCACTTGCTCAAGAAGATTTGGTATTTCTTTCAAAAAAAGGTAAGTATATTGCAAATTATTTATTTAACACTTCACAATAAACGAAATCAATGAGAGATGACGTAGTTAAGAGTTGAAAGAAATACAAAAACAGTTGGAGCGGGTTCGGCCCCGCGGGACATACATACCTCGTGACTTTTCGATGTAATTAGTACTCGTGTATTCAAAAAATACAATTTCGTTAATCAATTTGAAAAAAAAAAATTAAATGTCCGAGGTATTTCCTGTCGGTAATTTTAAAACTCAGTTTATCACAAATAATACTAGTATTAGAAACACGGTGACCTACTTCTTTGTTATCTGTTTGTTATTGTCTGGATGTATCGGTACGTTTACGAAAGTGGGAAGAAAAAGGGATGGAAAGGAGGGGGGATTCCGGCAATCCTAAGCAAGTTATATAACGCCAAAAATACCGAGTCCAAGGCCGCAAAATACGACAATCGATTGCGTGTGAAATTATACTAAATTCAGTAAACAATAAGGCAAGACATATATAGGCACTAAAATATATTTGTGGCAGGCAGGTTATAATTATAATTAATGTTAATCAGGGATCATAAAATATTCTATTATATTATGAATATTTCCATTCATATCAGTCGCGAGTTTAAGTAATCACGTACATACAAAACTCTACATTTTATATTAAAGAAAAGTATTTCGCATTTTTAAATGCGCACAACATAATGGGAAGTTGTGGTTGAAATCGTTAGTAATACCTGGTACTTAAGCTGATTTTGAAAATTACCAACGACACATTTTAATCAATTTTGAAGACTATTTGTTCCTAACAGGATTTGTTATGATGCACAAATAAAACTTTAAATTAATTATCTATATACTTACAGGATATATCAAGACGGCTACCGAAAATGAAGCCAAGTGGTAGTTTTAGTGACTACAAACACAAGGGAGATTGTCCATTCATGGTATCGGTAAAAATATCGTAGATACCGATACTGCGTAATAATTATTATAGAACATTTATGGTTTTTCCTAACACTTTCCTGTTTTATTTCGGGTGACAGTAAAATAAAGTAATTATCATCACATTTTACATTTTGTTCATAGAGCCGAAGGCAAAAAATCTTTTATTGGACGTAAAGTTAATTTTTCCAAGAACTCCGGGCCTGGGTCACATTATAAATATATTTATTGAAAATATATATTTTCCCCTACACAAAAAAGTGGGTTTCATCGAGGGACAAAAATCTTCGCATCGATACTAAGTTCCATAGTAAAATGGGCATTCTCCTTTCATGATTTAATTTCATACTGTTTGGGTGGTGGATTCATATTTTTTGTTACAATAATAATAATTGAAACCCTTGCCTTGCGTATCATAGTGTCTTTAAAAATAATAGGGTGCACACTGTTATTTTAGTAACTACTACGTATATATTTACCACTCAAATACAGGAAAATAATAACAAAACAATTCGTCGTTTTTTTATGCAATTTTTTTGTTGCATTATGCTTGAAGTCACTAAAACTACCATCCGGCTTCGTTTTCGGTAACAGTCTTGGTATACCCTGTATAAAAAACAAAGTCGGGGTTGTTCGAAAACCTATAACTTGAGAACGCTTAGACCGACTTTCATGGTTTTTCATTTGTTATATTTGTCTCCGTCTCGAAAAACAGAATAAATATTAGAAACCTATTTCTTCTAAAGGGATTGAAATAAAGGTTGCAATGTTGTGTCGAAAATCGAAACCACTTAAGTTATTTCTATGAAAATTTAACTCTTTATTACATGATCCGATTTTGAAAGTTATTTCACTGTTAGAAAGGTATATCGTCTCTAAATGGACGAAAGGGGTTTCAAATATTACATCGAAGAAAATTTATTTTGGTACTGAAATTTCTATGAACATTTATATTTCAGCTAAAAGTAACAGGAAACAACAGGAAGTAATGGCGTGCACCATGTTTGGAAAAAACAGCATTATGGGATATAAGGATGGGAAACTAGCGGCCCGACCCAACTTCGCCTGGGTGCATATATTTTTTGATTCCACTCCACACCAAATACATGTTGTTTTTCGTATAAACTCTTGTATGCCTAAACTTGACGTAGCTATCCTACTGTCCGGCTCAATCCCGTCTCATCCGCCTGTTCAGTGTCTTCCCAATCCGTCCCGTCCCTTCTCTTTATTATCCATCCCGTTTTATAACGTGCATTTACAGTTCGTCCTTACAAATCTGTCATCTATCCCAGCCCTCTCCCGTACCTTCGATTCTATTTTACTTTATGTCCCTTCTCTCCATAAACATCCATATACATCTTATATATAAAATAGGAATTATTAAAATTTAATATGAGAGTTACACTGAGATAGCAAAATAATAATTGTCAACGTTACTACTACACTTGATGCATAAACAATAATCGTATTGTGTGAGAGAAACAGGAGACCGGCTTCGTTCTCATCCCTACTCCGTGCTGTTTACTGGGTCAGAAGTGACACCTGTAGACATCTGGCGGGGATAACTAATTAAATGACGATTGATCAGTTTTCGACCGGAGAGGAAAAATGATTAAATTACTAAAATGGCTATTAAAAAATAAGGGTTGATCGAAGAAGGGTGAAAATTGAGGATTGTAGGTATGTATTTTTGAATGTTGTATCATAAAAAAATAGAAATTAAAAATGTTGTCTAAAAAATAAAAAATTAAATTTAGGGGTGGACTACCCCTAACATTTAGGGGGATGAAAAATAGATGTTGGCCGATTCTCAGACCTACTCAATATGCTCACAAAATTTCATGAGAATCGGTCAAGCCGTTTCGGAGGAGTTCGATTACGCACCCCGTGACAGAAGAATTTTATATATTAGATAAGGGATGAAATTTTGTATGGATAATCAAGATCACTGCAGATCTCAATGTTAAAAAATCATACGACACTCTATTTGGGTATAGAGAGATGTGAATAGAGTGGGAGGGACGATATAGAACTGCAGCTGACAGATTTAATTTGATGGGATAGGACGAAACGTAAAAGCACCGGAATGAGACTGGATGGATAATGAAGAGAAAGGACGGGGCGGATCAGGAAGTACTGTACAGACGGGACGGGACAGGATTGAGCAAAAAAAGATCATAGTGGGATGAAAATGGGACAGTAGAATTTCTCCAGCTGTAAAAGTCTTTTTGCGAAGTTATTTACCTCTGTAGTTCAATGTTTTGTCACCCGCTTTGCACGCAGGGAAGTGGACAATAATTTATTTCCATAATATAATATCATAAAAATATTTTATTTGCATTATAAGTCGACAAATATTACTGTGCAAGCAATGAACAATACAAATTTAGATACTTATCATATTTCGTTATTATTACATTGTTAAGTTGCATTCAAATCAGTGTTCAATCAGTAGAAACTACGGACGTTTTATTAATCATTTCGTGTTCGAACATATGAATAGAGTTAGGGGCCTTACAACCCCTTACAATTACGAAATATATTTAATTTTATATTACAATACACTTTCTATACATACAATATACTTTCTGGAAAAAGAGGGACTCTTCGCGATGAACTCTTTTTTCCAGAAGCCGCCTCACAGGAAATGGACCTGGCTGAGTCCTGACGGTTCTACGAGAAATGAGATAGATTTCATCTTGACGACGAATAGACGGATGTTCAGTGATGTCTCTGTGATCAACAGGGTGAAAACCGGAAGTGATCACCGAATGGTTAGGGGCACATTGAACATCAACGTCCAATTAGAAAGGCGTCGCTTGATGAAGTCTACGCTCCGACCTACTCGCGTCCATATCCAAAACCCCGAGAGCTTTCAACTCGAGTTGACAAATCGCTTTGATTGTCTAAAAGAAAACCTTGCAGTGGACGAATTAAACAGCGGTTTGGTAGAAGCTGTCCATACGGTGGGATCTAAGTATTTTAGACCTCGCCGTAGAGATAGACCACAAAAACTCTCGATCCACACTCTTGACCTCATGGCCGAACGTCGATCTTTAGCGCTGCAGTCTTCCGTTGACGCCGAAGCATATCGGCGGCTCAATAGACGGATCTGGAAGTCCTTGCGACACGATGTCCGTGCTCACAATACTGTGAGCATTAAGGAGACAATTGAGCGGAACGGAGGCTCCAAAGTGTTTGCAAGAGACTTGTCTATTGGGCAAAGCCAGTTGTCTAGGCTGAAGACGGAAGACGTCCGCGTGGTATCGACGAGGGCAGAGGTATTAAGGGAGATCGAGAGGTTCTACGGACAGCTTTACACCTCGGTTGCCGAACCTACTGTTAGCTCGGCCGAAGACCCGAGAGCCGAGTTAATCCGAAAATTTAGCGATGATATCCCGGACATCAGCCTGTTTGAGATTGAGATGGCCCTCAAACAACTTAAAAACAACAAGGCGCCGGGTGAGGACGGAATCACTTCAGAGCTTCTGAAAGCGGGCGGAACGCCGGTACTGAAAGTCCTTCAGCGGCTCTTCAATTCCGTTCTCCTCGAGGGCTCAACGCCGGAGGCATGGAGCAGGAGCGTGGTGGTACTGTTCTTCAAAAAAGGTGATAACACTTTGCTGAAGAACTACAGGCCCATCTCGCTCCTGAGTCATGTCTATAAGTTGTTTTCAAGGGTCATCACAAATCGTCTCGAAGGCAGGTTTGATGACTTCCAGCCTCCCGAACAAGCCGGTTTCCGAAAAGGCTTTAGTACCATAGACCATATTCATACGCTACGGCAGGTTATACAAAAAACCGAGGAGTATAACTTGCCGCTTTGTTTAGCGTTTGTGGACTATGAGAAAGCCTTTGATTCGATCGAGACCTGGGCTGTGCTACAGTCTCCTCAGCGGTGCCACATAGACTATCGGTACATCGAAGTGTTGAGGTGTATATACAACAACGCCACCATGTCGGTCCGAGTACAGGATCAGAGCACGAAGGCTATTCCACTACAGAGAGGCGTGAGACAGGGAGATGTCATATCTCCGAAACTGTTCACTGCCGCGCTGGAAAATGCCTTCAAGCTCTTGCAGTGGAAAGGATTCGGCATCAACATCAACGGCGAGTATATCACTCACCTTCGATTTGCGGACGATATTGTAGTCTTGGCAGAATCGCTGGAAGACCTTAGCACTATGCTCGAAGACCTTAATCGAGTTTCCCAACAGGTGGGTCTTAAAATGAACATGGATAAAACGAAGATCATGTCGAATATCCATGTTGTGCCCACCCCCATTGGAGTTGGGGGCTCGACTCTCGAAGTTGTAGACGAATATGTCTATTTAGGACAAGTGGTCCGGTTAGGCAGGTCCAACTTCGAGAGAGAGGTCAATCGGCGAATCCAACTCGGTTGGGCAGCGTTCGGGAAACTTCGCGACGTCTTCTCGTCCAAAATACCTCAGTGCCTAAAATCGAAAGTCTTCGATATAGTGATGACATACGGTACCGAAACGTGGCCTCTCACTGTGGGCCTCATTAAAAGGTTCAAAGTCACTCAACGAGCCATGGAGCGGGCTATGCTCGGTGTTTCCCTACGAGATCGAATCAGAAATGAGGAGATCCGTAGGAGAACCAAGGTTACCGACATAGCCCATAGGATTGGCAAGTTGAAGTGGCAGTGGGTCGGGCACATAGCTCGTAGAACCGATGGCCGTAGGGGCCGAAAGGTTCTCGAGTGGAGGCCACGTACAGGCAAGCGAAGTGTTGGACGCCCGCCTACAAGGTGGACGGACGATCTGACTAAGGTCGCAGGAAGTCGCTGGATGCAGGCCGCTTCCAACAGGTCATTGTGGAGATCATTGGGGGAGGCCTATGTTCAGCAGTGGACTTCCTGTGGCTGATATGATGATGATGATGATGATTACAATACATAACATAATTTAGCCGTGGAATTACATCCCATTATATTATCTGATCTCCGCGCTATATGCCCTGCCCATTGCCACTTCAACTTGCTAATCCGGTGGGCTATGTCGGTTATTTTAGTTCTCCTACGGATCTCCTCATTTCTGATTCGATCTCGTAGGGAAACCCCGAGCATAGCCCTCTCCATAGCTCGTTGAGTGACTTTGAGCTTCCTAATAAGGCCCATAGTGAGAGGCCACGTTTCGGTGCCGTAAGTCATCACTGGCAATACACAACTATCGAAGACTTTCGATTTAAGGCACTGAGGTATTTTGGACGAGAAGACGTCGCGTAGTTTCCCGAACGCTGCCCAACCGAGTTGGATTCGACGATTGACCTCTCTCTCGAAGTTGGACCTGCCTAACCGGACCACTTGTCCTAAATAGACATATTCGTCAACAACTTCAAGAGTCGAGCCCCCAACACCGATGGGGGTGGGCACAACATGGACATTCGACATGATCTTCGTTTTGTCCATGTTCATTCTAAGACCCACCTGTTGGGAGACTCGATTGAGGTCTTCGAGCATAGTGCTAAGGTCTTCCAGCGATTCTGCCAAGACTACAATATCGTCGGCAAATCGAAGGTGAGTGATATACTCGCCGTTGATGTTGATGCCGAATCCTTTCCACTGCAAGAGCTTGAAGGCATTTTCCAGCGCGGCAGTGAACAGTTTCGGAGATATGACATCTCCCTGTCTCACGCCTCTCTGTAGTGGAATAGCATACGTACTCTGATCTTGTACTCGGACCGACATGGTGGCGTTGTTGTATATACACTTCAACACTTCGATGTACTGATAGTCGATATGGCACATATATTTTTATTTTCATCTTATATTTAGTGATTTCGGATATCTTAAGCTTCTAAATTGCCATTTAAAGCCTAAATAACGAAACTTGTGTTCAGTAATCCTTATAGTACTCACAAATTATCCATCAATCTATAATGTTTTCCACCAAAATCCCTAGATGACAACCTTTTCTAAAATTAGTATTAATTATTTTTCCTTTAAATTGTTTATTGGTGGCTATTAACTCGTTTAAAAAGTCCTGTTTTTAAGTCAAAAAGCGCGCGGAAGGTATAAACGCTCTTAAAACGGATTCTGCTCGGATTAATAGTAAAATCTCCATAGATTTTTACCGCTCTTTTTCCTTTATTACATAATATAAATTATGTCTTGGCTGTATAAACTTAGATCTTTTACTTTGGTGTCATAAATCAGTGATTCTGAACATTTGACAATTTTTTTGTGTAATGGCTATACCAATGACGTTTTACAAATAGACACGTCATGCACTAACATAATGGCACAAAAAAATGGTGCGATGCGTATTGTAATTTCAAATTGGTTCGAAGAAGAGTAAAAAAGCAAGATACATAAGTTAGAAGAAGATGAATAGACATCGCTAGTTACGTAACAATAAGTGCCGCACGGTTATTGGCCAAAGCGTGTGTGACGTAGCACCAAGCATGAAGTACGGGGTGACGTGGCGAGAGCTGTGAAACGTCGCCATGAGAGCGAATTTATTAATTTTATTTAATAAAAAATGTAATTAGTGTGTACTTGCGCACCAAATAAATTATTTTTTTTTTATTTCACAGTTTCAGAATCACTCTAATCTATTTTTGGTTTTGAGAATAAAAATAGTCAGAGAAACGTGTATCCGCGACACTGGTTGAAGCGTGACTAATTGCATGGGAGGCAATTACCTTCCAAACGTCATGCCATTATAAAGCTCGGACAACGCATCTATGCTTTATAAACATCTTCGGTCTTATTACAAAAGCGAAATAAACCTTGGTTTAAACCTAGTCTAGCAAAACCAGTCTAATCTGCAGAACCATGGTTTAAATTTACTTGTATTACAAAACATAAATAAACCATGGTTCCCTTGGTTCATTCTTTTGAACCGTAGTTTATACACCAACCACAGATTAATACAAATAATATTCGTTCATCATTCCATCGCAACGTTCCATATCCACAGAAAAGAATACGTTTTCATAAAATTTTAATAAATAAATAATGTTTAGGCGTATTGCACCTATTGAGGGTTGGACATTTTGCTAGAATGTCAATATTGGTTGGTATATCGATTATAATTTATTTTTTTTTTTCATTTGGTTCATGTTATATTAGCTAGTCACACATCCAAACACGTGTGATGGAACGTAACATTCTGGCGCGTTACAAGAAACCATAACAATAAACAAAACTATCGCGAGTTAAAATAAGTTCATTTAGCATTGGAATGCATTTACTATTTAGTCAACGAAGTATGTGAAATGAAGTGATATAAAATAATTGTCGCTTAGGTAATTACATAGTAATCTAATTTAATAATATCGTGTTGTGGTGGACCTACAAAATGAAAAATGGTCTATGAATTTGAGTAGTGAGAAAAAAGTGAGTAAACCATCATTATTATATGGATGATTACATTGCAAAATGTTTGGTAAACCTATCCTTATGCGTATATTTTTATCGGAAAAAATTAAAACAGGGTTTGACGCGTAGACGTATTTTGTTGGGCCGACATGACGTTTTTAATCGCTCAAAGGCTTCAAAATCCTTAATAACGAACAAATTCATCATATTAATATCAATTTTCTAAATCCAAAATAAATAGTTGGAAGTTTACGATTTAGACCACCGTTAAACTAGGGGGCGGTCAAGTTTAGCGATAAACCATCAAAAAGGCCATGGTTTATCGTAAAACCACTTTTTGTAATATGAATTTCATATAAACCATAGTTTATTGCGATTTAAACTAAAGTTTTTAGATAAACCACGTTTTGTAATAAGGCGGCTTAGGTTTACATAGTACAAAAATGCAAATTAATAATAGGATTTTCTACCTATCCATAATAATACATGCATAAAATTATTTTAAGAATGGTCTTTGGATGGCTCTTCGTATTACTCGGGATGATCAGGGTCCGTAGACTACCGCTTAAGAACCGGATAGTAAAAAAGAAAGAAAGAAATACGATTTATTAGTTATTAGTAGTCAATAGAAGATTAAATAAAATTATCTTTACCTAAAATAAATAAATAATAAATATTAAAAAACTAAACCCGTCACGCTCTTGTTCCACAGCCATAATTAAGGCTTTATTTGAATTTAAAGTGTCGTGAGAATTTAAGCGTACATTGTCTATTAATATTTTAATAGTAATACTTATATTTAATGTTAACTAAAATGTTTCCTCGCGCACCAGTTATCGCAAAAGTGAGTTTATTTCCTGGGTTACTTATCTGATATTTTATCTCATCGCGTATCTGTGAAGCATTCATCGACATCTTGGTCTTGACCATTATGTAAGACCACGTAAGACTGATCCAAAATTGTTGCAATCCGTTGAGATCTATGCTTTGGATCGATTTGCACATATTCGAGTCTACTACGACCACAGTATTTTCCCTATTTGGAACAGATGTTCTATAAAATCTACCTACAAAAACGAGTTATATATTGTCGTCATGAATCACCTTCGTTATCCCTATAATATCTTAAACACAAGCAGATCGATATTTATTTCTATCAAAAAAAAGCACATTTAGGTGTTTATATTTTAAAATTTCATCTATCAATACGATAAAAGCTGATTCTCAAAACTCCATATTTCTTCCCCATCTTTACGTTCTGCCATAATCATTGCTTTTTTTATTTAGGTACAAAATGTTCAAGTGTCCATTTCCCTTTGTGTATCCGCTACTATCAAACATTCTTGGTCTAATGCTCGCAATGTGTACTTGTAAAGTTAGTTCTACTGTTGCTAGGATTTATTTGACGCGTGACTGAAGCTAACAATAATATTACATACGTGTTTGAAAAAACTGGGAAATAAATAATTAAGTATAACATATAGATATTTAAATTAATATAAGGCATAGGTCCTACATGTTTGGTACTTGGCGGCCCGTCTTCGATATGTTACGCATATATTTTGATTTGTTGGCTAGTCAAGTCATTAAGCAAATTAATCAACAAGCGCAAGTTCCATGAAACAAATATTATTTTTTGCTTTGCAGTGGTACTTATTATTTAGTTATTTTTTGGTTTTTAGCGGTTTTTTGTTTTGAAGTCGGTTTTAATTTTTTTATTAAAAATTTTGGTTATTTTTATCTTTTTAGTGTTGATAGGAATCAAAATGAAGAAGATTTGGTCCCCACAAGGAATATGTTCTTTCCGATGATAATGAAATCGCTAAAATCGGCTAAAAGCTGCCAAAGATATTGGAGTATTCATATGTTTATTATTTTTTCTCCCCCCCCCCCCCTCCCTTTGCCCCTACCCCCTTTTCCCACCACCACTGTAGCTTAGCTTTTATACTGAACCCAATGCAAAAAGAACCATTGGAATCCTACTAAAGTTTGAAGAGTTTTACACTCCAGGTCCGAAAATGATCATCAGATCTCCATGTTGTGTTCCTGAGATCAACCTGTCAATACATTCTTTCCAATGAAAAAGAAATCACTAAAATTGGTTAAATCCTGCCGAAGATATTAGAATTTACGTGTATTTTAATTTTATCACCTACCCCTCCTCACCCCCACCCCTTTTTTCCTCTCTCACTGTAAATAAACTTTTATATTGAACCTAATGCAAAAAGAACCATTGGAATCCTACTTAATTTTAAGGAGTTCCCCTCTCCAGGTCCGAAGATATTGCTCAGATTTTCACCATATTTTTATGGGACCAAATGACAAGCATCAGCTTTCAATCAAAGAAAGAATGGTCGAAATCGGTTCACACAGTACAGAGAAACGAGGTAACAAACATAAAAAAAAAAAAGCAACATACAGTCGAATTGAGAACCTCCTCCTTTTTTTGAAGTCGGTTAAAAAGAAGTTTATATGATGATATGTTTATTTACTTATTTGGATATACAAATAATATTTTTTTCTAAATTACTTTGCGAAAGTAAAGATCTCATCCAAAACATCCTGTAAAAAAATTCCAAGTCTCGCAGCTCAGGTTTTCTACCGCAAAAAGTTGCGAGATGCATGTAATACCAAGTCGATTAATTTATTTAGTCCTTGCTTAAGGGATCTTCTGTATAAAGTTATTACGTAAGTTATTACCATATCAATATAAAAAAATCTTTACGTTTTAAATAAATAGATCGACTTGGCCATCATATGAAAATATAATGTATCGTACAATTTATACATAATGCTGCTGGCCAAGTCGATCTATTTATTTAAAACGTAAAGAATTTTTTTATATTGATATGGTAATAACTTAACGAGTCCTACTTTTTTCCTTTTGGTACTTTTTACTTCTAGAATATCACTAACGATTTTCTTAAAGCCTCTGTCTTATGGTTTTTTCTTATTTTTGTATGTATCAATTTATCACAAATATAGCGGATTTGGTTATTAATGTTTTTTCTTTCATGGTAATTAATATTTTCGACCTATTTAGTCTATTTATTTGCAAGTTTTTCTTCGTCATGTTTTTCTACAGGAATGTTGTACAGTTTCATGGGCTGAATAGACCCTTTCCCACTGTATACCCCTCCTGTTATGCCTGATATATATAAATACCTATCTACAAATATTATTCCATTATATATGGGTACAATGATCATTAACTGCAAATGTAACTTTGTAATTCTATACATTTATATGGGATTACAAAGTTATTCACGCAGTTGGTGTATCTAGAAAACTAGACAGAAATTATGAAATGTTTAAATTTTCCTTTACTTTAGACACTAAACACGAATTATATTCTAAATTTGAAGGTTCTGTGTCAGCTAGAAGTACCTTAGACTTTTGATGATCGGTCAGTCAGTCAGTGAGTGACAAAATTAAGTTTGACAAGTTACAATTCTTAAACTACTGGTTCAAATTGAATGAAATTTTAAATATACTGTGTTTACACAATGCCTGCTTAGTAACTGAAAATTCAGGCTTCTTGCTTTAACCAAAACGAAGTTATAGGGGGTTGAAAATGGTCTGAATTGCTTCGAGAAAAGGATGGTACCAATGTGCCGCTTTTTATTTTTGTGTGCTCGACTTGGAGGAGGCACTGCCGTGCCCCCAGATAACAACACGTAATCGTATTTAAACATTTCTATCAAATCTTAAATCGAATTAACCAATTTTGCATTATCAAAATAATACTTAAATACAAGGAGTTGTTATTCTGTATGTTTATTCAACAATATCAAGTTCCTGTTGTAAAACATATAGTTATGTGACGAGTTACACTTGTTTACAGATGGAGTTTCAAACTATTCAAAAAGGGCTACAAACATGGAATATCCTTAGAAGATCTGTTTCAAGCTCGTGGCAGCGACCAGTCCAAACGGTTAGGCGATCGCCTAGAAGATGCTTGGGAGCGGGAGTTAAAAAAGGCACAAGAAACTGGAACAAAACCCTCATTTTCAAAAGCCATTATCCGTTCATTTTGGCTTGAATACATGCTGTGTGGTTTGTTTGTCGGCCTTCTGTTTATTGTATTATGGTAAACTTTATTCAGTATTTGATATTATATAATTTATAATTGATGAAATTGGTGTTTAAGTAATGTATTTTTTCATTTCAGGCCACTTATACCATTCACTTTAGCTTTATTTATAGGATATTTTTCGGGCCAAAAAACAGCAGAAAATTACAGAGATGCACACCTTTACAATTTCTGTTTAAATATGTTGAGTATTTCTACATCCTTAATACTGAATCATTTACAATTAAGCCAGGGACGTGTAGGAATGAGAGTTCGAATAGCCTGTTGTTCGTTATTATATAGAAAGGTATGTATTAAGATAAATGAAATAAAATCATAAAAATAATGTGAAAGAAGAAATTTCTTACAATAGTCTATTTTTAGATATTGAAATTAAACAGAGCTGGTTTAAATAAAACGGAACCAGGACAAGTAATAAACTTAATGTCTAATGATGTTAGTCGTTTCGACATGGTCGCGCTATTCCTCAACTATTTGTGGGTGATGCCCATCGTCGTGCCAGTGGTCTCATATCTAGTGTGGCAACATTTGGCATGGGCCACATTTGCTGCGCTTGCTGTTATATTCCTACAAACAGTATTGGTACAAGGTATGAAATTGATTTTACGTAAAACTGTATGAAAAGTTTGTTCTAGTTATCTTAATCTTTTAATCTCATTAATCCTTACAACTTTTTTAGCATATTTAAGTAACCTGCAGGGAGTGTTGCGAGGAAAAATCGCGAATCGTACGGATGAAAGAGTAAAAGTCATGAGCGAACTCGTAAACGGCGTCCAGGTCATTAAAATGTATGCGTGGGAAAAGCCTTTTGAAAAACTTGTTGATAAATTAAGGAAGTAAGTTTCAAACAACTGTATTCAAATCACACGACGGCGTTAAATAAATACATACACATATTATAAAATACAATGTCATTTTTCAGACTCGAGGTCGGTTTCATAATGCGAACATCTATGGTCAAAGGATTCTCAACTGCATTGAGCGTATTTACGGAAAGGTTTATACTGTTCGCTTCTGTCGTCGCGTATGTAGTAATGGGTGGCGAAATCCGTGCCAATATTACTTTTTCATTGGTTCAGTATTTCAACCTTCTACAACTCGCTTGCAACATCTTCTTCCCGCTGGCACTTGCATTCCTCGCTGAAACTAAAGTCTCCATCAAGCGTATAGAGGTTGGTAAATCTACTATCACGTCGTATTGAACATGTGTTGAAATATATTTATTAATGCAATATTTCTCTTGTTAGGAATTCTTGTTGTTAGATGAACTGCCAAATTCGAAGGAGAAAGAAGTTTACAAAAACATGAAAATCGATCCAAAGTTAATATTGAATGGTGACACTCAGAAAGGAAAAGAAAAAGAAAAGCCAACAGGACTGGTTTTGGCAGGAATTACCGCTAGTTGGCAAGACGATCCAATTGTGCCCACATTAAGAAATATATCATTTACGGCTCTGCCTGGGGAATTCATCGGTGTCGCTGGACTCGTGGGATCTGGCAAGGTAAACGACCCAAACTATACGAAAAGTCGTACCGCACGTATGTTAGTACAATTAAAAACTAGTTTTAAATAATATTCTACAGATTACGACCTTATTCATAGAGAGTTAATAAATCCATTTTAGTCATCGAATATTTTGTCCCTATCGAAAGTTTCAAACGACTTTTAAATTCAGTTTTAGTGAAGAAGACAAAGGCCGTAAAAAATAACATCGAATATCAATAAAAGTAAATAATGAATAATAAAAATTCAACTTTCCTAAATAAAAATCAAATGGGCAGCATACTGATATATTTTATCGTCTAAAATAATGTTGTTCGATAACATTAGTATGTAGTTATGGTAGCTCTAGTCGATTATATTAAATATCTCAAATATACATTTAAGTTAAGACAGCATAAATCGCACCAATGTGATTTATTGCATAACTTTACGTCTGTATGACTCATATTTAAAATATTGCAGTCTTCATTATTACAACTCATATTGGGAGAGCTGCAGCCGTCACATGGTACTTTGTCGCTGGGTGGCGCTCGGATTTCTTACGCAAGTCAAGAGCCTTGGCTGTTCGTGGCTACTGTCAAACAAAACATACTGTTTGGTCTACCGTACGACAAGATCCGTTATAAGAAGGTAAGGCGATCTGATCATATCACGTTTCAATATACCTTCACTCACATTAGAAATACATTACACAACCGAACGTCATACAGTTTTTATCTGAGTTGTGATACTTCCCGGTTAACAACATTACAAACTTGAATTCGGTGCTTTACATATAGTATTATATGAGTTTATATTGATATTAACAATTCCCACTTCAATTATGTCATTTTGTTGTTATGGAAAACGACAGAATGTGTACAAATAATTAATAACATGTCAAGTTCATTTCATTGATATGCATTGTACCCGTTTTATAAACCGGTGATATATCTGATGTAAACAGATATTTTCCTCAAAATAGCTTGTTTAAATTATCATGAATCAACTCATATGAAAGGGAATAATTTGCCAGTCGATATTCTCATTATTATATGAGAAGTATTTTAACGCTTCATGCGTGCCTTTTAATCCAACTAAGCTAAGAGGTACCGATTTAATTTTCATACTTTTCAAATTTGCACAGGAGTAACTCACTAAATTTAAATAACATTATCCGTAAAACCACAATTCCATGGTTGTCGTTTATACTTAAAAACTATGAAAAGTCAAACGCTTATTAGCTTAGTTGGATAACATCATTCATTCAATCAACTTATTTGCAAACTATCAGAAAGAGCCATTCGAATTCCGAACGGCGCACGCGAAGGTCAATGACACGATTTGTTTGTAGGTGGTGACGGCTTGTGCTTTGTTGCGCGACTTCGAGCAGCTGCCGGCCGGCGACTCCACGCTGGTCGGCGAGCGCGGCATCAGTCTCAGCGGTGGACAGCGAGCACGCATCGGCCTCGCGCGCGCCTGCTACAGACAAGTCAGTAGTCCAGTACCTCACATCATTCACACATCATTTTAACAGCCTCCGCGGCGCAGTTTTTTAGACACCAGGTGTGAAATTAGAGGCCCCGGGTTCGCACCCCGCATCGAAACAAATATTTGTGTGAAATACAAGAATTAAGTGAGAGCTAAAAGTTTCTCGTTCCTGAAACCCACGACACAAGACTCGATCTTAATGTGGGGTCAGGACTATGTATGTGAGTGTTGGTTGTATTTATTTATAACTGTATTTCAAAGCATCAAACAAATTCACGGCAATCTAGCGTCAAGGTTGCATCTCCATGACAATACGCCGGCACCGCGTCGCATATAATTAGATGCCTTATCGGAATGTTCTCGGAAATTCACTTCTTCTGAGCAAAGTAGTCAATACTAATTTTAGTCAGGTAACTGTTTGTCACTCAAGAGTTAGGATGAATTTCCATGATCATTATCTAAAATTCATGTCATTGTTTTACTTAGTGGTTGAATCATGACCCTCATAAAACGTGCGATCATTATGACACTTGAAAAATGATAAACATTAAGAAGTGTTAGATTGTCATCTTTGATTTTATTTGGCAGCGGCGTGCACAGGATTATGACACTGGGTATGCGGCGGAGTACTCGGTCACAAAAACTTTTTCTTTTATAGTTTTTTAGCATAGCCACAGCCACACGACGGATCTCTAAGTCGGAAACCATGCCAACATAACAAGTCTTAGATGTACTACTATTGATGTCCATCTTCTACGGCAACGCAGACAAAACAGCGATCGATCGTCGCGGCGGAAGAAATTCTAATAAGTAAAATAAAAAAAACTCACCTAGTCAGCTTTCAATTTTCACATATTCAAGGTTCCGGTTAGTTGAGATTACTATACCTATCCCGATGTAAATAAACGCAAGATTTCGGCCACCTCATTCATTCATTTGATAAACATACATTTTTAACACAAACCTCGCAATCAAATAAAATTTAAAAAAATAAACAAACACACTAGTAAAAGCAAATGACTACAATTAATATCGAAACTTAGTAATAAACTGTTAAATGTCATGAAAAAAGCAAAATGGCCCCCGCGAAACACAAAACATTTCTATTTAAACAAATAAAACCTTACTAACCAAAAATGCATAATGTGCATAGGTGATTTATTAGAATCCAGCCTATTAATTTTACTCGGATTATAGGCAACGAACATTTACAATTACTCCCGATAACTGCCGAACTCCCGAGGCCTGCCGCAGGAGTCGCGGCTTTCAATATTCATGGGTGTGTGCGTTTGCGACTGTGCACGGACACCAAAATTACTACACACATGCAAACAAATGTAATGCGGGACGCGGCGGCATGACTTGGTACATTAATTTGTTTTGCAGCGCCTCTTGCTTTTCGCGTGGCAACCATAATGTTTGCGTGATTGCAAATAGGTGCTATTTATAAAATATTAGGCATTTTTAAGTTATTATATTTTGTTTATTCATTTATTTACTATAAATTAAAGTCATCTAAAACGTACGAACGTTATAATAAAATATCTGTGAATGGCAAGTAAAGCACTGCATTTCTGCCTACAAGGAGTGCACGCCCCTGTTATTTGGTATTGTATATATAGAAAACTAACAGCAACGCTCCACTCGGAGCCTTAATACCCGACGCTTCAACCCACATACTGACTCTTCGCATATGTAGCCCCTCCATACCAACATGTATCCCCACCACAAATATATTCTGCCGAAGACAAGCGCCATCATTACCTCACGTGACAGGTTATTATTGGCTATAGCTATACTCCATCGGTTTAGGTACTTAACTAAATGTAAACAAACCAGAACACGTGACGCATGGTTGTTCAACATTTTATTGCAATGTCCAATTTACGAATATTTTCTTAGTCAACCAAGTAACAAGTATTAACAACAATTAACAGCAGCTTATAACAAATAATAACTAAAACAGTAAAAAAACAACGATGAACACTTCCAAACACTTCACCACTTCACGAAAACAGTAAGTACATTATCGCAATGAATAATAATTGGCTGCCACACATAACATATTAGGATGATGCTTAGTTATCCGACTTAACGCATTATTTTTCATTTAAATAGTCGCATTACGATAAAGTTGTACTTCTTGATTTTGTAGCATAATATTTCTTGTAACTTTTATGAAAATGTTTTGGATGCCTGAGTGTTTGGGTCTTTTTTTTATAGACAGACTGCATTATGTAAAATTAGATAATTTAATTTAGGTAATTTAATTATGATCTCACATAATTTAACTGTTTCCAAGCTTACACATTCATAATTATAATCGTTATAATAAAATTGAACATGTATTGTAGTTTTACATTTACGTAAACATTTTTTTGTCTTCAATTAATTTTGAAATGAGAAATGGCAATGTTAAATAACCTTTTTTATGGTTTGTTTACATTTAGTTAAGTACCTAAACCGATGGAGTATAAAAGGAAATGAATTTTAATTACATAATGTAGTAAAAATGTGGGTGTGAAAAAACGCGAAAAGATGTTATGTAAACTGTATCTGTATCTTTTCAATGAAAACTGACCCATAATATATTGTAAATATGCCCAGTTAATAGTAAATATTGAATTATAATATTCATTTTGGTCAAGTTAGGTTCGGAAATTATGCGTTGTTTGATCGAGATATTGATGTAAAATATTCTTACTGACTGCCTCTGTGGCGTAGTTGTACTAAAGTACGGTTACAAAGCTGAGGTCTCGGGTTCGAATCCCGGGTTGGGCAAAGTCATAGATTAGAATTACATACAGAAATAGATGCGCAACTCTACTTTTTTTATTTTCTGACGTGATTTCGCCATCAGAGGGCGCTCTAGGCAAACGCGCAAATTTTCATATTTTTTATTCCAATATTTCAAAATCTTTCGTAACCTCTTATAATTTTAGCCAATATCAATTTCAAATTGTTTTTAATATCAAGAAAGTTCATAATATCAATATACAAAACATATTTCTTGGTTCAGTGGTACACTTCCGCCATTTAACAATTAGATTTAAACTAATTACAAGATAATTTCCCGTTCTTGCCAGAGTTTGGCGCTAGAATCGAAATACTTGTTTTCAATATTTTTAATGTACGAAGTTGCACCCCTATGGGCAAAGTGATATTGGATTTTTCTATTCATTATCAGCCCAGAGTCAGGAATTTGTGCCCGATATGGCGATAGGCTCCCCACCTATCACATCGTGGGACGGAACATACAAGGCGAAATGTGTGTGTCTTGGCACCTCTGCCTACCCCTTCTGGGAAAAAGGCGTGAGTTTATGTATGTATGTATATTCTTACAGGATATGTCCTGCCGTGAAGTTTTTAACATTTCTGGAGAGAAAATTAAGTACATACCTAATAATTTCTATAAAAAAAATATTCACGCAGATTACTTTAAGAAGCTTGTGTTTAAAATTCTAACACTAGTTGGCGACCAATGTAAGAAAACCTATCTGGAAATAATTATAGTGGATCAAGGGCTATGAGTTAAACACACTCATGTTAATGTGGCAGAGGTAATGCGCTAGCAGTTACCAGTGACAACTGACACTCAAATAGACGGATATAAATAGATACAGCAGAGACGTATTTTTAATTGTTTCCTGTAGCGAGTTAAAGTCATTTTATATAAAATTGAAATTGAAAGCCAAACAATGAACCGGTTTAATAGATAGTAAAAATGTGCTAATTCTTTGCGCTAAAACAAATCATTGATTTAAATGACAAATTATAGCAACTAATGCTCTGTCTGAAAACACAGTCAGTAACACATATTTTGCTTTTAATGATGCGGTACTACGTCATATTCTCATAATAACAGTAGCCGTGATTATCTGAATATTATACAAACTCATGACAAGCAATTTTTTTATCAGAGCATCACAGTAAGGTCTTGTGGTATCTCTGTTATTACGTCATATTATTTGCCGATTGGTTTGCGGTGCGTTGCTGAGATAATACAACAGTTAAATTAAACCTTAACTATAATATTGCTAGTGATAATATTTCAAAGCATTTCGATATTCATATGATTAATAATTTATGCTGCCATGATTGGGCAGTGTCGTAATAAAATGTTGTCAACTATCAACTCAGCCGCATCGGGCCAAAGTGTTTGGAGTGAGGCCGAACTGCGAAGTCTATGGTCTAGAAGTAAACCTCTCACAGACTAGAGGAGAGCTTCGTCCCCACAAGTGGAACGCATATCGACTGTTATAAATAAATATTATGTATCCTACTCTGAAGAATGACACACATTTTGTTGTGAAATTATACTTTACTAGTGGTCGCCTAGTGGTCGAAATTCGACCAAATCAAGAAGAGAAAAAGTTTTTACCTGTATGATGATGTTGTTATTCTGATAATTCGTGGTCAGCTTTCGTGGTCACGGGGCGGACTGTAAAGTGATCGAAACGTCGGGAATTCAAAAAATGTAAAAATTAAACTAAATCCGCGATAAAATCCGTAAATAATAGTCTTATTTCAATGTGTAACATTCGCGTAAATCTAAGAAACCATAAAAAATATTTTAATAATAATGCATAAAAAGTACATTAAATCAATAAATAAAACATTACACAAACCAGCATGCATTTCACACACGCATTTGTACACGTATACATACTCTTTGGTCAAATTGTTTCTTTTGTTTATTATAGACATAGTTGAATGTCAAACAGAAAAGTTTGTTTACTGTGGTTTTATTGAATGTCAAACAGAAAAGTTTTATTTGACGAATACCTACTACTACGTGAAATACTGAGCGCTTATACAAATTGTGTAGCAGTAAGATACATTTAAATGTACACGGACTATCATTATATGCATAAAGAAAGTTCTGTAGCAGCAATCTGCAATAACAACATTCAGGTACAAAAAAGATATAATTTGCTATTGCTGGTTCAAAGCAATTATTGTAGTTTACGATTTCAGTAATTGCATATACTTCAGGATAAATATGTAAGATTTTGAGAGATACGTTCATTTAAATGTGCACGAATTATCAGAATAACAACATCATCATACAGGTAAAAACTTTTTCTCTTCTTAATTTGGTCGAATTTCGACCACTGGGCGACCACTAGTTAATATTATTGCCTTATTTAAAATTAATATTCTCTTTTAATATTAATATTATTACCTCATTAGGCAAATAAAACTTATTTTTTATATGCCTATGTCAGAAGAACAAAATGAAAAACAAAAGAAACAATTTGACACCAGAATATGTATGCGTGTACAAATACTTGTGTATGTATGTGTGTGTGAAATGCATGGTAGTGTGTGTAATGTTTTATTTTTTTATTTATTGTACTTTATAAGCATTATTATTGAAAAATATTAGCGTTCTGCACTTCTCCTACTCATAAACTATAAGTGTGCCAAATTTTATGCTCCTGCGTCCGCGCAATTTTCGTAAAAAGGGGTCCAAAGTTTTTGCATCACGTATTAATATATAGATGCTATAACAAAATTGTATTTTGCGTCCGTTACTTTGTACTGAAATAAGAAACAACAAAACAATATTTATTGTTTTTTTTTATTGCCTTGAATGGCGAGACGAACATGCCATTCGCCTGGGAAGCGAAACGACCGCTCATGAACGGTAGCAAAACCAAACACCTTGAATTACAAAACAATTCTGAGACATAAGATGTAAACTCTCAATATGTCCAGTAGTTACTCTGGCTACAATGTCCTTCAATACATAAAACTAAAAATATAGTGAATTGTTTGCTGAATGGAATGTTCGTGTTCAGGCTGACATCTACCTGCTGGACGACCCTCTGTCAGCCGTGGACACGCACGTGGGCAAGTTCTTGGTGTCGGAATGTATCAATGGACTGCTCAAGAACGCTACGCGCATCCTCGTCACACACCAGCTGCACCACCTCAAAACTGCCGACAATGTCATCATATTGAGAAATGTAAGTTACTTCACTTCTATTTCTTTTAGGCTGAGTTGCACGAACTAACTTTGCCAATAATTCTGCCTTTGAATATATCATCGCCATACATTTGAAACGACCTTGCGAATGTATGGGATTGACAGTTTCAAAGTCAAAGGTATTGGTAAAGCTAGTTTCTGCAACTGAGCCTTAGTATTCAGTCTGACGTCCGCATATTCAAACTCGAATTAAATATTACGTTGCATTTAACTACACAAATCTCGCTTAAACGCACTAGCTAGGTGAGCCGTGCGCGGTAAAAAGCAACTTAATATTTGAATGACGTTTGAGTATTCGGGCGTAAGTGTATTTATAATATAGAGGGAGCGCTGTCATACTGTGTCTTCAAAAACGTAGATATATTTTTGGTCGTAATGTTGCTTGCTGCGAAAATTTAACTTATTAACATTGAGTAGTAACAGGTATTATACTAGAGCGGACATCGGGAACAAAATCTGTGCGTATGGTGCATGCACACGGGTACACATTGAAGCGAGAGGGAAGATATGTTACTTCGTAGGCGTGACATAGACAGAAATAGAATTTACCCTTCATTTTGTTACATGTTTGCAGTGTCCCCTCTAGTATATTATCTCAATTCTTATTAACAACATATTGCTATAAATTCTTTGGATAACCGGATTAAATATATGAAGCTTTTATTTTTAACGAGTTTGAGTGGAGTAACATAGCCCTATACTATTTATTTTTATTCCTTTTCTAAGTATTTCTGGCATGTTGGGCAACCTGTCATATATTAGCCAATAGAAGGATAGAAAAAGATGGTACCACCATTTTTATCTACGTTTTTGAAGGACTAGCATTCCCTCTATAATAAAAATACCCTACGTATTCAGTTTACTTTATCCTTACACCGTAATTATCCTCTTTCCCTTCACGTCTTTGATGTTACATCACTAAGGTGGTTTGGAACCCCAGTCTTCCCCTCTTTTACCAATAAATCTCTGCCCGACCACAGGATATTTCACAGGCGAGTCAGAAGTCGGCCAGAATATCAATTCTGCGAATATGTTGCTGTTTAATCGAGCATGACAACGCACAAGCACAATAATATTTTTCCTTTGGTTTGAGTGACTCACGTTTTAGCCACGCGTCTTATATTTAGCCAATAACAGTTTACCATGAAATAAGTAAATTATTTTTTACACTTAATAAAATAAACTCTTGTTAATAATTTAAATAATTCAGGGCCTAATTTAATTAAATGAAATGCTATGCAAAATGGCAGTCATTTTGTTTTCTTCTTTTTAAAATTATTACTCAATTATAGTATCAAATATATTGCCCATACCGAGTTTTTATTGTAAAATTTGTAGTTTATATAGTCACACTGGTAATGAGGTTAAACCAACATAGTACTATAAAGTCCGTTAAAAACATGCAATTAATTAAAATAAGTTTTAATTTGGGTGAATTTTACTAAGTTGCTCAATTACACAAAAACGACTAAATAGAAAACGTAAGTACCTATTTATTTTCGTGGATTTATGTACATGCAGACATCGTGTACATTATCTAATGAGAATAAACAATGATAAAAACAGAATGCAAACAAACGATGCTATATGTAAAGTTGTGCAGCTGATACATTTTATTGGTAGTTGACTAAAACATCATGTTATGACACATATTCATAACGGTCCGACCGGCTCCGTCCAAGTCCAGATATTTTTTGGCTCCAGTCCACATCAGAAACATTATTTTACTAACTTTAAATTTAAACTCGTCGGCAGCCATCCACTAAACTGCTTCTCCCATCCAGTTCCGTTACTTCCCGTCCTGTCCCATCCCAATCCTTCCATATTTCGCATTAACACGATCTTTGAGCTTTATATTCCTGCGGGAACATTTTAAAACTGTTAAATCTCTTTGACGAGTTAAAATTATGACGTAAATTCGCTCAATGTATACACTAAAATATTTTTTGTGATCATAACATGCAAAAAATATTTTCAATGTATAACGTATTCATTTGAATAAGGAGTAATACCGTATGTATAAAAAACTTATTTTATTTGGAACAAATCTGATTAGGTAGTACTAAACAAGGTTATATTGAGGCAACCTACAAATATATATGTATATATGAGATGCATAATGTAATGTGTACAGTAAGGTATCGCTGACTTTTTTGGTCCTTTTCAAGAGGAACAAGCCCTTCCTACATTATTATTGCGTACCTAATACATCCGAGTCATTCTATAATCAATATCTATAATCTATTATACTAATGTTTGTTTATTTGATTTATCCTCTTGCTTGTATTAGGATTGATAAGGTATTTTATCGAGCATCGCGCACGCACTCCAAGAGTACCTATCGGTCATAAATGTGAGAATGAATCAATATATTGATAGCCTCCGAGGCGCAGTTGGTTAGACGCCGACTGTGAAACGTGGGTCTGCGGTTTCGATGCCCGTACCGAAACAAATATTCGATCCACAGATATGTATTTGTTTCGAGGCTGGGGTGTTTGTGAGACAGAAAAGTCTCGTAGTTTTTGGTACCTGCGGCACTCGATCTTAGTGTGAGGTCAGGGGGTTACTCTATAAACTGACAGGAAGTTCGAATGTTCGGACGTCTTACGTAAAAAAAACCATACAAATGTGCCTAGGTACCTACTCCACAAAATGTTCGAATCTTCTATCGTACGTCGTAACCATAGACTAAGTTCCGAGTGAATGATAAGTGTCATAGAGAATAGTATTGATTTTTAGACATGGAAAACTTATACTTCGGACTTCGAACGTCGGAATATTTCGATTTTCGTGTCGGATCATAGGGTAACCCTCAGCACTATGTGCGTATTATGTGTAATTGTTGGGGGTTTTTCTATTTATTTATACTTATCCAAATAATGTTGTAGGGAGAAATTGAAACTCAAGGAAACTTTGATCATGTTTCCCACTCGCCGCTTTTCGCTGAGCTGCTGCAAGAAGAGGAAGAACCTGAAGGGCCTGTCAAAGCCCAACTTCTCCGCCAACGAACAATCTCCATTCAGGTAATGTGAATTTATTAATAACTAGCTGTCCGGTGTAGCTTCGCCCGGGTCAGATGTTCTTTTACTACACTCAATACCAGAAATTCTGGATTTATACCTAAGCAATTAGTGCGATTTTCAGTATCATCGCGGCAAAAAAAAGAAATATGTTTTTGTTCGTTTTTACAACAATATACAACGCCTATAGCCTTTAACAGCTAATTGTCTATTAACAATAAAAATATTTTTAATTCGAACCAATAGTTCCTGTGACAAACGCGTTCAAACCAACAAACTCTTCAGCTTATGACGGATACTTAATATTTGACTAAAGGTAAAACACATTGTAGGTTTTCGTCTTACGCATAGAGTAATGAAGCGGCCATAAATACTAGAGCAACGCGTTTTAGAGCGATCTGAACAATGGATTCTTTTGTTGTGTGCACATTATAGGTCATACGCTTAAGACGTGACCACAGACTACATAGAAAGAACCTTGTACGTTCCATTGTCCTGATTGGTCAGTTGGCCCCGTACTTACCGCTCTTTACTCTATGCGTATGACGAAAACCTATAATGTGTTTTGAGCTTTATTGGATAAATCTGACAGCTTTTACTCTAAGTCCATATTTTATGGATTAACTTCAAGTAACGTCAAAGCGCTCTTTATCATTCCCATTGGTGTAAAACGTAAAGTTTAGATAATTGATTAAAAAACTACTAAGGATAGGCCCTTCAGTACATTAGGAATATTAATATGATGGTCGTGAAAATCTAGCCATCTATTAGATTTTTTATTATATATTATCTGAGGCTATCAGCGCAAAAGTGGTGTAACCCCAACCTACATAATTAGGAAATAATTGAGGAATTAAAATTAACTTAAATTGTTTTTGATGTAGTTTATTTTGTGGACACTATTTTAAATGTTTTGTTTTTTATTTACTCTAAAAACTGTAGAATCTACATAAATTGTGTACTTTTATATATTCAAATTAATATTTATAAAAAAAAAATGTGGATTACACCACTTCTGCATGTATCATATTTTAGTAGTATTTAAAATGATAAATAGGTTACACCATATGAACACAACTTTTATTACGAAATAATGAAAATAGTATAGAGTTAAAGTTATTCTTCATCTGTCTTATCATAATAAACTTCATCCCTGACTCTGCTGGAACAATTAACTATTATAGAAAGTATGATGAACTGGTGGGATGAACTGTAACAATTCAAGAAGACCTTTTTTCTTTTTTTCAGCGATGGTCGGTTTTTTTAAAGCATCTAGCTGTTGTATTATTGCTTCTGACTGTCTTTTTTTCACACTGAGTTCTTCAAATGAAACTTCTTCATTATTAGAATATTTGAAAAAAATTGAAAATGGATGACTTTTGTGAAATTTCAGCCACTGAATTTTCAACCACTCCACCTTGTTTTTTGTAGTTAAAATTTTTCTATTTGTTATATTTTGTTCTATCGGTTTATTAGAAACAAAATCACTTGTAGTTAATCTTAATACTCTGAATGGTTGTTTTTAACAGTTTTAATTACTTCGAGCCAGTTGTCTGGTACGTATATTTCTTTAAAGAATTTTTTATTTTTTTTCTATGAGGCATAAATCTTGGTCACAGGGTAGGTAGGAATGTCCACTTACTAAAAATGTATAATGTATTTCTTCAATAGTAAAGTCTGTATGAGGTACCACATACTGACAGATCAACCACAACTTTATGTTTATGTTTTGCCCCCCGCATTGGTCAGAATACATAACTACTTTTTTAGTAGTGACAACATTTTTAAAATAATAAATTAAGCAAGATCCTACTTCTTGGGGTCCTCGTGAAGCTTCTGACTCGTCCAAAACAAACATGTAGGCATCATCTGTCCCCATGTTGTGGATCCCAAAGCAAAATGTCCAAAGCTGTCTTTTGTAATATACAATTCCAGTACTCAGCACGGGGGTAGGTAGGGTTTTCATTAACGGCCGTTCTCTATATCCTATCTATCTTTAACAAGAGGTTAAAAAGGGTATCGTTACTATTTCGATACCACTATATGCTTCAATAAACAAAGACAGACATACAATATTATCTTGCCTAGATATGTATAAATATATGCACCTTATCTAAATATCTCAGTCTTTCTTTACTGAAGCAAAAAATGTATCAAAATTTCGAAAGAAATCTCTTGTTAAAGATAGATAGATTATAGAAACCGGCCGTAAGTCAAAGGTGATTACAGTAACTTCACTTGAAGATTTTGCCAAACTCGTGTCATCTTTTAATCCCTGTCACTATTTGCTTTCCTCTGGTGTAATTTGCCATAATGCAAAAGTGGTGTATCTAGCTTACACCACTCTTGCTCTATGGTTTTGTTTTAATATGCTCCGTGCTAAAACAAGATTTACAGAGCCATCTGTTGACAGGTAGAAAAAGGTGGCTTACGTCACTATTGCATTGAAAGATTATATTGTAACGAATGTATTTTACACCAAAACCGTACTAAAAAAAACTGTGGGTTACACCACTTTTGCGCTGATAGCCTCATCTACGTCAAAAAAAAAATCTAAGTATCTTTTTGTTTTTAAAAAACTTTCTGTCAAAAATCATAATACTTACAAGCAAGCATTTTCAAAATCATTGCGATGACTAATTTCAGTAAAGGTCCAATGGAGCGTCGCACCACCTATATCGGAAAACTTTGCATGCTCTTTGCCCTGTCCATAATATATATTTATGTCAAAGAGCTTAACGTAATGAGTTCTTTTATCCAACAACAATGTTTTGTAGTATAAATATAGTAGTTTTGTAGTATTATAATATGTTGTTTGTATTACAGTCGCACACAAGCGTGAGCACTATACAAGACGGACAACTCGATACACAGGAAGACGAACAGGAAGACGCCGAACTCACTGAATCTGGTAAGTGAAATAAAATATTCAATAATATAAATTACATAAACTCACGCTTTTCTTCAGAAGGGGCAAACAACGGTGCTACCAGGACAGTCACTTTTCGCCTTGTGTGTTCCGTCTTTCCATACCACGATGTGATGGATTTTCCTATTCATTATCAGCCCGGAGTCAGGAATTTGGACCAGGGTGTGATAATTTCGGTCCCCTCACATCGTGGGAATGCACAAGGTGAAATGTGGGTAATGGCACATCTGCCTATCCCCTCTGAAAAAAAGTGTGAGTTTGAATGAATGTATGTAATAAATTCTCACGAAAACAATAAAAACCACGTGGATAAGACCGAAATAACTTACGAATACCTACATAAATTACATACTAATTTAAATAAGGCGTATCGGCAATCGTCGTTTTCGGCGAAACGAGTAAAGTTCAGCTGACTGAAAGCGATTGTAAAAACCAATAAAATATGAGCCTTAAGAGCGTTTATACCTTCCGCGCGCTTTTTGGCTTAAAAACAGGACTTTTCAAACGAGTTAATAGCCACCAATAAACAATTTAAAGGAAAAATAATTAGTACTAATTTTAGAAAAGCTTGTATACTAGGGATTTTGGTGGAGAATATTATAGATTGATAGATTATTTGTGAATACTATAAGGATTACTGAACACAGGTTTCGTTATTTAGGCTTCGAATGGCAATTTAGAAGCTTAAGATATCCGAAATCACTAAATATAAGATAAAAATAAAAATATTATGAGACTAATAAGACCCTTATGAAGGGATGTTGCTGAGAAAAATAATCTTTTTGTATTTAGTTCCAGAAAAATAAAAATTTAAAAAATGCGAAATTATTTAGAAACTCTCGTCAAGAACATTTTTTTTTCACCAACTTATCGTACATAGTTTTATAGGTACATATAGTAACTAGCTGTGTGATTTATCATCTATAATTAAACCTAAGTATTTTTCATTATGTGATTGTTTGATAATTTCTTTTTTTATTGTTAAGGGTTCGAACTCGGGTATATGTTTATTCTTTGCAGATAGAATCATATTATATGATGTTTTGGATGTGTTAATCTTCTTAATATATATAATTCACGTGTCACGTTGTTTGTACGCGATGGGCTCCTAAACCACTCAACTGATTATAATGAAATTTTGTAGATATGTGTTATTTGTTTCAACTTAAAGGGTGAGATAGTTTTTATCTCGATTAAATTGACGAAAGTATAAAATAAAGGAAAAAACATTTTGCCATACAAAATGTTCTTGGGTTTGTAACTGTCAAACATTAAATGTTCATACCGTCGATAAGGTAAACTCTTCCCTCAAATTAAATAACGTATTTAAATAAAGGTTTCGAATCGACAAGATACATCCACAATATTCGATTAATGGCGTATTTTAGATTTTAAATATGTAAATTAATGACAGTAATGAAAAGTGGTTGACATTTAAATTGGTTGTCAAATATTTATGCATGCGTTCAGAAATGTATTTTGTGTAACCTAAAGAATATATTATGAAGCTACATAAATATAGAACAATTAAATAAATAATATTCACAGGTAATAAGTTTTACTTCTTTTCAAGATAAAATGTAACTTGAAAATGAAAAATCTTTAATAAAATAACACATTAAATAAAAACTGAACTGAACTGAATAAAATAACATTTTTTTATAATTATGGAGAATATTGCAGGGATTCTCAAATTAGGCGTTGACTGTGTCTTGAGAAACCACTTAAATATAATTGTTACTACATTAATTGTGTGTGTGAGTGTGAGTGTACTTCTATGAAAATTTATATTTCATCTCTTTATTACTAACAAAAAGTAATATTTTTAGAAAAACGGCATAGTGGGGGGTGAAATAATAAAAGGAATATTGCATGATGATAATCAAAATCGCTAAAATGTTTAATGTCAAAAATTTATTAGGCACACTATTTGGATATGGAGAAACGGGATATAATAGAGTGGGAGGTAGGGGAAAGGACTGGGATAGCTGACAGATTTAATAGGACGAAATGTAAATGCACGTATAAGACGGGATGGTTAATGAAGAGAAAGGACGGGACGTATCGGGAAGTGACTGAACAAACGGGATGGGACGGAATTGAGCAGGACAGTAGGATAGCTAATTCATGTTTAGGTATACAAGAGCTTATACGAAAAATAACATGTATTTGGTGTGGAGTAAAATAAAAAAATATCTGCATCCAGGCAAAGGTGGGTCGGGTTATTTTGCTAAGCTAAATAATTTAATATAATATTAATCATATAATAACTAAGCAATAGCGAAGCGTGGCCGGGTCAGCTATTATATCTATTAATTGATTTCAATGAATGTCGTGGGAGTAGTAACAGTGTTATAATATCTCCGTAGCAAAATAATAATTAAAATCTGGAGAGATGGGATAGAATCTATACTAATAATAATATTTATTATAAAGAGGAAACATTTGTATATAGGATATTTGGATTTTTGGATTTTTGTTTATAATGAATAAAGTCAAAAACGACTGTTCCGATTTTAAAATTTCGTTCACCATTCGAATGGTATATTATCCTGGACTAACATAGGCTATATATTTGACTAAAAGGATTGAAATAAGGGTTGAAACGGAAATGGAAAATATAAATTATTGAATTGAAATAAAACTTATTACTTACGGATTTTATCGCGGATTTGGTCCAATTTTAACATTTTTTTACTTCTCGACGTTTCGATTACTTTACAGCTTTCGTGGTCAGTCCGCCCCATGACCGAACGTTAAAGAAATTACGTAGAAATTGAATGGGTACTTGACGCGAATGTAATCGCAAAACAGCTATATTTTATACATTATGCAAGGATTGTCAATATAAACGTCCAATCAAATAATAAGCCGAATTCAAAATTGAGTATTCATTTTTCGCCCTTTGTAAGCGCATTTTAAACATATTTTGGTCGTTGATATAGTCCGATGTGTATTTTAAATATAAATTTAATCTTCTGATTTCAATGAATGTCGCCGGAGTAGTAACAGTTTAATAATATACCCTTAGCAAAATGAATAAATTAAAAAATAAATTCCAATTTTCGTCCTAGAGAGATGGAATGGAATAGAATACGAGTATAAGGTGGATAAAATGAGACAGAAGAATACAGGACGCGATTGGATAAGTATTATCGAGAACGGCAGTCATGTTGAATTTAAATAAAATATGGACTGGAATCGTATCTGTACCCGGGCGAAGCCGGGCGCCGGGCCGCTAGTTGTTAGTAAATTGTGGAGCAACCAATCATTAAGTATGTTCAGATCTTTTTGTGCCTTAGTTAAAATGTTATGGATAGATTGATCAAAGTAAAATAGACATGTGTCATCAGCATATAGTGTGAGATATCCAGTTAGTCCTATTTTATTTATATTGTTAACGTAAATTAAGAATAACAACGGACCGAGTACAGATCCTTGTGGTATGCCAAAAAAAATACTTTGAGAAGAGTTTGAAAAGTTGTCAATTTTTACAACTTGGCGTCTATTTTGCAAGTAGGATTTTAACATTTTTAGAGCGGTGTCATTTATTCTTATATCGTTTAATTTTATTAGTAATTTTTGGTGACTGACTGTATCAAACGCTTTTTTTAAGTCAATAAATACACCTAAAGCTATATTTTTTTATCGATTTGAATTTTAATTTTAGTAATTAGATCTAGGGCTGCTGTAGCTGTACTAGATTTTGGGCGAAAGCCATACTGTTGTTCGATGAATATTTGTTTCTCAATTAGATACTCGTTCAGTCTATCATACAAAATTCTCTCAAAAAATTTCGAGATAACAGGCAATACGGATATGGGCCTATAATTACTTAATTATATTATAATTACTGATTTGTATATAGGACTGACTTTTGTAAGCTTTAATGATTCCGGAAACACTCCTAAAGCGAAACATTTGTTAATTGAGTTACCGCAATTACATTTTTTAAACATTTAATTGCTTTTGTCGAAATGCCATCTAACCCAGTGCTGGTGTTGGTGTCAAGGTCATCTATGATTTTATTTATTTCGTCTTTATTGCATGGTCTTAATTCACTTAAAGATCTATCGTGTATATAGTTAGGTCCATACATAAGAATTTTGTTATTATCTGTATGATAAATATTAGGTATTTTATTAGCTAATTCTAATCCGATAGTTGAGAAATAGGAGTTAAATAGTTCACAAATTTTCTGACCATCAGTAATCGGTCCACTATGAAATATCAATGTAGGAGGATGCACGCGATGTTTTATTTTATTGACGGCTAGTGTATTAATCAACTCCCACATTTTTTTTTGGCTGATTAAATGTACTAGTGGGCGCCTAGTGGTTTATTGAAAAATATTAGCGTTCTGCACTTCTCCTACATAAATTATAAGTGTGCCAAATTTTATGCTCCTGCGTCCGCGCAATTTTCGTAAAAAGTGGTCCAAAGATTTTGCATCACGTATTAATATACATATAGATATAGATTATGGAATAAGGTTAAGTAATAGTTTTCTTTGCATGTCTTAATCATTTTTTTAACCTGTTCTTGCATTTCTATAAATACTTATTTAGTTCCTCATCAGTAGGTTTTTTTTAGTTTCTATCCATAGATTGTTTCTTATATTTATTGAATTTATAATATTCTTGTCTATCCAGTCTTTCCGTGGTGGATTTAGTATTTTAGATTTTTCCTCTTTATTAGCTTCAATGTTTGTTATTATAATTTTTTCCAAGTCACAGTAGTCATTGCCTATATCCTCTTGTAGCACTTCAGTCATACTTTTGTAAAATTTTTCATAATTAATAGCTTTGTATTTAATCTGTTCATTTATTTCAGGTTGTAGTTTACCAATTCCAAGGTATAGTTGTTTGTGGTCGGAAAGGCATGAGTCAATAACGGAAAGACTAAAAGAATGATTATTTATATTTGTACTCACATGGTCAATTATGGTCCTCGATGAACTCGTTTCCCGTGTGCAATAGCATGGTTCGATTCTATTTCGTATTTAGTATCCTGTTTCTGTCGTCCCATTTACATATTTTTTGACATACGTATCGTTTTTGAGTAAGTTGATATTAAAATCTCGGAACACTATTGATCGTTTCCGCTGTTCAAGTTGAGATGTGTAGATGTCCAGAAAATTATCAATATCTGCATCCCCATCAGGTTTATAGATAACTCCAACATTCAGTGACAAGTTGTCAATTCGTATCCATAAATAGTGGTTGCCATTTTCTATTAAGTCTTCTGTTACTTCAAACTGTATACTATTATGAATGTAAATTGAAACTCCACCACCTCTGCTGCACTTCCTATAGCTATACCTAGTCAGGTCATAAATTCTGTCACATGTTTAATATAAAATAATTGAAACAAGTTTATTCATTATGTAACCATTTATACCGGGTATCTCAAGACTGCTACCGAAAACGAAGCCGGGTGGTAGTTTTAGTGACTACAAACACATTGCAACTAAAAATTTCGCAAAGAAACGCGACAATGATTTTTTATGATTTTTTAAATTTTTGGGTGGTAAATCCATAATTTTTGCTAAAATAATAATTTTAACACTTTTATATCTTAGATTATTTACAAATAAAAGGATAAACACTGTTATTTTAGGAAAAAATGTATTTTCCACCCAAATATGGTCATAGGAAAAAAATAACAAAAAAAAATTTTCGCTTTTTTTGCAACTTTTTCTGTTGCATTGTGTCTAAAGTCGCTTTAACTACCACCCGGCTTCGTTTTCGGTAGCAGTCTTGATATACCCTGTATACCAAAATGAACTTAAAAAAACATAGATTCTTATGACACTAAAGTTTATTCAAAATGACCTCCGTGATTTTGAATACAGGCCTTCAATCTGCGCGGCCAGTTGTCTATCGCAGCACGAACGAGGTCCATGTCAATATCGGCGGTTGCCTTAATCAAGGATGTCTCTGATGTGATGTATCTGTCATGAGTGACTCCAAATTGGGATGAGGCTTTGAGCACGCCTTTTCCTCCAAGTGTTGCCATATCTTGTAATCTAACGGATTCAAATCTGGACTGGAGGAGGGCCAGTCTTCGTGCCGGATGAAGTCGATTTCACGCGCCGCCAGCCAGTCTTGTGTGCTCTTCGCTCTATGAGCTGGCGCCGAATCTTGTTGGAATACCCAGTGCCTGTTATTGAACATGGTATGAGAAACAGGTTCCACAAGGTTCGTCTGGACTGTATTTTGATACACAACTGCATTCGGTTTTACACCTTTCTCACAAAAGTGTACCTCTGTTAAGGCCCAATAAGAAATTCCCAACCATACCATGAGCGAGGATGCAAAATGACCTCGTTGGACACGCGGAATACGGTTGCTCGCTTCTTCACTACTGTGTGCGTATACCTTATCATTTTGTTTGTTGTAGATCTCTTCTACGGTAAAAAAAAAATCATCTGAAAAAAGAATTTCCCGATATTTTTTTCCCGCGTACCGCTTCAACAAAGCGCGGCATCTCTTCAGTCTCAGGTCCATTAGACGAGCATTCAAACGATGTCCTGTTTTTCTTCGATATGCCCGAAGCCCTAAGTCTTCATTTAACACCCTTTTCACCGTGGTTCTGCTTAACCCCATCTGAAGGGCCAACAGTTTCTGCTTACGTTTGGGATTTCTTTGAATTCGCGCCTTCACAGCTTTTATCACTGCTGGAGTCCTAACAGACCGAAGGCGACCACTTCTTGACCTGTCATCTACACTAGAGTCTTCATTGTATCGTTTGATGGTACGATAAACGAATCTTTTGGTTATATTCAAATTTTTCAGTATGTCAAAAATTTGAATTGGCGCGTAACCGCAACGATGCAACTCAATAATTGCAACACGGTCTTCTTTAAGCGTCCACTCCATATTTAAAAATGAGTAGAATTCTAAAAAGTATAAATTTTTATTTTCATGAACAATTCGAAATTCGAATTCAATAAACTTTTTTGTGGCCAGCATTCTAAAAGAAAAGTTTTTACTGTGTGACAATACTTATGACCTGACTGTGTATATATGTATCAAGAGTTATTTCTTCTTAAAGCATAACACAATGTGATTCATCTAAAACAGAGTTTTATTCATTAAATATAGTAACATTTACATATCAAATATCAACTATTGAAATACTTACTAACCTAAAACAGAGAATCGACAATTAAATGTCCATGCTTTACTATTATTACTATATAAACTTAAATAATCTTTCGCATATTTAAATTAAAGAAAATTCACAAAAAAATACATCAATTATTTCAATTTAAAATATTAATGTCAGTGTCAACGACAATACACAGCAAAAAGAATATAATATTATATAAGCAGGCCGAAGGTTACATCTCCCCCCTTCGAAAGGCAAATTTTTTCAACATTAGTTGAGTAAAATTTTGCTGCGAAATCTAAATATCAACAAGCATAGGAATAAGCTTTGTAACATGATATAGTCCAATAGATCTTGTACCACGACCAGTATTTATTTTAAAAACTGAATCCGATATTTTTTCTTCAATTTCAAAAGGACCAATTCTAATTTCATTCATCTTTTTTTTGTTTAATTTGTTTCCATAATCAACATATACCTTATCTCCTTTTTTAAATTCATGTTGTATTCTATTCTTGGCAAATATAGCTTTATTATATTCGTGTGATTTTATTGACCTTTGGAGTGCTATTTTCCTGTCTTCTTCCAAACTTTTTGTTAATATCTGTTTTTCTCTTAATTCACGTGGTAACAAGTCTGTAGACTCACCAGATAGCAAATATTTAGGAGAAAATCCTGTTACAGAATGGTTTGTTTCATTATATCTATTTCTACATTCTTCTGCTATTTTTGACCAATTTGTTTTTCCTTTCGATTCATTCATTTTGCATCTTATTTTGTTTACAATAGTCTGGTTTAGCCTTTCGTTTAAACCATTTGAGAATGGTGCATCTACCGCTGTAAGTATTAATTGAATATTCCTGTCCTTAAGGTAATTTTTGAATTCATTCGAATTAAAAGCTGGATATTGATCAGAGAGTAAGATGTCTATTTTTTCTTCTTTAGGAATTTTTTCTATAAGTTTGATGAAGTCTCGAGCATGTTGATTCTTAGAACACAGGATGTATGCGTACCTAGTGAAGTGGTCTACTAGTAGATGTAAGTATCTTTTTGTTGATCTTTGACCCCCAAATCCTCCTATTGTGTCCAGTGACATTTTTTGAAAGGGTTTATTAGCTGGACCTAATTGCGACATAAAGCCATATTTTCTATTTAGTCTCGTTTTATTTTTCAGGCATATCTCGCAGTTCTTGCATATATGTTTAATATTTTCTGATAGATTCGGTGCAGTATAAAATGGTTTTATTTTAGATTCTGTTTGATTTATTCCAGTATGACAATATTTTTCATGAGTCTTTTTTATTATAATTTTACTATAATCTTCACTTAGAATTATTTTTTTCTTATTTTTCCCACTTTTTTTATAGTAAATTCCATCTAGTAATATAATGTTTTTTTTTAAGTTCTTTTATTTGCAAATTTTGTGCTTGATCATATGTTATGTCATGAATATCAATAAAATTTACCGTTCTTAAGTTATCTTCATCATTTGCATCAATGCCCAATACTGGGTTTCTGCTGAGACAATCTGCTTCTGTATTATTTTTTCCGGGAAAATATTTTATTTCACAATTATATTGTGATAGATAATGAGACATATCATCTAATTCATCGTCAGGTCTGTTTCTTATATTTAACTTCTCGAGAGGTTTGTGATCTGTATAGACAGTAAAATAGTTTCCAATCAACCAATATTGCCAAAACTTAATGCTCTCTTTTATAGCTAAACATTCTAAAAATATCGCTTTTTTATTTTTCTGTGATTCATTTAATTTTTTAGAAAAATATGCTACCGGTTTTTCTTCGCCATTGTTCTGAATTTGTTTCAAAACTGCTCCTATACCTATGGTACTGGCATCTGTATAAATAAATATTGGTGCTTGTGGATCATAAATGGCTAGTATTGGTTTGGAACATAGATACTCCTTAACTTTCCGGAATGCATCCTCACACTGTTCTGTCCAATTAAATCTTTGATCTTTTCTCAGCAATTTATGTAAAGGATCAAGAACTATTGAGACACTTGGAATATACTTTCCATAAAAATTTATTTTTCCTAAAAATTGTCGTATCTGTTTTCTATTTTGAGGAGCGGGAAAATCTTTTATTGATTTTAAATTGTCCTTTAGAGGTGTAATCGTATTCTTCTGTAATATATGACCTAAATACTTAACTGAATCACTTGCAAACTTACATTTTGTTACTTTTAGCCTGAAACCTTCTTCTCGAATAGCCTCCAGCAATTTTTTTAAGTGTGTAATATGTTCATCAAATGTCTTAGAGAAAATCAGTATATCATCAATAAAATTCACTGCAAATCCTGTCAAACCATTTTTCCTTATAATATTTCCCAAAATCCGTTGAAATATGGCTGGTGATGTCTTAAGGCCGAAAGGTAAACAGGTCCATTGGTAATGACCTTCTTGAGTTACAAAACCAGTTTTGTATCTGTCTGTAATTTTTAATGGGATAGACCAAAAAGCTGAATTTATATCCAGAGTTGTAAAATAATTACAATGTATTGTTTTTGTTATTAAGTCTTCTATGAGAGGAAATGGTTGTGATTGAGGTATAATTATTTTATTCAAATCTCTGAAGTCTATGCATAATCTACTTTTTTTTCCTTCATCCCTTTTAAAAGCTAAGGTAACAGGTGCCGCAAAAGGACTGTAAGATTCCTCGATCAATTCATGTTTTAGAAGTTGTGAAATTTGATTTTCTATTTCTATCTTGTCTTGGATTGAACATCTATATGGTCTTTTATAACAATATTTTTCAACTTGCAAGTCTATACAGGCTTCATATTTCTTCACTTTTCCAGTGTCATATTTATTTTTAGCAAAAATTTCCTTGTAATTATCCAATAATATGTTTATCTCTTGTCTTTGCTCAGTATTTAAGTATTTTGTATCTATGTCAAATTTGTTTGTATCTATACCTTCATTAAAATTAACTGCGTATTCTCTTTTCTCTTTATTTGTTTGAATATTTTCAATCTCTCTATCTTCAAATATATTTTTACTACTTATTTCAAAAATGTCATATTTCTGTATTTGGATATTTAAATTCTCGTCATGAGTCAACCCAAATTTATGTATTGAATCTAATCCTAGAATTAGATCATACTCAAAATTCTCATTTTCAAAGATAAATGCATTTATTTTCATCTTCTTATTCAATAACTCGGCATCTAATACTATTAACCCTTTAGTCTTACCTCCTCCACTTATTGTTTTTATTGTGTTATAATAATAACTAGGCTTCATATTCGTCACCTGGACCAATTTTGAATTTATCAATGTTATTCGTGAACCAGGGTCATACAGCCCCTTGACTTCTAACGTATTATTTAACATCACCATAATCTCAATTAGTGGAGGGAAGTTTAGTTTTTTTGGATCTTCATTACTCAGTTCAACTTTTAATATTGAATTAGAATTCATGTTTTTGTCATTAGTTGTTTTTTTCCCGTAATTATACCAGCAAACATTCTCTGGGTGAAATCTACTTAATTTTCCTTTATTCTCACAAATCCTGCATGGTATTTTTTCAGTTTGTTTTATTTCTTGTTTATTGTATTTATTTCCTACACTTAAGTTTTTTTTCAATGTTAAACTTTCTAGTCCTCTTATGCAATTAAATAAGTCATCTACTTCTTTAAGATTTTCTCTGTCTATTCTATCCATTATGAAGTTTGGTAGACCGGTGGTAATCAAATAAATTAGGGTTTGTGTATCTATTGATCTGTTTATTTCTAGTAACAGTCTCTCTTTTTTAAGAGCATATTCTAACATTGACCCTTGTATATATTTAAAATTCATAGCGTACCTGATCGGTGACCAGCCTTTATCAGCAAATGTATCACTTAAGCTTTTCTTCCATACAGACCAATCTGAATCTACAGTATGTTTAATAATCATTGATGTATACCAATCTATACAAGTATCTTCCAATAGTAATCGTAGAATTTCTATTTTTTGTAAATCTGTATCTATTTGTAAACGGGCACATTCACTTTCAAAAGTATTTAACCATTGTTTAACATTTGTTCTATTACTTGAAAACTTTTCTATAGAAAATTCTCCTACTAATCTCGTCTTATTTTCTGCTTTTTTTAATAATGTTGGTTCCATTGATGACAACTCGTGACCTTGTTCCAATTTTTCAAGTAAAAACCCATCAAATTGTAAATTATCATCATCTAAATATGTTTTCCTCATTTCCTTGGTTAATGTTATCCAAACCTGTCTCTTATCGTGCCTTTTCTGGAGTGATTTTTTTATTTTGTCAAATATTTCATGCTTTAATATTTCTCTGTGTAAATTCACTGATTGATACTCTCTAGGCATAAGAAAAGTTTGATTTTGTGTATCCGTGATGGAGGTTATGGTATAAATATTTGTCTTAGTATCATCTGGTTTGGCTTTTACAACAAATTCAAATCTTAATTTCTCCATTGTAAATATATATTTTTTCACATGTAAGTAAATTGTCGATTTATAAGACCAAGAGTTATTTCTTCTTAAAGCATAACACAATGTGATTCATCTAAAACAGAGTTTTATTCATTAAATATAGTAACATTTACATATCAAATATCAACTATTGAAATACTTACTAACCTAAAACAGAGAATCGACAATTAAATGTCCATGCTTTACTATTATTACTATATAAACTTAAATAATCTTTCGCATATTTAAATTAAAGAAAATTCACAAAAAAATACATCAATTATTTCAATTTAAAATATTAATGTCAGTGTCAACGACAATACACAGCAAAAAGAACATAATATTATATAAGCAGGCCGAAGGTTACATGTATGTAATTTGATAGTTGATAACGTATAGCTTCTTCTTCCGACGAAAACCATGTCTCCGTCCAAAAACGACCCCCTTACTTATATTAAGTAAGGGGGTCGTTTTTGGCACGGCTCTCAATATACATTTTATTTCATCGAATTTACCTTTATTTCGCATACTTCGAAGATTACCGTATAAGAATCGCAGTGACGACGGTGTGAATGGAATATCTTCGTATCTATTTACTGATTGATGGCATAATCTTTCTATATGTTCTTTATTTTGCAGGGTAATAGTTAGTTTTTCGAATTGTTTTCTTTTATAATCCGGGGAATCACTTTTAAATAGGGATATATTTGATTATCAAATCTTTATCGCCATTTTCTAAACGTCTTTTTAACTTGTCTTAACAGAGTCAAGGTATTGTTTTTGGGCTGGTGTTTGATCTGAGTAAATCTTAATATGATCCGGCAACTTTGACTTACTGCGTAATAAATGTTTATGTGTGTCTATATCGGTAAAGTAGATCTTTAATGGTCGATCTTTGCCAGGTGTACTATTTGCCTAATCGGTGTAATTTAAGTGGCTTATTACAGTTTTCGATGATAGAAGTCAACTTTATAAACTCATTCATGTCGTGGGTTTGTCTCAATTTTATGTGTTTGTCATTTAGTTCTGATATACCCACAATTATGATGTTTTTTTCGCGTTCGGTTCGCTCCTTCAACTCTAGGATGAGGTCTTCGTGGCTAAGCGGACGCGATTTGATTGTTGCGTTGTGGAAAAAACCTGAGAATTTTAATTGAGATACATCTTTTTCTATATTTTTATCTTTTCTTCTGTTTTTGTGTTGTCCAATTTTATATTTTGAATATCATTGTTAATATTTTCAATCTGTTCAGCAAACTTTTCTGCTGATATTTTTATAGTTTTAGTTTTTTTTAGTTTAAGTATTATTTGGTGTACAAAAAAGAATAAAATAAAATTAATAAAAATAAATATTTTTTTTTAGAATATCTACAACATGCAATTGTATTCATAATATTAACTTGTCCAATTTAAAAAAAAGGCGAAAAGCTATTACTAATATTGCGACAACAGCGTGACAACAAGGCACCCGGACGCCAATATAGGAATAGCTCGTCAGATGCCTAGATGCATAACTCTTATATTTAAAGTAAATTATAATAAGGTTTTTTAAATACTATGAAGATGATCGCAAGGTGCCCGCAACATGTCATTGTCTGGCGCGCAGCTGTTTTAGCAAATCTCGAGGATTATCGTATCTGCAAGCGCTGGCTTTATCGCATTACTGTAAATTCCGTAAATACAAGTCTTACTGCAGACAGTTATAAAAACGCATAACTTCCTTGTCCATTGTTCACATGTTTCAATATTATCGCTTTCGGGAAAATGAGACCCGGATTTTAAAGCATATTATTTCGATACATTATTTTCGCCATATTCTAAAAATTCATACAGAAATATGAAAGTATGATGTTATTAAAATATTGTGCAATGCATTCCTTGTGAGTAATTAAAAACAGTTTACAGTTGCTAAATAATCACACGATCAAATGTATATATTTGATAGAAGAATGTATCTCATCACATTCAGTAATGTGTATTTTGAATACAATATATGTAAATGAGAAAACAATATAAGTATATAGACATGAACGTAGGAAATATTGACCAATGGCTATACTTTTGAATATATTTTGATATTTTTTTATGTACAAATTGCGGTCGAAATTGCGATACGGTATGCGGTTTAGTTAGTCAATGTTATCACGTCTCACCATCCAGAATATTCTATTGATTAATTCAACCTACTATAAAGTACTTGATGATAATTCCTAACAAATCCACCGACTACAGATGGCGTTTCATCATTCATGCTTATCGACAAATTATACTGACTTTCCCCATCCATCGATATATATCGATATATCCACACAGGTTGAACAGAGTGGGATATGATAATTAGTCAGTCATTAGTATCAGATTCTAGCACGAATATCCTACTTCCAAGCTTTGCTTCTTCGGCAATCTCGCCCATGATTCCCATGATTACAAGTAATTAATATATTTTGTACAAGCGGCCCGACCCGCTTTCGATTCCACTCCACACCAAAAAATCCTCGGGAATATTTCCCCCTTTTTCTTAAAGTTTTTTATTGATGCTGTCGTCTTGATCTTAGCGGGATGTAATAGTCTTCCTCGATAAATGGGCAATTAACATTAAAATTTTTTAACTATTATAACAAATAGTTCCTGATATTAACGTGTTACAAATTCTTCAGATTCATAATAATAATTTTGTACACTCAGGGCGGGTAGCAAGTAAAGTGTACCTGAAATACTTCCAAGCGGGCGGAGGCTGGGGCCTCCTGAGCTTCACCATACTCAGCATCGTACTGGCGCAAGTCGTCACCTCGATCAGCGACCTTTGGCTCACACACTGGTACATTTTTATCTAATTCAATATTTGCTCAGATCACGTGATGTAAAATATCTGAACAGTTGACATTAAACACGAGATATTTTATGTAAATAATTAACTATTTTACAATAATCACTATGCGTACTAATAACATACGTAGATAACTACTTTTTTATCATTTCAGGATGAATGACGTAGAAGCCAGATACGCTATACCAGGGTCTGAGAAAATTACTCCTTTAATGTCCAACCTGACCCACTTGAATGATACCGAAGTGCCAGTGACTACGGTCACTCCGACCACAGTAATAGCGCCCAACCTCACTGTTATTGGCACTATGGTGAAGACGGCCATCGCCATTCAAAATGTCACCGCGTCGGAGCAAGAGAACATGAACCATCCCTACTACATCTATATCTGGGCTATCGGAATCCTCGGCTGCATATTATTGACCACTGGCAGGTAAGATAATTTATGTATTATTAATTAAATTTTGAATATTATATACAGGGTGATACTAAAATATGGTTTTAATTTAAAGCACATGTTCCTAACAGTGCCCCATGCCATAACATTGTACCAAGTTCGAACAAAAACCTGCTGATTTTAGGTTTAAAGGCTTTTGAGGCCAAAAATTGTGACTACTAAATAACGATTTTTGGAAAAAAACATGTAGTATATTTTCCTATTTGTACAATGACGCCTGAAGTAATGAGAAACATGTGGGTTAAATTAAGCATCATGTGTCCACCACCTGCATATCTTTGAATATTATAGGTACCAGTTTTAGTAATGAATGTGAAATTATTTCGAAACATTAGTTTCGGACAGATTTGGTTGAGGGTGTTCATATTTTTATTGAATATTATAGGAAAAATAAATCACGGAAACGTGCTTCATCTCATCACCAATCCGGAATTACCAACTCAATCTTCTAAATAACATTCGGTTTCAGTTTCGTATATATTTTGTTCCGGGTATCCAATAACATCGGTAACGATAACAGGGCTTGATAACATCTCTAGTTTGTGCGGAACAATCATACAAACAAATATAATAGCAAATCATATGAATCAATCATAATCTATCATACTGTCTTTTTATTTTGTATGCAGAAGCATTTGAAGCTGACATTTACATTCAGTGAAATTAAATGAAATGTATTTGAAATTAAATGTATTTATTGGTCACGTAGGCAATTTAAGAGCTCTTATGACAAGTCAATACACATAGAACTTAATCTCTATATACAATATATTTTCTATAGTTAGTATTACTTATTTTAATGTCTTGCTTTAATTTATTTATTTATTAAATTTATTAATTTTTAATTATTTTTATTTTTATTTATAATTAGTTTTATTTATTTATTTATTAAGTTTTTATTCATATTTTATTTAAAGTATTAGTTATTACTTTATGGTAATTTATTTCTCAAAGAAATACATTATTTACGTTAGTCAAATTAAATTAAATTATTACTGGACCATGAATATTGTTACAACGGTGCGTAGCGGTTTATTGTTACCACCGGATCCAAAGCGGCCCTTCCTGAAAAGACCCGGCGAAACAAACTCAGTGGGCTTACACTACCACTGGAACTACGCGACGCGACCCAGTCCTGATATCCAGCGATATATCCAGCGAATAAGACTCAGTGGGCTTGTTTTGGGTCCAGCTTAAGCCAACGACCATAAGTATTTCCGAAACGTTCCGTATGTTTAGGCTTACTGCCGGATCCAACGCGGCCCTGACTGAGAAGACCCGGCGAACAAACTCAGCGGGCTTTACTTTACCACTGGATACTACGCGGTGCGACCCATATCTGAGTAGATCCAGCGAGTCAAACTCAGTGGGCTTGGTTTTGGTCAATTTACTAAAATAAGTATTTGTGACTTGTCTTACAAAGATTTGCCATATTTATTATTATTTTTATTTGTTTTCTCGATCGGTCGTCATATAATTTAATTGATTAATTTAATTTGTATATTGGTTAATTTTTCAGTTTACATTTTTTGATATTTTTAATTATTTAAATTAGGGGATGTAATAAGTGAATAGTTCAGGGCCCCAGGAGGTCGCAATGTGCAAGAGTACACCTAATCACAGGCTTTTTTATCCTCAATATATTCCTTAATATTATAATAACTCCTAGTCATAAGTAAGTTTGTTTTTGATATGTGTCCTAAATAGTGCCGTGCCGTGAAAATAATGCCGTACGACATTATACTATGAAAATAAGCAAAATATACAAATCTAGCCGTTGCAACGTCAGTTAGTTTTCTTATTTTTCGGACCGCGAACGATGCGCTGCTAAGTTTAGCTGATAATCTCTCAATTTGTGGACCCCATTGTAATTTTTTATCTAGAGTGATCCCTAAAAAAATTGTGGAATTAATAAATTTAAAATTTCTGAATTTAATTCGATACGCGTGTTTATAATAATAATAATAATTTGTTTATTTAACCAAGATGGGACATGTTACAAACTAAGATTAACTTGACAATATAACAAAATACCAAAATAAGAATATTTGTCGGTGATCTCCACACTAGGTTCGGGACCTGTTTTGTGAAGATCTAGTTCCAGTATGATTATAATTTATTTTTGATGTGATTAAAAGTGGAATGAGTGAATACACGATACTATTGGTAATAAGGAAATGAGAATTCAATAAGTCGTATGGAACTTATGTGGCTAAAACAGGTTTATATTATTGTGTATAGGAGGATTTTATAGATAAATAATTTATTGGCCTATTTTATATTGGTCCAGTTTGTATTAAGATATTTTTCTAGAAAACTGTGAATGGTATATGTAATTTTAATGAGAATTGACTTATCTGTGAGATAACACATATGTTAAGAAATAACTCTGAGTATGTCTTCAACTTCTTGGTAATTTAATGGCAGTAGCCAGGTTTTTATCGTTAATTTCACATCACTGATATGGATGTCTTTATTTAGATTACACGATTTAATGGCAGTATTATAAATGTGAGGGTGAAGAAATCTACTGAAACGCTTTCCAAATGAAGTTTGTAGGCGCGGTTTTGTGATGTAGTTTGTGCGTGAGCCTGTTTTCATATGTTTGTAGCAATGTATGTTTTGGTGTACGTGTAATATAGTTGTAAAGATAAAAAGTTTCCGAACACTAAGCAGGTTAGTTTCTTCATATAATAGGTGCGTGTTATATCTGTAAGGCTTTTTAAAAGTGACTTTTATGATGGATCTTTGAGCGCGTTCTAACTGGATCATTTGAGTAGTTATGCTTGCCACGTTCGGTAAAGCAAAACGGACGCATTTAGTCTTACTAGCATTTAATAGTAGATTATTAGCAGAAAACCAACCCGAAATTAAATTAAGAATATTGTTAGGTGTATCGAAGTGATCGAGTTTCATATTATTTGCATGTCGTTAAAGATAGTAGCATCCTTGTTTGCATCAGCTACTATTAATAGATTATACTCAAGACAATAGCCCCATAAACTTTTCAGCATTAAATTTTACACTGTGGTATCAAATTGTCGTTTGTTTAATTGTAACGCATGAGACATGTGTACTCTTAAATTTTCAGCATAATGACAATTACATTTTAGCTAAAAGACGGCATTGAATTAACAGATCTAAGATTATCTGAACTATTTGCACTACGATGGCATTTCTAAGTGTTCTACATTTGCATAATCCTTTGTGGGCCTATCTTTAACAGTTGACGCAAGTGTAGATTATGTTATAAGTACTAGTTAACAGTAACTGCCTGGGTTTTTTTTTAATACAATGGCCTGGCATAGTGGCGGCATTGCACCTGATGGAAAGTGCCAATGCCGCCCAGGCAGAGTATCCATTGGCATCGGACGGCAGTGCCATGCCAATGGAAACAATTATGCCGGCCTGCTAAGGTGCCTCTTCACACCGCGGCGGAAGGACCCAGGATTGTAGGAAGGAGGGAACACGTGCGCCGGCAAACAATTCCACAGCCTGACGGTGCGGCACAAAAGTCAAAAACGAATTTGAGAACCGTTTGGTTCGCGCCGGGATGGTGTGGACCGTCAAGCTATGGCTTCGCAAGCCAGCACGCGTGGTTCTGGTTAGGAATGGAGAGGAGGGGAGCAAGTTGAACAAAAAAGAGGAGCAAGTTGAAAGTGGCGCAGTTTTACTATGGAACGATTACAACGCTGAGGTCTCGAGTTCGAATCCCGGGTCCGGCAATCAGATATTTATATTCTTTATCAGCCCGGAGTCAATAATTAGTGCCCGATAAGGCGATAGGCTCTCCCCTATCAAATCGTGGGACGGAAATCGGAATACACATGGCGAACCGTGGTGGGTGTCCTTGGGCAATGGGGGCACTTTATACCTATATTACGAGTATGAATGTGAGTTAACTTCATCGAATTTCACCTCGAAAATAATGTCCTCGTTTCCGTCATTGCGTACTAGCAGCTTATAACTGCATACAACGTGCTGATAAAAATAATTGCTTTTAGTCATAAAACACACGACCCAATTGTGGAAAACCCGTTGCAGTGAAAAACACGTCGCATTCCGGGCTGCTACTAAATCTGGCTTCGGCCAGGCTGACATATTTGTGTCGACGAAGAGGTAGCCTAACTAGTAGGTTAGGTATTCTTGGGTTGCACATACAACCATATATATTTTTAGTCACTTTTGATGCCATTTTAATAGAAAAGCTTAATGATTTGTAATTCTTACATCCTAACTACCATTTTAAATTCTGAAGTGAGTCTGTTTGTTGTGGTGCATCCACAACGCAATTACTTTTTGTTGAGCAATGTTTGGAAATGTTATCCAGCAAGATAACAAAATATCATTTATTGTTCTAGTACATGTTGCCGTGTTAATATAATATTAAATTTATACATAGACATAAGATAAAGAAACACAGATTTAGGCCAATATTATCATTTGTACTCTGATTAACAAGAAAAGTAACAATCTACTACTACAATATTAACTAAATATTAACTACAATATTCTACTGGCCGAATCACAGCAGTACAGAGTTTTGCTTAGAAGTCACATCTAAAAATATTTTATGTAATGTTGCCTAACATGTGGTAACAATCAATTACTTTGTTGCAAAAAGTTGCTCAACAAAAGGCAACTGCGGTGTGGATACACCATTACACTCTCACGTCTTAACTACTCAACCGATCAATATGAACATCATACATGCTGTAAGGTAATCAGAAAATATGTACGGTTCCCGAGAGATACCAAATAAGTAGTTTACTGGTGGTAGGTCTCTCATATGTGATAGGCCATCTGGGCAGGTACCACCGCAATGTCTATTTCTTCCGTGAAACAACACTGCGTAAATGCACTGTTGTATTTCGGATTGAAGGACATTGTAGCCAGAGTAACTACTGGACATATTACTAAACATCTTCGGCCTTATTACAAAACGTGAACTATCTAAAGTACCTACTGAGTTTTGTACCAGGTTTAGACTACGGACCAAATGAAACGTTATTACAAAACCGGATTTAAGGCGAGTGCGAGCATTATCTATGGTACCAAAAGTTAAACCGCCAAGACCCCTAGTTTAACACCTGTACTAACCTGGAAACGTAATATTTTTAAGTTGATTTGTGCGTCACAATTGTGTTCTTATCACTTTTAACAATAACAAGAATAGAAAAATCACAAATTCGTTCAAAATTAATGGATTTAGAAGATTTGGAATACATGTACCCAAACATTTCGATAATATGCAAGTACGCCCGCCACACATTTCAACAGCGAACAATGTTTATTTATATAACTTAAAGTACTGTTAAATAGAATCAATCATCATCAATAAACCGATATGTAAACATTTCGCTATTATTCAAGTACGCGCGCCACACAATTCATTCCTTAGTTATATAAATAACTCAACAGTGAAACAAAAACAAAATTGACGGCATTTCAAATTAGTTTGATAAGAGATATACGAATATATATGTTCAAATGGTAAAATAGTACATAATTAGCGTCATCATCTTCATGAAAATTACATTTTATTTACATTTTACCGATCTCTATAAACAAATTTATGTTAAATGGAACGGTGCATAAATCGGCGAGTGAATGAAATAATGGATCACTCTTGTAATTTGTGGTAATCAGGAACTATGAGCGATACTATAGAGTCCTCGGTTGGTCTTGGATTTGTAATAAGAATGATTTTTAGTCCAAGAACTCACTTTAATACCGTAACAATCTTAGACTTTTTAGTTTTGGTTTAAACCCATTACTAAGCTATCTTTTTGTATTAAGGCGGCTTATGTCTCAGGATGGCGAGCGCAGTGGGATGTTGCTACTGTTTATGAGCGGTCGTATCGCTTACCATCAGGCGAACGGCTTGCTTGTCTCGCCATCCATTGCAATAAAGCAAGTTATACGGTTACTTCCTGTTTATCTAAAGGTTGCCAGGAAGTATCGCTCAATGCGATATGGCCCCCATGTGTGCCACATTTTAATGCGTGATATTTTATTATTACAGTTAAGTTATCTATAATATATTATCGAGTTATCGAATGTAATATTTCATAATAAATATTTTAAATATACTTTGTGGTATTTTAGATCGATTCTGTTCCTGTGGGTGTGCATGAGGAGCTCCATCAAGCTGCACAACCAGATGTTCAGCAACATCCTGGCCGCCACCATGCGCTTCTTCGACACCAACCCCTCCGGCCGCATCCTCAACAGGTTCTCCAAGGACATGGGCATCGTCGACGAAATACTACCCAGGATGTACCTTGACAGTATACAGGTTAGCATTCATTAACATCGTCTCAGGATGACGAAGCATTGCTTTGTTATTCATGGTGATTGGTGTCGCTTGGTTCATGAGCGGTCGTATTGCTTACCATCACACGAACAGTATGCTCGTCTCTCCATTAATAGCAATAATAAAAAAAGTTAAATATACATAAATACATAATAGACCGTTTTTAACCCGTTTTAGCTATAGAATGTTTGGTCCCTTTAGAATGACTATTAAACTCAGTTTGAGCGAAGAAGACAAAATATGCGATAGCTAAAATATATTTATAAATTCTGTCTGTCAATAACATCAAAACACTTGTTTCGCGATAACTCGGAAACTATGCGTCTTACAAAAAAATTGTAAATACATAATTTGTAGCAAATTGTTTTGCCTACAAATATGTTTATTTAACTTTTTGCCCTAAATTAAAAATTAAAGAAGTTATAAGCAAAAAAGTAAAGCAGAAATTTCTTAAGGGAAATCTGCCTATTTCTCTTAAAAGTAGACTGTTCGACTTGTATCCTACCAATTCTAACATACAGTGCTCAATCCTAGTCTTTGACCGAACTTCAGAGGTCCAGGTCCAGGTTTGTCAAAAAGCTATGGAGCACAGGATGCTAGGCACAACACGCATGGGCAGAGTACCCACTAACACCTTGCGCTCCATAACCAGAGTCAAGAATGTTGCACAGAAATCAGCTAAACTAAACTGGGATTGGGCGGGCCACGTGACCCGGATGCACCCGAAGAGGTCGGCAAAGATTGGCAATCAATAGATGCCTAAGGATGGCGAGAGGCCACGCGGCAGGCATCGGAAAAGGTGGCGCGACGATCCCGACCAATTTAGCAGCACTTGGATGGCATCAGCAACTGATAGCGATAAGTAGAAGGAGTTGAGGGAGACCTTTACCCATTAGTGGCACAGAATAGGTTAATAAAAACAAAAAAATAGCAAAAAAGTTAGTTCTTTTTTTATAACAAGTAGAGAAAAAATATTTTGTTTTAAATTTTTACTCACTTTTTTGCTTATAACTTCTTAAATTTTTAATTTAGAGCAAAAAGTTATATATACATATTTGTAGGCAATACAATTAGCTACAAATTATGCTTTTACAAATTTTTCGTAAGACGCATAGTTTCCGAGATAACGCGAAAAAAGTGTTTTCACCCCTTTTTCCAAGATGGCGGCCGGGGGACATGGGTGGCGACCCCATAAACTTGAGCTTAAGCTTCTATTATCCCACACACATCCCAAAAATAAAATTGCATCCTCTAAAAAATGCAATGCTCATGTAACATTTCAATGGACTAATTATAATGGTAAACCCGTCACAGTGGCTCCATTTTTGTTATTGCATGTGACTGGCAAACGTGCTATAGTTATCAAATAGTTATCGATTATTTTGTCCCTTCTAACGCCTTTTGAATTCAGTTTGAGCGTGTGAACATTCGATTACTAAAGGTTTTAAAATCGTCTATGAATAAAGTCGAACATGTTTACCACTATCATCGTAAAAATAATATTTTGAGTGTACGTGTCATATCGATTTTAGCAAAACATACGTTTAGCAAGTTCGATGATACTATCTTATCGAGTTATAGTATCGGACAATTCAGAAGCTAAGTACACAAACTACAGTAGCGATTGCATTATTTACAAGAATATGTCATCTATGTCACATCTATATTTTATATTTGAATAGTATTATTTATTCACTTTTGAATGAGCGTTACTTTGTATATTTACATGAATGGTCTGGTTAAACAAGTTAGAAACGAATGCTTTATATTCAAGTAAATATTCTAGCTTATCGTCTTTTAAACAATACAAATTCTTTATTTAACGTTCATATTTTATCTTAATCGATTGTATAACATGTAGATCGACTATTTCTAGAAGCTTACTTTTTTCTATTTGTATTTATGTTATATTTATTTCAATTGGGTGCGATATACTTATAGCGATTAAATAAGGCTTACAATTTTATTACTGTCTGCTTATCGCCTGATATCAACGCTTCCGGGTTATCAAATAATTTAAGGGAAAATTAACGTAATTTGAATTGATGAATTTGCATTTTGCTCTATGATTTAATTTAAACAAATTGTTACCAAATGTATACTTCTATACTAAATAATAATATTATTTAGAGAAAAGATTTGATTATATGCATTGAATAGGCTCTGAAACTACTAGACCGACTTGAAAAATTCTTTCACATTTAGTATCCTACATTATCCCTGATGAACATAGACTTAGGCCATGTATCTAATATTTTCAAGAGTGTATCTACACCCGGGCGGAGCCGGGCCGGACCGCTAGTGGACAATGCTATTGCAGTCAAAGTACTACAATTATACAAACCTATATATAAACAATATTTCTCCGTTGATCATCACACTAAAATTTTCCCGTCCGCATAGTATGCCTTCATAATATATGACGTCATAAAGTTTTGTCGAGCGAAATATACTCGTAAACACCGCCACAATATAGATACATATCAAGTGATAACAGGCTATCGAACATTTCGTTTGATTGTAATTAAGTGCACTCACATCCACAAAGCAAGTTAAAAATGCACATTGCTAATATCTTAGTATAACAAGCAACGCCATTTACGTATTAAATATAAATTGAATTGTTTAGATATTCAAATAATTTGTAATAATGTACATGTCGTTGTTTAAACGGCAGCGGGCTAGTTACGGAAGTTGCACATTTAATATGTTTAAATGATAACTACAATTTTCAATAACGTGGACCCCTGACACGGCTCAAAATCGTCGTCGTAGATGTCACCAAAAATTAATAACTGTTTCTTGTCAGAATATTTGTTTCGATCCAAATAACTACAGTACTAGCACAGCCTACACCTTATAATAACCCATACAAGTATGTCGCGTTTTCCAGTTCAACTTGTTACCAGTTTATCACTTGGAATGCATTTTATTTACCACCAGGTGGGTTGTAGGCACGTTGTTATCGCAGTACACAATTATTATTTTTAATTTCGTTTGTTTCAAGAAGGTTTAATGTCAGGCAGACACGCAGCGGAATAATTATGCCAAATCTATCGCAATGTGCACACCTAAAAATAATGTTGCGTAATCAGATTAAGCTAACGAGGGCCAACAAAAAAAGGCAGCTGTAACCTGGGACTTTTCGTAGACTGAGACCGGAGACTGTGTTTACTGTGGATATATTTAAAAATTACGGCCATTCAAAGAATCTCATACGATGCGCGGGACCCGCTTTATGTACGGGCGAGACTTTTAGTATTCACAGCTGCCATATGACTTATCTGCCGCTAGAAGTATTCCAATAGTAATATGTACGAACAAATTATTGATGAACTGCTCTAATTTAAACCAACTTGTAAATTTTATAATAATCACTACATTGTAAACTGGTTTTGAAAAGAGCAACAATAGAGTTTATTGCCCGTTCTTCTCTAGTGAAAACCGCTTTCCGAACCAGGTGAAAGATAAAAAAAGACTGAATCTAAAATAAGATGTTGAACATTTTAATGCATTCAATAAATTATTTTCATTTCATTACGTAATCAGATACAGATAAAATGTAAATTTGTACGTAGGTGTTCATGGTGATGCTGGGTATCTTGGTGATGGTGGCGATCGTGAGCCCCTACATGTTGCTGACGACGGCGGTGTGCGGCATCATCATGTACCTCTGGACCGTCGTCTACCTCAGCACGGCGCAGGCTATCAAAAGGTACGTCGAGATCTCACATCATTTCTGTTGATGTTACATTGCCCACTATATAGTCAGCAATACTAACTATACTAATAATTAATAATAATTGAGATACCTCAATTGTCATGTTTTTAAATTGCTATGTTTCTACTGCGATTTAATCAGGAAAATTTCTGTATCAAACCATAATATATCAAGAATACGATTGAGAAGGGTAAGGCTATATAGTACATCAACCTGGCCTAGTGCTGATTAGCAGTATTATTCAGGAACCATTATCGTTAAAAGAACATAAATTACTTATGAACTTACAAACATCTTAATCCTCTTAGAGGAGGAAAGTTCTATAATGATTTACAGTTTAATTCGTGATTTCGATGTTCCATATTAAAGCATTAAAGGCCTAAATTGATTAAGTTGATCAAAGTAATTACAAAACCTGCACCATTATTATTATCTTTGATGTTATGTGTTCTTAAATAACCACATTAACTGTTAATAATAGTCCTTATCTCTTTTATGAAATGCAAATCGACCTTGTGAAAACTAGTAGGGTGCCACGAGGCATAAGCATAACATCACATGAACACGTGACTATGCTTTCATGCTATTATGTATATACGAGTAGATTCTCCATATTGTACCTAGCTAAGGTAATATTTAACCATCAAATAAATTAATACCAGATATCTGATAATTATTTTTAAACATCTTATCAAGGTTACTGTACGTAGTAGTTAGTACAAGTCTCAGTTTTACTTCAGTACCTAACTACATATTTGCAGGTTCATGAACGATATCTGTCGTCGTTTAGCATTTATTATTTTAATTACTTTATCTATTCGGGTTGAAGAACATCCGAATATAATGGGAGGTGCGTGGCAGAATAGTGTTTTTGACTCAATTTATTAAATTATATTTATCAAAAGATATCTAGGTGCCTATATCCAAAAGGTTACAAACAAAGAATTTTGTCAATCCATTCAGAATTAAACAAGCTAAATGTTTTGAATTTTGTAGTTGAAGTAAAAGAAAAGGGATGCACACAAATCTAGTGACGTCACTAGGCTTAATATATATTACAGTATTCGGTGTGCAAGAGAAGCTACGATGTCCCCACTACAATTCTACTCTTTAAATTCAAATACTGGTATTTGCCTCATGTTACAAGCTACTGTAATACTATTTTTACAGAAATGTTTTATTTTAATGGTATATTTTGTATTTGTACGTAAAATAATAGATACAAAAATGGATCTAAGTAAAATGCCCTATTAATTGGTATGCTGACTTCAAGCAATTGTTAAGAATTCTTGTGCTTATCAGTGATGTGCCAGTTATTGGATAAACTATGATTACCTGTACCATATTCTCCTAGATGACATTCGAACAACCTAGAATTGTCTGCAGATATAATATAACTATTATATTTTAATCAGCAGGCAAATAATTGTTATCTATCAAACAGGCTCATGACGAGTGGAATAGTAGATTTGCATGAAAATACTGTTATTCGCTTTTAGTAGTGGATTTATGTAGGTATTTATGAAAGAATGTAGTAAATAATTAAAAAAAAACGCGTCATTAAGTTCCTGTAATTTTTGCCTTAAAAATGCTGGATAGTTTCGACACAATGAACATTACCCCTGTATGATCCGTTGTCAGCCCGCATGATCCACGTATAATAAAAAAATATGTGATAGAGATCGTCATTAACGATAAGACCGCCGTTTGTTCCTACCTATATTTAACTAATGTCCCTTAAGAGCGTTTACACCTTGCGCGCAAAGTCAACTATAGGTATTTCTTCGTTAATTTCACGCACACATAAGCGACCAAAGCTGTGTGCGTAGAGCTGCCGCGTCGGCTCGCTATACAGTCAGCTCAATCAACTTTGATCCGTGCGCTTCAAAATTCTAATATTCAATTGAAATGTAACTTATGATTTATATATTGGTAATATAATATCATAAAAATATTTTATTTGCATTATAAGTAGACAAATATTACTGTGCAAGCAATAAACAATACAAATTTTAATACTAATCATATTTTCGTTATTATTACATTGTTAAGTTGCATTCAAATCGGTGTTCAATTAGTAGACACTACGGACGTTTTATTAATCATTTCGTGTTCGAACACATGAATAGAGTTAGGGGCCTTACAACCCCTTACAATTACGAAATATATTTAATTTTATATTACTATACATAACATAATTTAGCCTCGGAATTACATCCCATTATATTATCTGAAACATAATTTATACTCACTACAAAATCATTGTAGGTACAAGGAAGGTACTAAAAAAAAATTTACTATCAAAGTACTAAGATGTGGCAATAGCAGTCCGCGCGTGGCTATTTTTACTACGCACGGCAAAAATCGACTGCAGCCAGGCCTGAGCGACGAGCGATACGTCCTCCCTCTAGAACTTAGAAGGCCTTGCGGCGGTCTGATATGATGCAGGTCGGACAGCGTGTTTTATAGTGGTTTTTAAAATATTTGTAGAAAACATGAAAACTAATTTTGTTGAAATATAAAAATGGTAATTTATTGATAAGATGTTCTTCTATTATAATATGCAATTGCTATAAAAAATTATGTACGATAAGTTGGTGAAAAAAAATATGTTCTTGACGAGAGTTTCTGAATAACTTCGCATTGTTTAAATTTTTATTTTTCAGGAACTAAACACAAAAAGATTATTTTTCTCAGCAACATCCCTTCATAAGGGTCTTATTAGTCTAATAATATTTTTATTTTCATCTTATATTTAGTGATTTCGGATATCTTAAGCTTCTAAATTGCCATTTAAAGCCTAAATAACGAAACCTGTGTTCAGTAATCCTTATAGTACTCACAAATTATCCATCAATCTATGTTTTCCACCAAAATCCCTAGATGACAACCTTTTCTAAAATTAGTACTAATTATTTTTCCTTTAAATTGTTTATTGGTGGCTATTAACTCGTTTGAATAGTCCTGTTTTTAAGCCAAAAAGCTTGCGGAAGGTATAAACGCCCTTAATCTAAGATCCTTAATTGCAAAATTATTCAAATGTTTTGTGTATAATAAAGAATTATACATAAAATAAATAATGTAGATTGCAGGAACTTTGAGTCAAACTCCTCTTAACTTTTATTATGTAGATGCTTCATAAAGCAATTTATAACAAGTGGTAAAAAGGCCACTACAATATTAACTTTTACTGGAACTTGTTTCTATAAGTTCGGCCTCCATTATTATTTTCTAATGATTGTTGAATTCGAAGCAATAACAATTAATAGGACATTTCTCAGAACGAAGAACTGACACGTCTTATTCACTTAAATACCTTATTAACAAAGATAGGCTCGCCTTTTTATACGCAGTTTCGCAATTTTATATAGGTACTTAAGGAAAACAAGGAAAAACCCCGAGACTGTTTGGCTACTTAAAATTACCTCTACCTAGTTCAGCAAACGAAGGTTTAAGCGTAGGTATAATATTGTGAAATCAATTTTGTTTTTATTCTGCTTTTAGTTACTATGTTTTGTTAAATAAATTTATATTATTATTCCCTTTACTTCTTACGTCATTTTTTCTTAAATTTTATGTAAACAATAATACATATAAAAATGTTAAGAAATATTGACCTCATTGGTGACGACCCTCGAGACCCAATCCTCCGGTGTTCAGGACCTCAAAGTGAAGAACTTCCTCACTACAGCCTTCTGAATCTGGCTCTTGACCCAACGGTCCATCGAGACCCTCTGGTTATGTTATTCGTGGCTCTAATTATGATTATAATTATGATTATTGTGTGCAGAGTGGAGGGCGTGTCCCGCAGCCCGGTGTTCTCGCACGTGTCGGCCAGCATGGCGGGGCTCACCACGCTGCGCTCGTGCGGCGCCGAGTCCATGCTGCGCGACCAGTTCGACGACAAGCAAGACGTGCACACCGCCGCCTGGTAATATTTCACTCACATACATAGAATGTGCACACACCAAAGCCACCGGGTCAGTCTATGTCGGCAACATTTTTTTGGCAGACTAGTCGTCACATTCATGTGTCGTAAGACGAAATTTTTGTCGGCGACATGGCAGCGACTTGACAACACGTGCGGGCACTTGTTACCGAATGATTCCTTTATTATTGGCCGACGGATTGAGACTGCGAGCTTTGTCGTTGGCCGGCGGCTTTGGTGTGTAGTGCGCTCAACGCTATACACATACACTCCCTTAAACACACATTTTTAAAAATTTATATACACGGCAAATAAACAAATATTTCACCTGATAAATGATCATCGACTCCCATAAACATCCACTACGCTTGGATCATAGATGTATTGCCGAACAGATGGCCACAGAATGACACGATTCTAAATATTGATAGTTTTATATCCTAATTTACACTTGTATCTGAATTTAATTTAACCATATTCTATGGTTAAAACTTTGCGAACTAAAGCGTGTCCATTACAATCGATGTCATTAATCAAATGAATATGTATTTATATTTTAATTTTATTTACATATTCTTTGTGAATATGTTAAATCTATTCACAAAGAATATGTAATATTATAATTATCATTACAATTGTAATACTGATGTTACTTTCTTTCTTTTTGCGTAAACACAGCTGTATGAGCTGAACACATGAATAGATGTGCCTATTTGTATTTAGTTAACCCCGTGTGTTTTAAATTTAATAATTGTCTCTTTGAATAATGTCACAATGGGTCCACAACAAACACTTGCAATGTGAATTAGAGTTCATTATATTATGTACCCAATTATAATAATAATAATAATAACACCCAACAGTCATATACATGGTCCTGACCCCACACTAAGATCGAGTCTTGTGTCGTGGGTATCAGGAACTACGGAGAGGAGAAATTGTAAACTATAATTATTACTATTCAATTGACATGATTATTTCCTACTTCTAATTAATTTTAAATTTGTATTTATTATATATTTATATATGTATATGTTTGTAGTATTATATATGTATGTATTTATGCTTTTTATTATGTATGTATGTTATTTTGGTGTATTTTTATGTTTAGATTATATACCGGGTATCTCAAGACTGCTACCGAAAACGAAGCCGGGTGGTAGTTTTAGTGGCTACAAACACAATGCAATTAAAAATTTCGCCTAGAAACGCGACAATTTTTTTTTATGATTTTTTAAATATCGTCATTTTTGGGTGGTAAATCCATAGTTTTTGCTAAAATTATAATTTAAACTCTTTTATACCTTAGAGTATTTATAAATAAAAGGGTATATACTATTATTTTAGGAAAAAATGCATTTACCACCCAAATATGGCCATAGGAAAAAAATAACTAAAAAAAAATTGTCGCTTTTTTTTGCAACTTTTTCTGTTGCATTGTGTCTGAAGTCGCTTAAACTACCACCCAGCTTCGTTTTCGGTAGCAGTCTTGATATACCCTGTATATAGATAGTATGAGATTTATCTAGTTTCCTCACTTTTAATTATTTATTTTACACTGCCCTCTCTTTTTCCTTCTTTTAAATCCATCCCATGGTTGTCTGTAAGACCGCCATTTGTACTTTTTATATTTTTTTTTGTTTCTGTATGTTATATTTTTTTTATGTGTACAATAAAGATTTAAAATAAATAAATAAATAAATGATTATATCATAATGTTTTATTTTTAGGTACTTAACTCTGGTCACGAATACCGCCTTCTCAATTTATCTGAGTCTGGTGTCAGCTGCTTACGTGGTCGTCGTCGCTTACACGTTCCTTCTTACCGATGATGGTAAGTTTAAACCTTCAAATATATTTTTGACTACGTATTCAACGTCTTTGTTATTAAATTCAATCGTAGGGCGCGTCATATGATTTAAAATTAAATTAAAAACAAGATTTTTCTTTCAATGTTGATCCATAACCAATATAAAATGTTTAAGAGTAATCACATCTACTCCGCTTTAAAGTAGAACTGCAGATGTATTTGGACAATACTAAACTACATAAAAGTGTTTAAATAAAAGCTCCTACTTATCATACTCAAACTCATTATTACAGGCTCAACGAAGTCAGGCAACGTCGGTCTGGCCATCAGCCAGGGCCTGATTTTGGTCAACATGGTGCAGTACGGCATCAAGCAGGCTACAGAAGTGGTGTCACAGATGACGAGCGTGGAGCGCGTGGTGCAGTTCACGTCGCTGCCGCTGGAGAAGACCGAGGGTCCGTCGCCGCCCAAGTCCTGGCCGCAGCGAGCCCGCCTGCTCATCAAAGACCTCTACCTGCGATACGACCAGGACGCCGAGCCCGTACTCAAGGGGCTTAATATCGTCGTTGAGAGTGGTTGGAAGGTAAATTAATTACTTGCATCTGCATCAGCCCATATACGTCCCATTGTAGGGCACGGGCCTCATCTACAATTGAGAGAACGATAGAAATGACTTAGGCTTAAGTAACCATAATCGAGAGTACGATTGAAAGTGGTTAGGTTAAAGTTTCAGTTAAAATGTTGTCTTTAGTAACGTATTTTGTATCGGTTTTCAATGGACTTCAAAACGGTGAACTCATTAATGGCGTTTTTTTTTTTAATTTTAACCGCCATCTTTTTAATAATTTTATTTCCATTCAGTTGCACAGAGAGTATAATAGTGACAGAGCGTAGCAATGTCGGCATCGCTATAATCAATTTATTGAATTTGCAGGTGGGTGTAGTGGGCCGCACCGGCGCCGGCAAGTCTTCCCTGATCTCGGCGCTGTTCAGGCTGGCTCCGATCGAGGGCAACATATATATCGACGATGTTGAAACTGGCGAGATCGCTCTCAAAGTATGTTTTACTATTATTAATGTGCATTTGCTGCCATACATTGGGACTTTTTTTTACATATTTGTTATTTTTTTTAGGAACTTCGCACGAAGATAGCCATCATTCCTCAAGAGCCAGTTCTGTTCTCAGCCAGCTTACGGTACAATATGGATCCGTTTGACAGATACTCCGACGCAGAGATATGGAAAGCGTTAGAAGAGGTCAGTTTTAGTACTAATTATAAAACATGATTTTCATTGCATTTTGGTATACAACTTAATGATATAGACCCTTTTAAATTCATAAAGTTTTTAAGTGGTGATTCTGGGATATAATTGAGATTAACAAACCGAATCGAATCACTCGATATTATTATCGTGCTGCATACTGTCTCTACTACTGGTTTTAAATGTGGGCAACAGTACCATAGCAAGGATATGTAGGTACCCACATATAAACTTTTTTATATTTGGTGTGTCTAATACATCACAAAAAATTATTGTTCGCAATAAAGGCATTATTTTCATATTTATTTTATTTTTCCGATGACAATGGTGAAGCTACATCCCGCTGTAGCGATAAGTTTATCAGATAAGGTGAATGTGACGTGTGCGTTGCAGGTGGAGTTGAAGAACAGCGTGTCGTCCTTGTCTGCGGCGGTGGCGTCTGGCGGGTCCAACTTCAGCGCGGGACAGAGACAGCTGCTGTGCCTGGCGCGCGCCGCGCTCGCGCGCAACAGGCTGCTCGTGCTCGACGAGGCCACCGCCAACGTCGACCCCAAGTACGAACACGCGTCACTACTTCATATATTTATATTCTCCATATCGAATGACGATCACATCTGGCGGAGGACCGTCAAGCCTGGCGATCAGCTGTTCAAGACTCGACCAAGTGAAGGGGTCACGATCCTCAGCATTGAGGAAACGACTAGAGAGAGAGATCGAGTCAAGATATCAGGATCGATCCTAATTCCTATGATGGCAAGATACGCTTGACAATACCAAAATGTTGTATGGTTTGTGGCAGATACGTACATAATTGGAATTATAATAGACAACCTCCGTGGCACAGAGGTTAGACGCCGCCTGTGAACTAGAGGCCGTGGGTTCGATCCCCACATTGAGAGAAATATTTGTGCGGCCCATTAATATTTATTTTGGGTCTGGGTGTTTATTGAAACCGAAAAGTCGCTCGTAGTTCCTGAAATCCACGACACAAAACTCGATCTTAGTGTGGGTTTAGGACTATGTATGTATGCTGGATGTATTTATTATGTTTATTATTATCATTACAGAATTGGCTAAGGATTCTCTTCGGAAAGTGTGACTTGAATTGAAATTGGAAGTGAATAATTTAATTCTCAAAATAACAAAAACAATACATAAAATACTATTGATAGAACAGATTTTAAGATGATAGGCGCCTTATTGACTTTACGAATTAATTGTGATTTTCCTTTACAGTACGGACGCACTCATTCAGAAATCTATTCGCAAACACTTCGCGGACTGCACCGTCATCACCGTGGCGCATCGCTTGCACACCGTCGCAGACTCCGATCGAGTCGTTGTGAGTATTATTTTCACATTATAAATACCCCTTCATTTTTAATCGATTCTATTCAATTAAAGATTAACCCAAGGCGGATCACGCTGTTATTTGAAACCGGATTATATTATCGTCTTACGAAAATTGATAGTCATCTCATTACATCAACATAAATCGACAAGAAAAAATAACCAATGGTGAATATTAAATTATTTTCCAGGTGATGGAAGCCGGTAGGATCGTAGAGTGCGGTCATCCACACGAATTATTACAAAAACCTGAAGGCCACTTCACCAAAATGGTACAGCAACTGGGCCCCGCCTCCGAACAGAGCTTGCGAGAGCTCGCCAGCAACGCCTACGCACAACACATCAAATACGTCGACGCCGAGTGACCAACTCACCGCCTCACTGACAAACCTGTACAATACTACACAACAACGGTCTCACAATCAGTGGTCTGTGTCCACACCAGTGCCTTTTCGAAATATAATTCCTAAGAAAAACAAACGATATATTTTGATGATGCTTTACGTTTTGGAATTGACAGTTATTCAGTTGAAATGCATTTATACGTATTATGACTGTTTTCGAATTATTGAAGTTCGAATAAACATTTAAATGTGAATAGTGTTGCCAGGTGTCCCGCTTTCAGGGGTTCGGTGACGCGTCCCGATTGAACCTTCGGCGGGACGACAAATATCCCGCTTTTGGACCACACCTCTACAGTACGAATAAAAGCCAAATATTACACACTTGTATAACTGTGTTTCGCGATCTCCTATAAATATTTACCTACATAGTATCAAATTCGCTTCTAAACTTGATTCCAGACTGATTCAAAAATAAAATTGGACTTTGAATAAGTCCCCGCGGTTTTTTCACGTATTCCTTTCCTTACGGTTCTTATTTTCGATGGACAACATTTGCAAGGAAATACTGTTGGTGAGCTTCAGTCTAAGGAAATATTAGCTGGCTCCAATGAACAGAACTTTTCTTTTCTACGTAACAATTTCAAGTTTCAGAAGGCATAGTTTTTTTTATTTGTGAAGAAATTTATTTCAAGATGTGTATCTGAAGATGTTATTTAAAAGAAATGCTCATCTTAATTTTACTCAATTCTTATCGAGCATTATTTGTCAGAATATATGTGCACACACTGGTTTAGAAATTAGGAAAATATCGATTATGATCTTCTTAGAAATAATGACTGCCTCGGTGGCGTAGTTGTACTAAGGTATGGTTACAAAGCTGAGGTCTCGGGTTCGAATGCCGGGTTGGGAAAAGTGATATTGGATTTTTTTACTCATTATCAGCCCAGAGTCAGGAATTTGTGCCCGATATGGCGATAGGCTCGCCACCTATCACATCATGGGACTCCAGAGACACGACGTTTTTCGATGTGATATTTATATGCCTTTAGAAAGAGGTGGAGTACTAATAAGTAATAACGAAAAATTATATATTTTAATATAGGCGTCCCGCCGAGAAACTCAAAATCCCGCTTATTATAATCTCTTGTCCCGAATTTTCAAACAATAAACCTGGCAACACTAAATGTGAATGTAGTGATTCTACTATTAAATATTATAAATAATGATGTACATAAGCACTTAAGTGAAAACAGTCACAAACACTAGGGCGATAAAGTACTTATGTTAAACTGAGTACTTATTATTACAATTTTCTTTAATTTTAGTTGAAGGACCAAATATACCGGGTATCTCAAGACTGCTACCGAAAACGAAGCCGGGTGGTAGTTTTAGTGGCTACAAACACAATGCAACAAAAATTTTCGCATAGAAAGGCGACAATTACTTTTTATGATTTTTTAAATATCGTCATTTTTGGGTGGTAAATCCATAGTTTTTGCTAAAATAATAATTTAAACTCTCTTATATCTTAGAGTATTTCTAAATTAAAGGGTATACACTATTATTTTAGGAAAAAAATTATTTACCACCAAAATATGGCAATAGGAAAAAAAATTCAAAAAAAATATTGTCGCTTATTTTTGCAACTTTTTCTGTTGCATTGTGTCTGAAGTCGCTTAAACTACCACCCGGCTTCGTTTTCGGTAGCAGTCTTGATATACCCTGTATGTCACAGTAAATACGTACCTATTTAATTGTTTGTAAGATAGATAATTTTATAAATGATATACAATATTGTTAAAATGTATGTGTTATATGTAATGTAATTCATAATTTTGTGAGTGCCTAAGTGTTGTTATCGTATAGATAGTTTAATTTAAGAAATGTGTAACAGCAAATATTAAAAAGATTCGTTGCTAAGCAAAAATATTTTCATTTTAATTAACATCCCCAGAACCGCAATCTTGTTCCAGTCAACATACCAAGTGTTGGAGCCGTGACATTAACAATACGGTCGCCATGAATCAATCAATATACATATTTTTAAAATCAACTATACCTATTTTTACGCTCACTATAATTTGAGGAAATAATGTTACTAAAAAAAAGTGCGTGGTGTCCTGTTGGTAAACAGAATAGACGCGGCTATCATTAATGGTGTTCGCGGGTTCTAATCCCAGGGCACACATCTGACTTTTCGAAGTCATGTGTGTATTTATAGTCTATCGCGCTAAAACGGTGAAGGAAAACATCGTGAGGAAACCTGCATACCATAGCGATTTATAAGAATTTCTATGGTATATAAGTTCGCCAACCAGCACTAGGCAAGCGTTGTATAGCGGAAAATATGGCCTAACCACTCTCAATCATACTCTCGATTATAGAGGAGGCCTGTGCCCTGCAATGGGACGTATATGGTCTGGTTGGTACGGTACAGAAATCTTACTAAAACCCAACTCTTTTTAAAATTATTCATTATCTATAGACGTCAGCTGACCGAAAGATACGCGCGAAACAAGCGCTTCTTTTCGTAGTCGCATAGTCTATTGTCTATTGTGGCACGGTCAGGGATGCTCCTATCTAGTGGTCATGGCCTGCCCTAGTTTAGGTACTACGAGTACGCGACCTCGGCCCCCGAGCTACTGCAGTCACCTTAACTTCCCGTCCGTGACTGCAGTATCCACTCCCTCAGGCCATACTCTCCTTTCCTATAACATCCTCTACCCACAAATCCTATTTCCTTTCCCCGGTTAATGGCGGGCAGCAGCGTCATTAACGCCAGTCCCCTACTGCGCTCGCCAACCCACCTGCCAAGCGTGGCGAGTATTAGCAAATACCCCCTTAATGGCGACACATATTGAGACCAGGCCCCCAGTCCCCGACAGCCCCACTATTCCTGGCTATGGTAGCAGTCATGGTTACGGTGGGGCAGGGGGTGCTAAGAATCCCCGGGTTGGCCCCGGCTACCACCCCCGACGACGACTGGCCCTGGTAACACACAACATTCGCACATTGAGGACAGACGAGAAGATTGTCGAACTGGAACAAGAATTGAGCAGGTTACACTGGGATATTCTGGGGTTATCGGAAGTCCGAAGAATCGGGGAGGATACGATAACCCTGAAGTCTGGTAACCTGCTCTTCTACCGGGGGGACGACCAACAGTCCCGAGGAGGTGTCGGATTTCTCGTCCACAGGTCTCTCATCAACAACATCGTATCCATCGAAAGTGTGTCGAGCAGGGTAGTATACCTTATACTCAGAATATTCAAAAGATATTCGTTGAGAGTCATACAGGTATACGCGCCGACCTCGACACACCCAGATGAAGAAGTAGAGGAGATGTATGAGGACATAAGTCGGGCCATACATACTTCCAAAACCTACTTCAATGTTGTTATGGGGGAATTCAACGCAAAGTTGGGCAAGAGAAGCGATGTAGAGTTGAAAGTGGGGCAATTTGAACATGGGCAACGGAACCCCAGGGGTGAGAGGCTGGCCGACTTTCTGGAGAAAGAGGGACTCTTTGCGATGAACTCTTTCTTCCAGAAGCCGCCTCACAGGAAATGGACCTGGCTGAGTCCTGACGGTTCTACGAGAAACGAGATAGATTTCATCTTGTCGACGAATAGACGGATATTCAGAGATGTCTCTGTGTATGTGTATGTGATCACCGAATGGTTAGGGGCACACTGAATATCAATGTCCAATCGGAAATGCGTCGCTTGATGAAATCTACGCTCAACTCGAGCTGACAAATCGCTTTGATCGTCTAGGAGAAAACCTTGCAGTGGACGAGCTAAACAGCGGTTTGGTAGAAGCTGTCCATACGGTGCGATCTAAATATTTTAGACCTCGCCGTAGAGATAGACCACAAAAACTCTCGATCCACACTCTTGACCTCATGGCCGAACGTCGATCTTTAGCGCTGCAGTCTTCCGTTGACGCCAAAGCATATCGGCGGCTCAATAGACAAATCTGGAAGTCCTTGCGACACGATGTCTGTGCTCACAATACTGTGAGCATTAAGGAGACAATTGAGCGGAACGGAGGCTCCAAAATGTTTGCAAGAGACTTGTCTATTGGGCAAAGCCAGTTGTCTAGGCTGAAGACGGAGGACGGCCGCGTGGTATCGACGAGGGCAGAGGTATTAAGGGAGATCGAGAGGTTCTACGGACTACGGACAGCTTTACACCTCGGTTGCCAAACCTGCTGTTAGCTCGGCCGAAGACCCGAGAGCCGAGTTGATCCGACACTTTAGCGATGATATCCCGGACATCAGCCTGTGTGAGATTGAGATAGCCCTAAAGCAACTTAAAAACAACAAGGCGCCGGGCGAGGACGGAATAACTTCAGAGCTTCTGAAAGCGGGTGGAACGCCGATACTGAAACTCTTTCAGAGGCCCTTCAATTCTGTTCTCCTCGAAGGCTCAACGCCAGAGGCATGGAGCAGGAGCGTGGTGGTACTGTTCTTCAAAAAAGGTGATAACACTTTGCTGAAGAATTACAGGCCCATCTCGCTCCTGAGCCATGTCTATAAGTTGTTTTCGAGGGTCATCACAAATCGTCTCGAACGCAGGTTTGATGACTTCCAGCCTCCCGAACAAGCCGGTTTCCGAAAAGGCTTTAGTACCATAGACCACATCCATACGCTTCGGCAAGTTATACAAAAAACCGAGGAATATAACTTGCCGCTTTGTTTAGCGTTTGTGGACTATGAGAAAGTCTTTGATTCGATCGAGACTTGGGCTGTGCTATAGTCTCTCCAGCGGTGCCATATCGACTATCGGTACATCGAAGTGTTGAAGTGTATATACAACAACGCCACCATGTCGGTCCGAGTACAAGATCAGAGTACGAAGGCTTTTCCACTACAGAGAGGCGTGAGACAGGGAGATGTCATATCTCCGAAACTGTTCACTGCCGCGCTGGAAAATGCCTTCAAGCTCTTGCAATGAAAAGGATTCGGCATCAACATCAACGGCGAGTATATCACTCACCTTCGGTTTGCCGACGATATTGTAGTCTTGGCAGAATCGCTGGGAGACCTTAGCACTATGCTCGAAGACCTCAATCGAGTCTCCCAACAGGTGGGTCTTAAAATAAACATGGACAAAACGAAGATCATGTCGAATGTCCATGTTGTGCCCACCCCCATCGGTGTTGGGGGCTCGACTCTTGAAGTTGTTGACGAATATGTCTATTTAGGACAAGTGGTCCGGTTAGGCAGGTCCAACTTCGAGAGAGAGGTCAATCGTCGAATCCAACTCGGTTGGGCAGCGTTCGGGAAACTACGCGACGTCTTCTCGTCCAAAATACCTCAGTGCCTTAAATCGAAAGTCTTCGATAGTTGTGTGTTGCCAGTGATGACTTACGGCACCGAAACGTGGCTTCTCACTATGGGCCTTATTAAGAAGCTCAAAGTCACTCAACGAGCTATGGAGAGGGCTATGCTCGGGGTTTCCCTACGAGATCGAATCAGAAATGAGGAGATCCGTAGGAGAACTAAAATAACCGACATAGCCCACCGGATTAGCAAGTTGAAGTGGCAATGGGCAGGGCACATAGCGCGGAGATCTGATGACCGATGGGGTCGGAAAGTGCTCGAATGGAGGCCACGTAGCGGAAAGCGCAGCGTAGGACGTTCACCCACAAGATGGTCCGACGACCTGGTAAAGGTCGCGGGACGTCGCTGAATGCAGGCTGCCTCCAACAGGTCTCTGTGGAAATCATTGGGGGAGGCCTATTTTCAGCAGTGGACTTCCTTTGGCTGATGGATGGATAGTCTATTGTGTGCATGCTGCATGAGTTGAGCAAACTCATAACATATTTATTAATATGATTGTTGATGTATGCCGATGACATAGCACTTTCGGAGGAGGACCGGCGACTTTTGGACCGCAAGGTCAATCGGTAGAAGGAGACGCTAGAGAGCGGTGCAGTACTCTAAAGTTAAATGTTGCGATTACATGGCTTGCGGTAGTTCGGACCCCTAAAGCATCGAGATAGGGAACGAATTTGCCATGAAGACAACCAAGTTCAAGTGCCTTGGGTCTGTACTGCATAAGTCCCGTGACATCGAACTTGACGTCAAAGCCTGTATTGGCTCTGCTTGGTCTAAGTGGAAAGAGGTTTCGGGCATACTCTGTGACCGCAGGATGCCGATGAGGCTCGAGGGTGTCATCTATAAAAGCATCGTGCGGCCTGTGTTCCTGTATGGTTCTGAGACGTGAACTGCCCTCAAGCGACATGTCCAGACGGTCCACGTCGCGGAGATAAAAATGGTGCGGTGGATAGGCAACGTTCCGCGTTTGGACAGAATCCGTAACGAGCACATCCGTGGTAATCTTGGTGCCCGCGATGAGGCAGATAAACTCCAGAAATACCGCTTGAGATGGTATGGTCACGACCTAAGGAAACCACAGGACGTCGGCAATGTGTGCCTGAGCCCAAATATTGCCGGACCTCGACCGAGGGTTAGACCAAAGAAGCGTTGACTAGATGTGTCAAGAAAGATATGAAGGTCAATGGCCTTACTATTGAGGATGCCGAAGATCGGGCGAAATGGCGAAGAATTTGATGGAAGGCGGACCCTGGCACCGGCCGGGATAACGTCAAGTAGAAGAATAGATACCAGAGAGTGCTGATACTTCAAAAACGTAAATAAAAATTGTGGTATCGGGTCTATCTTTTACTTCCCTACGTCCAGTATGAATTGTGACAGCTTGGAATAAGTATGCTTTACATGCAAAAGCCCCATTGAATACAACACAGTTTTATTTTAGAGTTTAATAATTCACTTTACTGGTGGTTGGTCTCTCATATGTGAGGCCTTTAAAAAATTTGAAAATTAAAGAGGTTTTTCAAAAATTATTAAAAGCCTCCGTGGCGCAGTTAGACCTTTCCGCGCTAATTCAACAGTTACTATTAAGGAAATTTGCATCACACAATCAGTTTGTTAGATTATATGACTTCATAATTTTAATAAATATCTTATACCACACAGACAAGATACACAAAACTAGCAAAATTTTGCTGGCTGATGATGAAATGTAGTAAGTACATATGTATGTAATGGGTAATTTACTCCCGACATACTGTCCTAACTATACACTAAGATTGTGGTGTGGTAAACTATACAACTTTTAGTCCCAATATCCAAACCAGTTATTTGTGTCCGTGCAGAGGTTTAACTTGTAACATATTTCACAGCTGTCTCTAGGCCTCTCAGCTAGGCCATGAAGGGAGGCAATTTTACATGGAATAAATTTTATAGAAACTCAATGGCTTATAAAAACCATGTATATTTAAGACAAATATAATAATATTGTTTCTCCATTTCAAATCAATTGTACTTTTCCATTCTTCACTAAATCTGCAATTGGCTTATACTGCAAAATGTGTTGAGATCCCTCTGAAAATTGGAAAACACTAATTTTACTTTTTTTGACTCACTTATAGATTATGCTTGAAATATAAGATTTATGATGCACTTCAGAGTAAATAGAAGTTTATGGTTCAATAAAATGTTATAAACTTCAATTATATCCTGGGTTGAGCAAAGTAATATTAGATTTTTCTTTTCACTCAGCCCAGAGTCAGAAATTTGTGCCCAATATGATGATACACTCACCCTATCACTAAGTGGGATGGAACATACAAGGCAAAATGTGGGTTATGGTTGCTACTAAGGTAGTCTGCTAACATCTTTTCTGAAAATGTGTGTTTGTATGTTATGAATTAATACTTAATTAGTTTCATTTATAAAATTACACTTTGTACACTGAAATAGTACAGGCCGACATACACCCTATATGACCATTTCCTCTCAGTCAACCTTAATTTTAACCTCATATAGAAAGACATACATAACGGTGGAGTCTTGAGAATTTATATTGTAATAGGATTATTATTAATATGTTCACACCTTATTACAGTTTTACTTTAAGAAGAAACTTTGTTTGAAGTCTCTATGGTTTCCTTAATGATATAAGATATATGCTATTTTAGATCTAAGTGCAAAAAATCATTTAAACATAGTGTTTCATTGAGCTTGGAGATTAACCAGGTGTAAATTAAAAGAAAGCAACTTTTATACCTTCTAGATCAATTTCTTCGTCTTCTTCAGTAAGGTCTTCCAACACAACACCATTGACCATCTCATTTGCTTTCAAAAACACATGAGATTGTAAATTGGGATGCTCTGCCATCTTGCTCATTTCCAGAGCTTGCATATTACTGGGAACTTTATTTAATATAACAGTCTTTATGTGACTTTCCATGTTCTTTAGATAATCTTGAGCATACTTATATTCCGATGGTGTCAGGTAATTTGTACCACTCTCTAGCCTCAATCTTTCATCGTTTAGAATAGGAATGCAGTGTTTTTCTATTTTGTTTAACCTAGTCTTAAGATAATTACAAATTATAAACTTGATCCTACTAAGTTCCATTTTATGAATGGAAGCACGTAAATCTGTTTTCGGAAGTTTGCTTATATTTCGTTCCATGTGTTGAATTTGGCCTAGCATACATTCTACCATATCATTACGGTGAGGGAGAATTTCAGGTGCCAAGCGTTCGTTTTGCCAAGCAGTTTGTAACGTTTTCAACACGATTTCGGCTGTGATTTCCTCTTCATCATCACTCAAATCTAAGTCCACATTTGAATCCATTATCCAAAATATCAACAACTCATGTAATCTACGATTATAACAAGCAAAAGCAAGTTGAAATAGAAGTGCAATGTATATTTAATTGTGTTTATAATATTTCAAAAGTTTTTAAAATACGGGTTATGTTATGACTTATGACAGCTGTTTTTTTGTTCTTTTATGAAAGGGTGTTTATATACATACAGCCTAGCCATTTAGTCGTTAGTCGTTACCACAGACCAATTAATGGCCAAACTGTCTATGAAGATTCTTAGATTTGTTTATTTTTTCAAAATGATTTGGTGCAACGGCCAAAAGTTTAACACATACAATTGAATACTATGATTCATTTCACTTGTTTATGTTATATTCCGTTTATGTTTATCTGCACTATCTAAAGTATACATATTTCTGCATTCTCGGTTCTCCTAAATTTAACAAAATTCTTCAGATATACAGAGGACGAGCCATTCACTATATCAGGCATAAAATTTTCACTCCAAGCTGATGAAGAATTGAAAAATCCACTACCATTTCGCCCGATTCGCAATTGAAACCCGAGACGTCAGAATAGGGTTGTGTCCAAGATTTTATTTGAGCAGTAAGTAATCATTCCTTAAAAGCATCGTTTATAAAAACAAACGAATTTGAAAACAGCATCAAAATTGAATGTAAAATGACTGAAATATTAATACATTTAATCGTACGGTGGGGACACTCGTTGTCTCTTTCACACGCGTGCACCTTATGGAAGATGACATCACGCCGTGCATGTTGCATCTTTGTAACTTGCTTATTACTTAGCGGATTTTAAAAATTCTTTCTGATTTTGATTATGCGTAACGTAACCTTCCGTTATAAACAAAAATAAAATGTATGAAACTAGCCTATTGTAACATATCTTAGTACTACTACACCACCGAGATAACTTTTTATACTTAGGTAGGTATACTTTCATGGACTTTGATGTATATTTTCTCAGTTGATGTATTGACGTATATCCAATTACGACCGGCCATAGAAGGCAGTGGACGATTCGAATGAAACACCGAACCATTAGGGGACAGATAGCCTGAAACAGCTGACATCATGATCTGAATGTTTCCTTGATTATAAACTTACTTATATTTATTTAAAAATTCCATCTTTGACGCCAATTGGTATTATTCTTCTTTGACATTACGACTATTTATTATATACGACTATTTTAAGAAGGGTGGCTTTTTTTCGTAGCCTCTTACTTAATACCACTGTAGCTAGAAAAGGCGGCAAGTGGACTGAGCCTTTTTAGAGTAGCTTCGCCAAGATATTTGCGCTTCTTTACCTCGGCTGGAAAACCCTTCTATTAACTTAGACTTCTACTACTGGGTGCCGGTTAAGAGAAATGATTCATTTTTTTATAATAATACCTAAGGAATATTAAAACCTGTGTTTCAACCATTGTGTTTATATAAGTAGGTATATAACTCAATATTGCTATTTGCTTCTTTACTTACGTACAGAGCTAAAAATATATTTTCGAGTACAATCTAAAAGTATTAACCTACCTATTAATTAGGTATAATTGCTTGAAAACTCCATCAATTAAACAAATGTAATTAAAGCAACACTGCAACAACTTAATTATTTGGTAACAAACAGGATAATAGATCCACCGGCCACGATATTAGATTAGATTTATTTTTAAAACTAAACAATATAAAGTGCCCTTCTATATTGTCTAACCACCAAAGGTGTAATCCTATTAGATGTAGCCCTTACGCTTCTTAGTAGCCTCATAACAATATTAGCTCGGTAAGACTGCCATATGATACAGAGACGGAATAGAGACTTTTCTTTCCTGATTTCATAAAACCGTCCATATATGTCTGTGTTACCAATCCTATGTGAATGGAGATCGACGCTTTTTTTAAAAATAACTAAACAGTAGTAGGTTTTTTGCATTTACAAAGGGATCACCATTTATACTTTCAGCCGAGTTGCAAAGTATTTTGATTATACTATATTTACGACTGCCATACAGAAATACGCCATTTCATTTTCGACGCTTTTGTTCTTTGTAAGAATTTAAGAACTTATCTAGTTCTATACCAACTAACTTCACCTGGACGGAGATCTTTTTCGGCTCAATTCCAAACCAGATCTATGTTTCTTATTTTACATACAAACACATGTCTACCTAAAAACGACTTACCGTACATTTTTCTATCCTGTATGAACTACCCTACCTATTTGCGTGGTGGTCTGTTGTTAAACGGCCTAGACGCGGCTGCCAACATGTTCACGGTGGTCGTGGGTCTGGGTGAATCCCAGGACATATCTCTAACTATTCGGAGTCATGTATGTATTTATAGTCAATCACCACGCACTAACAAGGTGAAAGAAAACATCGTGAGGAAACCTACATACCACAGCGATTTATAAGAATTTATATGTTACGTAAGGCCGCCTGGACTGGATGCATAAAGTATCTGCACCCGGACGAAACCAGCCCGAAATCAAGCCAAATACAATTGAATTTCTTAAACAACAAATAAATAACAATATATAATAATCATAAATAAATGTTCGTATTTTCAAACTTTTAAAACATACCGAACATATTAAATTGGGTTTAATAAGTGAAGCCGGACCTGGGAAGTCTCAAGTAGGTAATGTATTCACCTTCTAAGACGCCACCTATATCTAATTATGAATATTGATTTTTCTTATGACGCTGGTTTTAATCCTCAAGGTGTGTATAAAAGCCGAGTACGGCCCAAGAAACGACGAGTAGCCTCCACTGCCTCGGCAATCCAACCACTTCCCGAGATCGGTTATACTACATTAAAGACTGGAGTAGTTCGTCAAACGATTTTCTTCAGTATTTTTGTATTAACCATCTCTAAGCGACTCCCTTATCCTGGACTTTTTAAGTATATATCATTCAAATTTTATTTCGACCCTTTAAAAGTTTAAAAAGTATTGGAATTGTGGTGACAATCTAAAATTTCTTCAGGTTAATTGCATAACGGAATCAGTGTGAAGATGACGATTTCGATGGATCCTGGACCAGGACTGGCAGCCTTACAAGCATGGGGCGGACAAGTCGCAGCATACGGCGCTTCCAACCAAACCGTCGTCGACAAAGTGCCTCCAGACATGATGCACATGATCGACCCCCACTGGTAAGTTGATTCTTCATTTCTTTATAATCATCTTTGTTTCGTGTTCATAAGTTTCTACGAATCATCTAATATGTATTTTAAATAAATCAGGTACCAGTTTCCGCCTATGAACCCACTTTGGCATGCTCTTTTGGGCTTTACGATTGGTGTTCTGGGGTTCATTTCGATATCTGGCAACGGCATGGTCATCTACATCTTTCTGTCAACTAAGGTTTGTAACCTCGAGTAGTGTATAATTTTTATAAGGTATTAAAGAAAGAAACACATGTTTATTTGTAATTCCATTATTGCAGAGCCTTAAGACGCCTTCAAACTTGCTTGTGGTAAATCTTGCTTTTTCGGACTTCCTCATGATGTGCGCTATGTCTCCAGCTATGGTTGTTAACTGTTACTACGAAACTTGGGTATGGGGTAAGTATACTGGATAGAAATTAACTCGATATTTCCTATACACTCCTCTTCGAGCATTCTCAAATACAAAATATAACAATTACAGGTCCGTTTGCATGTGAACTCTACGCTTGCGCCGGCTCTCTATTTGGATGTGCTTCGATTTGGACAATGACGATGATTGCTTTCGACCGATACAATGTCATCGTGAAAGGTATCGCAGCTAAGCCCATGACGAACAATGGTGCGCTTCTTCGCATTCTTGGAATCTGGGCCTTCTCACTTGCTTGGACTCTTGCTCCCTTCTTTGGCTGGAACAGGTAATATGAGTGTGGTTCAATACTTTCATATTCTGCAACAATATAAAGAACTTTATAATGACGATTTTATATTTCCTAGATATGTGCCCGAAGGAAACATGACTGCCTGCGGAACCGATTACTTGTCCAAGGACTGGCTCAGCCGAAGCTACATCCTCGTCTACTCCGTCTTTGTTTACTTCATGCCACTTCTACTCATCATTTACTCATACTTCTTCATTGTTCAGGTAAATATAACAATCCATATTATAAATTATATTATTCGTAGAAACATCATACAAGTATTAAATTATAATTCAGTGTATGGAACACTGAATTATAATTGCTATTTAGTCCTACCCTATGGAGTGTAGGACTAAATAGCAATACCAATTACAAGTAACAAGTGAAGTCGATAATAACATTTCACAAGTTATATAAATAAGTTAAATTTTGCGATTTGCGATTGTGATTCACAAAGCCAATCGGCTAATATTTTTATACATTCTCGTGTAATCTATGAAGGAGTGAGTTTTTTTACGAACCCGTTTAAAGAAGAATCTATACAGTCAATTTAGTGTTAGTAATTTTAGATTCGAAAAATCGTTATAGTATAATAGGGTTAGTTTTATTGTTTGCAAATTCTGTAGGGCAGTTAGCAATAGCAATAATTCCCATTACTATTTGTCCAATGCATTTTAGGCTGTAGCTGCCCATGAGAAAGCAATGAGGGAACAGGCTAAGAAAATGAATGTGGCCTCCTTGAGATCTTCAGAAGCGGCAAACACTAGCGCCGAATGCAAACTCGCTAAGGTTTGTTATATATACAGGGTATATCAAGACTGCTACCGAAAACGAAGCCGGGTGGTAGTTTAAGCGACTTCAAACACAATGCAACAGAAAAAGTTGCAAAAAAAAGCGACAATTTTTTTTTTGTAATTTTTTTCCTATTGCCATATTTTGGTGGTAAATACATTTTTTCCTAAAATAATAGTGTATACCCTTTAATTTATAAATACTCTAAGATATAAGAGAGTTTAAATTATTATTTTAGCAAAATCTATGGATTTACCACCCAAAAATGACGATATTTAAAAAATCATAAAAAATAATTGTCGCGTTTCTAAGCGAAATTTTTAATTGCATTGTGTTTGTAGCCACTAAAACTACCACCCGGCTTCGTTTTCGGTAGCAGTCTTGAGATACCCGGTATAAACAATGCAACATAATAATACAAAAAAAAATATTTGTTCATCCGCTAACTGATATCTAATTACGAACTTACATATTATCCAGGTTGCATTGATGACCATTTCCTTGTGGTTCATGGCATGGACTCCATACTTAGTCATCAACTACACTGGAGTGTTTGAGAGCGCGCCCATCAGCCCACTGGCTACCATCTGGGGCTCACTCTTTGCCAAGGCTAACGCCGTCTACAACCCTATTGTATACGGCATCAGGTAACGTGCAACTTGAAAATAATATATACATACTTAAAATAACTTACAATCTTTAAATCTACTACTCACAATCAGAAACCAAACGATCTTCAACATCTCATTTCTATCTATATTCAGATGATTTGCAGTCATTACAAGAGTGTGTGTGTGTACAATGTCTTGATCATTGTTTATTGTTTTCAGCCACCCTAAATACCAAGCCGCCCTGTACGCCAAGTTCCCATCGCTGCAGTGCCAGTCGGCGCCCGACGAGTCAGCATCGGTCGCCTCCGGCACCACCGCCGTCTCCGAGGAGAAGCCTGCTGCGTGAACACTCTTCCTTTACTACAAACGACCTTGCAGCCAACTGGACAACGATTCTGCCGAAGCGATGTTCTTTATTATTTTTTATACGCAAACATTTTACATTTGTACAAAGCTGTAAACTCGAACACAGAGCGTGTGCTGGTTGCAAAATATTCAGGTTAAGTCTTAACATTTAATTTATTTGACTCCTGCGTATTTTGAGTTCACGTTTTGTGTCTCGAGTTGAACGTTGCACACTTTTCTTATACCTTACATATGCTTGAAATTACGGCTAGCGACATGAAAAACTACAAAAAAAATTAACTATGAATTTCAAATGTCGTTGGACCGTTCCTTAACCTATGAGACTGCTCCTTTTAGATATAGATAACGGTAGATTTCTTAACGACGAAACAAGCTCTGTATCTTGGACCAATAAAGCATATTATTAAGCAAGCTGGCTGGTGGCCGTTAAAACTTGTTTTGTTTTATAATCCTTCTGCTTTTATAACACGCAAATAACCATCAAATCAAGCATCAAATGTAAGATCATTTATTTTAACCATGGATGTTAAGACGTTACCTAGGTACATCATTTCTTATTTTACGAAGTGAAATGTCTTTAGAATCGTTGTGAAATAGAAGTTTTATGGGACCAAAAAGTGATAAGTTCTTAAATATATACATCAAAGTATCATTATCTTTCAATACGTCATTATTAATGTAACATTTTGTAATATTTTTGTCTTATTGGTCTTAAAATTGATATCTGCGACAACCTTACTTTCCATATTCTTTATTGAAGCTTAATAGTAAGAATTGAAAATTGTTAAAGTAAATGACCTGAATGGTATCAAAATTTTACTGGTGGTAGGTCTCTCATATGTGAGAGGCTGCCTGGGTGGGTACCACCGCAATGTCTATTTCTCTCGTCAAACAGCAGTTTAAATGCACTGTTGTGTTTCGGATTGAAGGACATTGTAGCCAGAGTAACTACTGGACATATTGAGACTTAACATCTTATGTCTCAGGATGGCGAGCGCAGTGGAATGCCAAGCATTGCTTTGTAAATCAAGGTGTTGTTTGGTTTTGCTTCTGTTCATGAGCGGTCGCATCGCTTAGTGTTTACCATCAGGCGAACGGCATGCTCGTCTCGCCATTCAATGCAAAAAAAAATTGAATTAAATGTGTGAAGAAAGAAAGAAAGACAAGGCGATTATTGTTAGAATATATAGTCTATGGTCAGATATTGTTACTTCCTTCCTGTCATGACACTGTAAATTCTTAATTCAAGTAAATATGGCGTAGGTTGTCCTAATATTGTTATAGGTGTCCTTAATCAATAAATATCCTTTCATGCCTAATAATGTGTTTGACTGCGCTCTTAACCTAAAAATTCTAATAGGTTATGGGCCCAGGAGCCTGTAGTCAGCCAGATTGGCATAGGAACTAGAGTAGGAAGTGTGTATAGAAAATTACATGAGCGCAGTCTAAGAGAAAAGTAAAAAAAAAAAAACATGTGGTCAGAGAAAAGCACTTTACCACAATTCACGGGAGAAAACTTCAGCTCGTGGTTCTTCCGACTTTCGTGCATACTAGAAGAAAGAGACTGTAAAGATGCAATAGATGAAGGCATGAACATTGAAGAAATAGTAGATTTTGCTAGAAAAGACGCAAAAGCTAAAAGCATTATCGTATGTAGTATTTCTGACAACCACTTGGAATATTTGAGAGAAGCTAAAACTGCAAAGGACATGATACAGAACCTCAGGAAGGTATTTGAAAGAAAAAGTACACTTTCTACATTATACATTAGAAAGAAATTATTAATAATAATAATAATAATAATAACACCCAACAGTCACATACATAGTCCTGACCCCACATTAAGATCGAATCTTGTGTCGTGGGTATCAGGAACTACGAGAGACTTTTCGGTCTCACAAACACCCAGACCCGAGAGAAATATTTGTGGGCCGCACTAACATTTCTCTCGGTGCGGGGATCGAACCCGCGGCCTCTCGTTTCACAGGCGGTGTCTTACCGCCTGCGCCACGGAGGCTGTCCAATTATTGACATTGAAATACAGTACTGGCGATTTGAATGAGCACTTTAATAAATTTGATGCTTTAATACGACAATTAGAAGAAACAGGAAGTAAAGTAACTGAACCCGATAAAGTATGTCACCTGCTGTTAACAATGCCCGATACTTATGAAACTACTATAGCGGCTCTTGAAACTACTAATACTGAATTAACTACAGAATATGTGAAAAGCAAGTTGTTAGATGCAGAATTAAAAATCAAACAAAAACAAGAAGAATATGGGAACAATAATGAGAATGTATTCTATGTGTGCTATAAATGTAATAAAAAAGGTCACAAAGCATATCAATGTCCGGAGAATACTAAACCTGGAAAACAATATAAGCCAAATTTCAGAAGAGGACGGGGCCATTACAATAAATATAACAATAATTATAAGTCGGCAAATGTTACAGAATCAAAACAGAAAATGAATTTCTCAGCATATACAGAAGAAGAGTCTAGTCTATTAACAGAAGAAAATAAAATACAATTTATCATAGATTCTGGAGCAACAGAAAATTTAGTTCAAGAAAAATATGAAAATTTGATGACAAATATACAAGTAATACCAGAAATAAAAATTAAAGTAGCAAATGGACAATATTTAACATGCACAAAAAGAGGAGTTTTATCTCTATATTACAATAAGTGTCCTATAGATGTAACAGCTTTAATTGTACCAAACTTGTGTTATAATTTACTATCTGTGCAGAAAATTATAAGCAAAGGATATACAGTATACTGTTTCCATTCGTTTATTTTATTTTGACACATCGAGTACTGAATCAAATAGTGATGGCCTGATGCGTTATCGAATCAATTTTTTATAACAAACGATTTTATTTTTGAACAAGTTTTAATCGATTTAATACATATTTTATTTTTGCTCCATGCATTGTTTTATAAAACTTCAGGGATATTTAAGTTACTTGATTTAATAATTATATTAAAATAAACCATTTACTCATGTTAAGTTAATATTCTTATCACTTCCGTCGGCAATAGTAATGTTGTTAAAAACAAATTGTGAAACGGCAACACATTATATTCCTCCGTATTGTTTTACCCGTGAATTCCTACATTTGGTTGAATTGAGAACATCGTACCTGCCTTCATCACTTTCAAAATGCCTAAAGGAAAGGTGCTTAAAGGACAAACAAGGGAGTTTGTGTTGCGACTTCATGAGTACTTTGAAAGGGAAAGCCGTAATGGTGGACCTCTTATACCAGTGACTCAAATCAGAGACCGTGTTTCAGCAGCATTAGGTATTACTGCTCCAACAGTTTCAAAATAATTAAAGAAGGCTACGGCAGTAGTGGCATGGAACAAAACAAGCCATCTACACCTAAGAAAAAACGTCAGCCCTTTAAAGTGACAGCAATTGACAGTTTTGATGGTGATGCTATTCGTCGTCATATATACGATTATTACCAAAGAAAAGAGATTCCTACTTTACATAACCTAGTACAATCTCTGAAAACTAGTGGCTTGTTCCGTGGTCAAAAGTCTTCTTTGGCGAAGGTATTGAATAGGATTGGATTCCAATACAAAAAATGTGACAAAAGAAAAATATTGATGGAACGCAATGATGTTGCTTTGTATCGATGCGAATTTTTAAGACAAGCTAAAAAAATAGAAGACTGGTCGAATGTTGTTTTCACCGATGAAACTTGGCTCAATGCGAATCACACGGTATCAAAAACTTGGACTGAACACTGCTAGCTCCTCGACCGCAGTGCCAATGGGAAAAGGTGAAATAATTATAATTTGTCATGCAGGAACCGCAAAAGGATTTGTGCAAGATGCTATGTTAGCTTTTAAATCAAAGAAAACAGGGGATTACCACGAAGAAATGAATTCCGAAGTACATGAAAAATGGTTTCGGGAAATGTTATTGTCACTCGAACAGCCATCAACAATATTTATAGATAATGCGTCCTATCACTCTCGGCAAATTAACAAAATGCCAACGCCAGCCAGTAAAAAAAATGAAATAATAAACTGGCTCCGTAACAATGGCGAGGAGGTGGACGAGTCCCTATTAAAAGTAGAGTTACTTAAAATATTAAAAATGAGGAAGCAGCCTAAACGATACGTTATAGATGAAATGGCTGCAGAACATGGGCACACCGTCCTTAGAATTCCTCCATATCATTGCCAGTATAATGCCATAGAGCTAATATGGGCGCAAGTGAAAGGATATGCTGCGAGAATAAATACAACTCCTCCTTTCACCGCAAACAAAATGCTGGAGTTGCTTAAAAATGCGTGTGAAAATGTGACGCCTCATAACTGGGCGAGTGTCGTAGATAAGACGAAGAAAGAAATAATGTCTGATTGGGATCGCGATGTCGCATTTGACAACTTACCCATGCACTCATTAATAATTAGTGTTACTGGGGATACGAGTGACGACGACGCCGATTCCGACGAAACAGACGATTGTTTATAAATAAAAATATTAACAAATTACCTTTTAGTTGTTTTAATTATTTAATCCTTAAAGTACTATGAATTCCAACATGGTTTAACTGTTTATTACAAGTAGGTACTAAACATTTATTTTCGTTGTAATCATTGTAATTATTTTAAATTAAACTCTTATTAAAAGTCACTTCAATACGTATACCTTTATTCATATTAATTAATTTGCAGCAAATACATTCGATCCTAATATTGGGTACTATATTACGTTTAACTGTTTTCATTAGCATTTTAATGTAATTTTATTTCAAATGATTCCGATTGATTGATTCTATTCAAAATCGTTTTTGTTATCTGTGGTCATTCGTTACGAATGGCACAACTCTAAGTGGGCGTTACCCGTCAAGAAAGTATCTACTTTTATTTCAAAATATTGTTCTACTGTAATGTCGTACTTTATAGGCGTGAACTGTCAAAAATAAAATAAACGAATGGAAACAGTATAGTATTTAAACATGGAAATTTAAAAATATATGGATTTGGAAAGATATTAAATGGAGAAGCAATAGGAAAGCTATATATATTAAGTTTGAGCACTAATTAAGTAGAAAAGTCCAATTATACAAGTCAAGACAGTGATATATGGCATAAAAGATTGGGACATCTAAATAGAAGAGGTTTAAAGATTATGTCACTTCCAGTTAGTAATAAAGTTTGTGAGAGTTGCATTAAAGGAAAATCTACAAGGTTGCCATTTAAAACAGTAAGACCAAAAACAAAAAAGGTAGGAGAATTGATACATACTGATATAGCTGGACCAACAAGAACAGAAACAAAAGAAGGATACAGGTATATGCAAACCATAATTGATGATTATTCACATTTCACATGTGTGTACTTATTGCGAAATAAAAGTGAAGCTGCCCAGACAATTGTTGATTACATAAAATGCTTAGAAAAGGAAAAAGAAGTCAAAGTGAAGGCTATCAGATGTGATAATGGAGGAGAATACACAGTAAAATGGTTTCAAAACTATTGTAATAACAGAGGAATTAATTTACAATACACACAGCCATATAGTCCTCAGCAAAATGGTAAAGCTGAAAGAATGAATAGAACATTAAATGACAAAGCAAGAACAATGATGAATGAATCAGGACTACCAAATTATTTATGGGGAGAAGCTATATTGTGTGCAGCATATCTTTTAAATAGATCACCCTCAGCAGCCATTAATTTTCAAATACCAGCAAAATTATTTGGAAAACCTATGAATCTACAAAAGTTAAGAGTGTTTGGTTGCAAAGCATGGATGGTAAAGATACCAAGAGGAAGCAAGATGGAAAATAGAGCTAAAGAAGTGCGTATGTTAGGTTACACACAAAATGGATATAAATTATGGGATGTAGAAAACGATATGATTGTTACCTCTAGAGATGTAAGATTTAATGAAGAAGATATTAAATATGTACCAAAAGAGAATAAAGAAGATGAAAAAGGAATAAATAATGATGTAAACAGGAAAATATACTATGAAGAAAATGAGGAAGATAATATAAAACAGATAGAAGAAGTAGACAGTCAAGATGAAGAAGATAATAAATATAAAACAAGAAGTGGAAGAATAGTGAAGAAGCCACAACACTATGATAATGATTATGAATCTTATTCAGTTTATTGTATGCTTTCAGTTGATGATGATCCACAATCATATGAAGACGCTATCCAGAATGATGAATGGAGAGATGCTATAAGAAACGAATTAGAATCTCTGGAGAAGATGAATACTTGGAAGGTTACTACTTTACCAAAAGGTGCTAAAGCGATAGATACCAAATGGGTTTTCAGGACAAAGGACAGTGGAATAAAGAAAGCCAGACTTGTGGTCCGAGGTTTCCAACAGGATAACATTCCAGAAGACAAGTATGTATACTCACCTGTAGCTAAAATGACTACATTAAAATTGTGTCTATCACAAGCTATATGTAATGATTTAGATATCATGCAACTAGACGTGCCAACTGCCTTTTTGAATGGCTATTTAGAGACAGATGTTTTTATTAAAGTACCTAAAGGTGTAATATTGAAAGAGCAAAATAAGAGAACAGTATTAAAATTGCAAAGAGCAATATATGGTTTAAAAGAATCACCTAAATGTTGGTATAAAAGATTTGATGAGTTTTGTCAAGAAATGGGTTTTAAGCGATCAGAACATGATAATTGTCTATACAAAACTAATAATATGTGGTTATTATTATATGTTGATGACATATTATTATTTGGAAAACAAGATAACATAAATAGAGTGTTAGAAAAGTTATATAAAGAATTTAAAGTTAAACATTTAGAAAAAGTTGAAAAGTACTTAGGTTTGGAAATAAAACAAGATAAAAATACAATGACAATATCACAGAAACAATTTATTTTAAAAATCTTATCAAAATTTAATATGGATGAATGCAAATCAATGAAAACACCAATGGAAGCCAATTTTACTCCATCTGAAACTGAAGAAATAATTACAAAGGTTCCATATAAAGAATTAATTGGATGTTTAACTTACCTGACAATCAGTAGACCAGATATCACATATGCAACTTCATATTTAAGTCGGTATATGGATAAACCAACCAAGAGCACATGGGAAGCAGCCAAAAGGATACTAAGATACCTAAAAGGGACTATTGATAAGGTGTTAACTTATAAATACTCTCAGCTAAATGAGATAACAGCATATTGTGATGCAGACTGGGGAGGAGATCAATGCGATAGAAAGAGTGTAAGCGGAATGATTATATATCACAATGGGAACCCTATTTGCTGGGCCTCCAAGAAACAGCAATCAGTTGCCTTATCTTCAGCTGAATCTGAATACATCTCTGCAGCATTATGCATCAGTGAAGTACTATTTGTAAGTGGTTTGGCAAGTGAATTTAAGTGTGTTGATAATGTTAAAGTATTTATAGACAATCAAAGTGCAATTAAAATGATAAATAATAGTGAAAACACAAAAAGAAGTAAACATATTGACATAAAATATAACTTTGTAAAAGACATTGTTGGTAAAAAGATGATTTCATTGCATTATATAAAATCTGAGGAAAATATAGCAGATATTATGACTAAACCTTTAAATAATGTCAAGTTTAACTATTTATGTAATAAGTTATTGGATTGCTAAAAGATGTGTATTAAGTTTTGTTGAGAATTGTGATTTGATTGATTGTGAATTTAATTTTGTATTTGAAGTTTTGTACTACTAGTTAAGCATAAAGTATAAGTTCTGTTTTCAATTTTTAGTTATATAAATATTGTAATATTTATCTATCTGCAAATTGCGAGGGGGTGTTAGAATATATAGTCCATGGTCAGATATTGTTACTTCCTTCCTGTCATGACACTGTAAATTCTTAATTCAAGTAAATATGGCGTAGGTTGTCCTAATATTGTTATAGGTGTCCTTAATCAATAAATATCCTTTCATGCCTAATAATGTGTTTGACTGCGCTCTTAACCTATAAATTCTAATAATTATTAAGTATAAGACACACTGTACATTTTCTTTATACCGGGTATCTCAAGACTGCTACCGAAAACGAAGCCGGGTGGTAGTTTTAGTGGCTACAAACACAATGCAATTAAAAATTTCGCCTAGAAACGCGACAATTTTTTTTTATGATTTTTTAAATATCGTCATTTTTGGGTGGTAAATCCATAGTTTTTGCTAAAATTATAATTTAAACTCTTTTATACCTTAGAGTATTTATAAATAAAAGGGTATATACTATTATTTTAGGAAAAAATGTATTTACCACCCAAATATGGCCATAGGAAAAAAATAAAAAAAAAATGTCGCTTTTTTTTTGCAACTTTTTTTGTTGCATTGTGTCTGAAGTCGCTTAAACTACCACCCAGCTTCGTTTTCGGTAGCAGTCTTGATATACCCTGTATTTTATTCTCTCGCAGAATACATTTCTAAACTTTCACTTCGATTTTTTTACTGAATCCTGCAAAAACCACTGCTGTGTTCACACACAGTAGTCATCCTGTTTTTTGCCGTAAAGCGCAAGCGGTATAGGTAGGTATACTCTCACCTCACACCATCCAGCAAAAAACAGTATGAAGGAAGCTGGTGGGAATATTTCCATTAAACTACAGGTGTAATTAAACTGGATCCTGTTTTTTACTGGACACTGTCATCCAGTTTGTAGTGGCAAAACCGAATGTCTAATTCGGAATGATCGGTTTTTTGCTGGATACTGTAAACAGGATAATCGTGTGACTGTTAGTGTTGCAGCACGTACATTACTAACAGGATCCTGCAAAAAAACTACTCCTGCAAAAAATGGAATGTTGCTGTGTGAACGTAGCCTTAGGGCCGAAACTGCGTTAAGCGGGCTCTCGCGCGGTTTCATACAAAAGTGCTCCGTCGCGGGGATCCGCGCGGGCGTCCAGCACGGGGAGGCGCGTCCCGCACCCGCGCCGCGGGGCCCGCCTTCGTGCGTCGGAACCCGTCGCGGGGGCACGCGCGGTAAAGCGCGCGGTGTCCGCCAGCGGTAACATGACGGTGATGGCATAGGGCACCGAGACGTGGCCTCTCACTTTGGGCTTCATTAGAAGGCTCAAAGTCACTCAACGAGCAATCGAGAGGGCTATGCTCGGTATTTCCCTACGAGATCGACTCAGAAATGAGGAGATCCGTAGGAGAATAAAGGTCACCGACATAGCGCAAAGGATTCTATAGATGATTCATAGCGAAAGGTTTTAGAGTGGAGGCCACGTACAGGCAAGCAAAATGTCGGACGCCCGCTTACAAGGTGGACGGATGACCTGGCTGCATTTGCAGAAAGTCGCTGGATGCAGGCTGCTTCCAACAGGTCGATGCGGAGACCGTTGGGGGAGGCCGATGTTCAGCAGTGGACTTCCTTTGGCTGAGATGATGATGATGATGAATATACTTGAGCAAAAATAAAGATTTTTTAGCCTTTCCGTTGGTGATATGACTGATACAGATTTTACCCTTAAGTTGTTGACCATCATAGACCGGTATCGAAACTTTAAAATATTTGTACAATGAGTTTTTATTTTCTCTTAATTTACTGAACTTTACAACAAATTCTCCGCCTAGCAACCTAAATTCAATAAACAGCCTTCCTGGCTGTCGTTTTTTTTTTTTGCTAGTCGTCGTTTTGCTTTGTAATAATATATTAAGCTCTCCATCGACACGACTGTACATGCACAACTTTAAAATTGAACCAGCGACACTGCGTAAATCCGGTCTCCGCGACGGGTACCCGCGACGGGGACCGTCGCGTTCTTACGGAACCCGCCCGCGTGTCCACGCGAGGAGACGTGCGACGGTTGCCCGTCGCGGGCGCCCGCTTAACGCAGTTTCGGCCCTTACTCACAGTTGTCTTGTGCTAAGAAAATTGAAATTCACAATAAACGCACGCCACAACTTCGTTCACGCTTCGTCTGCATCGTTGAAACGTTCCGACTGCGTTTTACTGCTGTGATGGGCAGCCGGCAATCCCACTCATCGGACAAAACGCGACAGCAAGTCTGTCGCTTGACATCCTTTTTCTGTAAGGCATTAGTAGATTCTACCCCGGCCCATTCATGCAGTCACGGCTGACAACAGCGTGGCTCTACCACACCTCTAGGTCTACCACTTCCAACTACACTTCCAGTCTTATACAATAGTCGTAACTTGAAACATCTATTAACAACGTCATTACGTATTTATTGAACCGAAATATTTGACTGATATTTTTCCACGAATCTCAATAACAAAGCTAATGTATACTTTTGGCAATTTATGAACTTAATATATGAATATTTTTTTATTGTATAAAGTCAAAACCACAAGTGTAAACCTTCATAAAATGAACTCTGTTATCACTATACGTTATACGGAATCCATGAACGTTTTCTTCGGCAAAAGTAATGTAGCGGAAACGTGGTTGCTAAGCAACAATTCAAATAAACAAACAACTGTCAAGCTTAACTTGTCCGCATTGGGTGTCTACGGCATGGCACTTGGTCACTACTGGTCACTACTATAAAATAGTTCAACTAATAGATTTACGACAGTGCAGCGTGTAAAACCACATTTTTCCAATATTATTAACAGGTCACAAGTGAATATTTGCAACAATGACATGCAAAACTTCTTATGAGCTCCATCATAATTTTCCTAAGTTAGCTGATGAAGCAGGATTTACTTTCAATACACATCGTCCTCGAGTTCACATAGACTGGAACAAAATTAGTAAGTAAGAAAGATATTCCTTAAAATATGAAGTAAATGAATACTGAATACTTAATATAATAATATAACCTGTGAATACACCTCACATGTAAATGAATACCCAAGTAAGTATGTAGGTATATGTAACTGTAGAATACATATTAGGTAGGTATATATTTTATTACTATCTTACTTATGGTATGATACCGAAAACGTTATCTTGTTGTTGTATTACAGAACTTGTAACAAGCATACATACTTAATACTTATGTGATATTTTATTGCAGAATTAATTGATGTAGAAAATCTGGTAAGAGAGAGAAAGTTTACGCTCGTCGAACAACACATTAATAATGTAAGTATTCACAGGTTCCTATTGTAAGGTTTAAGTTACATTCACTACTATATACAAGTAGAGTAGCTTACGGGAAGTTTACTTCTTCCTTAAATATTTACTTTGAATAATAATGTCGGAGATATTTTTTCTGGATTTGCCTAATAAATGTATTCAATGCATTTCCTGGTAGAACATCGTATTTTTAGTAATCCCGTTTAGGGCCTCAGAAATATAGGCGCACCGCAGACCTGCATCTTTGACACATTTGGAACCCTGCGCCGCCCGTGCCGCAGTAATCTCGCACACGACTAGAAGTGGATTAAAAAATTACGACTTCCCAATAAGGCTCACCCACAGCGCCCAACCCATCACGCCTCTAGAGCCCCGAGAATGATAAACCCCGCACTGACTGTATTTATGTCCCTTTGTATATGCTATTGTACATATTTTCTAACATATAGATTTTAGAATGCGTCTTAGAGTCCGAGTTTGATGTGCGCATCCTCGACGAAGGATTTATAAAAATGTTTCGCCTAGCACAACTCACCGTGGAATACCAACAGTTCTGTCGACACTATCTTGATCGAAGCGTGTATGTATTGCGCCAGGAAATAAGCAGCCTCGCACAGGTTTCTATATCAATTACTATTTTAAATTGAATAATCACATGAATTAGCTTTCATATGATGGGTACAAATAAATTATTACAGGAACTGGATGTAACGAAAAAAAGCTTACATGATAAAGAGGAAGAACTAAGAAAAATTAGAAAACGCACACGTCATTCTTATAAAACATCATTGCCTTATGGAAACGACAACATAGCTGCTATGATTTTAAAAACTTTAAATAATAGAGGAGACTTTATTCCTACCACTTCTCGAGATTTCGACCAATACAACAAGTGCAAGTATTGCGAAAAGGTTTTCCTAAATCAATTGTATTTGCAAAGTCACATATCTCGTCGACATGCTAATCAAATCGATGTACCAGAAAGAGAAACTAATAACGAAAATCAAGTTATGCAACAAACTGAAGAAAATAGTAAATTGAATAATGAAATTATGGAACTTAAAAATAAATTAAAAGAAATGGAGATTTTAATTACGAATTCAAAAAAGCAAGACAGGTCCCCAATCCATAAAGAAACCAATAATACAAATAAAACTGAAAAATCTTGCCAAAATGTATCAAAATCTATGAAAGATGCAGAAGTATCCACAAACAATGAAGATTATTTACTACATAAAATTGAAGAGTGGAAAAAAGAAGAGCATGAAAAATGTAACAAAGAAATTAATCTTTTAAGAAACCAAATCATGGAAACGATAAATTATTTTAAGCAAAATGAAACAAAGACGGAATCAAAAGATTCTAATGAAATTGAACATCTAAAATCAACAATTCTTCAACAGGGTGCCGAAATATTAGCTTTAAAACAAGAATTAAAACAGTCGGTAAGTTAGATCCATATGACAAAGGAGACACTGTACTGATCGTAGGATCATAGTACTGACGTTAAACTAAAATTCCATTTGAGACATAGACAATGATGAATATTAACCACCAAATCTGATTGCATCGTAGCTCTATCAACAATCCTAATTTTAATTACTATGAAATATATTTTTTTAAGTTTAAAATATTATTGTTTAGGAAAAGGATGGGAAAATGAGAAATTCAGAAAGGATAAAAGAAGCAGAAGAACAAATATCATTTTGGACTAAACGTGCCGATGCTCAGTCTAAGCAATATGAAACATTACTTCAAAAACTAAATGAAGTCACAAGAGATGCCAAAGAATCTCGTGAATTGGCAGATGCGGAAAGAAAACGTGCTGCGGAATTACAAACGTTGTTACGAAATAACTTTAGCAACAAAGAAATTGATAACATCAATAATTCCAATGATATTAGGGCAAGTCAACAAGGACATAATAAGGTAATCAAAATAACTTGATAATAACCTAATATAACTTTAAAACACCTTTGATTTTTTGCAACCTTTTCATTTTCAGACTCCTAGTGAACCACCAAAGAAAGATAATGAGAAAAATACTTCCACTGAATTCGCAAAACCTTTATCTATACCTAAACCCACTAAATTAACAGATCGCGAAACATTAGAAACCTTACATCGTAAAGCGCAAGAACTTCTTAATATGGGTTCGTTAAGTTCAAATACATCCGATTCATCAAGCATAGATCAGGTAAAACCGACGAAAAAAAAATTAATGGAAAATGTTAAACAATCGACCAAATCTATAGCGGCAAAGAATTTTAAAATGGCTATAGCTATAAATAAAGAGGGAAAACCAAATCATATTCAAAGTTCTACCAAAAATAATTTCGTTAAAAATACAAAACCAAAAGAACGTAAAGTAAAAAAGAAAAAGATAAAATCCTTAGCAAATGGAATGTTGACAAAGGAAAATCCAAGTACTACAGTGGAGTCGAGTAGGTAATTATAGTTTTAATATTGTAATAAACTGTTAAACTAACCTTTTTTTCCAGAAGCGATAGGTAGAGTTGCTACCAGGACAGCCACATTTCGTCTTGTATGTTCCGTTAAATGATGTAATAGGGGGCGAGCTTATCGCCATATCTAACTCTGGTGTAATAATGAATAGAGAATCCAATATCACATTGCCCGGCCTGGAATTCGAACTCGAGATCTTAGCTATGTAACCATACCGTAGAATAACTACGTCAGCGACATATTTTTTTTATGAAAATTATTGCAATTCATTTACGTGCATTACAGTCCTGTAAAGGTGATACGAGCTAAATTAACAGAAGAGGTGAACAGCCGTTTAGTATCACTTGGCGTCGATCCACTAAGAAGTAGACTGCCCGAAAATATTTTTCAAAAGCAACGGGAGAATTTACAAAAACAACAAGAAATAAAGTTAAAGGTTGGTTTAGTTATTAACTGCATAATTGCTGCAGCTTGTAAAACAAAATTTCGCATTTAATGGTTTTGATGGCATAACCGCAGCACATCTGATGGAAAGTGATCGAACTAGGTTCACCAGGGAAATACTTACCTATTGCGTACTTCATAAAAAATATTATGGCAATGTCTCTCATTATTTTATTGACTGTACCAGAACGCAGCAGCAGCTGTAACTTTTCATTGCTTTTTGTGAAGCTGTGGTGCCTTTGTGATCGAGATTCATTCTCTAGATTTTAATATAAGCTTATTTTACAAATGTTTTTACAGAAAAATCCATCACATGAGAAAATCAGGTATTCTATTCTCGCATACTTGGATAGAAATGTAACGAATGACCATAATAATATAACCCTTACAAGTAAACACACTCCTCAAGAAAAGGTGCCTAAAGCATTGCGAAGTCTGTCTTCAATGATATCCGGTGTCAAATCAAAAGCAATATCGCTGGTTAAATCAAACGATCAAAATGTAAAAGACAAACGTAAATCATTTGGCGCTGAAGTCGCAAAACGGGCTATATCATTATTAAAAACACCCCCGGGATCTACACCCGAAAGTCCGATTGCACAAAATCCTATGGCAGAGAAAGATAACTTAAGGAATACTGAAGCACTACAGCGATATCCAGACCAAGAATCCAATACAGGTGCAAAAATATATAAAAGCAGAAACGCGGCGAGCCCAGTAAAGGGAAGCATAAATACCATAGCAATTGACAAATCAGATTCAAGTGAAAGATCTTACGAAAGTGAGCAAAAATTTTACAATACTACTGTTTTTCAACAGTCTACCAAAAGTATAGAAACCCTAATAAAATCTCCAGCTCACCGCCCGTCTTCAAGTAACTCAGATTATGGTCATATTGCTACTAAATATTTAAAACAGAATAGAGAAATGTTGACTCGCACACAGTCTGCTATAGATTTGACTGAAACCAAAGTTGATACAATAAACATTAGTCCAAAAGCACCGGAAATAGAGAATTACGACAGCAGCGATGATGGAAAATCTCTATCTAATTTACAGCAACACAAAAAGTATGAAGATAATACATCTTCGAAGAAAACCAAAAGTGTTCTGAAAAATGCATCCTCCACCTTATCTTTAAATAAAAAGAAAGTTATATTCGACATGGACGCAATACAAATGAAATCTTTGAGCGCAACACCCTCTCAAAGTATTACTGAAAAAAGTGACAATGAAAATTACGAACTGGGTCTAGTCAATTTGGATACTGAGGAATGGGATATATCAAGGTTGGTTGTTTTTTCATACATACATGGGCCTATGTTAGGCAGTGGACTTCCTGTGGCTGGAATGATGATGATGATGACATACATAGGTACATACATAAAATCACGCCTTTTTATCAGAAGGGATAGGCAAGGCTAGTACTAGAGGTAGGATCAGGACTAGGGATGTTGCGGATGTCGATATTTTCACATCCGCGGATGCGAATGCGCATGCGGATTTTCAAAGGCTCACATCCGCGGATGCGGATGTTTCAGATCTTATATAAATATAGTATATGAATGAATATTAAAATTAAACTATTATTTACGGATTTTATCGCTTACTATTATCGATTTATCTATGTAATTTTTTTATATTTTTTAACTTCCCGATATTTCGATTACTTTAAAGGATTCATGGTCACGGGGCGGAATTTAACTACCCGTAATTTACAATTATTAAATTAAAAAGTTAATTTAAACGTTAATCTGTTTTTGCATTTCGGTCTACGCAGAAGAAGCTCACTGTGTCTTGACTGGTTAGGACGAAGTTCGTAAATTAAACCCACGCTGCAAATAATTGTTCGCTAGGATCACTACTTAGTGGAGTGGATAAAAATCTTTGTGCTATCGGCAATAATATCTTTAATTCCTCTCGATAAACACCACTTAAGAGGATTTTCATCCACAAAGACTCTTTTTTTAATGGGGTAAGAAAGAAATTCTTTTTGGAGTACAGCTTCAGTGCTACCATTTTCTGGTATTTCTCGACTCTCATTTTCACTAGTAGAATTTATTATCATAGCAACAATAAACGCGTCGGATCATGTCACTATTTCTTTCGCTCCCATTGGTCAATGTCACGTGCGAACGGCACGCGCCATTCGCCGGCACCGCCAAATTTCTGTCTTGTCTCATTTTGTATTACATCCGCATCCGCATAAATATCCGCATTGATTATTGCGGATGCGGATGCGGACGCAGATGTCCAAATCTATGCGGAAGCTCCGCATTTGCCGATGCGGATGCGAATATTCGCAACATCCCTGATCAGGACACCCACGTTCTGCCATGTGCTATGTCAAAATAATTTATTATCTTTTCGATTTTATTTAAATAATATGAGCTTGTAAGAGTTCGCGCTAAGTTAATTATTCCATTCAATTTTAAGACTATTATAATGTAACGAGACCAGATTAAATGATCACTGGTTCCGTGCCTTGTACTGCGCATTCTATCGATGCTATCGATTCCTGTTCTGGTTGCTGAGCAACTAAGCGGCAGTCTACCAGCGAAGTCCGTTACAAAGGTAAGCTGCGGGCAGCGGGGCAAGTATTATTGACTGATTTTATTATTTTTCAGTATTGAAAACGAGCCATTGAAAAATGACACTAAATTAAAACTAAGTACTCGCACAAGTCCGAAAATCGCAGAGTTAAAGCAAACCATAGAATCTCAACTAGCTCGAAGAACTGAAATATCTTCAGGACTTACCGGAGGAGTAGACGTTCTTGGCATAAACAAACCAATAACTAAAGATTATAACATCGGCGGTAGTAATACAAGCTTAGGTAGTTCCATATTAGATGAATCGGATAATATTCCACCTGTAAACAGAAAAGCGTTTGTTGTACCAAAGAAAGCATCTGAAAAAGAAGATAGCGAACTGGACATTTCAGAATTCAGTATTGATGGAATAACAAACCGTAATAAAAATGAATCATTTTAACTAGTGCTGAAATGATGAATGGGCGATAAGCCGAAGAACTTAAATAAACATTAAAAATAAACATATTATTTATATTTAACTACTGTGCTATATACATGACAGTGCGTGGTGGCCTGTTGGTAAACGGACTAAACGCGGCTGCCCATGTTCACGGTAGCCGCGGGTTCGAATCCCAGAGCACACCTCTGACTTTTCTGAGACTATTGACGTGACTGTTGGGTGTTATTTATTTATATTTATATTTACTCTCAATCGTACTCTCGATTGTAGAGTAGGCCCGTGCCCTGCAGTAGGACGTATATGGGTTTGATACAGTAACTGAGCTATATCAGCCCATACACGTCCCACTGAACGGCACGGGCTTCCTCCACAATCGAGTATGATTAACAATGGTAAGGCCATATCGTTCACCGCGCTGGTCTAGGGAGTGTTGGCGGACTATACCATAGAAATTCATGCAAATGGCTACGGTATGCAGGTTTCCTCACGATGTTTCCTTTCACCGTTATAGTGCGTGGTGATTGACTAGCAATACAAAGATGATTGCCGAAAACTTTGAGGTGTGCCCTGGGATTCGAACCAACGACCTTCGTGATTCGTGAACATGTTGGCAGCCGCGTGTGGTCTATTTACCTGCAGGCCACCACGCGCATCTACTTCAAGTTTTAGGGGCATTAAATATGTAAATTATGATTTTAAAAAACCCACTCACGTGCATTACAAATGTATTAACACATTTGCAGTGAACCTGTGTAATCTGGTTCCGAGAAATCGTTCTTGTATACTAAAATTAATACTGCGTTTCTGGCGCTAATACATAAGCTATATAAAATAGTTGTTGCTTAGACCTTAGAGTGGTTTTAAGTATGAAAAACCCTACAGATCGCCAATGTTTGTAATTAGAATTTGCTAATTTTATGAAAATATGTTTTTTTACATATTATTATGATTTGAAAACATAATAAAAACTACTTTCACAGTTTCAACTTTTCACTTGTGTAAATAATCCTCATGACTCATTAGGTCCTATGAATAGTAGTAGAACCTAATGTTTTTTTATGGAATATGTAGTTAATAAGCAAATGAATCGAAATTGAATGTATTGCTTGATGAATACATTGTAGTTATTAAGCCAATGAACAATTTTAATTTAGTTTTTTTTAAACAGAATTCAATATATGGATTATGGACCTATTAATCGATGTAAATGATACTATGTGCATATAAATGCTAAGTAAAGTTTCATGCCACCGATGTGTGAAATTTTACACTTTGTAGTTAGTTTATATGTGAAGATTATATATATTATTTATATAATTTATATTGAATTCATATTTTTTGTATATTATGTCGTAATATTATGCAAGAATAAAAACAATATGAGTTTATAGATTTTTTTATTTTGTTTTATTATAAATTTACGCCTCCTTCTTTGTGTCTGTCTTGCCACCACGAATCCTACCAGTTCTGCGAGCAGCAATAAGACCAACCTTGCGACCAGCAGATGTACCTCTCTTGACAGTCGAGGCCTTACCTGTAATTTTAATAAGTTTATATATAGCACTGCAGATTACATTGAAAATATGCATGCATTAAAAATACAACAAATAATAAAATAGAAAGATATTGTGACTTACCAATGTGTTGATGGTTACCACCACCGTGAGGATGCTCCACAGGGTTCATGGCAACACCACGCACATATGGCCAGCAGTTACGCTTCACCTTGTACTTGTGGTAAGCACGACCAGCCTTCAGGATGGGTTTGTCAATACGTCCACCACCAGCAACAATGCCTGGAATTTTTAGTTATACTATCAATATGTGGCAGATAAATGTCTTAGAATTTTATAAATAATCGTAATCCTCAGAAAGAGCCTCTGTGTAATCATTTTGATTCAGAGTAGGTAAGTGAAAGTCATCATTTCCAATTACTTCAACATTTAATACAAAACTATTATATTCATGGAATATGAATATTTAAAGCCTATAATATCTCCTTACAGTATAAAAAAAGCCTCTATTAGTTTTGGAACATTATTATTATACATATAATTACTCACCAACCATTCCTCTGTTGCTTGAAGGAAGAACTTTCTTGGCACCAGATGGGAGCTTTACTCTGGTACGCTTGGCATCAGGGTTGTGGCCAATGACAGTGGCAAAGTTACCGGAGGCACGAGCCAGCCGACCTCGGTCACCCATCTTCTCTTCCAAGTTGCACACAATGGTACCCTCAGGCATGGCACCCACAGGCATCACATTGCCTGTGAAATTAAAACACATTTATTGTTTCGTCTAAATTATTATCTGTAAGAATGGGAAGTATTAACTTGGTATAATACTATGTTTTATATTGCTATTATGAACATTCTGTGCTTTTACAAATTGCATTGTATAATGCGCTTTGTTTTATATTGCACCAATACTTATCAAGAAACCCCAACAGAATTAAAACTTTTGTAAAAGCAACCACAGCAATGCATCCCAATAATCCCAAAGTAAACATAGTAACATTTGTGTTAATATCGTGTGTTCTTTATTATTAATACAATAACACAATTATTTATGTTTTTAAAACAACAAGAGGGGGGCACAAAGCCTCATATAATAAAACACTCAACTTACCAACTTCAAGGGTAGCCTTCTTTCCACAGTAGACAAATTGACCAGTATAGAGACCTTCAGGAGCAATGAACAGCTCCTTGCGTGTCTTGAACTTGTAGGGGTCACGGAAGTGCACTACAGCCAAGGGGGCACCTCTGCCAGGGTCATGGATGATGTCCTACAAAATGGTTATTTTGAATATGGGCATAGCCACAGAAAAGCATGCTCAATAACTAAACATTTATAATATCTTAAATACCTACTCCTTTAAAATTTATAACTTCCTAAATTACACAATCTGTTGTATTATTATAAATACTATTATAAAGGCACAGAGAAGGTTTAAACACACTAATCTGAAGAATAACTGAACCAAAATGAAAAAAAAAATTGATATGGAACAGTCCATTTATAGGACGCTATACTTTTTAGGGTTTTCTTTTAATCCCGGAAAATTGAAAACAGGGCTTTTAACTGAGAAAAAATTATACACGCGGGCTAAGCCACGACCCACACTAGTTGTAACATGCATGTCTAAGTATGCAATCAGTTAAAGATACACAATATTAAATAATGAATACATACACCTCGTCAAACAGTTAAGTAGCTTTCGACAAATACAGCAGGTAGACCAGATCACCCGAGTTAGATAAAGGCGCCCGCCTTTACGCCTTACGCCGGACGTCGAATATACGACGCCTATTGACAACGTTTCGCAGTAATTATAGGTTATGTTACGAAAATATACAAGATTGACAATTCACATAATTTCAGCTTCTTGTCAATTTCATCTAACCATCAGAACATAATTTCATATTGCATTTTCCTGTACATGACTATCTATGAATACTAAACCCTTATGTTTACAAAATATAACCTATTTCGACATACCTTTACGACTCCCTTGATGTAACCATGACGTTCAGCATAATCCAAAGAACGAAGTTTAGGCGCTCCTTTCCTTTTCTTGGTGTGGGAAACGAATACAGAACCGGCACCTTTACGCTGAGCACGGATCACACGACCCATGATTACGACCCGTCACTGAAATATAACGAACTGAACATATACCAAAATCCTAGTGTATTCCAATTTATTGCCACATTATGTACTTTATTTTACAGCAATTATGAAGAAATATTAGTGGAATACTATGATAAATTACGATTTTTAAAGGGAATGTAAAAGTTTACGTACACTTTTAAGACGGTCAAATTTGAAAGAACCTACTCAGTGTTGCCAAAGTAGAAATCAATACAGATGACATAATTAGTCCGATGTTGCCACGTGTAGCGATTCACGAACGATTACCACAACGATTACGATTTTCGTAATTCGAATGACTCTAATTACTGTTGGCATTTTATTTAAATTTATTATGCTTAGTCAGTTTAATATTTTATTTAAAAAAGTATAAAATATAGAATTCGACATACTAAAACAAATTTAATGAAAATAGATAATAACATTTTAAAAATGAAGCATTAAAAATATCAGAAGTCTTCTTACGGGCCGTTCTCTATATCCTATCTATCTTTAACAAGAGGTTAAAATGGATATCGTTACTATGTCGATACCACTGTAAGCTTCAATAAACAAAGATAGGCATACAATATTATCTTGTCTAGATATGTATAAATATAATAATATGCACCTTATCTAAATATCTCTGTCTTTCTTTACTGAAGCAAAAAATGTATCGAAATTTCGAGAGAAATCTCTTGTTAAAGATAGATAGATTATAGAAACCGGCCGTTAGTAGGTATTGTGGTAGGTATGAATGTTTTATCTAATACAAGGTCACACACCGTGGATGTATCGTTTATGAATAAAAGAATTTAAAGATAAAATAATAAAGGAAGACAAAAGAATTTTGGGCGTTAAGAGTACAGTTCCAACAGAAAGGGGGTCCAGTTGTAATTAAGCTTGGGCAATGGGCATCTAGATTCACAGACCAAGCAGTACTAATCTAGATTAGTTTGTTGTATACGAATCTGTGCTTTGTTTATTTTCTAGACAAGCACTATCTGTATACTGCACTTCTATGAAATATGCACAATAAATACTGCGAATTTTGTATGCATTAAAAAATGAAGTGTACATATTATGTAATTCGTTTACTTTCGATTGTGGTATAATTAAGAAGTGTGGTATGGTGATATCTAGGCACTCCACACATTACCTAGGTAGGAGCTTAAAACCAATAGGTATACACCTAGAAATTAAATGTTGTGATCCCAAGGAACTCTGATAATTTTCTTTGGGTAATCCAATTTAATGTTGCCATACCTGTCTATTTTAACGGACTTGGTTTAATAATATTGTACCTTTTAAGAAATAATTGAATTAATTATTATGGTATTTTAAATACGGCTCATACAATATAATATATTGAATATGCTTATCAGCCTCGTATTAGTTACTCTTTCCAAAGACGTGATACGTGAGGCCGCGAATCGATACCCAGACTGAACTAAAAATCAGTGTGATTTTTAAGTAGGTATATTTTGTTTTGATGCTATGACACCGAAACCTCTCAAGTCACATGGTTTTTGATACCTGCGACATTATTCTTGTATTTGAAAGAGTGGTCAAGTTAGTACCTACTTTATAATATTTATGCCATTGTTGGTGTTGCGATTTGTGAGTTGTGTGCGTTGTATTTATTTATATTATAATATGTTCACTGTGGTCGCGGGTTCAAATCCCAGGGCACACCTCCAACTTTTCGGAATTAAGTACCTATGTATTGTATTAATGGACCTTTGCTTTTCATCATAGCAAAATCTCTAAGCAAAATCTATATAACGCGACGTCTTTCGCTGTACATAGTATATATACATTATACATACCTGAACATAACCCCGAGAACACAACTTGATATGAATTAAACATGTTCAGTACAGTTTTTTAATATGACCCTATGACCTTTAATATGACCTATCGCAGATGTGTGTGCGACAACTCCGCTGTATTTATCACTACATAATATAAAACAAAGTCGCTTTCTCTGTCCCTATGTCCCTTTGTATGCTTAAATCTTTAAATTTTAAAACTACGCAACGGATTTTGATGCGGTTTTTTTAATAGATAGAGTGATTCAAGAGGAAGGTTTATATGTATAATACGTACATATTATTGTACAGAAATCTATTTGTACCCGGGCGAGGCTGGGCCAGGCCGCTATGTAAAATATAAACATGATATGGAGTTCGGTTTTTATACAATTCAATTAACAAAAAAGCTGTTGTTTTGACCCAGAAATGTATCAAACAAGTCTGGCAACTCGCATTATATTTATACATACAAAACAATTAGGTCACGTTGTGGTCACCAGTGGTCACGTTGCAAGCGGCGTGTTCCATTCTGACAGTTCTGTAATTCTCACAATTGCTCATAATTCAGTAGTTTTGTACTCCACTGAGAGATTGTTCGTTCCTTTATATTTTAAAGTAAATTGTTCTAGAAGGTGCGAAATATTTTCTCGTTAATAAGCGTGTGTTTATTTATTGCTAAAAATACTATTTGTTGTTGAAGTTATTGTGTTATGACTTCGTGATACTGTTGCGTAGAGTTGTGTTATAACAGGTCAAACTCAATATCTGTTCCTCCTGTTACTGTTCCTTCCAAATCACAGTTCCTAATAACTGTTCTTAAATAACAGCCTGTTATTTTTATATCATTTTGTATGTATGATTTCTTCTAGCGCTGCATATTGTATTTGTCAAATAAAATACTAGGTGCTTCTCGTTCTAGCAAAGGCCTATTCAGATGGTGTGAGGGAGACGGAACGTTATAACAAGTAACACGACCTAATTCAAGAAGTATTTTTTAAAGACGATTTGTTCGTACATGACTGCCAACTGCTTTTTTTCGCATAAATACTAGGTGTGTCTCGTTTTAACAAGTGACATTCGTGTGTACATTTAAAAGAGACGGGTGATGAGAACAGTTTTGTTAATACCAACTGTTATATTTTTAAGAACAGATTAGGCCTGAGGAACAGATATTTGTTAACAGTGAGAACAACTGTTATCTGTGATTTGCTTCTACCTGTTCTTTTGAACTGTTACGATAAATACGCATCACCCCTACTGTTGCGTTCAATGACAAGTTGTGTTTTCACATTTTTCGTATAGAAATATCATCTAAAAGAAAATTGTGTACCGTTTTATTATCCACATAAAAGTAAAAAAAGTCATCAATTTGTGCACCTTCAGAATTTGTGAGAGTATTGGCCCGGATATATTTTAGCAGGTGAGTCTATTGTTTCACATAAATAGGTACATATTATAATTGGAGTTTTAAGCTTCAACAACACTTGTTTGCAATATGGAGAATTCCAAAATAAGAAAATAGTAATGTGCTAAAATAATCTAAAATGAAAATATGACATGCATTTTTAGGTACCTACCTACTTTAGATGGCTATTTCGGTAAAAATCTACCAAACAGTTACATATTATGTAAAATTGTAATAGTGCACTTCAAGCCAACTCTGTATTTGTAGGTCTAATGTCTGGTTCTCAGACTGTTTATAAGTACTATTTTTTAGTTCCAGCAAAAATAGGAGGAAATCACAGTGACCTAGGACATTTATCAAATACAATAAATTTTCAACTTTGCATAAGATAAATATTGTATGTAGATTCTCACAAGAGTTATTTCTGTTTAATAATATTGACTAAGATGAAAATATTGTATGGATATGTGACTTATCACTCAAGTCACTCTAGTTATCTCTTGTGTCACGAATGAGACACATTGGATTAGGTATTAAGATAATACCTGATTTTTAAAACCAGATACAAATATTTTTTGCTCACAAAACCATTTCAAATACAAAGGCAAATGTATCTCATCCTATACTATCAATATCAACTGCTTATTCTATGCCTTGGTGTAAAAAAAAAACAGCAACCTCCCATTTCATTATTAACCCATTCAATGCGGCGCACGCCGATCGGCGTAATATAGAGTTGGTTTATATTTTGCCCAAATTTGAAGTTTTAATTATAAAATATAGACTAATGTGTATGTAATTTATAAGTGAAAAGCCTGGTAGAAATAGTTTCTGGATATTTCAGTTCTAGAAAAATTGAGTTTTCTTACTCAGGTGCGGCAAACGACAAACGGCGTTTTCCAGGGATTCCCAACTATTGGTTATAAAACATAAATATTATATTTGTTTATTCTATTAAACAAACTTATAAGTATGTTAAATGTGAAAGTTTGTGAGTGTGGATGGATGTGCATGGGTGTTTGTTATTCTTTCACACAAAAACAGCTCGACCGATTTTGATGAAATTTGATATAGAGCTATTCCTGACACCAGAGTTGGGCAAAATTTATTCGAATGACGAATAACGAATAAATAATTTTTTTTATTTGTTATTCAAATAAAGAATAACATAGGTTATTCGAACCAAAATTATTCGAACAACGAATAACTTTTTTATTCGTTATTCGAATAAGAATAAAATAAACGAGTGAATAATCGGTATTAAACTCGGTACATATTTTATTTGAAAACGACTTCAAAAAACTAATAATCGCAACTGGACATGTATACACCCACTGCATACACTATTTTTTTCTGTTATTGCTGGTGGGTAATTGTTTATCATGAAATATTAAATTGTCTATGTCACTAATTTATATTTGCCATTGACAGTGTGTGGTGCAACTATACAAAGGGTAATGCCCACCGTGGGCTAAGCAGACAAATGTAAACAGAAAAACGAATCAATCAAATCATCATCTTAATTATATATTTTACAAAATATTGTATATAAAGAAATTTTTCAATAAAGTTAATACAAAAAACTGAAAATAAATGTGTAACGGGAGTTTACCACCGCTCGCTAAGAGATGGCGCCACCGTAGAATTAGATCGCGGTATGGTTTCGTTACAAAGGTTGATAATTAAAATAAAAATGCAAAAAACAAAAAAAAAAAACTAAATAAACGAATTAACTTTTTTGTTAAATTCCACGCAGACGAAGTCGCGGGCACAGCTAGTCTCATATAAAACTGGCTAAAATAATTAAATTAATTCTTCTAATTACTAAAAACAGTCCTTATTGCAATAATTATAGCGTACTACTGGAGAAATCCAATGAATTCGAAATGAATAAATTGAAATTCATAACGAAATGCTGAAAACGCCGATTGGCGTTTTATTTTTGGTCCGTCAGGGGCGGCCCCTAACTCTTTTCATGTGTTCGAACACGAAATGATTAATAAAACGTCTGTAATGTCTACTGATTGAACACTGATTTGAATGCAACTTAACAATGTAGTAATAACGAAAATATGATTAGTATCTAAATTTGTATTGTTCATTGCTTACACTTTAATATTTGTCTACTTATAATGCAAATAAAATATTTTTATGATATTATATTACCAATATATAAATCAATAAAATAAGTTATATTTCAATTGAATATTAGAATTTTGAAGCGCACGGATCAAAGTTGGTTGAGCTGAGTCACAGATCACTTCCAATAGATACCGCATTACGATAGTTTTGTTTTGAACCGAAAACGCCAACGAAGGGAACTGCGCGGGGGGTGGGCCTTAGATTATATACTCGTCTAGATGACACATCACACCTAGCTATAGCACATTCCACAGCTATAGCACATTCCGAAGCGGTGGTAGGGTTAGGGAATCTGTCCGACCTCGCCTGCACCTCACTCAGGCCCGGACCTCTCCAGTTGCACGTTGCCTCCCCCGTCAGCCGACCCTCCCATGACGGATGGGTGGGCCGTCTGCGGGTCCCGGTATCCCTATGGAAGGATCTCGCTCGGAGCGAGCGAAGCCGCTTAAAGTCCGAACTCGTTTCGGACTTCACCAAGGAACGACACTGTGTTTACGGGTCGCTTGGATAGACCACAATCAGAGGGCTCACGCCCCGGTATTGTTTCCACAACGCGGGACCTCCGCTATCGCGGAGGTCACCGCGTTCGTGAAGGTCTGTTGGCTTGACATCACACCTCACCGCGCGGCTCAAAAAAAGTCTACCAAATTTGGTAGACTCGCTTCTCACGTACGTCAGTGTCATTTGAACTACATATGGATAACGTGCTCCCGAAAAATAATTAATTATGCCGGTTTGTGCTGTCGAATTGTATCGCAATTGTGTGGGAAAACTGTATAATAATACCAATATCACTTTCTATCGGTAACATTATTGTTAAACCACTATTATTTGAAGAAAACATGAACTTTTAATTCATTATTTTGAAGATGAGTTTCATTGGCCAGTGTTGTCAATTTATTACTAGGAAAATTTGTTGAAACTATGGGAGAAACTATAAAACACAAATATAATTACATAATATTTCGATCAAAATAACAACAAGAAGAATGGCATTATTTATGGAATGAGTAACTAAAACTTACCTACACGATATTAATGAAACCCACGACGACATGCACTTCATAGTAATTTTATTAATTCTTTGCCTTGCATGTACCATTCAAATTTTCATAAACGGGGTACTGCTATTGTCATCTTTGAAGAAACAGCGAGAACTTATTCAAGGTCCTAATAATATTTTTAGACTTCCTACGGATTCCGTACTAGCAAATTGCTGGAGAGACATTAAACAGCGGAAACGAAAAGAAGACCATTCGTAGCCTCACATGACTTCAGTTGTGTGTTCCGAACATTTTACTTATGATGATTAATATTTTACATAAATACAGAAATCAGATAACAGCCCAGGCAATAAATCCAAAGAGTTAATTCTATTCGGAAACAAACACTAGGAGATGGTTTAGATCTTTATTGTTTTTACTAAAATGCGTTATAAATATAATTAATAGTATGATTACTTTAAATAAAGAAAAAATATTTTATTTAACCTATTTTGTATATCAAATAATGGGGAAAAGTTAAGTTAATAACCTGGAGTAGGCATCCCTAAACACACACACCTTGACAGTTGGATTACAATAATTACACGACCCGTACTCGCACATATCAACGAAAGTGAGGACACTTTTAGCGCATCGTTTGTTGACATTGCTCAATCTAGACGAGTATATAATCTAAGGGGTGGGCGGGTTGCAGCGCGGTCACGTGGACTTCACTGGAGAGATGAGGCATAAGTCGATAAATAAAAAAATGTATCGATAGTTCGATTTGCCAGTAAGTTCATGTGTTATGATCGCTTCTATAACTTAATTACCAACTTGTTAAATGTTTGATAATATTTTTTCACTGGCCTGATCTGATAAATTATACCAACCGGCAACCGCTAATTACGAATAAATTAGGATTAAGATTAATACTTTGGTATGTAGCGGTTTTATTTCTATTATTCACCGTGTATTTTTGTATACCATAATGGCGAAATACCCAAATTAAGTGTTGATATAAAAGATCAGAAAATATGAAATAGTAAATAACTAAACCTCACGCCCTAAAGGGCTACAATAACTTATTCCGTTTCTTGAATTCTGACGGCGGCTGTAGTAAATGTAATATCGACAAGTGACGAAACCCACTTGACGAACTATGAATGTTTTTGAGACGATATATACAACGTATGTTAAAATTAGTGCAATAGCTTGTGCTACTCTGATTCTCAATAAACTTAGTATACTAAAACTTATGATAAATACCCTCCTATTATATTTGAAAACGTATACAACTAGAGGGAAAAAAGGAAATTTAATTACGTCAAAGATAAAAATATATAAAAAAATATTGTAAAAGGACCTTGTTAACAAATTTAACTATTTCAAATAACATAAAATAACGTAATTATGTTAATTTGCAATTTTTATTTAAATCAATATGTACTTATTTTGTGACATTGTCATTTAATAAAATTAATTTACATTATTGTTTTACAATATCGATATTTCTGGGAATTATATTATAAACATGCGTCAAACACTAGAAGAACGCGTGAATTCGCCAAAAAAAGATGGCTTATTACGGTTATTGCTTTGCGAAAAAGAGACGGCTGATTCTCCATCCCAACTCGACTGTTTAACATTGATACATTAACCAGTATAAATTGAGCTCGCTCGGGACCAAATTAATTTAAAGAATATTAGTTATCGATGAAAACTTATTGCGTTTTTTAGATACTTTATTTTTTTGAGTTTTTTGCACACCATTTTATTGAACAAATCATTTTTAACTGTAATATTATGTTCCCAAAATGTAATTTTTGCTAACGTGCGACATGTGCGGGTCCACTACTTGGACGACACTGATGACGCGAGATTTGGCATCGGTTTATATCTATCTGATAGCTTATATGTGTTGGGCCCAACCGCTGCCTTGCATTAGGTATCTATTGGGAGTGATCTGTGAGCTGACTGTATAGCGCAGTGTTGCCAACCCCAAGAACCTAAAAAACGGTAGTTCATCCACAAAAAAACAGGAGAAAACAGTAGGTAAAGTAAAAATAGGCAGTTTTAATTATTTCTTCATTGAATTAAAACAATCACCTACTTTTATTACTTACAAGAACTCACATACATTGATTTATTATAATATTATCATCCTCATCTACAATATTTTCTGACTCATCTTCCCTTTTTAAACCATACATGTTTTTGTAAAATTTCTTCATGTGTCTTTATGTAGCTTCAAATGAGTAGGAATCGGTTATTTCAGATTTTGTACGTAATGTTCCTTAAATAGCTCTGGTCGATAATTTGTTCCGTAATATGGATTTCATAAAATTAATATCTCAGAAAAATCTTTCCACAGCACGCTGCTATGTGGTAGGCACAAAAATTTCTTTACCAATTCACACAATGTGGAAATTGTTTGCTATCTAGTGTAATTGCTTTTTATTGAATAATTTCGTTATGAAAATATATTTATATAGTGTAATAGGTGCCGCCTAAATGCTTATTGAAAAACAGTACAAAGAAAGAATAAAACAGAAAACAAACTTAAATGTGAAAACAGCAAATCTACTGTTAAAACGGTAGGGTTGGTAACACTGCTATAGCGAGCCGACGCGGCAGCTCTACGCACACAGCTTTGGTCGCTTATGTGTGCGTGAAATTAACGAAGAAATACCTATAGTTGACTTTGCGCGCAAGGTGTAAACGCTCTTAAGTATGAGTATTGAGTATTATTTGCGCGGAACCAATGCATTTTTAAATGTTACTTATGCCTGTGACTTTGTATAAAGTTAAGTATTAAATTAAATATTGAAGTTCTTACATAATCTATGTCCCCAAAATCTCCCGACTCTAAAATGTGTATACTAGCGGTGTATACTACAGTGAGCAGAAACTTTTTGCGTCCATTCCACATCATCAACATATTATTTCTCCTACTAACTGTTTAAAATGTGACTGCCGTACTCTACTGCTTTTCCAGTCCCGTACCCTAATATACCGTCCCGTCCCGTCCCATTCTATCCAATAACTCAAGGCGTGTAACCCCGTCATCTTCTGTCTCATCCCTTCTCTTTGAAAGAGTAATTTTATATTTGAAATTGTTGAATATTCACGATTGATTACACAGGCTTGCAAAAAAAATTGAAAAGTTTTTTTGTTGAAACATTAATATTTGTTTTAATTGTCTTAAAAGTAATAGAAAACGGTATTCATATGATATATATCACGTCACATTAATTATATTTATATGATATACATACTTGCATACGAATAAAAACCGAGTTAAAAACTTCCACTACTAAAAAGTAAAAAATAATAATGATTATTTTTCCGACCCAAATATCGACCAATAGAATTGCACCATTCGACGTCACGTGGTACAACCTACATGGTATTATACTGATAATTTTTTGAAAATTTTCTCTGGTAGTTGCTATATATAAAAAAAAAACATGATCCAGTCAAATTAACCACACGTCAAACTGACAGGTTGAATTCAATTGTGAAAATTGGAGATTTTGCATGAAAATGAGTTTGAAATTAAAATTTGGGACGGAAAAATAATCCCCCGAATACCACACGAGCTTCAAAATTATCGGGTATTTCCCGATAGGTTCGTTGCAAACAAATGAAGGAGTCAAAACTTGACGACTTTATTTGTTTGCAGGGAACCTTGAGGGAAATATTATAAGTGAAAATACCACTGAAAAGCAAAAACTAATATTTATTTCATTGTACTTGTACCCATTGATTAATTTGCTTATTGACTTGACTAACCAACAAATAGAAATAAATATATGCGTAATACACTGAAGACGAGCCTCCAAGTACGAAACATGTAGGACATATGCCTTATATTAATTTAAATATCGATATGTGTCTAATAAATTCTTTTCCTTACGTCGAGAACCGAGAAATTCTGCAGCATTCTTAGGTAATCCAAGATCATCATTAAGTTCTCCCAAGGGGCCATAGTTCTGTAACTACAGAAATCTATTTGTACCGGGGCGAAGCTAGGCCGGGCCGCTAGTGTAGTTATAAATTAATGACGCTTTCAGAATTCACTCATAAACGCCAGCATATTATGAATATTACTTATTCTTGAAGTACCTAACAACAATAATTACTTTCGTAATGCAGTCACGTCACTGCACCTATAGTGACATTAAATACAATATGCACTTACGTAATGTGTTCACTCATTATATACCTGTTATGACGTATTATTGATCTGATGCTAGCTTGCAAAAATATTATGATCTTGAATTGGAAACTCGTGACGAATTAGTGAATTCTATTAAAAAAAATATTTACGTAACTAGCTGTGCCCGCGACTTCGTCTGCGTGGAATTTAATTAGTTTATTTAGTTTTTTTTTTTTTTGGTTTTGCATTTTTATTTTAATTATCAACCTTTGTAACGAAACCATACCGCGATCTAAGTCTACGGTGGCGCCATCTCTTAGCGAGCGGCGGTAAACTCCCGTTACACATTTATTTTCAGTTTTTTGTATTCACTTTATTGAAAAAAATCTTTTTATACAATATTTTGTAAATGTGATATTGATTCGTTGGTGGGAGAACTGGTAGGAGGCGCCTGACGTGTCGGCCCAGTGGTGGCATGCGCGTGAGCTGCGCGCGGGCATTGCAACTATACTTTATTTTTCTAAATTAAAATATTTTTTCTAAAATAAATGAAGCCTAAGTTACTCCTTGCTATGTATATCAGCTACCTGACAAAAAAAGTCCCGTCAAAATCGGTCCAGCCATTTCAGAGATAAGCCGGAACAAACAGACAAACAGACAAAAAATCGTGTATATGCAGTTGAAATTTTTTTTTATTTTCACTTTTAAAACAGACACTTCAATTTTATTTATATGTATAGATTTATCGTAACATTTTGTTTGCCATCAAAATTTTATTTATTACATTTATCATAGTAAATCTAGGATACCAAATATTTTTTTCTGGAATCGTAGGTTTGTGTGCGGCAAAAACAAAATTAATAAAGTAATACTATTTTTTATTCATAAGCGTCTAGTTTGGATGTCGTAAACATATATTTTCGCATTTAGCATATGTAGAATACAAATACTATTGTGCCACAAAGTCCATTCACGATTATGAGTCATACTATTATTTAATCATGTGTGCTAGTCGTGCATTATGTACATTTATTGCATAAGTTAGTCGGAAAACTACGAGATCATGTTATCAATAATATTGAATTTTAAACTTTAATTATATCAATATCTCACGTAATCAGATGACAAAATATCCAAACATATTTTCTTGTTATCCTTATGAAATGCCTAAATATAAATAACTTCAAGTTGGGAAACTTACGAAGTAATGAGAAAATTTCTTCACAAAGTTGTGCGTGGCCTCCACTGCGCTCGGGCCAGTGGGCTTGGCACGTGACAGTTACTGCTCAAGTTAAATTCTTATTATATTTTCCGACACCGAATATACAAAAAAGCTTTCGTCTCTTGCCAGTTTTGAAACACAAAATTCTAAGGTTTCCTTTAGAAATTATAATTACATTAAGATTTTAACTCGCCGCGACAACGCAACGGGGTGTGTCGTAATACGTGAAATTGTATATTATAGCGTTTTCATATCGGAATATCTACTATCAATATTCATCCCAGGCTAAATAGACAAATGTTATGTCGATGCTGCCGCAGATTTGTTTTTCTGATTACGTATACAAGTCTATATTAAACTTACTTATGGAGATATACATAAGTCCCAAATGCCCAAATTTCATAAAACTCAATATCTGAAACTCAATGTCCGAAACATGGGGATTACTCTATGAAACGATACGAACTTCGAATGTTCAGATGTTTGACGTCCGGAGTAACCTATAAGTTTTCCACTTCTAAAAATCAATACTATTCTCTAATATACACCATTTTCTTCGAACTTAGTCTATTGTTATGACGTACGATGATGATTCCAACATTTTGTGGAGTATCTAGCCACATTAGTGAAGTTTTACCTACGGCATCCGAACATTCGAAGTTCGTATCGTTTCATAGAGTAACCCCCCATGTCTACGGCATTTGTGCCATCTATCTATCTATATATATAAAAATGAATGTTTATTTGTATGTCATCGATGAACTCAAAACTACTGGACCGATTTGGCTTATTTTGGTCTTGAAATATTCGTGAAAGTCCTGGGAAGGTTTCAGGAGTGAGAAAAGTTGGAAAATTTCTAAGGAAGATACTAAAAACTTTTTTTTGGGTATCGTTCAAGCGTGATGCGTCCAGCCAATATAGGATGATCTTTGTTTATTTGACGGGAGACGTAAAAGACGGTCCAGCTTCAACTACCATCCAACGTAAAATGATCTATCTTTCCATTGTCTTTCATTGACGGCTGACGAAATAGAACAAAATTCAAAAAATATGTACATCTTCTATATATATAAAAGAGGAACCTGACTGACTGACTGACTGACTGACTGACTGACTGACGTATCAACGCACAGCCGAAACTACTGGAGCTAGGAACGTGAAATTTTGCACAGAGGTTTCTATTGTGACTTAGGGTAGCACTAAGAAGGGATTTTTGAAAATTCAACCCCTAAGGGGATGAAAATGGTTAAAAACTGTTGTATGGAAAATCGAAACCGTTTGAGTTACAATTGTCAAACTTTGCAGTTTTGTTAGCCAATTAAAGACAAATACATATAACTGCATACTAAGTTTTTCTAAAATTAACCCTTAAGGAGTTAAAATAAGGGTTGAAGTGTTGCGATACTAGGGTGATTTAATGACTGTCTAATCAACGCACAGCCGAAACTATTGGAACTAGAAACGTGAAATTTTACACAAGGATTTCTATTGTGACGTAGGGTAGCACTAAGAAGGGATTCTTGGAAATTCAATCCCTAAGAGGGTGAAAAGGGTAAAAAAACGGTTGTATGGAAAATCGAAACCGTTAAAGCTACAATTCTCAAACTTTGCAGTTTAGTTAGCCAACCAAAAGCCAATATAACTACATACTTAATTTTTCTAAAATTAACCCTAAATGGGTATAAATAAGGGTTGAATTTTTGTAGAACTATCGGATCAACGCACAGCCGGAACTACTGGAGTTAAAAAGATGAAATTTTGCACAAGGGTTCCTATTATGATGTAGAGTAGCACTAAGAAAGATTTTTTGGAAATTCAACCCCTAAGGGAGTGAAAAGGGTAAAAAACTGTTGTATGGAAAATGGAAACTGTTAAAGCTAGAATTATCAAACTTTGCAGTTTAGTTAGCCAATCAAAACGAAATATAACAGCATACTTTATTTTTCTAAAATTAACCCTAAAGGTGTAAAAATAAGGGTTGAAGTGTTGTGAGCATAGGATGATTTATTGAGTGCCCAATCAACGCACAGCCGAAAATACTGGAGCTAGAAACGTGAAATTTTACAAAAAGATTTCTATTGTGACGTAGAGTAGCACTAAGGAGGAGTTTTTAGAAATTCAACCCCTAAGAGGATTTAAAAGGGTGAAATAGTGTTTTTGGTAAAACTTGGCATTTTAGTTAATCATTACAAAGAAATATAATTGCCCACTCTCTTTTCTTAAAATTAACCCTAAAGGGTTTAAAATAGGGGTTGAAATGTTGTATGCAAAATCGAAACCGCTGAAGTTATTCATATGAAAATTTGTATTTCACCACTTATTTTAAACGAAAAATAATGCCGTGAACTACTATTAGAAAAAAAGCACTCCGGTGGTGGAAATAAGGGATGATATTATATTTTGTGAAAATCAGAACCACTGAAGTTGATTTATGTATGTTACCAAAATATATTTTTTACAACTGTTTCGCAGAGCTTACAGTGTAAAGTTGTTGAAGCGATATAATGTATTGATTTTACGTCCGTATTATTATAATATACACGCAGACGAAGTTGCGGGCAAAAGCTAGTCGTGTATATAATATTATCTAGATAGGGCGTCTTGCGCGTAATTTTGTTAAATGTAAAATAAAACGATGTCCGTATCTACCAAAATAGCCCATTGTTTTTTGAGATTATTGCAACAGTTTTAAACAAGGTATACTCTATCGAAGCGTTTTGCCGGAGTACACCAAAATATATCTAATTATAATTTTTCGTTTTCATAAAGGACATTGTTTTTTGAATTGATACTTTTAGATGCGCTGGGGGACAAATTTAAATTCCGCATTAGTATTGTTTTCAGACTCAAGAATAAAAAAAATATTGCTACGTTGATGCCGTATCTAGACATTATAATGAAACGATATGCAGTTTTATATTTTTAAATATTTGTTTTATTACTTACGTCACCTGGTAAGGCAGTATGAAGGTTTAATTAATTTGTATATGGTAACGTACTAGACGCGACTGCCAACAAGTGTACGATGGTCACGGGTTCAAATTCCAGGGCACGCCTCTGACTTTTCGGATTAATTTCTACGTCAAATAAAATCCGCCAACTCGCACTAAGCCAGCGGGGTGGACTATATCTTCTTCTATAATATAAAAATGAATCGCAAAATGTGTTGGTAAGCGCATAACTCAACAACGCCTGGACCAATTTGGCCAATTCTTTTTTTTAATGTTTTTTTACTTTATTACTAACAAAAAGTAATGGCGTGCAATATTATTTGGAAAAACAGCATTTTGGTGCTGAAATAAGGGAAGGAATATTGGATGGACGCTAAAGTTTTTAATGTCAAAATTTCATAAGGCAATCTTTATATGTACATGTGTATATGGAGAGACGTGATATAATAGAGTGGAAGGTACGGGAGAGGGCTGGGATAGCTGACAGATTTGATAGGACGAAATGTAAATGCACGTTATAAGACGGGATGGGTAATAAAGAGAAAGGACGGGACGGATTGGGAAGAGACAGAACAGACGGATGAGACGGGATTGAGCCGGACAGCAGGACAGCCATGTCAAGTTTAGGTATACAAGAGTTTATACGAAAAATAACATGTATTTGGTGTGGAGTGGAATCAAAAAATATATGCACCCAGGCGAAGCTGGGCCGGGCCGCTAGTTAATTCATAAAAATAATGCTCTCCTGAGATAGCCCATGATGACGGTGACTGGGAGGTACTCCGTCCAATTTTAATGTCAAAGTTGTCAAAACTAATTGGCACCGAGACTAAATTCAAGCGAAGGTCGAAGCGGGAACGGTATCCATTTTCAAGCCGGGGTCGTCACATTTGGAAAAGTTGTTGGGATTCACTGGTGGTAGGTTTCTCATATGTGAGAGATCATCTGGGTAGGTACCACCGCAATGTCTGTTTCTCCCGTGAAACAGCAGTGTAAATGCACTGTTGTGTTTCGGATTGAAGGACATTGTAGCCAGAGTAACTACTGGACACATTGAGACTTAACATCTTATGTCTCAGGATGGCGAGCGCAGTGGAATTTTGCAACTGTTTATGAGCGGTCGTATCGCTTAACATAAGGCGAACGGCTTGCTCGGCTCGCCATTCATTGAAATAAAAAATAAAAAAATGGTTTGTTAATAGTGGTGAATTGTGGTTGACATAATATGACAGTCCATGTACGTGTTATAATTGGTTATAACTTATAACATATTTAAACATCTTGAATTAGGAGTTGCTACACGACATATGAAAAATAAACATATTATAGCCCTCCAACTAGATAGTTGGAGGGCTATAATATGTTTATTTCTAGATAGAATGTCGTGAAGATATGAATAGGGGAGAGATGTGCAATGATGGCTATCAATCAACGACCAAGCAAGATAGAGAATTTACTAATAACAAGTAATGCAAGAATAAAACCATTACCTAATTTTAGGGGAGATCTTGAAATAATACCTACCATTTAAAAAAAGTTCATTATTTACTAGATTTAGGTCGCGGCTCCGCCCACATACTTAAGAAAAGTCAATAGTTTTTCTAGATATCAAGTTTTAGTCCAAGATACCTTAGGTTAAGATACCTCAATACATTTTTTCACACATAAAACGTGTAATTGTTTCTGTGTCCGCAGCTTCTATCATCACAACCAACAGCTGCTCACCCAAAGCAGCTTCTTTAAGAAATTTTCAAAATACGGTATGATCAATGATATTTGTCAAAACATCAGTGTTACGTGGTAATGGTCTTAACTCTCTGAAGCATCTCTGATACTGAATCCACTATGTTAATTATTTAGCAATGTTTGGAAATGAAGTTTTTTTCTAAACGTGTACCACCGTGTAAAATGTACATAACATATTCTTCATTTATACTTGGCTACTGCGGCATGAATATGATATGGATACATATCTATTGAGTTTTTATAATATAGAGGGGGCGCTATCATACATTTGCGTCTTCAAAATCGTAGATATTTTCTTTTTCTTCTTTCTTGTTCTTTGTTTAAAATTGAAATCATTATATAACTGAAAGTATATAAATCTTTTATCATTTTAAAATGAGATTGAGGGGGATTAAATAGTCCTAAACTATTAATTTTTATTTTTTTCCATGTTATTCATGCATGTTGGACAACCTGTCAAAGGTGAATGCCCATTTTACTATGAAACTTAGTATCGGTGCGAAGATTGTTGTCCCTCGATGAAACCTACTTTTTTGTAAACCCTACTTTGTTGAAAAATATATATTTTCAATAAATATAAACATAATTTAGATCTAAGTCCGGAGTTCTCCTTTCAGCTAATAGGAGGGCATTAAAAGGTGGCCAGGCACCACCATTTTATCTATGTTTTTGAAGTATCAGCGTTCCCTCTATGTTATAAATACTCTAAGATTATAGATATTGTGTGTAACGTGTGTGGTATTTGTTGTAGGTGCGATGTGGGTGACTACGTGAGCATGTCAGCCGCTGCGGAGAAGTTGTCGGGGTCCAGGGCGCGCACGCACACGTCGGCCGCGCCCGCGCCCGCGCCGCGCCGCGCGCCCAAGCACATCGTGCACTGGTTCAGAAAGGGCTTGCGTCTCCATGACAACCCCGCCTTGAGGGAAGGCCTCGTTGATGCCGTCACCTTTCGTTGCGTATTCTTAATTGACCCGTGGTTTGCCAGCTCTTCTAATGTCGGCATTAATAAATGGAGGTACGTAAAATACATTAAATGGCCAGTAGGAGATTTTTCCAGCACCATAACGTTTCGATATGAATTCACAGATTCCTTCTACAATGTCTGGAAGACTTGGATAAGAGTTTGAAAAAACTGAATTCACGACTTTTTGTGGTGCGGGGACAGCCGGCAGATGCGCTCCCCAAACTATTTCGTGAATGGGGCACGACGGCGCTAACATTTGAAGAAGATCCCGAACCGTACGGACGCGTGCGTGACCATAATATAACGTCAAAATGTCGAGAAGTCGGAATCACAGTTATTTCACGTGTATCTCACACGTTATATAAGTTGGACAAGTAAGCAAAATATTATTTAAATATATTATGTATATTGAAAAGTTGTCTTCGACCCAATGGTTGTAGCCTAACGAATAGAATCGCCACAAGAAAAACGTATTAAACATACCGATAACTACAGATATGAAAGAACTAGCTTGCAGAAGCTTCGGTACGTATCTAAAAAAATATTACTTGCCAATATTTACAAGTAAAAATTTGATCATAACAAAAAAAAATGTCAGTATTTGTAGTAATTCATACTGTTTGGTTAGAAGCGCGAGTGTTGTATGTTTCGGTTGTTTGTTTCAGTATAATAGAGCGCAACGGTGGCAAGGCGCCATTGACATACCACCAGTTCCAGGCGTTGATCGCCAGCATGCCGCCGCCGCCGGCCGCCGAGCCGCCCATCAGCGCGCACACGCTCAACGGCGCCGCCACGCCGCTCTCCGACGACCACGACGAGCGCTTCGGCGTGCCCACGCTAGAGGAACTCGGTGTGTATGTTAGGCTCCACTTCATGCCGCCTGCCTCGTCGTGCTGCACCGATAATACGCACCTTTAGAATTTGAATGACTAACACCCGAATACTGGAACGCAGCTTAAATATAAGTTGCGCTTAACTACGTTAACCCCGTTTAAATATACTGGCTAAGTGGGCCGTGCGCTGTTAAGAGCAACTTATTATTTGAATGGCGTTCCAGTATTCGAAAATTCGTTATCCAAAAAAAAGATTTTAGCTTTTAATCATATTTTGGCTCAACCTGTCGACTCGTTATTAAAGAAGGACCTGTTGACGCATGTAAGGCAGAAATATGTATAAATCGGTCTTCTAGATGTATCTTCTATAAGTACATTTCTTATGTTACAAATCTTTAATGAACGTTTACGAAAAAATAAGAGTTTTTTAGTTACATCTCTTCAATTCTAAAGGTGCGAATATACCTAAATACAAATAACAAACAGCTCAAGGGCGCATAAGACGATTCAAAAAAAAATTTGACGCTGGCTTGTGGATGTACCTTTGCAGATCTTTGGAATTTTTGAGAAACAACGAAATCTTGAGGATCTATGGAGAGAACTATGGTAAATGGTAAAATCACACCCGTTCCTGCACCTACGAACACAAATTTCTTATCATTCCAGTAAAGATAGCAAGCGTGAAGCCGGTTTCCGAACTTTGAGTGTTTCAAGGATGCTAAATTGGTTAATAAAGAACCACGCTATGTGGCTCGTGGGAATATCAGATGCAAAAACAATAGTAATTGTTCGGTTCGGCTTACATTCACAATAAAAACAGTACCTACTGTTGTGTCGTTTTCTTTTAGGTTTTGATACGGAGAATCTCAAGCCGCCAGTATGGATCGGAGGAGAAAGCGAGGCATTGGCCAGGCTGGAAAGGCATCTAGAGAGAAAAGCCTGGGTGGCTTCGTTCGGGAGACCAAAAATGACTCCGCAATCTCTACTAGCAAGCCAAACGGGATTATCACCTTATTTGAGGTGAGAATTATTATTAGACTGATATTTTTTCCATCTGCCATTATTTTATTGTGATATGAGGTCTGTAGGTACTGTTTAATTGGTTAGGAATTACTCGATTTTACAGTTTCATTTTATTTTTTAATTTTATGATAGTAGGTTAGTTGTTGTTGTAGGTTACTTTGGGCCCTTAGATTAAATTAATTCCATTAGTTAATTTTGATACTGTTTGATATATTGAGTAGTTCTGTTGTGACGTAATATATTATTGTTTAAATCAAATATTAAAAGTTATAGTAACAAATAACATAGTACGTACAATCAAGGACATTTTGTGGTTGACAATAAGCTCTAAAGAGTTATTAGATACATTCTTATTGACTTAAACGATTTTAAGAATTATGGCAAATCTTATTGTGCTATTGCTATTATTAAGTGCTATTGCGTTATTATAAGTTGTGATTCTTTAGAAATCAGCTGCTATAAAAAAATATTTTTAAATGTACATTATAAATTATTAAACCAAAAATAACTGTAACTACAAAAATATAATAAGATCGCCTAATATTTATGTGAGGCAGTATTTCCTGTACGCATTTTATTTAGCCTCGGTTAGTTGGATGAATAAGTTTAGAAATATGTCGCTTATTTTTTTTTTTAATATTTATTTTTTATGTATTATTTCAGGTTCGGTTGTTTATCGACGAGGTTATTTTATTACCAGCTGACAGAGTTGTACAAACGCATCAAACGCGTGAGGCCGCCGTTGTCGCTTCACGGACAAATTCTGTGGCGGGAATTTTTCTACTGCGCCGCCACTCGCAACCCTAACTTCGATCGCATGGAGGGAAACCCTATTTGCGTGCAGATACCATGGGAGAAGAACCCGGAAGCACTCGCGAAATGGGCTAATGTAAGTAGAAAATTCCATTTATTGAGTTAATTATTATCATTAATGTTTGTAAAAGAATATTTGAGAATAGGTAATTTCTCGAATATGCATGCAGTAATTGAGTTACATATAAAACTAACAGTTTCTTACGAGAATTCATTGGACATGAACATGTCGACATCAAACGAGAGCAACAGGAGAATAGAAAGGAAATTTTGTATGAATTTGCATGATGTATGTCAGGGTCAGACTGGGTTCCCATGGATCGACGCCATCATGGTGCAGCTGCGCGAGGAGGGCTGGATCCACCACCTGGCGCGCCACGCCGTCGCCTGCTTCCTCACGCGCGGAGACCTGTGGATCTCGTGGGAGGAGGGCATGAAGGTACCACCTACACCATATCGAATTTAACCTCTAGAATTAGAGTGACCTAATAAAAAAAATTGACCTTGGCTTTTAATCATATTTTGGCTCAAAATGACCTATCGACCTGTTATTAAAGAAGGACCTATTGACGCATGAAAGGCAGAAATATGTATAAATCGGTCTTCTAGATGAATCTTCCTTAAGTACAAAATTTCTTATATCACAAATAAATATACATACAGGGTATCTCAAGACTGCTACCGAAAACGAAGCCGGGTGGTAGTTTTAGTGACTTCAGACACATTGCAACAGAAAATGTTGAATAAAAAGCGACGGTTTTTTTTGTCATTTTTTTCCTATGGTCGTATTTGGATGGTAAATTCATTTTTTTTCCTAAAAAAATAGTGTATACCCTTTTATTTATAAGGACTCTAAGGTATAAAAGAGTTTAAATTATTATTTTAGCAAAAACTATGGATTTACCACCCAAGAATTACGATATTTAAAAAATCATAAAAAAAAAATTGCGAAAATTTTAGTTGCATTGTGTTTGTACTGACTAAAACTACCACCTGGCTTCGTTTTCGGTAGCAGTCTTGATATACCCAGTATATGAATGTTTCCCAAAAAATAAGATTTTTTAGTTAGGTCACTCTAATTCTAAAGGTGCGATATTATATTATTTTATCCTCCTTAATTCTTATCCCTTAGTTCCTTCTTCATTTTTATTAATACTGGCAAGATTATGGATTCATTACGGAACAACCTGTATATTTTTATCACCTGTATCTGTATCAGCCCATATACGTACCACTGCAGGGCAAAGGCTTCCTCTACAATCGAGAGTACGATTTAGACTGGTTAGGCCATATAGTCCACCACGCTTGCCTAATGCGGGTGGACACTTATTTTTTTAATTATAATTTGTAGCAACATACCAGCATAGAAATATTTATACATACAGTATTGAAGTCAGACGTACCCAACAAATACTTGTCGGAACCGATAAAACATGAAATTCATGAAAAATGATCAGGCAATATTTCGTACGATATATTATACGGTACGATATTAAAATTAATTTACGGTTAGGTGTTCGACGAGTTGATGCTGGACGCGGACTGGTCGGTGAACGCGGGCATGTGGATGTGGCTGTCGTGCTCGTCTTTCTTCCAGCAGTTCTTCCACTGCTACTGCCCCGTGCGGTTTGGACGCAAGACCGACCCCAATGGAGACTTCATCAGGTGCGTTGGATAATTATTTCTTATCACTCTATCACTAGAGAAGAACGGGTAAACATTTGTGTTGCTTTAAAACCAGTTTACTATTTAGTGATTATTACAAGTTATAAGTGGTTTTGAATTAGAGCAGTTGATTAATTTTTTGACATATTCGCCCGAATACTAGACGCCATTTAAATAATAAGTTGCTCTCAACAACGCACGGCCGACTTAGCCAGTACATTTAAACGAGATTAACGTAGTTAAGCGCAACTTATATTTAAGTTGCGTTCCAGTATTCGGGTGTTATATATTTAATATCTCTGAGTCGAACGTACGGAGAATCAGTATATGAGTATCATAATGTTTGTATTGTATGTCAGACGGTACGTGCCGGCGCTGAAGAACATGCCGACGCGCTACATCCACGAGCCGTGGGTGGCACCCGAGGCGGTGCAGCAGGCGGCCGGCTGCGTGGTGGGCGTGGACTACCCGCTGCCCATGCTGGACCACGCGCGCGCCTCCTGCCTCAACATCGAGCGCATCAAGCAGGTCTACGCGCAGCTCGCCAAGTACAAGCCGCAAGGTACACATACTGCATAACTAACGTGACCATTTATTTTTTGTGCCAGAGCGGGACATCAGTGGAATTAAATAATAATAAAGTTTCTATTGTTTTACAAGTTTTTATCATAGAAGATTGGATAACATAAAATAATAACAAAATCGTATTTTTGTATTTATCGGCTGAACATATTGTTTCAAAACCATCGGGTTTAGTTTTTAGATGAGTGAAACTTAGTACATGATTTATTTATATTTATTTTCGTAATCAAAATAACTTTCATTACTATACAATTACCTCTGTTTTATCACTTGTCCATATTTTAATAATGTGAGAAAAAACTCTTTCGATAGATGCGTTACTTTCGGGCATATACATAATGTACTCAATAATTGGGGAAAGTTTATTAAGTCAAGATGTTTTTACAAAAGTGTTGGTATAATACAACCCCACGGTTTTCAGTAGTAGTTCGGTAAAGCATTTCGAGCGAAAAATACATTTTAAATTATTGTTTGATCTGTTTGCAAGAGCGGGACGATTTCGGCCTTGCAGGGGACATCGGGACAGACTTCCTGAAAGCAGGACTGTCCCGCCTAAAGCAGGACGTATGGTCACATTATACATAACCCATTCCATACTCTACCTTGTATCAAATTTCTCACATCGCTACATCATACAGGGTTCTCGCCAAATACGAGCCGCAAGATCCACATAACACATACCATACTCTACCTTGCACCAAATGTCTCACATTGCTATATCATACATTTGTATACAGGGTTATTTTTATTTCACTGCACAAATTTTAACAGGGAGCTCAGAATCATTAATATACTCCCTTGATATTCTTCATATCCTCACAAATCAAAATACTTGGACTATACGCACAACTAGAATTGATAAACTACATACATGAATGGCTCGCGTGTGTCTGTATATTACAAAAAATACTGGCAACCATGCTTATGAATATGATTTGAACATTAATTAGGACATTTTCAAGTAGAAATAAATTGCTTATTATTTTTAAATTTGAATATTTTTCAATAGAATAGAATAGAATAGAATAGAAAAACCTTTATTTGTTCATTAAAGTACACATACACTGATACAAAACTAAAATACAAATCTATTACAAATACTAATATTACAAATATCTAATAAAAAAAAAAGTGTAGCAGCATATGTGTTGCAGCAGAACAAAAGGGTGATGACTCAGCATACGTTCACTCACACGAGCAAACACTGATATTCTGCCATTACCCGGCTTCTGCTTCATTCGCTTCATTCATCTGAGGATTCAATGTTCGTTAATTAAATAATATAAACATACTTATTGGAAAATATGCATAAACATAGCTATTGTACTAGAGGGGACACCGCGAATAAAATGTTTGTAAGAGGAAAGTTATTGAGATGTCTGCTTCTGTCTCTGTCACACTATTGATTATATTGAGTATATCTTCGCCTCTTCACGCGTTCACCGCGTGCCTTCTACATCCGCATACATTTTGTTTGCGGTACCGCTTCAGTATAATACCTCATTAGAGTCTTTTACTTTCAATTGCATTAAAATTCACATATGTATGTATATAAATTATACATTAATATACTGGGTGGAATCGCTTATCGTCCGGAAAATTTAATAGTGTATTGTGTATGTGAAATTAACGTTATATACGAGATTTATCATTAAAAACTACAAACTACCCCATAAACAACATCAGTACAAGATATCCCCAAAACGCATATTATCTAAATCACCCTACACTTAAAAGTGCAAAGACATGTCAATACTCAGGCGCGCGAGTGTATGAGTCACGCCACACAACAAAGCTGACTGTCGCGCATCGACCTTGAACTTACTTTGCGCCTATTTATTGGTATTATTACTCTAAATATTACCATATAACATTTTGATTTATTTAGAATTTTAGTGTGTTAGGATCATTTAAGTAAATTTAGTTGTTGGTAAGTTGTTAAGATTTACATTATTATTTTCATAACGTACCTACTATCTTAGAAAAAGCTGCATATGTTTTTATTTAAACGTTTTAATTAAGTCGAGAATAGACGACTTCGCTGTCGTAGGTCACGGATTCTTGCATGATTAGGAAGTCTGAACTTACCATGATCGAGTAGCCTCGGATAAGTCGTTAAAATAGTTCTTGTGCTGGGAACTCGTGGATTCATCATTCATGATACCATTCCTACGCAAAGACTGCAGATGTTCTGGATCTGCATACATCCTTCTTGCATGACCCAAGTTTTCATTGGATCGAACATAGCATGTCATTATTGTCACATACTCACTGTTCGTGTAATCACTCATTTTGACCGCAAGAAACTAACCAATAACCAAAATAATTTCGTACAACGTCACTCGGCACCGAATTTCGCACGACTGAGGAAGTGGCAAGATCCCTGGAAGGTGTCGGCGGCGCGGGAGCGGGCGGCGCGGCGCGGCGGCACGCTTTGTACTTGCGCTTGCGGCGGCGCGGCGGTGAGGGCGGCGCGATCAAAGGATTTTATTACTTAGATTTAGAAGTTTCTACTCGAATTCATATTGTATAAAGTAGGGTAACAATAATGTGTATTTATGAAGATTTTTTTCATTTATGTCATCTTTCTCTAAACAACGTTGTTTTATGTATAACTTATTCTAAATTAGTAACTAATAGTGGTAAATTAATTTTACACTACATAAACAAAAACATAAAAAAATTAAAATAAGTATGCCAAAGTGTTCTAAATCATGTACTTGCCATACACAATTTTTTTCGTGACGATAAGCGATTCCACCCAGTATTATTGGTACTCATAACATATCAAGTTGTCATATCAAACCTGTTTAGTTGTTGCCTAGGAATTATGAGTAGTCATAGATTCAATAAAATGGTATTTATAATTATTATGCTACCCAAAATGATATGTATAAAAATGAATGTTAAGTATTTACTATATAGGATGCGAAAATAAAATTAGCACTCTATGTTCTTAGCCCGTCCCCAAGCCGAGAAAGGGTCCGAGGAGTAAGTATAATTCCAAGTCGAGACCGATCCACTGACTTCCATATGCCTGTTTTACCTATATATTATACTTTTTTGGTACATTTGGCGCAGCTTCTTTTGATTGTTTCCTGTACACATTATTAGATCGAGTTTTTGTTTTTTACGTGAATACTTCTTTGAAACTATGCTTCCAGTATATAGTGTTTTATTTAATTCCCTTTTTCGATTGAATTTTATTCAGATCAGGCTCAGAAATGTACATTATTTATTATTTATAGGGTCCCTGAACCCGCATGCAGTGCAGCGACCAAACGTGATGCAGTCGTCACCGAGTCCGACGTCGATAATAAGAAGCATAAACCAGTCCAGCTACCTGTGCAGCCAGACGCCCGACCCGCCGCCGCACGCCAACCAGATCTATAAGGAGCACCGACCTCACAACAGCTCGCGCACCACGCAGCCGCAGTTCAAACAAGTCGTCATCGTACAACAACCGCAGAACTCCAACACGCCCGACAACTCCGACTGCAACACTCGCCCAGACAACATCGTCGCCGACCAACAACATATCTACAAATCACAAACCAGACATCTACAAACCGGCAAACAGGAAACCTACCAATACAAGAATTACCACATTAGCAGCCACATCCCGGGCTACACCGACAACCAAAACATGTACCAAAACCAACTAGTGAACCAGAACGAGCTATACACGCAACAAGATATGAAAATCACTAACTACGAATATGACAAGTCTAAATTCTATTTTCCAAACTATTCAGATAGTGGTGTGCTCGTGTCAAGTGCACAGCCAACTATTGTCACACCTATGAGTCATACCCCGAATATGGCCTACAATAGGGAATGTAAAAGTAAAAGCAGAAAAAATAAATCTGAGGATTCGTCCCTGCATCCACTGAATGTAGCATCTGACAGTATGTATTCCACGGGCAATCGGCAATCACAGCCTCCCAATGAATGTGAATATAATTCTTCTGAAGATAATCAGAAATAAGTTGTTGAATTGGAACATAATAGGCTATTTGACTAGTTACTGGAAACCATACCACATTATGAAGTGGGGTCTATAGACCTTACAAATACAGCTTATTTTTAATTACTATAGCTATATCAGTTAAAAATAAATTTGCAAAATACACTGAATAATTACACTGTCAAAACGCTCTGTCGGACAATGTGCCGTCCAGTTTGTAAACATCCGCTCCACAGATTCGTTCGCATATGTCACTCATTCTCAAATCAACCATAGATCAATCAATCAATCAATCGTTTGAATGAGTTTTTGTCAAAAAAATTAGAATTATTTTTCTTTCTTCACATTTTATTACATTGACCATGATAATATTATTAATTCACGGGTATAAATGACAAATAACGCGTTTAAAAGGTATTTTTAATATTTAATTTGCATCTATCCCGTTATCAATCCCATTCATTTTCTGTATGTGAGTATACCTTTTCTAATTCAAAAAGTTACATTTGACATTTCATACTTTTATCATAAATAACTTTGTGCAGACGTAACTCACACAATTTCAATAAAACTTTCCGTAAAACCCCATGGTTTTAATTCCATAATTATGAAACTATTCTTATTTTATCACAGGATTTACAATCCATAATAACTAAATTTAAATTTAAATCCTTTAAATAAAGCAAAATAACCATTTTAAACAACATACTTTTTTACTAGACGTCATTACAAAGTCACGTCGTTAGGCCTTCCGTGTGTAAAGTTGAGACTATGCAAACGGATTTGTATACGCATAATCGGTAAAAATATAAAAATAATTGAGCAGTTTTAATCCAGTTGTATTCTAATTTTAAAAAGTACTGAATTATACTAATGCATGACGTCATAGTCAATCAAAATCGTTTACGATCACGTGGCGCGGACTCAAAATAAATTATATTGTAATTGTGGTTTTTAGCCAAAATATACAATATTTTTAATGTGTGATAATGAAATATGTTTTAAAATTAAATTATCTACACGGATGGAAACAAATAAGTCAATATTTTTTATACAGTCAAATAGCCTATTGTATAATGGACTCGATATTTGAGAGGATTTGTAATGTCCAGTGAAAAACAGCTGAATTTTCAAAGGGTTTCAATGATGTCCGTTAAGCTGAATTGAAGGGAATAGTGCAATTCTTATTATGACAAATATTTACAATTCATAAATACTACGTAACATTGAATTATACATAATCAGTGCAATCAAAATAGACTATTTTATTTAGATAATCAATTTTACGTAGTTTAGCTTGTGGCAAAAATGTCGTAGTAATATTGCTGGCATTCGCTGGACGCACAACTTCGAAAAGGTTGCTACGGAATCCTTGGGGGAGACACGTGCGTCACTTTGTTTCGTCATGAAAGTGAATTATTGCCATTGATTGGAATATTATTGTTCGAGGTAGATTGACATGTATAATACTATACATATATACATATTATACATAGCATAATATTATTTAGCAAGTGGAAACTTGATAATACCGGGTATCTCAAGACTGCTACCGAAAACGAAGCCGGGTGGTAGTTTAAGTGACTACAAACACATTGCAACTAAAATTTTCGCAAAGAAACGCGACAATTATTTTTATGATTTTTTAAATATCGTCATTTTTGGGTGGTAAATCCATAGTTTTTGCTAAAATAATTATTTAAACACTTTATACCTTAGATTGTTTATAAATAAAAGGGTATACACTATTATTTTAGGAAAAAAATATATTTACCACCCAAATATGGTCATAGGAAAAAAATAACAAAAAAAAAATTGTCGCTCTTTTTTGCAATTTTTTCTATTGCATTGTGTCTGAAGTCGCTTAAACTACCACCCGGCTTCGTTTTCGGTAGCAGTCTTGATATACCCTGTATATTACATTTTCTATGGCTGTCAACAACAGGTTGCAAGTTGTGTAGTGTTTTGATGACATTATATGCTATTACATTAGAAAGTAGTTATCTTCAAATTAGAACTAATTCTTATTTATCTTACCATCACCTGTCTATGTAGTAAATTAATAATATGTATTCAAGGAATGTATTGCAACTTGAACATACCATATATTTATACTGCAATATAACTAAAGGATTCAGCTTTGTAGTTGATTAGTAGGGCACATTTTTGGCCTGTAGGACTGTTATTTAATATGCATTAGTATTTACTAGTAGTATTTCAGTCCATACTTTAAATGCTCATGTACACAATCACAGTTTAATGAAGGGGAGATGTAATTTTCTTAATAAAAAAATACAGGGAAAAACTTTCATCATAGTCTTAAAGAAACTTTACTAATTATTCTTGTTACTTAACCTCGAGAAATAGCCATAGCCAGGGTAAAGAATGAAGATGCCAGTCTGTATGTTTGTATTTTCGCTTGTTCCACTAGCACCTTATTTATTTGGTTTATTATACGAGTTGTCAATCGATTAAGATAAGATATAAACTCCAATACAACGATTGTATCATTTGGAATGTTGAAGAATATAAATTGAGTAGGCATAATGGTTTCTTAGATTTACGCGAATGTTACACATTGAAATAAAACTATTATTTACGGATTTTATCGCGGATTTGGTCCGCCCCGTGACCACGAAAGCTGTAAAGTAATCGAAACGTCGGGAACTCAAAAAATGTAAAATTAAACCAAATCCGCGATAAAATCCGTGAATAATAGTTTTATTTCAATTGAGTAGGCATGTTAACATAAAAAATAGTAATATTACAAGCTGATATAAATATATTTTCTTAATATCCATCTATCTTCTATTAGCGTGTGGCGAAATTTACAACTACGAATATTAACAACTAGTTGATTAACGCACTATATGAGATCTGTGTTCATAATATAAACAAGATTTATACTCGTTATCGAATATTATTAACAATTTAATAAAATGTGCAGAGAAAATCTGTTCTTTATAATGTGACAACAGCATGACATTACACGATCATTACTATCTACATATTACTATTCAGTCTTTTAGTTCAGTTGCTAGAAGCATACTTGGTAGAAGTGGCAACTTTGGTGGGAAATATCACAAATTCTTTTTAATTTTGGTAAATTATATTCTTTTGTTAAAAGAACTTGCAATTATAAGCCAAATTTGCCTCCCAAAAATGTTCCTCAAACTTAAACTCATATTATAAACTTCGTAGGGGTAGGTAAAGGTACAATTAGGGGCTACTACTCAATACGCATACATGCCGTCGCAAAATCAACAGAGCGAACAGAATTAATTTATGCGTAGCCGCATTTTGCATTAATATTGCGTGGCTTAGAATGCGATATACTTCAAGGAGTCGTGTTTGAAAACGAAAATAATTAATTAAAACATGTTTTTTTTAATAGATATAAGCTAGATATGTTGGAATTGATTGCTGGTTCGAGAATTTAAAAGAGCAACTATAAATTTAATATATCAGTAAATAAGGAGGAATGTTAACGATATCCATTATCACTACATAGTATAAAACAAAGTCGCTTTTTCTGTCCCTATTTCTCCTTGTTTGCTTAAATCTTTAAAACTACGCAACGGATTTTGATGCGGTTTTTTTAATAGATAGAGTGATTCAATAGAAAGGTTTGCATGTATAATAACATCCATTAAATAGTGGAGAAATATTGTTATTTTTGAGCTTTCTAATGTGATGTCGTTTATTATTAATCTTTTTTCGCTTACATTGCAAACGCAGGCTGAACCCTACGAGATTTATCAAAATAATGTACTACATATTTGTACACATTGAAAAGGTCTACAGAAAACTCCGCGATGGTATATGTCTATCTCTTATGGATATCCCACAATAACATTTTTTGTCGTTTACTTTTTACGACAAATAATGGCTAATTTTCGAAGCGATTTTAACCAATACAGCATTAATCCTTATCCAATTAAATAGCTTAAATACATTGTTGATATAATATAGATCTATGTGGTCCTTTACAGCACAAGATTTAAATGAATATTTTCGAAGATATTACAGATTTAAAATGGCGCTTGCGGCGGTACTGGCCGGCCGGGGCGGCGGCAGCGTGCCTATAGGAATGTTTATATGTATAATAATAATACGTACATATTAGAGATGGGTCAAACCGTAATTTTTTCAAATCGGTTAAACCGAATTATAATTTTGCTCAAACCGAATTACAAACCGATTCAACCAAACCGAATCATCCAGTACTGTATGACATCATTCATTCGTTCATGAACCCCGTTATAAGTTATAAACCGTATTACGATACGGTTTACGATTTTAATTCGGGTACTGCATGCAACTTCATTCGGGATAACTCGGTTCCGTTCGTTATTCATTCGGGCGGAGCGTTCAGCCCGCATCAGCTTATTCGCATTGCATCGCATTCGTACTCGCTCGAACTGGACCAGAGTTGACGCGATTGCGGTTTCAAACTGAAACCGGGTTGGATAGACTGTAGCTCGGTTTGATGCGAGTTGCCCTCAACCCGAATTGATTCGGTTTGGCAAACCGGGTTGACACATCGCTAGTACATATTATTGTACAAAAATCTATTTGTACCCGGGCGAAGCTGGGCCGGGCCGCTAGTTTAATAATAAATATCGATGACTCCTTATTTATTATATTGCACATGATGAAGTTAGTGTACAAATTGAGACCAATCATTTATTTGCTACCACAGCCAATCTAATGTTTACAAGTCGAAATGTTTTAGAGCAGCGCTGCGCAGAGCTGTTTGAATAGTGAATACATACTTTAATATTAAATTAAGTAAAAATGAATAGTGCATAGTTCTCAATGTAATCCTCATATTCAAATTAAAATCTGTGAATATTATGTATATTTGTGAGAAGCAGGCAGGTAAAACCACACTTTTGTCCATTTCTACAGTTTTGAATATGATCAATAAATCCATGTTTTCCATAGGTGTTGCCATAATCGCAGAAAGTCACTTGTAGTGCGCTAGATTTCACGAAGTGCCGCAATGCGCAGCGTTGCCTTAAAGAATTTTGCCCTAAGACATTCAAATACAACTTTTCGTAAATTCACTCCATGACTTGATTTATTCTCATGATTAGAATGTATAGATGAATCATCTTATAAGCATATACCCCGTCTTTCGCCTTGTATCTGTTCATCAATCATTAGAGCTTGTTTCAGAATTACAAAATCACCCACTACCATTATGCAATGGGCACTAGATAAACAAGGGCGAAGTCAGACTGGGCTGCTAGTATTATATATTTAGTGAGTTATTTTAAAATTGTCTTTCAATAAAATTGTTATTATACCTACCGTGATATTTTGTAAAGTTGTTATTTTGTGATTTTGTTAAGAGTGTTTATACCCTTTGCGCGCTTTTTGGCTAAAAAACAGGACTTTTCAAATGAGTTAATAGCCACCAATAAACAATTTAAAGGAAAAATTATTAGTACTCATTTTAGAAAAGGTTGTCATCTAGGGATTTTGGTGGAAAACATTATAGATTGATGGATAATTTGCGAGTACTATAAGGATTACTGAACACTAGTTTCGTTATTTAGGCTTTAAGTGGCAATTTAGAAGCTTAAGTTATCCGGAATCACTAAATATAAGATGAAAATAAAAATATTATCCGACTAATAAGACCCTTATGGAGGGATTTTGCTGAGAAAAATAATCTTTTTATGTTTAGTTCCTGAAAAATAAAAATTTAAGCAATGCGAAATTATTCAGAAACTCGTCAAGAACATATTTTTTTTCACCAACTTATCGTACATAATTTCTTATAGCAATTGCATATTATAATAGAAGAACATCTTATCAATAAATTGCCATTTTTATATTTCAACAAAATTAGATTTCATGTTTTTTACAAATATTTTAAAAACCACTATAAAACACGCTGTCCGACCGGTGTCAAATCAGACCGCCGCAAGGCATTCTAGAGGGAGGACGTATCGCTCGTCGCTCCGGCCTGGCTGCAGTCGATTTTTGCCGTGCGTAGTAAAAATAGCCACACGCGGACTGCGATTGCCACATCTTAGTACTTTGGTAGTAAAACATATTTTATCTTTTTATTACCTACAATGATTTCGTATTGAGTATAAATTATGTTTCAGATAATATAATGGGATGTAATTATGAGGCTAAATTATGTTATGTATTGTAATATAAAATTAAATATATTTCGTAATTGAAATACCTATAGTTGACTTTGCGCGCAAGGTGTAAACGCTCTTAATATTCGAACTGGATCATACTGTGGTATGTATGTAACATTGTGTTAAAACTTTTAGGATTAAGTATATAAATTAATAAATATTTGTACATGTCTTTCAATTCACATATTTTATTTCTTTTTCCACACATTGTCTTGATACAAAAGATGTATATTTAAAATTATTCAAGTGTCTAATGATGCCACAATATCCATGTGTTGTTTTAGAGCTTTCTTCATTTTTCTAGAACCTTCAGCTAATTTCTTAGTGGTTGGTCTCGGATCTTTAGTTCTGCATACCTCATTTTTTATTGTTGTTATTATTGGCATCTTAAAAATGCAATCACAAATAATAATGAATTCATAATATTAAAAAAAAATAAAAACCGACTTCAAAACAAAAATCCACTAAAGACCAAAAAATAATAAATACCACTCCAAAGCAAAAAAAATAATATTTATTTCATGGAACTAGCCAACAAATCAAAATATATGCGTAACATATTGAAGACGGGCCGCCAAGTACCAAACATGTAGGACGTATGCCTTATATTAATTTAAATATCTATATGTTTGGTACTGGGCGACCCGCCTTCAATATGTTACGCATATATTTTGATTTGTTGGCTAGTCAAGTCATTAAGCAAATTAATCAACATGCACGAGTTCCATGAAATAAATATTATTTTTTTTGCTTTGGAGTGGTATTTATTATTTTTTGGTCTTTAGTGGATTTTTGTTTTGAAGTCGGTTTTTATTTTTTTTATTAAAAATTTTAGTTATTTTTATCTTTTTAGTGTTGAAAGGCATTTAAATTAAGAAGATTTGGTCCCCACAAGGAATGTGTTCTTTCCGATGACAATGAAATCGCTAAAAAGCTGCCAAAGATATTGGAATATTCACATGTTTAATATTTTTCTCCCTCCCCCCCCCCCCATCCCTTCGCGCCTACCTCTTTTTCCCTCAACCACTGTAGCCTAGCTTTTATACTGAAGCCAATGCAAAAAGAACCGTTGAAATCCTATTAAATTTTGAGGGGTTCTACTCTCCAGGTCCGAACATGATAATCAGATCTTAATGTTATGTTCCTGGGATCAACCTGTTAATACGTTCTTTCTAATGAAAAAGAAATCACTAAAATCGGTTATAAGCTGTTCAAGATATTAGTATTTACGTGTATTTTAATTTTATCACCCCCCCCCCCCCCCTACCCCTTTTTCCCTCCCTCACTGTAACTTAACTTTTATAATAAACCTAATGCAAAAAGAACCATTGGAATCCTACTAAATTTTGAAGAGTTATATTCTCCAGGTCCGAACATAATCATCACATCTTCATGTTGTATTCCTGGGATCAACCTGTCAATACGTTTTTTTTTTCTAATGAAAACGAAATCACTAAAATCGGTTGAAAGCTGCCGAAGATATTAGAATTTACGTGTATTTTCATTTTATCACCCACCCCCTCTCACCCCCACCCCTTTTTCCCTCTCTCACTGTAACTTAACTTTTCTAATGAACGTAACGCAAAAAGAACCATTGCAATTCTCCTTAATATTAAGGAGTTCCCCTCTCCAGGTCCGAAGATATTCATCAGATCTTCACCATATTTTTATGGGACCAAACGACAAGCACCAGCTTTCAATCAAAGAAAGAATGATCGAAATCGGTTCACACAGTACAGAGAAATGAGGTAACAAACATAAAAAAAAAAAAAAAGCAACATTCAGTCGAATTGAGAACCTCCTCCTTTTTTGAAGTCGGTTAAAAACAGGAAAAGTATATCACCAAGAACAAACTAACTTACATATGTACTTTTTTTATAATTGTAATTATACTTTTATTTGTTGTGTGTAGGTATGGAAATAAAATAATAACAATCATAATTCATAACCTAGCTGGATAGTGGCTTGGTGTATCTTTACAGGACATATATTACTGGTGTCACAGTAATATATGTCCTGTATATTTCTGTATATTATGTATATTTTCTTTGTATTTCAAGATGTTTGGTTTTGCTACTGCTCATGAGAAGTGTCGCTTACCATCAAGTGGATGGCATGCTCTTTTTGCCTTTCAGTGCAATAAAAAATAAACATTATTTAGTAAAATTAATAAGTTAAGTACTCACTGTCTCTGGAATATGAATATAGCGTATGTTTCTGGCTTGAAGATGCATATGTTCAAAATGAAACTCATTGCCCCGAGGATCACAATATATAGCATTTGAAAATGAAATATTCATGAAACTGCAATCAAGGAATATTAACTAATTATTAAAACATGATATTATAGTACACAGTTAAATCTGACTTGAGTGTCAGTCATGCATGGATGGAGGACTTTAATGAGACCTCTTCTGCAATGACTGATTGAAGAGGCCTATATTATATGTATGAGAACTATTATAATTATCATTACCTATGTGTCATACAGTTTTTACTGTTATATAAATTCACAATAGTTCTTACTTGTTGTAACCATGTTACTAATACCAATAAACCCAAAAGAACACTGTTAAGTTACAGCATAAACCTCAAAAATATCTCACAAATTGTGTCACAATGAATAATCCATGTGCTAAGAAATTATGGTGTTCTATGTAATCTAGTCCAATCTAATTTGAATTAAGGTTGTTCGAATTTTCAGTGAATTGTAAAAGTAAACAATATAACACTCACCCATCGACACAATCAACTTTACCACACACATAAGAATCATTTCTCAGGTCAATTGTGATATTTTTGTTTTGTAAAGCTTTGACTAAACACAGCAAGGTGTTGTGATAGTTAAACTTTTCCTTGGCATTTCCAATGAACATTGTGAGGAATTAGCTGATCGGCTTATTTCTGAAAATAAAATTGATGCAATACATTCTTCACATACAGCTTTTGTGTTCAAAAAAAAATTACAAAAACTTGGGTAAACTAAGATTGATAAATAAAATAAATAAATTTCAACTAATTACAATATATTAAAGAATAATACAATTATTGTAAATAAACTACATGATGGTAAATAATACAATATCATTAATATCTCACTTCACTATTACAAGTCTAGCATCTGGTTTAGACTTTAATTGTAACTCGGCTCTTGTGATTGTCCATTCATTATTTTCTCTTACTGCCCAAAAGTAATAGACACCCTTGTCCTTAGGACCATAAACTGGTATCGAAAACCTAGCGTCTTTGCCATCAGAGTAATTATTCTCTGTGTCACTTAATTTAAACCGTTTATCTTTAATAGGTTCTCCTAAGTAATGTACAGCTCCAGCATGCGTCCGTAATTTCTTCAACGCAGTCTTGTAGTAGTCGTAGCTTCGTACGTTATCAATTATGCGGAATTGTAAATAAAATCCTGTTGTACTGACTATAAGACCACCCCACCCGGCAATTTGAACAAGAGTTCTTGTGGATATTGTCATTGTAATTATACTGACCGTGAATTCATTTAATATTATGTGGACCTTAGATTATATACTCGTCTAGATTGAGCAAGAGCAATGTCAACAAACCACACAACAAACAAAGCGCCACAGTCGGATCCTTTAGCACACTACGTAGTAACATGAAAATCTAACAGATGGCGCGATTTTTACAGGCGTCTTTTTGACGTACCCAATGTACTGAAGGGATACTAGAACGTATGGTACTTGTCAAATTCAACGATCATAGATTCAAACAATATGACCGATTACGCGCTACCAACCCCTACAATAAAAAAATATATATCTTTTAGTTGGTAAAATATCCGTGCATGTATCATGATGTTATGTTATATAGAATTAAGACCATATTGCATTAATTATAAGGTTAATATTACTCTGACTAGTAGCATCTCCCAGGCACTTATATGGCAGTGTCGACCCCCTGATGTTTAGTTTCGATGTGTGAGTTTTCATAACGTGTTAAAAATTTGTATGGAGTTGGCCGTCTGTATTTTTAGTCGTCTGTGACTCCTTCTAGACTCTAGTTCCTTAGTCGTATGTTACTCATTGTGGTTACTAGTCATGCGCAAAATGAATCACTGTAAAGAAAAGAGAGATATATATCTTTTAAGCATAGATTTAGTATAAAACATAGATCGGCAATGTGAAAGAGATAGAATAATTTAACTCATATGTTAAACCGAGATGCATGATGCGACCATACGTTTACACAGGAGTAGCCTGCAGTGACCCAGAGTCAAAATATGTCAAACTAAGCGAGCAACAAAATTCGCTTAATTTCATAATTTATTTAATTTTACAGTACTTGGTTATATTTATTAAACGTTTATTATAGTGCATTGTGCAGTGCCAAGGTGTGGTTCATGCAGGCGTAAAAATCCGAAATAATTAAAGTTTCACAGGTACCGGCCACTTTTGCACAATACTATTTTGTGACGATATTATAGAATTAAATGGAAATCCGTGTATACATATCGGTAGAAAAGAATATAGTATTTCATTATATAAATACGCTGAAAGCATCCATTGCGTATAAAAAATAATATCAAATACGTGAATTTACAATAATTTCAACCAAAAGTTGCTAGGGATTGACTGACAGGTTCGATCAATAAAAGGTTGTCGATGAAATAGTCGATGACAACACATGTTCCCTACATTTTTATGGAGCTACAGTATGTTGTGATAGTGTTCATTATTCTTCTTCTTCTTCTACCTGGCGTTATCCCGGCCATTATTATAGTATTCATTCTACAATATTACTTATTACTTTACTTTTACTCATTTATTTATAATTGTGGAATAATTATTATAACACTTCATGTGTGTGATTTATGAATCAAGAACCTGTTTCAATCTCTGCCAAGAGGCTGTCAATTTATAATAGTAAAACAAGAACATATTAGATATTATTATAAAATATGCGATACTTCTATGCACAGTATCATCGTCCAAACCTTGAAGCAACATTATTCATTTATCATAACATTAGGTATAGGTTTAAAATTTATAATTCTCATAGGGAAAATATTATATATTAATTTAGGTGACGTGATCGAAAAAAGCTTCATAATTTATTAAACTGTCTCTTTCTTCAGCCACAGGAAAGCGACTAATGAACATAGGCCTTTCTCAAGAATGTCTACATCAGTTTGTTGTAAGCTGCCTGCATCCAACGACTTCCTACAAGCTCCTCCGTACATCTCCAACGCAACCTAGCAGGCGTCCAACACTTCCCAATGTGTTACAAGTCAATTAATTGACTTAAACAAGCATTTTTTTTTTAACTCTAGTACACATATAGTAAAAATGTATTTCTTAGACTTACGCGAAAGTTACTCATTGAAAAAAACTAATAATCACGGATTTTGTTGCAGACTGAGTCCACCCTGTGACTACGAATGCTGTAAAGTAATCGAAACTTCGCGACAGGAAATTAAAATTGAAAAAAATAAACCGAAACCGCTAATACTTTGTAAATTATGGTTTTATTTTAAAAAGTTTTTTTTTTCTCAGTTTAATTAGGTGTATGTACTATGTGATGTATCACAATGAAAAAATAATTTTGTTCAGGTGAACATAAAGACCCATACAAAACATCTCAAACAAAATGTTTTCAAATAATATGACAATTTATCTTTATTTATTTGTGTCTTTATCAATCTGTGTTGAAATAAACACATCAATAAGTTTCTGTTAATATATAATAAAATGTCGCATATATCCATAACATTTTATTTCATAACTACAGGCCGACAGCTATGTCGATATCGATATGATAGTATCGAAAGTGCATGGTACACCACTATATGTCAAGCACACATGTAAACTTCACGCACACAATCGTAAATCAGTTTTGGTCGCGCTCAAAATGACACATTGCCGATCTATGTTCTATACCACAGACGACTAAAAATACAGACGGCCAACTCCATACAAAATTTTTAACACGTTATGAAAACTCACACATCGAAACCAAACATGCTTTTCTACATATATAATTCATTCAATCTTCATCGGATCTTTCTTTCATTTCATTGATAATTTTGTCACTGACCAATAGTATTAAAGAATTTTGTTCATCGTATTTGAGCCATCTCATTCGTACGTTATACGTATATATATTTAGATGCGTTTCCGACCAGGGCTGGAAATCGGTACTTTACCGAAATTACCGATTTTGAAATATTTAGGGATGTACGTTATACTTTCAGCATACCGATTTTTATTACCGGAAATTTACCGGTTTTATATTTGGGTTTCATGCTTACATTTTCAAATTTATGGCTTTTAAAATAACAAATAAAACCAAGTTATAATTCTAAACCTTTACTCAACAATATATTCTTTGATTTATTATTATATAATATTATAACCTACAATACTTTTTTATACATCTTCAGATTAATTTAAACATTTTCAATTTGTTAATATCGCTTAATTTTATCTCTTAAAATTAATTTTAGGACCAATAAAACAATGCCAAATGTAAGAACATGACTACAGAATTGAAATATGCATTGACAAATAAAAATTTTAATGGAAACATTAATTATATTTTACAATACCATGAAGCAGCACAAGATTGCTTTGATTGTAAATTTTATCTAAGAGACAATTAACATAAAGTAAATAACAAACAAAACGATTTAGCTTACTTTTGGAGAAATTGAAAAGCAAAAACAAGACATACATAATTAAAATAAGCCATCAATTAACAAATAATTATTTAAATCATTGAAAACATTAAATGCATCATGCATTACTAAATACTAAAACTTTTTTGGTTCATTATTATAATATATTAAAGGAATAGGCAAAACATATGTTTGAATATAGTCATTTTAAAGAATGTTAATGCTATTACTATTATAGTATGCACAATATAGGTCTATAATATACTTTTATAAACTACTGCATTGCGCTGGATTTGAAAATATAACCAAAATCTTTAGCAAATGCGTTTTTATGAGAATCTTAATTATATCAAGAAGTATAAATATTATAACCAGATTATTAATGAACATAATTACTTCTGTTGTGATTTAACCTTTAATATTAACATATAAGTCTACAGTGTAGTGATCCTGCAGACGCTATAGAGACTTTCTTTGTGCTTCCAATGATGAACCCAATTGCCTGCGAATTGCTTGGACTGGAAATTTGACCCGAGTCTAGCCTAGAAATTATAAAACAATTAATAAAGGAATAAATACTATAAGGGCTCAATCTGTTGAAGTTGACTGCTTCCTGACTTTACATACATATAACCATAAAACATTGGATAGTTATAAATGAATATGTTATGAACAGGGCCCCCGTAAGGGCTACTGGCGCCTGCGTGCGAAAAAAATTTTTGGCGCCCCTTAAGGCATTTTGAATTATCTTTTTTTTATGGTAGGTAGGTGCTTGAAATAAAGCAAAGAACTGAACTTTTAAAGTCATATGTATTTGTAGATTATAATATCAAAATGAAGTAATAATAATGAATTCTTGTTGACACTCATTTTAAAGCATTTACAATGGGGCACAGACACGTTGTTCATAATTACAAGAAAATAACCCAAAACTAAAAATCACATTTTTTTAGGAACAAATAACAGAAATATTGCCTCATGTCTACATGTTACTCATGTATACGTGTTATTGAGAAAGCGCAGTACCTAAAATTAGTTTGTTCATAATCGTGAGTACAGTCGATTCCACTAATAAAAATAGGGGTCAAATTTGAATCAAAATAATATTCGTAATTCTTTTATAATCAAAATAAGTTGGCGTGTCAGGTTTTGCGCTTTTTCATTAACACGTAAATAAGTATCACTTCCTAATTATACTACAATATGCAGATACTTTAATAACAAATACCTAGGTAACTTTGTTATAAAATAAAAAAAGATATCTAGGTACAATAGAAAAATAAAAAAATAACTGTTGTAGTAGAGTCACTACTACAATACTCTTGCTACTGTAGCGCAATTTTCCGAGACTATGCTGTTACAAATTCGTTAATTACATCGCTGAAATTTATACCATCAAAAATTTCTTGTTCAATGGCTAATATTGCTAGACCAGACAATCTTTCTTGAAGCGTTGTTGACCTTAAATAATTTTTAACTTTGCAAATATCGGTCGCCAGAAGCTACAGATACAGGAAATGTCAGAAGAATTCTTAGTGAAATGCATACATTTGAAAGGGTGGATGTTAAATTGTTTTCAAATATATATTGTAAAATACTAAAAGGGTCAGGGTGAGTATCATCAGGTAATGAAAAACTCTAAAGGTTATTCTCATATATCTTCTATACACCGACATCGACATCGACCGGTTACTATTTTATTATATGAATTGATTATTTTTGTTTTTTTTTTTTTTGTTGTCCGAAGAATCGGGGAGGATACGATAACTCTGAAGTCTGGTTACCTGCTCTTCTACCGGGGGACGACCAACAGTCCCGAGGAGGTGTCGGATTTCTTGTCCACAGGTTCGTGTCATCAACAACATCGTATCCATCGAAAGTGTGTCGAGCAGGGTAGTATACCTTATACTCAGAATATCAAAAAGATATTCGTTGAAGGTCATACAGGTATACGCGCCGACCTCGACACACCCAAATGAAGTAGAGGAGATATATGAGGATATAAGTCGGGCCATACATACTTCCAAAACCTACTTCAATGTTGTTATGAGGTACTTCAACGCAAAGTTGGGCAAGAGCAGCGATGCAGCGTTAAAAGTGGGGCAATTTGGACATGATGATGAGAAAGAGGGATTCTTTTCGATGAACTTTTTTTTTATTGCAGTGAATGGCGAGACGAGCAAGCCGTTCGCCTGATGGTAAACGATACGACCGCTCATAAACAGTAGTAACATTCCACTGCGCTCGCCATCCTGAGACATATGATGTTAAGTCTCAATATGTCCAGTAGTTACTCTGGCACAATGTCCTTCAATCCGAAACACAACAGTGCATTTACGCAGTGTTGTTTCACGGGAGAAATAGACATTGCGGTGGTACCTACCCAGATGGCCTCTCACCTATCAGAGACCTACCACCAGTAAGGACTCTCTTTTTACCAGAAGCCGCCTCATAAGAAATAGAGAACGGAGGTTCCAAGTGTTTGCAAGAGACTTGTCTATTGGGCAAAGCCAGTTGTCTAGGCTGAAGATGGACGACGGCCGCGTGGTATCGACGAGGGCAGAGGTATTAAGGGAGATCGAGAGGTTCTACGGACAGCTTTACACCTCGGTTGCCCAATCTGCTGTTAGCTCAGCCGAAGAACTGAGAGTCGAGTTGATGTGACACTTTAGCGATGATATCCCGGACATCAGCTTGTGTGAGATTGAGATGGCCCTGAAGCGACTTAAAAACAACAAGGCGCCGGGCGAAGACGGAAACACTTCAGAGCTTCTGAAAGCGGGCGGCACGCCAATACTGAAAGTCCTTCAGAGGCTCTTCAATTCTGTTCTTCTCGAGAGCTCAACGCCGGAGGCATGGAGCAGGAGCGTGGTGGTCTTGTTTTTCAAAAAAGGTGATAACACTTTGCTGATGAACTACAGGCCCATCTCGCTCCTGAGCCATGTCTATAAGTTGTTTTCGAGGGTCATCACAAATCGTCTCGAACGCAGGTTTGATGACTTTCAGCCTCCCGAACAAGCCGATTTCCGAAAAGGCTTTAGTACCATAGACCATATCCATACGCTTCGGCAAGTTATACAAAAAACCGAGGAATATAACTTGCCGCTTTGTTTAGGGTTTGTGGACTTTGAGAAAGCCTTTGATTCGATCGAGACTTGGGCTGTGCTACAGTCTCTCCAGCGGTGCCATATCGACTATCGGTACATCGAAGTGTTGAAGTGTATATACAACAGCGCAACCATGTCGGTCCGAGTACAGGATCAGAGTACGAAAGCTATTCCTCTACAGAGAGACGTGAGACAGGGAGATGTCATATCTCTGAAACTGTTCACTGCCACGCTGGAAAATGCCTTCAAGCTCTTGCAGTGGAAAGGATTCGGCATCAACATCAACGGAGAGTATATCACTCACCTTCGGTTTGCCGACGATATTGTAGTCTTGGCAGAATCGCTGGAAGACCTTAGCACTATGCTTGAAGACCTCAATCGAGTCTCCCAACGGGTGGGTCTTAAAATGAACATAGACAAAACGAAGATCTTGTCGAATGTCTATGTTGTGCCCACCTGAATCGGTGTTGGGAGCTCGACTCTTGAAGTTGTTGACGAATATGTCTATTTAGGACAAGTGGTCCGGTTAGGCAGGTCCAACTTCGAGAGAGAGGTCAATCGTCGAATCCAATTCGGTTGGGCAGCGTTCGGGAAACTACGCGACGTCTTCTCGTCCAAAATATCTCAGTGCCTTAAATCGAAAGTCTTCGATAGTTGTGTGTTGCCAGTGATGACTTACGGCACGGAGACGTGGCCTCCCACTATGGGCATTATTAGGAAGCTCAAAGTCACTCAACGAGCTATGGGCTATGCTCGGGGTTTCCCTACGATATTGAATCAGAAATGAGGATATCCATAGGAGAACTAAAATAACCGACATAGCCCAGCGGATGAGCAAGTTGAAGTGGCAATGGGCACATAGCGCGGAGAACTGATGACCGATGGGGTCGAAAAGTTGGGGGAGGCCTATGTTCAGCAGTGGACTTCCTTTGGCTGATGGATGGATGTATGACTTTAGTTTTTTTTTTTTGGCAAACTTTTTTTTGGTCCCTGGATTTTGGCGCCCCTAAAGGATGGCGCCCGTGTGTATTGCACACTTCGCACATATGGTAGCGGGGGCCCTGGTTATGAACTTGGAAATACCTATACCAAAAAATGGCTTTAATCTTACACTGTACTGTGCTGGGACGACTCATTTATTTTTCACTGCAGAGCACAAGCCTCCTGTACAGTCGAAAGTACGAATGAAAGGAGTAAGGCTACATAATTCATCAACTCGACACTAACAAAAAGTTAACCTTATCATATGTTCAGAGATCTAATAAATCTGTATTTTAATGGGTATTTATTTCAACTTATTGTTATTTCTTATATTCCTGTAGCAGATTAAACTAGAAATAGGGTCACAGCGGAATAACATATAATTATATTTACCTTAATTATGTCAGATGAGGTTAGATTTATGTTTTTCAATAATTTGGTATTTCTTGCTCCGCCAACGTAGCTGTTCACTTATTAAAGTATTGGTATATTTTTTGTTTGTGAAGGCTGGCACATAACTAAAATTAATAATTATCACGTAAATCACAAGTCTTTAGATACGATTTACACAAACAAAACTATATCATGTTTGTACTGCTAAATATTTACGTTACTGATTACAAAACAGATGAATAACATGCAATTAAAAATAGAATAAGCAAATCCAAACTCAACAACAATCGACTGTTGAAAAATATGGCAGCAATATGGCGGCGACAGCGCACGCCGGCACACGCACACATTCATAAAAGTGGCGGAGCGTGAAAGAGATGGGGCGAAAACGGCATATGAGAAAGCGAGATAGAAATTTGCGTCACTTTTTAAGCCTGAGTTAAACCGGCCTGTTCAGGTCGGAAACGCATATAAATATAAATACGTATAACGTACGAAAGAGATGGCTCAAATATGATGAACAAATTCTTTAATACTATTGGTCAGTGACAAAATTATCAATGAAATGAAAGAAAGATCCGATGAAGATTGAATGAATTATATATGTAGAAAAGCATGTTTGGTTTCGATGTGTGAGTTTTCATAACGTGTTAAAAAATTTGTATGGAGTTGGCCGTCTGTATTTTTAGTCGTCTGTGGTTTAGATATGGTCAGATATGGTATTGTTACAGTGAGATAAAGAGATTAATTATTTTCTGCTGATATCTATCAACAGAAATAAATTGTGTTTAGAAATATAAATAAGGAGTAGTAAAATTCATGGACATTTAAACATTGCATAAACTGGATATTTTTGTAATTAAAACTTTTGTGCTATGATGACCACTGGTGAGTTACACATGTCTAGTGGTTACTCATTGTTCTGTTTCTAATTGGTCTGTGTTGTTCTGAGAGGTGGTAACTGGTACATAACCTAAAAAAGCGTGTTCGTTGTTAAGAAATGAGTTGTACAATGAGTAGTTCGGAACATAAATATTATTGAATTTTATAGTAGGTGAACTGGTAGAAGTAAATCAAACAAACCTAAATTAATAAATTTGGTTGGCGTGGCGTCCAGACTGCGGCGTTACTGTTTGCTTAGTGAGTTTGATAATACTCTTCATATATGTGAGTAATATGTGATACTCCTGAATTCAAAGCAATCTTTCATAATGAGTACATCACGTGGAAGTAATAATAGGACTAGACCACAAAAACACCAAAATAGAACTGCATTTAAAAATGACTTACACGATACCAGTAAGAAAACAAAAATAATAAATTCGCTCGAAATTAATGGCGTATGCAAACGTTGCAAAGAAATTATTGACTGGAAGATCAAATACAAGAAGTATAAACCACTTACAGCACCAAGGAAGTGTGTTACTTGTTCCCAGAAGACAGTCAAGTTTGCGTATCATGTACTCTGCAAACCTTGTGCTGATGAGAAGAAATTGTGTGCTAAATGTTGCACGGCTATAGATGTGAGTATATTTTTCTTTGAAATTATCCATGTGTGTAGAAGCCTAGAGAGTCTCCTATACCCCTAGGTCAGCCAATATATTACTGGAAACTAATAACTTCAACAAGGATTTAGTAGAATTTTGTATTGGATTTTAAAATTATATCAACATACCCTAGTATTATGAGTAATATAATTCTATGACTTGTTATGAGATGTGAGATTTTGATTGAGCAATATTTGGCAACTTTTGATATTCTTATGTTTTGTTTTAGTTCGAAGAAACCTGTGGAAATGGATTTCAAGTTCAATACTGAAGAGCTAACTGAAAAGTTTAAAACATTATCTGAACGGAAACGCCGTGCCATGCATAGGTAAGTTGTACTATCTTAAAAAATGTACTCACATCCATTTATCAGGCTATTTATTGTGGGTGACATATACCATACTAATATATGAAACAGTAGATATGCATTTATGTCATGATCATAAATATTATGTGCTCCTTAGGAGTTGTAGAAAAACATTTTATAGGATTTTTGCCATGATAATAAAAATATTTAATTCAATATTTCAGATTGCTGAAGAAATATGATGGACTTAAAGAACCTTTTACTCCCGAAGTGATATCAAATATAGAAGAGATTTTGGAGAAAGTTAATAATTTAAGTATGGATAATGATGAAATGAATGCATTTTCAGATGATGATTGTAGTGAGTCTGAGAGTAATGAAGATAATTAAAAGAAGTCCATTTTTTTCTTTTTGAGAAAAGAAGTACTCTTTTACCCTGTTGTCTCTGGGATCAATATGTATGTTGTATGATTCTTTTGTGTTATATCTGGCAATGCTATGAGTTTAATATGCATAAGCCATAGTTAATGTTATAAAAGGTGTTAACCTGGAATATCAGGTTCGAAATTACATGTAAGATTCCAAGTAATGACTTTTTGAAACAATATTTGATATTAGTAAATAAAAGCTTATTAAAACTACATGATTAAGGATAAAGTAAACAGCAGAGAGTTCATGACTTGGCCCATTGTTAAGGCAAAGTCTATGAAAGTTATGTTATGGATAAAATGTTTTTTGTGTTATATTTTGTTATGTTTGCACAATTATTTATTGATTAAAAATATTAAAGTTACCCCCAGTTGGTAGTATATAAACTACACATGGACAATTCCAATAATATTTCATAATTGATAGAAACATGTTTATTCAAATTCAAAATAAGCAGCTTAAAATTATTTTGCAATTCTAAGATGCCTGCAAAGTTACAAAAATCAATTCGTAAGTATGAAATAAACTAGTAATTATGGCTTACATCAAACATGTTGTGATTCATGGGCCGATTTGAACAATGTCTTTAACTCTAAATAAAAATATATGTATATATTACCCATAGTCACATTAAATATCAGTAGAATATAATATTCTTATTGCAGATTGTATTTGTAGATTGGTAAATATTCTTTTGCCTCCTTCATGTAATCAAATCAATAAAAGGAATACATATTAAACATGAGTTTTCTTTACTCCTTGCAGCGGTCAGTTTAAAAAAATAAAAAAACTTCATTAGTGTAGAATGTTACACATAATTATTAATAATATTAACATAATTTATACAACAATTTACAGATAAAATAATTAAATCTTACAAATGTACAGTAATAAATTGCTTTCTATATAAATCTATGTCACAAATTAATTTAATTATTTTGTCCTTATAATAACCTTCACTATATCAAACCCAGCTGCCGCAACTGCAAACAAAATTATAATTGCTATATTATATTATATTCTGAGTCAAAAAATATTATAGCTATTCTATCTAACAAAGTCCATTGATTATGATTTCAGAATTTA